>JAWMRA010000041.1:62722297-62886884 GCA_035584735.1 Pseudotriccus pelzelni
GGGAGGGAGGAAGGAAGGAAGGAAGGAAGGAAGGAAGGAAGGAAGGAAGGAAGGAAGGAAGGAAGGAAGGAAGGAAAATACAATTTTAGTCTGTAATTAGAACAAAACTGGAAATACTCGGAAAAGCATCCTCATCATTTAGAGGCTGATAGGTGAGTCAGGAGAAAGACTACAGCTCCTAGTTAGTTTCTGGCTCAGTATCTCCTGATGTCAAGTATTCCCATTTAAAGGGAAAGCAGTTTTTGTACCTTCTAGACCATCAGGTTTCAATCAATCCATTTGTCCAGACAGATTCTGTCACTTGACTTGCTGAAAGGCTGTTGTAGACCACGATCATGTCTCCACAGTCACAACTGCCTTTTATCCCCACACCCATGAGATAGTACTAACTGGCCCATGTTCAGAGCTAGGGGATGATCATGACTTCTTATTGTTGTTAAGACTGAGCTCTAGAGAGTAATTTAATCCTCCATGGGCTTGGATGATTGCTCCCCACTACAGCAGATCTACTTCACAGGAGCATGCAGGCTTTCGTTTCACCACCTATTTCTTCATTTTTTTATTATATGTGTTTGTGTGAGCTTAGAGAGGCTCCTACAATGCTTTGGGCTGTGTTTGAATGCCCACTATGTCAAACTTTTTTCTGGGCCAGATCTAGTCACTGCTTCCAGATGAGGAGCTCAAAACAAAAGCTGTGGATGACACATGTGGAGGGATTAGGAGCTGACACCAGAAGCAAGGTCTCTTCCTTCTTTTGAGAGAGACTGTACTTTGGTTTAGTTCAAGGAGCCGACAGAAGCAGCAGTCCTGCCCTACTCCTGCTGCATCCTGACCTAGCACCCGAGACTAGATTGGCCTCCTTTTCCTCACAGTCCTTGCTTTCCTGTGGCTGATAAACCTGCCAAGAGGTCACCACTTCTTTATTTATTTATTAGCAGAACTCAGGGAGAAGACAAGGCAGAAGGCCACAGCCCACAGCTAGAACCTTACAGTACGGCATGTGCTGGGAGACCTTCACTTTCTGCCCTCATTCCCTTCCCAGCTAACAGCTGCAACTGGCCTCGTCAGGCTCAAGTTGTTGACCAGATAATTCTTCTTGGCAGCCATTTAAGGACTTAACCGGCTGCAGATATCAGCAAATGGCTTGCTTTGGTGATGGCATTAGTACAGGAGTGCAATGTGCTTGCGATGCGTGTGCTCCACAGCAACTGCTGTCTGGAGCAGCTGGAGAATTCAGCTTACCCTCGGCTTAGGGCAGGTACTGCGAGGCTGATTCTCATTCATATTTTGAAGTCTGCCTCCTCCCCTGTATAACCTCGCACAGCTGAAACAGAAACAATGCAGGTAAACTGTTCAGGACACAACACTTGACGTAAGAGCCAAGGACCCTGGCTGTGTGGCCACTTCAGCGAGGAAGTGGCTTGTGCTGGGTCACTTGTTCCACCGTCATGCAGCCATGTGGCCGAAAGATCAGGCTGAAGGGTAACATCAGTGCCAGCACAGGAGAGGCAGGAAAGAGCTGTAGCCAAGGGTATGATGGAGGAGAAGGTGGCAGAAATACTTTTGGCTGCTTAGATTTATGCCAGATTGAAGTGACCTTTCAACATCTGGGTGAGATCTCAAAACCTGTGATTACTGAATTACTGGCATATATGATGGCAGCCCTTGAAATTTTGTTTTGATCCATCATCACAATCGTGTGAAGACACACAGTTGATTGAAGATTTTACCCTTTTATCAGTGGCTGACATTCATAGTAGTGTATTTAAAAGAGAGAGTGTTAAAACGTATATGTACAAATGCCTGAGTACCAGATGTGCAAAGGGAACTCTTAAAAACTAAATAAATATAATAAACATAAAAAGAAAGACTTCCCAAGCAAACTATATACTTTTATTAATATTAGTCTTTAGTTTAAAAGAGCTACAGATGAAGCAAACACAGAGAAAACTCTATCTGAGTTTTAGCAAAGATTTCAAGGTATTGCTATTAAACTTTACTCATTTATTTGAAAATTGACTTGAACTTCTACACTGGAAGTTGGCTGAAAGACCATACACAAAAAGGCAATAAGAAGGACAGCATTTTTGTCACAGCTGTCATGTGAGTCATGGATTTTTCATGTGCTTTCAAAGCATCCGTGACTTTTGATATTTAGGGATTTCGCATGTGGGCTGGTAAACGTGATGGTTAAAGAGCTGAACCAATTTCTCTGAAAACCTTGAGTTCTGCCAAGTTAAACCCTAGACTGCACGGGAGGCTAATAGAGAGCAGGAGCTCAGCAACAACACTGTGGTTATACAAAGGATCAGACCAGTGAATTCTCACTGAGAGCTTTAATTCCTCCAGGGATAGAGAGATTTCTCTTTCCCCACAACATTTGCAGCTAGGTTGAATTTGTAAGGGTCATCATCTCTGGCCAAACAATGACTGAAGCTAAATGGCTTCTCACAGCAAAATGCAGCATATTAATTACTTGGAGGAGGGAGGCAGGGGAGAAAAAGAAAGGAAAAAAGAAAAGAAAAAAAAAGGAAAAAAAGTACGTTATTTATAACAGAAAAAAAAAAAAAGGCACTTCTTCACCTGCATCCCTGCATCTGTCAGGACTCTCTCATGACACTTCTGTAAAATTGTAACAGCAGTGAGTCAGACCAAAGATCTATCTGGCTCAGTACCCTGTCTCCAACTCTGGCCAAAAGCAGATGCCCAGGGAAAATTATAAGCAAAAGATACAGTGATACTTCCTTGGAACACTCTTCCAACTTCCAGCAATTTGCAGTTTAGGGACTTTCTGGTTTTGTATTTAATAGCCTTAGTAGATTTTTCTGCCATGAATTTGCCCACACAGTTTTTGAAGCTGTGTAATTTTTTCTTGGAGTTACTGTCAGTGAAGATTAATCAGAGAATTCAGTACTAAACAATGATACTAAATAAATATTCAGAAAGCACAGGCAAACGTGCCAGAGGAGTTGCCCTTGGTCCTGTGGTGAACATTCCTTAAAAAAAAAAAAAATAAAAAAAGAGTGATGGGGAGAAAGAAATCTTTCTATTGCTCCATCAATTGCCTGGTCACATAACCAGTATGAAAAAGTGGTCGAGCATCTCAGGATACACTAGAGATAATTATACACCAGAACTTCTATATATACAAAATATATGAACAAGAAATAAAGGTGGGAAAATAGTGTGTACAGTAAGAGATGCTGTTAATAACTATGACAGCATGGACAGGGATTTCAGACAGGCAGATGATGGTTTCCTTAAAAAGCAATGATTAGGTTATTCATCCTTTTCCAACTGCACTTGTTCAAGCAGAAGATGAGTTTTGCAAAGGGTCACTGAGTTTTCCTCAGCTAGGGCCCTCAAGGATAAATTGATTCAGCCAAAAGTCTCAGGACCTGTTGTTTCTCCTTTACCTTCTGTGCTAGAAACAAAATAGCAGGAGGTGGAGTGTGCTTAATCAACTGTACACTTTTGAAAACTCCAACTCCAAAAATGATAGCTCATTAATTTATTATAAGACTGGTCAAAAAGGCCCCGTATTTTCCTTGCAATGTTCCCCCATTTTGTCAGAAGCGGAATCCTGTGCATGTGTATCTGTACACAGAAGTGTATGTTGTTTGTTCTGACATGCCAAGTTCCTTGTGGCAGAGATTACGTTCTCCACTAACAAACATATCAATTTGGATGTCAAACCAGTTAGAAACAAAACAAAATTGTTCTTTTTAACCCTTAAGATGATATTTGCTTTTCATAAACCCAGGTAATAAAAAAGTCATTGCAAACAAAAAAAAAAAAAAAAAAAAAAACAAACCGAAATCAACAAGCTGCAGGAAAAACGCTTTCCCAGATTGCAGGAAAAGCTGTTGTGTAGGCTTTCAAAACGAGACTGATTGCACTGAGCAAATTAAACTTCTGCATTGTAACTTAGCATTTGAAAATGTCAGGGCAGTTATGTGTCCTTGATTTGCATCCACAATCATAGCATTCATGCACAGAAAGGAATATTTGTAATGGGAACTGTTGCAATGACATAGCAAAATAAGGCACTCGGTAGGGCACTGGGTGTTACAGAAGAGCCAACCTCACACAGCTTCCTTATTGCCTGTACCTACTATTCCCTGTACCTACTATTCCCTCTGGACACAATACAACTCAGAAATAGTCACGTGCATTGAGCAAGACCTGTGGTGTGGAAGTTATCAGTTGAAACTACTGCAATTCATAAATTCCAAGTCCACCCCAAGCGGGGTCTAACAGCCACAGGTAGTGCTGTCACCTGTGCCTTAGCTTTCTAACCTGCACTTTTCTAACTAGGCTTTGGCAAGTCCTACTGCCTTGCAGATGGACTTCAGAACTCTATGAGCCTGAGTCTGTGGCATTGTGGTCCAGCTGGAAACCCAGGGAGTGGTTTTGCCTGCCTCTGTCGTCAAAAACCATTAGTCAAAATAAAGAAAGGTTGGGGTTCTTTTTATGCTGCTTTCTGAATCTATTATCTATCTTTTGATATGAATTACAAAACATTAGTTTTCTGTTCCATATACAAATAGTTAAGACTCATATAGAATCTTTAGTGCCCATGTGATAGACAAAAAGCTTGCTTGCCATTAATTTTCCGCTTTTAAGACTATTTCTCTCTAATGTTTTATGGGTTTGTATGGTTGTGTGGGATTTTTTTTTAAAGTACAGTTCTCCATCTTATTTTCTATCCATTCTTATTAGGTCAATTTTTACTTCTAATATTCTTGATCACGTCTCTTGAAGAGGAAAAGAAAGGTTTTTCAATTATTCCTGTGTCAGTCCAATAACATAGTGGCCCATGGGAATTCCACAGTGCCATCTACTGCGAGGTGCTAGAACAAGTGAGAATGCAGCATGGTTTTTCCACTTGCTCTTACCTCCTGACTTGCTCCAAGGTTGCTTCTGCGCAGATCCCAGCGCATTTTGTTCCCCTGCCAGTCTATCTGGCTCCCTTTGGTGCTGTACTTGTGGTAATAGCACTGTACTACTTATTTCCAACCCTAATTTTACCACTCATGCTATTTTTTTTTTTTTTTTTTTTTTGTGGGTAGGTGTGGTAAAGCCATGCTGGTTTCTGAGGTATGACTCTGTCCCCTTGACAGATCTCTGGCATCGTCCTGCCTTCCAGAAGACCTCGAGAAAATTCCCTTCAGAGTCTGCCCATGATGACTGTTCATTGGCCAGAGGGTGAGGTGAGACATTCAAACCAAACAAAGCATTAACATCCTTCCGGAGGGAGCCCAATGTGCTGTCTCTGCAGCTTCTGCTGGCCTTGGAAGCAGGAGATGAGGAGAGAGAAATACACCCCTGCTCAGTCTGAGAGCAGCAGAGCAGAGCCTGTGCTGACTGGCAATTTGAGCACAGTCTGGCACAGCCCATTGCTTAGCAAGGATCAAAGCAGCAAAGGTTGACAGAAATGATGCTTTTTCCTTTGCCACCATGAGTTGTTCCATTAAGGTAAAATTTGGAAACCCCACCTAAGGGGGCTGTAGAGGCCTCGGCTTAACGCGATGGGTTTGAGCCCTGCTTGTCAGTCTTTTAGGTTTTGTTTTAGGGATCCTGCAGGGCACAGTGAGACACAGTAAGAAATGTTTATTAGTTACACTTTCACCAGCTGATAGTGCAAGCTAATAATTGGAACAAAAGTTTCTTCAGTGTCTCAACAAAAGTGAATATTTGATATCATTAGACTCCACTACACTCAGGCAATTATTCTATCATGCATACTTCTGATGTGTAAGCAGAAGGGAGCTTCATCTTTGATCCTGGAGTAGGTAGCCAGAGAGGCACTTACCTAGTGGTTGCCTAGAATCTGACTAAACTGAATTAAACTGAAGGTTCTTCAATGCAGCTGCCAGTAACTGTAGTCTAAAAATCCCCATGGAATAACAAAAAGGAAAAACAATGAAATGGAAAGGGGAAAGTATCAGGCTGCAAATCACAATATCCCTTTAAGCCAAAGAAAGGCATGTTTATTCCCGAGATCAGTTCTCACCTCAGATTTGATTGATTACTGCCATGTTCTGACCAGATTTGAGAGATAATAATGAATTATATTATTGTATGAATAATATGCAAACACAGAAGAGAGAATGAAGCATGGTTATCTATTCATCTGTTTCTTTAAATTATAGGCTTTTTGGTACACCGGTCACATAAAATGTTTGAACATTAGTGCATGTTTGACAATTCCAGGCAGGAAGATTTCCTTCATTACTATAAATAGATCTGTAGCCTGTTAAGTACGAGCACAGTCATTAACGAGCTATGTTTATTCTCTGATCAGAAAATAGATCTACCTAGACATGCCAAAATGACATTGATATTTCTAAAACTAGTCAGGGGAGGTCAGTCATCTTTTAATAGCATGGTTAAAAATTGGCAACCTAATTAAGTTATGAATTACAAAAGGCTTTTCAAGCTGGAACCACTTGCTTAAGGAACAAATAGATATATAAGGAGAAGTTCCCCATCAAGTCTTAATTCCTTTCTATGTAAGTAATGCCCAGGAATCTGGAGTAAGGGTTGATCCCAGCTACGTAAGTGTCTTGAGAGCTGCTTAATAGGTGATCTAAGGAAAGGGTAATTTTAAGTGTGGTTTTATTTCATTTTTGTGCCTGTTTCATTAACCTTGGAGCAAGGAGAAATTCAGTCTTTGCTCTTGCTTGGTTTGGGGTTTTTTTTGTTCCATGGATGGGCAGCTGGCAAAGCACTAAGAAATTTCAGCAGGATTAGAGTATTCCTCAATGGGGGGACAGGGCCATGGCTGTAATGACCATTTCCAGGGAATACTTGGGTGGTTTCTTGTTAAGCACTGTGGAGACCAGGCTGGCAGTGCTGCCTTTGGGAACTGCTGTGAAAGTGGGGGCGTTACCAGGTTGTCCTCACCGTGGGACAGTGGTTTCAGCACCTGAGCCTTGATGATCACTCAGAGTTTCCTTGTACACACAGAGGAAACTGGACAGCACGACCCTGTTCGCCACAGCTCTAAAACGGTTTTTAAAACTTATTAAAAAAAACCCATTAAATTACAGCTTCCTACACCAAAATAAGGGATCCCCTTGGAGGTTCACCCCTCCAATTCCCTCTAAATGACCAGAAAGGTCACACAAGCTCCCTCCTCTGCACAGCAGTGCAACTTTTCCTTGGGTTGGGGGCTATTTTCCCATACAGAAATGACCCCTTGGGCATTATAACACATTCTCAGATCATATTTACCTGATCTATTAGAGGCAAAAGCAGTTCTGACAAGAACAGTAATTACAAGAATGTTATGTTCATTTCTACAGAGGGCACGGTGTCTGCATGCCTGGGAAGGGCCCAAGATGCTTACAGCATTTCTATTTTCCATGCTGTGGTGAATTTGGAACCTCTACACAGCTTAAGACAGAATAAATTTCACTCCAGCACAAATCTCTTGATCATTTCTCCTTCAAATGTGGGAAAACAACACTGAGAATGTGGAAAGTGTAGAGCACATCATAAATCCATGGACACAGGAACTCAGAAAGCTGCATAAGGCACATAAGGTCTGCTATAAAGGAAGCACTGTGCTTTCATATTATTTTCTGTTTAAAATCTACATGTGTGGTTTGGGACAAAGGTCTTTTAGTGTGGAAGAAAGAAGGTTCAGTGTTTTTCTTCTCCTTTTTTTTTTTCCCTAAAGAGAGGTACGTCTCTGGAGAGACAGTGGAGAGATGTGCTCCAATCTCTAGCACACACTGCTGCAGGAAAGGTGAAATTTTTGAAACCACAAAAATAATCCTGAGGAGAACTCAGCACCCAGGATACAGTTCATGTGTGAATAACCAGCAGGTGTTTAAACAAAGATACAGGTTTGCATGCTGGCTGTCATTTGCTGGTTTGCATTACATATTTCTGATCCTAGAATTGGGATGGCTTAGAGAAGTCTCCCTCTACCATGTGATCTTATCAGAAAGTACACATGCTCTCTCTCTTCTCAGGAAGGAAGAGCGATCCCAACAGACTCACTCTGTAGCTGCTTTTCCTGGCATAGGAATATGCCACCTGCATTTTTCTACTGCTGCTTTAGAAAAGAGACCCCTGACACCTAGGAAGAATTTATGGATCACCTGATTTCTTGGAGCATCTGACTCAGTGTTTCACAAAGCCCGGGAAACCTGCAGGTTTCCTTTCTGCATCTTCATATGCTCAGTATGCCTGCCCTTTTCCTTGTCCCAGATGAAATGCAGAATTAAAATCCCCAAAGGACTCTAGGT
This sequence comes from Pseudotriccus pelzelni, assembly GCA_035584735.1. Lineage (NCBI taxonomy): Eukaryota > Metazoa > Chordata > Aves > Passeriformes > Tyrannidae > Pseudotriccus > Pseudotriccus pelzelni. Next base: position 62,730,559 of record JAWMRA010000041.1, read on the forward strand.
ACACATAATCTAGACAATCTAAAAACAAATTGCAGATTAGTCATCTATTTAACGGAAGAAGTCAAATCATCCACATCAGCTGTCACAATAAATGCCATCAACTCTATTTTTGCTAACATCTGCTCTATATTAGGGAGAGACAGAAGCTGAATTTTGCAATTCATGTTCACTGTGACTGGCAATGGGAGAAGAGTTTAGGTGGAGGTCATTTCCCCTCACTTTACACCGTAGATTTCGTTCCACAACTGAATGAGCCACTCTGAGATCCCTTGATAAACAGCAAAGAGAAAGTGGCAGTTTTAGAAACCCATTTTAGTTGTGTGCCTTCTGATGAGAGAGATTATGCTCTAGGCATCACTGATTACACTGATTTGATCCTGGCTATGAATGGAGACCAGTGTAGCCAGTTCAGGTATGGTCTTTGATACTGCAGGCACGTACACCTGTAGGATCTCACCCTTTCACACCTGAAGTAAGGGACATGTGCTGGCTGAGGACTCACACATCTTCTACTAACTTTGTTGTAAAGCTAAATGAGAGGCAACTGGAGTTTCATTAATGATGAAGCCCAAGTTTTACCCTCGTTTACACCGATCAAACCTCAGAGATTGGTTGTGGTCCCAACACAACCACGGAACAACCGCCAGTGGAAAAAAATTGCCATGCAGTGGGAAAACATTATGCTAACAGGTGTCTAGAACCTTTCCTGAAAACATCCATTAGGATATATCCTCACCTACCCAGTGAAACTGTCAAAGTAGGACAGTTATAAACACCATGGGGTGATTGAACTGGAACACCTGAGACTCCACAGACCTTCACAAGGACAAAACAGCCTGAGAACAATCTGGCCTGACTTCTTTGAAAGAAATCATGAGCTTTGTATTATCTGTGACATCTTAAAACTTGTTTTCCCTAATGTAGCCTAACTGTCATTATATTACATTTTCCTCCTTTACTTATGTAAGTTCACCTTTTGCTCATTCAAAGAAGCATTTTAAAAACTATTGGCCTTACAAGCAAGATTGCTGATCTAAATAAATCTGTATAGTTTACAGAATACATACTAGTTTGTAAATATTTGTTAGATTGTGTGTTGGAATGGAAAAATACAATAACATTCCTCAAGAAAGGCTCATTTAGGTGCAATGAATGTCAGAAGTCATTACTGCTTCAGGAAAAAATGGTTTTTGCTTGTGAAACAAAAATACAGAAATGCCAGAATGCAACTAGAACTAAAACAATGTGAAAGATTAATCAAATTCATGGACATCATGAAGACTGTCTCACTGTTCTTTATGCAGATACTCTATGGCCCTGCAAATTGCAAAGCAGTGGAGTAGCTTGTATTTGGCCACTGCTGTTGCTGTGGGGAGAACAATTGCTCTTCTCTGCTCCATAAATGTGGGTTTTCACAGACTGGGGACAGCAGGAAGGCCAGGTTCTCTAGCCAATAAGGTTTGCCTGTGCTGTCTTTTATCCTGAACATTTATGATTTGGTTACTGAGACCCAAACAGCATCTCCCATCGTGAGAAGCGAAGTCCTCAGTGGGGTCCACAGACGGCGGATAAGAAGTGACATACGTACATGGGATTTTGATACCTGCAGCAGTCATTGCACCACCCAAGGAACCCACTTCCCCCGAGGTTCTTGTCCAGGTGCTGCTGGAGGAGTTATATCCCCTTTGTATCAGCTTCGGGAGAATCCTGTCGCTCTTGTCCATGCAAGCAGCCCAGGGACACACCTAACTTAGCCCATTTGGATCCAATTTGGATTTCCAACTGGACCCTCCTAAATAATTTCATTTGACTTCTCAGCAAAGAGAGGAATAAAAGCTGTTGCACAGCTGTGAGGTCCCAATTTTCTGTTGGTATGCAAGGACCTGACTGCTCACCACAGTGCTGTTTCATCTCTGTTTCAAGGGGTTTTTGGGAGAGAGTAATCCAGGAAGGCAAGATCTCACCTCAAATTTCTATTTTGGAAATACTGGAGATTTTCAGATCTGTTGATGAGAAAAAAAACCCCTCTGTGTTCATGCAAATACCAGGACCTATTTATTTATTTATTAATCCTTGGTGACATTGAATTGAAAACCACTCATAGAAACATTACAAATCACCATTAAGATGATGATGATGCTCAATTAAAGGTAAAAAGCTATAGCCACAGAGCAGAAAGAAAGCAGCAAGACTACACGAGCTATCGATCTCTGTGCCTACAAACTGACATTCACCCACACAAATACAATACCTTCTGTAACAGAGTATCTCTAATTCTGCTAAAATCAACAGAGGAGTCTGTGTCAAATGAATGTCGTGGTCTCTCACACATGCAGAATTTTACAGATGCTAATGCAAGCTTCTACTGCAGCGTGAGTAAAGAAGGAAAAAACCAGATAGAGTCTTTAAAATTCTGCCTTAAAAACCCAGGCAGCTTCCAGCAGGCACCACAGACCTGTGTTAGCACTGCAGGCTGCAGGAGACAGGGGGTTGTATTGAAAAATTTTGTTCTGCCATACCATGCAATAAACAGCTCTTTAAAAAACCTCTTCTGGTTACTGGCAGTGTAGGTAGGAGAGCTAACCTCCCACCTACTGGAACTCCCTCAAATCCATGGAAAGAATATCAGTGATTTTACTTTGGAACTGGCTTTAAATTTGTGCACATCTTACATAAAATCAAGCAGTTGCCTTTCTCTGAAAGGGGTGTATATATATTGTCAAACTTTTCCAAATAGAGATGGTTTATTTGTCATTGAAATCATGCCCATAAAGTATCCAGTTATTTGTTCCTCTGATGACCTTTATTATTCCTAGAATCCACAGTTAACCCCTACTGAGAATTCCTGTATTCCCTACAAATTCTTAAAAGTAAATATATTTTTTCCTAAAACTGTTACCACGTTATCATAGTCAACTGACTGCAGTTTTCCAAGAAATCTTTGGGATCCTGTATGGAAAAGTGTGTGTTACACATGGAAACATGTACCGGGCTTGGAAACTTCCACGGCTTGGAAACTTCGCGACACTGAAGGATTTATTCCATCATCAATAGAAATACTCGATCCTTCTGAGAATCTTTCATGGATGTAGGCTCTTTGGACCTGTAAAGAGAGTGAATTTTCAGCTCAAACAAGTGCCCAGCATTAAAATCTCCACCTTGAAAGGACAGAGTGAGTTTTAATAGGCATTTTAGTGCCAGGACATGTCAGTCAAATTATTATTGGCTCTAGCTGCACTCTCACAAGCTGTTACATTCTTTACCTGCAGCAGAGTGGCACTCAAAAAGGTGCAAAATTCTTCTTTGCTTTTGAAAACACCAATGAAAGTTAAAAAAAAACCCCAACCAACACACCGAAAACAAACCAACAACCCAAGCCCTCCAATCTAATTCACACAACTGAAAACCTCTGATTTTCATACAAAAAGGGTAGACCCACAAAATTCAGTAGGGAGGGTCCTTTGAGAGATGGAAGTAAGTCCACAAAGCCAAGACATTTAATAACTAATGTGAAATCAGCAAAAAATATCTTATTCCTGACATAAACTGACAAGAATTCCAGCCTCAGTAGTCCTGTTACGACACACGCCTGTGCACGTATGTGCAGTATTACATAACATTGCACAAGTTACAATAGTCTCAGGCTTGCTTTTATTCCAGTTCTGATTCATAGAATCATAACTGTGTCTTGCAAATAAAATCGATCTCACTGGAGTGTTAGATGGTTCATACATTCCCAGGATGGGAACTTTCTTCTTTAGAAAATGAATTACATTGAGAAGAATGACAAGGGGAGAGAAAGAGAGGGAAGGGGAAAACAGAATTCTTATTTTTAGATCACAATGTTTTGAAATGTGATCTGCTCTTTAGTCTAAGATTTCCCAGCTTCCCTGTCTCCTTTTTTTTTTTTCCCCCATTCCTTTTTTTTTTGCGAGGGAAGGGTTGAGATGGGAGGGAAAATCATATATACACAAAACAGCTTTGTCTATAAACTCTAAAAGTGTGTTTGGCCTTGCAGAAAAGAAGTCCTGTATGAATTTGGGGAGTGGAGGCTAGGGGATGTTTCATGGGGAATCACACTGCTATGTAATTAGAGATCTTGTATATGTATAAACAAACTCTGCCATAAGATCAGCAGAGAAAAAACTTGCTTACTTGTCTGATGGCCAAGAAAAATTAAACTAGAGCAGGCTATAAATAGAATGAAGAAAAAAACTAAGGGGGGAAAAAAAGCCCTCATGGCTGAGAGAAAGTGTTCTTCCTTGCAAAAGGGTTAAAGTTCTGCTTACAAACTTTGCTAGACCTGGTATAAGCTTCTTTTTCTTTGGACTTCATGACATAGATCTTTCCTGTGGAGCTTTTGGACCATCCCTTAGGCATGCCACCAAAGGAGTGTCAAAAAATTTCATTTCAAGAGAAGGGTCAAAGTGCATTTCAGACAAAATGAAACAACAGTGGCAAAAGAATTCCACAAACTAAACCCTGCTACCATTCCTTGCCTGTGTCCCTTTTCCAGTCAGAAAATTACAGCCTATTACAGGTCCCAGTCCTCCCTGACTCTGGACTCATCTCGCTGTGCTGATCCACACTTGCAGTGACAGTCTCCGAGGAGTGATCTGCCACCTGAGAACTTCCAGACACAACTACATCATCTGCTCACAGCCCTCCCGCCTCCCGACACGGAGCTGGAGCTGGAGCCAGGCGGCAGGAAGCACCTGTAAGTATTTTACATCCACCAGGAGCAACACCTCCCAACTTGCAGGCCTCTCATCTGGCCAATGCAGTCAGGGACCTACCCCCTCCTCCTCAGGTAGCCAGAATCCCGGCCAGAGTGCTCATAAGCAGCCACAGTTCATGGGATGAAGGCATTTCCTCTCTGCCATAAAATGCATCATTTACTATCACAACCTTTTTCTCCATCGGGAGCAGCTGCCAAGGGATATTTGCTCCTCTCACCCTTCCTCCTCTTCTCCCTCCCTTTTTCTACCACCCCCGCACGTCAGGCCCCAGGAGGTTTCATGGGAAGCAAAAAAGGAGGTTGTACATTGTCTGAGAAGGGTTTATAAGCTGCCCTTCTGGCACAGAACTAATCAGGACGTTGTTTAGCTGCGTGTCTGAACTAGGGGAACAGGCACATTAAAGCTGGATGCCATTGGGTGGTTCACAGCGAGTAAATTAGTCCACAGAGTGTTAACCAGCACATCACCACAGCTGCAATTCTCCCTGACTTTGACTCTGCCAGGTAATATCCTCACAGCTACAGCGCAATGCCAAATGTACTTTGGATTATTCCATGTTGACTCCATAACACAACAGTCCCTGGAGACAGAGCTGGAGACAGAGCTGGAGACAAGGCTACCTACACCGTCTGAGGTCCATGAAGGAAGTCAAGTCATCTGGTCAAGACAGGAGACAGAAATGGCGAGAAGACTACCAATGTTGCAGCTCAGATCAGAGACGGGATCAGAAACAGGGCTAGAACGCAGGCTGATGTCCATCCTGGAAATACAGTCAGGACAGCGAGATACAGGCAACACCTCTCGGGCACTCTGGGAGCCCCGGACTGAGCTTACTGAGGCTCAAGGACAGACTGACGGGCAGGGGCTGCATGGATGGAGGCCCTGGGTAAGTTTGGTCAAGGCAATCAAGGTCTTTTGGTGCTCTGAAGGCCCTGACCACTGTAACTTGGTGACAGAACTTGTAATGTGGGGGAATTACTGTCCTTTAGTAACCTGGTGGTGCGCTATTGCTTAACTCATCTCAGACACAGAATCTTAAAGGGATGGTCCCTTAAGGGATGTGTAAGGTCAACAGATCCATATATTAAATTTCCAGATAGTAGATGCCATGCAGATAGTTAGTGCTTGTCCTGCTACCTGCACCCAAGGACACACAGGTCAATAGAGAGATACAGCATATTTCATTGCATCTCCAACACCTTCCTCTCTGTAGCAATAAAGCTCTGAATGGAGTACAGAAATAAAAGAAGCTTTTAAACTGGGTTCCCCATCCCTTTATCCCGGTTTTGGAAATCAGCATATCTAACACCTTGACCGGCTCCTTGAAGCCAACTGGAGGAAAAGCATCACTTGCTTTTGTTTGGGTTCAGCCAGAACTCTTAGTAATGCTGTGATTTTGGTAATCATTCAAAGCAGCCAGAACATTCTCGTTTTTTTTAATCTCTGTGAGACAAGACTATCAGATGTTCCTGCAAGCCTGTCTGAAGCCACTGTCTGTCTGCCTGAAGAGCCCCACTCTTAGCTCTGTTTTCTAATATAACATCTTTACCAATAGTACCATCTTTCTGCTCTCCTGCAGCCTAAACATAGCTTTGCAGTCTAAACCCAAAGTGCCATTTTGGTACGACCACTTAAAGTTTTAATCTTAATCTGCAAGTCTGAGAACAAAACCCCTCACCTAACTGGTGCCATCTCCAGTCAGAACCACTCTTGCTGGTTTATAAACCTCAGTCCTTGAGGGCAAACAGCTAATTGTTTAACTGGTGTTGTGCAAAAAATTCTAGAGGTGAAAAATGCCCCAAACACCCGCTGCTGTAGTTAATACCTGTGCTTTTACTTCTAGCTATAACACGCATACGTATAATCTGTCTGTGGAGAGACGGCATGGAAAGTTTTAAAAAGGCAGGAATGTTCAAGCCACTCTCACAGGAAGAGAATGTGCAGACAAGTGAGATCTCAGAACAAATGGTGAGAGAGTTTAATTGCTTTTAAGATATTCGTGTGTCAGAAGACACACAGACATAATGGAGGGCTTCTATTTCGTACGGAAAAGTGGCCATGCAGTGATTGGATGACAAATCACTTCCCAGACTTGACAATTTACTGTGAACAAGATTTAATATAAGGCAGCCCACTGGCCTGGCCGGACTGCTTTCCTCCCACATGGGCTGTGGAATCCCTCACGAGCAGGGGGATCAAAACCGGTGTGGCAGACCCTGCTCCACAGTAGGGCTATTGACCATTCCTGTTTGCTGTCCTCCCCTCGGGCACCAACTTACTTAGGTGCCCCACACCCTGTGAAAACATCCCACAGAAGGCTCTGAGCAATGAGCAGGAGCAGAAACGAGTTCTTTCACAGGCTGAGATGGCAGTTTATGCCCAGAAGCAAAAGAACTGATAAACCTCATAATACTTTAACCTCACAAGTTAACTGCAGGTATTATTCCTATTCAAGTGCTTAATCCTACCCTGACTCCCAAAACTATTTCCCTCCATGTCCCACAGCAAAAAATTCCACAGGTTGATTAAATGCCACTTTAAGGTTTACTGCCTTTCAAGTGCTTTAAACATGTGTTCCTCATTTTACCATGTTGATCCAGCATGAAGAGATAAATGGAAGTGTCCACTTAATTACACCCAGTCAGCTCTCTTCCCAGTAGAACAAGAGCTGGCCAGGTAACCAAGAGCTCCTAATGGCAAGGATGTTCTTAAACTAAGGAGGTTCCAACCATCCCAAATGGATGTTAGAAATTACATGGAATGTGAGGTCAGCTTTTCAGAAGCAGCCTACCCTTGTTCCCAGAGAAACTTCTTGACAAAGTTTAGTGGGAGCGCAGTGATATACCGGAAGAATCGTCACTTTGATTAACACTTGAATTCCAGAAGTTTATTCCCTCTAGCCAAATGAAGTTAGGATACTACCATAAATGTGTTTTTCTTTCAGAGACAAAAGAGCTCCCACAATAATCAGTATAGCTGGACCTAATTAGCTAAGAAGGAGCATTGCAATGTTGGTTTAAAAGCTTAGGATCAATATGTCAAGTTCTCCAGTACAACAACTCCTGCTCTTTCTTTGCTCGGGTTAGGAATCTAACCAATAGATCTGCCAACAGACTCCCAGCCAGCCATCATCAAAATAAACTGTATGTAAGTTTCAATAAGCAGCGCAAGGAAATCCAGTGGACTGCTAGGCCTAGCCAGAAACTGCATCTTCAGTAACTTGGGGGACCATGAAAGGGATTAAAATTACTGCATTCGAAACCTTGGAAGAACTTTTTTCCTTTGTTCAAAAAAAATTAACGTGGAAATTCTCTTACCATGTATCAGAGATGAGGCTGCCTGAGAAGGAGGAAAACCATGGACCACATTGATGTGAGACAGGAGAGGCTGACTAAATTACTTCAGTGTAGATGATATCCTACTGACTGGGGCTGTCAACTGGGATATAAAAAACTGGATTTAAACTTCTGCCAAGTCATTCTCTGCCAACCCACACAAGTGCCCTAAGTAGACAGCCCTTAGCTGTCCCAAGGTGTCTTTGCACATGTGTGTGAAAATATTTTACAAGTTTTCATTGGCCTCACCCCTGTATAAGAACCTTTCTTGAACCTCAAACACTTCTGTGGGATGAAGCACTCATCTTCCTGCTGTTGAAAGCTGTGCACTTTTAAAGCCCAGCCTTCTGAAAATTTTGACTCAAGGAACTGGCTGTGTTAGATCTGTAGAGGATTCTGCTATGCAAACGGGCACTGAAGTCCTAAAATCATCAAAGCAATGCTAGCTATTCAACAATGAGCTGCCATTTGTTGCCAGAGAAACACTGTGTTGAATGAAATGCATTTAGGAAAACATTACTACAAAGGGAAAATATGAGTAATCAACCTAAAGCAATGAGCCATGGAAGCTTGTTTTATGAAATGTCTTCCGGGCTGTCTCAAAACATCAGACATGCTGACAGAGATACCAGAGAGGTTTTCTGTTACTTCTTATAGAGATGGTTTCAAGCTTAGAGTCATCACCCCAAAACTATACCATCTTGGTCTACCTGTCATGTTGAGTTTTTGAATGAAGGAGTCTGAAAGTCTGAACATCATGAGAGAATCTGAAAGAACTTCATTCCAACCACTATGCTCATGATTATGCCTTTTTTGGTGTTTTATTTTGAGTATGTGTACGTATGAATGTCCTTCTCTAGTTCTTCCATTTTACTTCCTCCCCCTTCCTTGAAGATAGAGAATCAAATCATACTCCTTCTACCAGGCAAAGAAACCCTCCCGTGAGTAGAGAAGGAAAATTACATTTCAGGAACTTAAGCTGAGCCCTCCAGAATGATCTCCAACCTTGAAGTCTCTTATTTTATTAAATACACAGACATGAAATATAACATGGCCTGACTTATAATGCACCATAAATTCAGTTTGTACATAAGCAGCTTTCTTTACAAGACGCTACATTCTGCACAAAGGTTGTGATTTCCCCCACCCCTGGAAGTGTCCAAGGCCAGGTTGGATGGGGCTCTGAGCAACCTGGGATAATGAAAAGTGTCCCTGCCCATGGCAGGGGCACTGGAATGAGATGACCTTTAAGGTTCCTTCCACCCAAACCATTCTGCGATAATATGATTTTATATATTCTCTACATTCTCTATATTCTATATATTCTCTCTATATATATATTCTGCAGGTTAGTACAAATGTAAGACTTTCTCCAGCAGGAGCAAGAAGGAACAACAGCAACTGTGCCTTTTTAAAGCATGTGCTTTTTTTTTTCCCCTCAGGTGCTCCAGGAGTTACACAACTTTGGTTTTGCTTAAGTTGAGAAAATATACTGAGGATCACATGAAAACACACTGTAGGGCTCATTAGCCTGTTGGGTGATTTTAATAACCCACAATTATCTCCTTACAAATGAAATTAAGGAGATATGAAAGCAAGTCTGGTCATATCAGCATTGTATATAGATCAGCCTACTGTGTGATTTCGGTCATTGCATGGAATAAATAAGTGTATAGGCATATTCTCTGTTCTGTACAGATAAGCAGTGCCTACAATATCAACACCAAGAGGCCAGGAGACAGGGAATTGTGAACACATTGCATTTGACTTCTTTGTTTTCAAGGGTATATATAGGATGAGCTTAAAGTTTAACGAAGTACATTTTCAAGTAAAACATGGAGGCAAAGAGAAATCATAGATGGTATGAACTCCCACCTGGGCTTGGAGGTTTCTTGATTAGCCAGTCAACAGACAGGGAAGGTAAAACAAAACAAAGACTTAATCCTCTTACCCTTTGTATCTTAATTAGCTGTGAAAACACAGACTGAAAACACTCATCAAATAACAAAAACACTGACTCATACCAAAGAGTTTTCTTTCCTTTGAATTTTAATTTTTTTCCCATTCTGTTTAAAGCCTTCTTAGCTAATTTAGGTGCCAATCTACCTTGTAGAAATGCTGTCAACTTTATGGCACTGTTACCATTAGAGTGTGTACTTTTCCATTTTCATGTCTCTCCTTAATAAGAAGTTCCATTAGAATTAAAACACTTGAGGGTAGGATTATGTCTAAGTATATCCATTACTTTTGCTCAAGGATAATAAACTGTTGCTTTCACTTGATAGGTACTTCATCTGTTACAACAGGAATTTTTTTCCCCCTCTAATTCTGCCTTTACTGACTGATACACATTCTCTTACGACACCTTCTCTGAGAATTTTTCCTCTGGTCATATGCACTGGTCATCAGCAAAGAAAATACCAGTCAAGGCATGCAGCTGGTTCTAATACACTGCAGGCACATCTGAGTCCTTGCCAAGCCATCCTGTCTTCTCTGCTGTGCCATCACACCTTCAGGACCTGCTCTACCTCCTCCAAAGTCTCCTGGGTGCTAATCCAGAGAGCTCTAGGGACAGACAGGTAGCCTGTCACAACAGAGAGAAACAGTCACCTTCACCTGACTGAATCTTTCTGCCTAAATAGTCTTGGTGCAGAGCATGAAAATGTCAAGCAGTTCTAGATGTGACCTTTCCTCCACACTTGGAGCTCATCTGGATAAAAGACAGATATATATGCACAAGTATATGAATGCTACAGCCCAGGGAGAGGTTGTTGATAATACAGACACATTTGGCAATGCCCAGAGATGGATGATGGAGAATCGTGGATATCTAGGATGAAAGGACAGCAACAGGGCTGGATTGCGATCCACTGTTCAGATTTTTCATTGCTTTTATCTCATTCTCCAAAACCCTTTATTAATTAGCTTCATGCCCACTGATGACATGGGAAGTTTGCTGATATCCTGACAGTCCACTCGAAGCACTCAACGTCTTCTTCCTGTACCAAGCAGAGCCCAACCCAAAATTCAGCTATGCCAGATGAAATATTGCCTCGCAAGTGTCTCTGGATGGATTTAGGCATCCGAGGGAGTGGGATTATTTCAATATCCTCATTACACTCACACATACTTAGTGCTGCATGGTCAGCCTCAGGCATTCAAGAACTATGAGTAAGCACTCTGCTGCCACACAAAATGTTGAGATTTAGTTCCTTTGAAAACAGAAAACAATAACAGCGGTTTTTGTCCATGCTCAGTTTCTAACTCCCACTTGCTTGCTTGTGACATTTAGTTTTGCCAACTCCTAGAAATCTGTATAAAGTGATCTTCTAACCCAGGATCCCCACATGAATTAATTATGCACTCCTTCAGCCCTATGACAGTTCTTCAGTGTCCAAAGAAATCTGCCCTTTGTGTCCACTACACATCTGCTGCTCCTGCATCCGTAGCAGATCTTCACCTTCTGACCAAACCAGGGAATGGTTGTTTCCAGAGGATTTGTCTACACCTCAGTGCCAAGACAGAAGTAATTACTTGAGAGGTATTTTGTCACATTTATTTCCTGGAATGGAAATTAAAGGAGCACGGTGAGGAGGGAAGAGAGAACCAGAGTGTAAACTGACTCTTTTTTTTTTGTATAGTGATAGAGCCAGCTTAGATGTCCTAAAATAGCGCGTAATTTCTGTTCCACTCCCATCCCAGGAAAATAACATCAGATGCTGTCTTTCCTTTAGATTGGCTAGCAGCAAAAGGAATAGAGGAAGGGATGGCTTAGCTTCCTGCAGGAACCCTCACTGAATGCTCTTCCCCACAAGTCCGAAGTGCCCTGTGAAAAAGGCAGCTGCAGAATGCAGCTTGGCACAGCTACCTGACTGCAGCAGCAGGGGTCAAAGACACATGATTAGGGTGAGAGGTTCACCAGCTGGCACTGCTGCTAGAATGAGCTCAGAGACCGGGGTGGCTCCAGATGGAAGTAGTTGCTGATGCTATTAATAAATCCTGTGCTTTCTGTCCAACCCTGCAGCTCCATTCTGCTCCCCGAATACCCAACTAGACTAAAAAGTGGGTTCGGGCTTCTTTGCACAACTCCAGTGATAAATAAAGAGGAGCCAACCCTGCAGAGTATTCTTGTCCTACAGAACTTTCCTGAATCCTCAAGGGAGGGCATCGTGACCCAAAGCTCTCCCAGCTTTGGCATGACAGGCACGGCTGAGGAAGAGGCAAGTGCCATAGCTGAGGCAAACTAATTTAGTCTTGTGGCTGTTCCAGTTCACCCTGAGCCAAGCAGGGATCTGACCTACCTGGGAGTATCAGCGTGTGGCACAAAGCCAGCTGTGCCATCCCCTTCCGAGAGCTCCAAAGTCAGAATTAAGATTTTATTTGGCAGGGTTGCTGTGCTCCAGCACTGCTAGGCCAGACATCTTTTTTAGATATTACATTTTACATGTATGTTTTAAATAAATAGCCTGTATTTTAGGAGCACTTAGCCATAAGTATATAAACTGCTCTGAGGTTTACCCCATTGGAATTAGAATGAACCTAATTCATAATTCAGACATCAGGCTAGAAACAGCTCAGCTTCGTTCCACGGACCTATAGCTTGATGTCTGAACTGCCCACGAGACGCCCTCTAATCCCAATAGCTGTAACCTAACCTCAGAGTGGTTTCTAAACTTACTAAATAAATATACTTTTTAAAGAGGAATGCACCATATTTATTAGGGTATTTGCTCCGTTCAGGCAGACTATCATTTTAGAGCTGTTCCTGAGAGAGAGGCTGTGGAGAAGCACAACTATACTCAAGAAAATTTCAGAGCCTAGTTCTACTTTTTTTTTAATGAAAAATAAAATAAAAAAAAAGTCCAGCCTGCTCTATTTAACTGACTACAGAAAGTATCTGATGGTACAAAGCCTTAAGCTATTGAGGGCCACCTCTCACATGCACTTAGCCACGCAAAAACTCTCCTTTCTTGAGAACTCACAATAAATTCACTATCCCTGCCAGTTTCAGAGTGTGAACAAAGTATGGGCCCAAGCTCTCTACTCTCGTGTTCATTCTTCAGTCAACATCTTTTTTGGTGTGTTTGTACATGGTACTTGGGTAAATAAAAAAATATCTTCCCTGTTAAAATGGAGTGACAGCATTTGGGTTCTCATTAAATTGCGCATTCAACTCTCATTCCCACTTTGCACCAAAGTCTTGTTCGTTCCCAAGAATTATTTTATAAGCATCAGTGTATGAAGACAGAAAAGCTGGATTCTGAAAACAGCATTTTTGCAAGAGGAAGGAATACATTAATAGCACGCAAGTCTGGCTGTCGGGTCAGATCATGGCTTTCAGATTTGAACTTCATTGATAATTTTTCAACTTCACTCAACACACTGTATACTGGAAAAGGGCTGTGCAGCAGGGACTTTTCTGAATGCCTTAACACCACAAACTGTATCTGGTCAGTCTGTCTGCTCTCCATGTGTGCCTCCCTTCACAGCAAATAAATGCCAGAAATAGCATTCCTACAGGATTTCCAGTTCAAAAGCCACAAGAATGCTCTTTCTCATGGTATGGCACAGTGCAATAAAATGGTGTCATCTGGAAAATTACAGTCTTGGAAACAAATGTTTTTCCCTCTTGACTGATTTAAATCATCTAAAAATAGATGGGTTGTCACATAACTTTTATGTTTGTCAGGGGAGCCCCTCATTTCATCTTGTGACAGTACAAGAAACATATCCCATAACAAGACAGAAAGATATTCCTAGGGAATCCCCCAGGAATATCTTTTTTTCTCTAACTGTGCAAACTCTTCAGAAATAAAACCTGAAAGCAATTCATCAAAGGTTGAGAATCCATTCAAGGTCACTCCAAGCAATGATTTTAGGGAGTATTTATATATTACAAATTTAGGGGGAGAAGGAAGGAAATGCCACGGATGAAACTCCTCTTCAGTTCTTTCTGTTTTCCTAAGTAAGACTTCTTAAAACTGGCTCCATATAAAAACAGGTTGTCACATCTGTTGGCTGAGAGAAACATCATCTTAATCCATCTCCTTGATCAGTACAGCTGAGCCACTCGGGAATGATGTTTATCTCTTGACTTCAGAAAACAGGAAAACCTTGCAGGTGAGAAGTCATGGAACAATTTAATTTAAGAAACCAAGGCTTCTCAGTGTTCAACTGGCGAAGGAAGAATTCTTTTGGCTTTTAACTAGGATAACATCTCAGTATTATCAGGAGGGATTATTTGTCACCAAACTATCAAATCAACCGGTTTATTCTTCCCTATCTGTTATTACCGACTTCTCTCTTCAAATTTCCCATTAAAACAGGTTCTCAAATCTATTGTCAACACTTGAAGCCACTGCAAGTACAGATGTTTCTGAAACATCACGTGCTCTACATTAAATCAGGTCATTGACAACCACTAGTTCCAATCTCCATGTACTTACTGCCTTTTGCAGAAACTCAAAAAGGAAGTGTGGTCCCCATTTTGAGCTTATTTTATTCCCATCTTTTTCAGACCATTTTTTAAAACAATCAGCACAAAAGCTTGAACTATAAACTATATTACAAGTAGACTACATTACAAGTCTAGCTCTGAGAGGATTCATGCTTTCACTATTAAGAGTTCAAGGGTTCAAACCACACTGATGGTCTGAAGCTGCACAGACACAGAAAGTCTGGCAGTCTCTTAAAGATTACATTTACAATTCTATATATAATCTATATCACATCGAGGATCAGAGACTCCTTATAAGCAAAGCAAGCAATAAATTTCAGTGTCTGAATGTGTCATTGCAGTTTTCAGTGACTCACTTCTGAGAAATGGTTAATGATGGCAAAAAGAACAAGTTTACAGGTAGGATGTAGAATGTCAATTACCACGACTGGCATGCTAAATTTTGGGTAATGATAGCACATTGGAACAATTAAAAAGAGTGTACATCCATACACCTCCTGAAAGGTGGGGTTGGCCTCTTCTCCCAGGTAACAAGTGACAGGACAAGAGGAAACAGCCTCAAGATGAGCTGGGAGAGGCTCAGGTTGGGCATCAGGAAGAATTTCTTGATGGAAAGTGTTGTCAGGCATTGGAAGGGGCTGCCCAGGGAGGTGGTGGAGTCACCACCTCTGGAGGTGCTCAAGGAACGACTGCATGTGGCATTCAGTGCTCTGGTCTAGTTGACAAATGTTGGACTCAATGAACTTGGAGATCTTTTCCAGCCTCAGTGTTTCTGTCATTCTGTGAATTGAAGGCTGAATTGTTTATCTTCTGCAGACAATCTTGTTACTACCTCTTTCTTCCCTACTAAAATGATATATGCAAGCGAAAACTCCAACGCACCTTAGAAAACTTTCAGCCTTCCTTTCTCTTAGAAAAGGATGCTGTTTGCTTTGTTGGCACCTACCTTTCTGGTAGCAGCTCTGTACTAGTTAGCAATAATATACACTACAAATTGCCCTATAAACTCTAGAACCAAAAGACATATTAAAAAACAATTTGCCCAACTGGGAAAACCTGAAATTCCTCAGAGCAAAAGTCCTTTGCTGAAAGTACTTCCTTGCCCAGCCCCAATAATTAACATGTCTTGGACTAAAACACCTCTGTTTGGCACAGTAGAAGAGAGATTTGCATGCAATCTTTCTTCCACATACTTTTGTTCAACAGCTGTATACAAGATCAGCCAGGACAGGCACATGACATGCTTTCACATGAAATACACATGTGAGCCATAAGCCTGTTAGAAATTCCCAGAACCACAACATTTCACTTGTCATATTACTTGGCTTCATTCCTACACCGATGGAGTATCAGCTTCAGAGCCTCACTAGGAAAAACAGGCATCTTACATTTTGGTTTCAGGCATTTGGTCACTCATATTCACAGTAATATTGCACCCATGTTCTAACCATATATAACTATTTTTCTTCACCTTTTCTTATGCTTTCTGGAAGGTTATCTGACATTTATGAGCAGCAGACATATCCTTCTCTTACAGGTGACAGCTAAATGGTGTCTGGCAAGAGTTCCAATACAGCAAAAATTGCCCCAAAATCTGTATGGAAGGACAGCTCTGATGATCAGATTATGAGCAGTAATTAAGCATCTGAATAAGCAGCAGACATCTACCAAGATTTTAAATGACTAGATTTTTAATCATCCAAAAGCTTTTAAAAATCTAGTCCCCCTTAAGAAATAGAAGATATCATTAAATAAGCCTAAGAGCTTGGTTACTTCTTGGTTTTTGTTTTACTGTGTTCCTTCCCTGCAGACCACCTGTAATTGTGCCTCGGGGCATGTCCACTCATCTGGGAAAGATTGAGGGCAATAAAGGAATGAGCAAAAAGTATGTTGCAAAAAGACTGTGAAGGTCAAAGCGCTTTCACCATGGCTTCCCACCCTCCCAAGTCAAAACCCAACAGTACTTGTGGTGGAGGACAATACTATTTGCAAAAGCAATAGAACCAACTTCTTGGCCTCTCAGAGCAGCAGAGCTTTGAGGTGGAGGGCTGGGAATGGCAGAAAAAGAAGAGACAATGAGACATTCACTGCTCATTGACCTACAGCACTGAGCCCAGCCTCAGCTTACAAACTCCAAACCACCCACAGAGTTTCACTGCCAGATGCCACCTCATTCTTGAGCTCCTGCAAGGTCACCTCTTTCTTTCCCTTCCGCCTTTCAGGCACTCTGACAAAAAGTCTCACCATTCATCCAAGGATAAAGTAGCAATGGGGCTGGTAACAAACTGATTGGAGCATAAAGCTCCAAGCAGAGAGACAACATTAATATCTCCTAGAGGGCAAAAAGGAAGAAATTGTGAGAAAGAAAAGAGGCTCTCTGCCACTCTAATCTATTTTCATGACCGGGAGGAAATATCCACAGTGAGGTAAACATGTCAGGTTGCATAAATCAGCACCAAAGAAAGTGTGTCCAGGTGGACCTCAAAGTGGATGACGTAACCTCGCAAGGTGCCCTTTCATGAAGACCAAGAGTTGGGTTTAGTTGGGATTTTTCTGGTCAGAGTACGGAAATACCTCAAATGCAGACGTAACATAGTGCCAGTCACAGAACAATATTGTGCTAGCTGGAATTTGTGAGCATTTCTGAGAGAGACACACACTACCCCCGTTGCAAACAGCTCTCTCCTAACAAATATTAGCCTGAGGGCTTCCTGCAGGGAAAAAAATGAACATGAATATCTGCATCTGGAAGGGAACTGATGTTGTCCATAGAAGTGTCTGAGCTAGTGTCTCTGGTTTTATTCCAGGTCCACCACAATCAGCACAAGTCTCACAGCGCTGAGTTGCCACTTCATTTCCCAATACAGTTACTTTAACCACCACGACATGCCCTGACAGCACTGAACATACTCAGGGGGTTACTATTGCTTGAAAAAAAAAACAAACAAACCATTTTAAGTGTGAGGGGGTTGTATCTGCCTCACAAGAAAGGCTGTAGGACGAGTTGTGGATTCTGTAAAAACTAAATGGTCGTATCAGAAGTATTGCTACTTCAGAAAACGCTGGGACCTGCTTGTTTAAGGGAAGTCTCCCTTATCATAAGACCCTACTGAGCTGACATAATACTGCCTTCGTGCAGGCATTGTTGTGTAATAACTTAGTGCTTGCCACCAAACTTAAGATTAAATATATATTCAGCTCATGTCCACACACATCCTGCCAATGTGAAAAACCAGGCACTCTCGAAAAAAAACGCAGAAGGAAACAGCATTAAGCAGCAGGAAGGATCCTGGACCAAAATAAATGTTTTGCTCGTTAGATTGTATTTTTGTCCATGTTACTGAAAAATGGAAACAAAAAAATGCAGTTTATTGCACTTTAAAGTTTTCTGTGTCATTAAAGGAGGAGAAATCTGCTAGTGAAGAAATGGCTGAAATTTTCAGAGCATTTTAAGAAATCTAGAATTATGTCTTACCAGTGGTGGAATTGTCTGGCTAAAAAATATCAATTGATTAGAAATGTCAACCAATACCTTATAGGTCTGTAAATTTGAACTAACTGTTGCTATGGATAGACAAGTCCACTTCAGCTTTCAGTGATGAGAGTGAAGGCTTTGATATCATTTTGTGGGAACGTGCCTAGGCCCTGAGGACCACAGTCAGATGGCCACAGAATCATCTAGGTTAGAAAAGACCCTAAGATCATCAAGTTCTACCATCAACCTAACACCACCTTGTTCACCACTAAACCATGTCCCCAAGCGCCACATTTACACATTTCTTAAATACTTACAGGGATGGTGATTTAACCACTTCCCAGGATGGCCTGTTCCAGTGCTTGGCAACCCTTTCAGTGAAGAAATGTTTCTTAAAATCCAATCTAAACCTCCCTTGGCACAACTTGAAGCCAGTTCCTCTCATCCTGGGAGGAGGGAGACAAAGAGACCAGGCTGACCCCCGCCTGGCTACACTCTCCTATCAGGGAGTTGTAGAGAACAATAAGGTCCCCTTGAATCTCCTTTTCCCCAGGCTAAACAATCCCAGCTACCTCAGGTCACAAGACTTGTGTTCCAGACCCTTGCCCAGCTCCACTGTTCTTCTCTGGACATGCTCTAGCACCTTAATGTCTTTCTTGGTGTGAGGGGCCCCAAAACTGTACACTGGACTTGAGGTGCAGCCTATAACCCCCTGCAGTCCCTGTGCTCACTCAGTGGAGAAATCCAAGCACCTCTGAAGGTCTCTGATGAATGGTCTAGAGGGCTGAAGTACACCAAGACTGGAGACTTTGAAAAAACAACTGCTAGGAAAAACTGGGTGCTGGCACGGTGTGGCTCAGGCTGCCTCAGTGTGCAGGCACCTTGCCATTCCGCTCGCTTGCACGTTTTGCAGACTGTCAGTGCTGGACAGAAACACTTCTGACAGAAGTCTTCTTTTAATTGTCTTCTTTCAAGCGTCAGGGATCTCTGCCTCAGAGCCACAGTTCCGGAGTTGTAGGCCTGCTCTTCCAAGTGCATGGGTTGTCAGATTCTTCCTCACGGTCATAGAAAACTTAATCATTTTCATAACCTAAAAATAAGAGATGTGCTCACTCCTGTACTCAGTGAAATATCACTGACCACTTGAATGCTTTCTGAATGTTTGCAATAGGCAATTTTTAAATTAAGAGTTATTATAACTGCTTTTAATACATACTTGGATCCCTTCTTCTGTATATCTAATAAAGATCTTCTGGACTAAAAAAATTGGGAACAAAGACAGACCAGGGAGGTTTTTAAAAGTAGAAAGCATAAAATGTAAACAAAATTTACATCACTGGGAAAAGAGACAATTCTCTTAAGAACTGCAATGGAGACATTCACTGTTGGTCTCAGAACTGAATTGGCTAACCTTCAAAAAGCAAAAGAGACTCCAAATCTGGTAAAGTGACTCCTCATCCTGCCTTCCCTCAACAAAATGCCCCCCTGAATTCAGAGGAATTTTCCAAAGGAAGGAGCAAAGGAAGAGAAAGTTTGCCAGAGGTTACATAGGGAATTTGCTGCAGAGCCAGGAACAGAGTAGGCTGCTTGCTAAGGAGTTAGATGCAGGTCCTATCCATTAGACCACAGCAATCTCCATATTTAGTTAGACCAAGAGTAAAGGCAGTCAAATCACATCCATCTCCCCACTGTCCTAAAGGCGCTGAGATTTCCAGATGAAAAGTGTGACATGTGCTCAAAACATTACTGCTTTCAGAGATGAAGCTGTGCAGGTTTCTGCCCCAGCTAAGGACTAAAAACAAAGTACGTCCTCGTTTTGGCTGCATTGTGTTTCAGTGAGTTTTGTGCACACCTTTTAGCCGTGTTAGGGAGAAACCAGAAGCCATAATCTGCCAGCCTCAGGCCTGCCTTAGCCCTGATGATCTCCACTGGCTTGTGCCACTAAATATTTAAATCTAGCCTACATAAGGGAGAGGGATTTGTGTGGAATTTAAGGCTGTGTGAAGACAGTCTCAAGTGATGATCTGAAATAAAAAGTTAAAAAACATGTCTACTGCTGTGGTGAAGACAGCTGTAGAGCCCTGAACCCATGCCATCACTTTGAAAGAAAACTAAGTCAGTGGCAGCAATAAAAAAAGGGGTTAAAAAGAGCTAAGCTCTTCCAAACCTGCATGTAACTTTAAACCAAATATTAACAGAAAAAAACCCCTGGCATTCAAGTTGGCACTTAACTCTCGTTAATGAGGAGTTCAGATTTCCATTCTAACCCTCTTTTTCTGTTGCTTGTAATTTTCTCAAATAAACTCCATTTTGGGATGAAATTTTCCGTGCTTGAGATTTTTTTTGGAAAGTTTATACAAAATCAGTTGAACAGTTTATTTATGTTAGCACTGAAAACAAAAAAAGCCACACAAAAATATTTCCATGTATGTTCTGATCGGTTATTTTCTGCTCAATGAACTCAAAATCAGCCGCAGTAAGGAATTTCCAAATTTTGCTTGTATGTCTCCTCAATAAGTTTAGGAAAAAAACTCAGCAGCAAACAAACACTAAAACCTCAAGCCAAATCTGGACATTAACAAATTTAGTCGTTTGAATTTCCTTTTCAGGATGTAATGTAAGTACATTTTGTCTCTCAAGAAGTAGTGGGAAGATTTACAGATACTTAGAGTGGCATCATCACCATTAGCCTGACAGTGTGTTCACAGAGCTCTGAAAAGAAGTTTTACAGGAGTCCATGGGGATACTGTGCCTTATATCCTGTCTGTATGGGCATACCATGGATGGCTTATTGTTTTTGACCAATTCAAGTTAAACTTATTTGAGAGTGTGCCAACCAACCTAAGTGCACACAGGCAAACTGAATTCCCCTTGCAGCAACTGTGCTTTTGGCTGCACCAGCCTCCAAGTTGTCTTGTAAGTCCATAAAGCTGGTTTTAATTGCCACTGATTTCAAGGGGAAAACCTAAAGTCCAGAAGTGCAAGTTCCTTGAAGTCCTGTGCTCAGAAGCAGCAAGGCTTCCCATGTGTCAGTAATTCACCCCTGGAGCTTTTATACAAAGTCAGTGTATACACACTCCAGGATGGGAGAAGCAAGTTTTTTGGTCTAATTAATCAAAATACCTAAACACATGTATAACTCTCTCTCTAGACATATGTATATCTACATATACACATACAAAAAGTATATCTATTAATTGGCTAAACATACTTCATGGAAAGTGCTGCTTCCTTGCTGACATGAGGCCACGAAAAAAGATGCCAAAGCAGAGTTTAGCAGCAGTTTTTGTATGGCAAAACACAGGACACTAGCTATGCAAAACACTTTGTATGGCAAAACACAGGACACTAGCTATGCAAAACACTTTGAATATGTGTGACATTTCTTAATGCAGACCAAACCAAAGCAAGATAAATCAATTTCCCTACTGGCAATGTGCAATATCCTTTGTTTTATTCACCACTAAAAATGTTGTTATTAATGGCTGGGTATGCTCAGCATGCTTATGAAGAATGTATTTCAATCCCTCTGATGAACGATCTATCCATAGACAAAATAGCTTATTTCCACTGAGAGATCTTGATAGTTGGTAACAGCAAAAAAGAAAAAAGAGGGAGGGAAAAAAAAAAAAAAAAGAGAAAAGAGGTCATTATTTGCAAACTCCAGCAGTCAGGAAGAGTTCACTTCCTTTGTATTGTACTTTTTTACTGCAGGCATTTCATTTCTGGGAGAAAAAAAAATAAAAATCACAAACATTATTCTCATGAATGAAAATTCTGCACTTCATTGTAGATTAGTCTGTACGAAGCTTCTCTCTTTCTCCCATTCATACCACGACTAAAGCCTCATTTTACCAGTGAGAATACTGAACAAAAATATCCCACTGGACACAATTCACAAATGAAGTTACTGGGTCACAGTTCCACAGAGCACATCAGTGGCAGCACTTCTGCGTTACAAACTCACAACCTCGGCACTACTGCGGCTAAATATTTAAGCACACATGTAGCATAAACGCAGGCATTTCTGCTCAACTTTCCTGCTCATGCTGATATTCCGTTGTTTTTTACTGGGAGTCTTATTACAGCATGTCTCTGAGCAGTTTGGAAGCAAACAATGGGGAATGGTGCTGCCTTCAGGTTACCTACTTTCACAGTACTAGCGAGTAGACGACGTTTGGCAAGATCTGATGTGAGGGAAATGTGTTAACTCAAAACACAAAAAGCTCCTATAAAAAAAAAAGTCCATATCAACATATTTTGCTGCCTTCAGAGAAAAAAATAAAAAAAAAAAAAAGAAAGAAAAAAAACAGGCAGACTGTCTGAACCACAGACTCCCTTCAGTCTCTGAAGCCCACAGACACACACTTTGTACAAATATATGATCTTATATACAGACACACGGATACTCCCCCCCTTCCTCTATTACATTGCTGCCATACTTACTCACAAAGGCGGTATGTAGGCTGTACATAGTAAATACAGACACTGTAACCTATCTTGGCATGCACAGAACTGAGTGCTGGCACAGACACACATGAGGATGTGCACATCAGTCCTGAAGCCAAGAAGTGAATAACACATTAAGAGGAAGCAAAAAAACCACTGTATTCTTCTACATTAGAAATACTCGACACTTCCAACGGGACCACAAATCCGAGAAACTAAAGCTCTCTCCAAACACAATGAATATTTCAAGTCACTGATGTTTTCTTGATAAGCACCACTAGCTCCACTGTACAGGCAGGAAAGCTGAGGAGCATGGAAGTCAGAGTTTCCCCTCTCAGTGCAAGCAAGTCAATGGCAGGGCTGGAATAGAAGATTAGAGTCCTAAATCTTCATTTATTCTCACCACTGCAAGACAGTCTCACGGGACTGTCTGAATGCAGATGTGAAGCAGTGTAATGCACAGTGGTTACCTCCTCTGTCACAGGGCACATCCCAACAGGTGGCAAACGCCATGGGCAGCTGCAGAAGCAGTGAGTAGGAGGGCATAGGAATTTTGCCAGTGTACTGGCCAGTCCCAGAACCACAAAGCTTCTTTTATTTTGCAGTTCCTCCCACTCTGCATCAGCTTCTAGCATGGGCCACGCTGGAAGAGGAAACGCCTCTTAAAGGGTTGGGAGAAGCTCATGGGATCAGGGAGGGGAAGGAATGTACCCCAAATCCAGGGCTCAAATCTGCCCATCTAAAGTGCACAGCTTCCTGACAGCTCACAGTACTCTGCTGTCTCCCCTCAGCTTGTGCCCGAAGCACCAGCTTCTACTCATCCATCTTTCTTCTTGCACATCCTTACATAAGTCTTACATGGTAGCAGATGTGGCATTTTTGGTATCTAGAAGAAATGCATAAGACTATGGAAAAACTGGGTATTAGCAACAGCACCATGACTTTTAAGAAACAGCATTTTCCAGCAACAAATTATGAACTGTTTTCTTTCTCTTGGTAGGTTTTATTCTCTGTTGCAATTTACAGGTTGTAAAATACAGTAATATGTCTAAATGGGTGTTTTAAATTCTTTTATTGATCCACTCTGGTTGATACTAGCTACTCCTTCTTTACTTCACCTCTTTTTCTGCCAAAGACTTTTAGCATTGAAGTCTGAACCAGGAGCGGGAGAGGTAAAACTGCCAGCTCAGCCTTTACTGCAATGGCAGAAACAGTGTCCTTGTAGCAATGATGGTATTAAAAAATTAGGAGTTCAGGTGGAAGAGGGTTAGTATTTTCATAGTGGACAATTGCCTTGTGTTAATCTGCACAATACTGAAAGTCAATTCATTTCAGTGGATCCTACAACACAGTTCCCTTTTACTGTGGTGGATCCCCAGAGGTTTAAGATTGGTTCCCACCCCGGTATAATATCTAGTCTAATTGAAAGGATTACATGTCTGTTTGGGTGTGAAACAAACCATAAACTGAGTACTGAGGCACCAGTTGTCTTAAGCAAAAAGCAATTTGCTGCTGAAGTCAATTTGTATTGGTGGGTTTCTACAGTACTTAAAAAGTAAACCTGAGTAACTCAGCTGTCATCTAAAGGTCCAAACATGATAAACAAACAGTATGTGGATGCCAAACTTTCTGAGTGGTTAGTTTATTAAAGATAACAAGTCCACAAGATGTAAAGTTAAGCAGATGTCTAGGTCTCTGCAGGACCAGGACTAAGCTGCTGCATTTCGATCAAAGCTTGAGGGGTCAGTTTGGGCCACAGCAGAGCTACTGAAATCCAAGAACAACAAGGACATGTCCTGATACTTGGGGATTTTCACTGAAGCCAGTGCTCAGATGCCACTGGACACAGATTTAGCCCAGAAGAACCCTGACACTGGGATAAGATCCACACACAAGATTGTCTATTAAGTTGATGTTGGTTTTAATTTTTTCAAGGATGGAAATCTGTGGTGTCACAGAGAGCCCTGATGTCCCTTGGTGAAACAGGCAGTTAATTCTGCATTACAAGAGGTCTGCTTGGAGGCTTGAGGTCAAAAGGGCTCCTAAAAGGGTTTTGAAATTTTCTCGTAAATGCTGAATGTTTAAGTTATGATTAAGTCATGTTTACCCATTAACTGTGCAGTAAATAAAGCTGTGGCTTTAACCTTCTAGTCACAGCGTGTTAATTAGGACTGAGAGACTGAAAGCTTGCCAAAGCTGTGCTGTATGGGAGGCTGAGAGGTACAATTTGGTTATCAGTTCTGTTGACATGTGCTGAGCATTATGTGGTCACACTGCATACCCAACAGATCTAGCGCAGGCTCTCCCGCTTATGAAAGGGCTGCTGTTTGAAATATTTGGCTCTCAGTCAAAGTCTCCGAGTCTGAAGATCAAGAGTTGGTTGGGTTGGGGGTTTTTTTCTCCTTCTCTCGTTTCTATTAGTTTTTATAGATCCACTTTCCCACTTCGAGGGGTGTTGCAGAGGGAGAAATAGCCTGACTCATAGAACAACAGTGCATGAGGCAAGGCTGCGGGCAGAGGGAAAAGAAAGGGTGTAAAGATTTGACTTGCAGCTCTGCATCTGTTTACTCTTTCCCCACTATTTCTAACCTCAGCCAGTTAACAATACTTGGAACTTAGTCCTAGGATGGGACTTGAAACTTTCCCACGAGTTGAACCTCCTTGGATTCAGAAATCTGCACATGAGCCATTGCTAAACATTTACCAAAGCTGTCTACTTTCAAGCTCCCAAGATGTTCCTAGGCCACTAAATGGAGATACAGGATAAGGAGATGGAAGTGACAGATAATTAGGAAATGTGAGGAGGAGAAGGTGAGGGAAAAAACAGTTGGTTGTTCACAAAAACACTCCTGCAAAAAATGCTTCCTAGACAGAAAACAGAAATCTAAATATTCTCATGTGAAATTTGTCATGTGCATCTGCATCTCAGATTTACACCACTCATGCCAGTACCTTTTCTTTGCACCTCTATTCCTACTCCACAGCACATTTCTTATGAACTTGTCCCGATACTAACACATAACAATGCTATGATCTGTTACAGTAGTAAGTCAGTTCTTCAGTCCTGATTCACCAACCCAAGCCACAAACAAATTGCACAATCAAAATCCAAGGAAATTCTGAAAGAGAAAGGAAGAGATGTCAGTGCCTGAGAAATTATTATCTGGTGGGGAGAAGTGGCTGTATCTTGAAACAATTCAGTATTTTGTTGTTTTGGCTTTTTTTCTGGTAGTGTAGAATTTTCTTCAAAGAAACCACAGTACTTGAGATATTGCAGTCCTGCAAACACAGCTGCAAACTACAACCCAGGAAACACAGATCTAGTTCTCACTTCTGATTCATTACATCACTTTCTGCCTATTGACCTCCCCATTTTTGTCTGCCAGCGATATTTGTTATAATAACAATCAATATTTTATTATAAGCTTGTTGAAGCCCAAATTATCTCTTGCAGAATAAGCACAATGAAGACATTAAATCCAAGTATAGCAGCGAGTTATTTTTCCATAAACACATGGTGTCTGTCAGAAAACACAGCTCATCTAATGTTTATTTTCTACTTACATGAAAATAATAGATTGGCTGTCCCATTCCTCCAACAATGAATTATCATTGTAAACTTGCTATTTGCAGAGTAATTAAAGGGATTCTATCCAGATGATCCCAAAAAAACCCAACAAAAATGTGGATGTTGCTTGCTCCATTATGAAAGCCATCATGTTACTATAAAGAGCTGATTCCCCAGAAATCTATAAAATTCACACAGAAATTCTCACTTTGCCATTCAGATGAGAACATCCTCATTAGGTGTGTGGCAGTATCGGCGATGCCAGAACAACACAGACATATTTCCAATTCATTCAAATTGGGAATCAAACAATGGGATGTTAAACACCCTGCCTGGTCAAACAGCAGGTTATTGGCACAGACCAAACTAGAACTGAAAATTCCACAATCCTTGCTTTGTCCTTAATCCGTTCAGTTCCATTGGTCCAGGAATTCCAAACTGTATGCAAGGCAATTACTTTTATGCCTTTCACTTTTTAATCAGCCATAATAGGGGCATTTTGGACTCTTTCAAGATAAAGCTTGAAATCAAGGACAATCTCTCCTGCTATTGTTTGTCTGTCAAGGACATATTTTTTGGAAGACAAATGCCATGGACTATTTTGACAGTGCAAATTACTGCAGGATCCATGTAAAGAATGAAAATCAATTTCTCATTCCCCAAGGGTGTCTCCACACATGGGCATATTAAATTAAAAGGCTTGAAGCAAAAGGTCCCTTTTACTTCATCTTGGTACAACTCTTATTACTTGAAAGAGATATTTTGAAATACCTCACGCTTACATGCAGTTATGGATGGGGGTTGCAGGCACAACTTTAATTGGTCCCCAGGACCTTGCTTTGAAGTGATGACTCACAAAGAGTATTTTGTCAAGCCAACTGTGCCATAAAAATATTAAGTGTGGCTTAAAACAGTAAAGGTTTTATTATCCTGTTAACTTCCTGTCATGAAGCATTGCATTAAATTGTACTTTTAAGGGATTAATGACCTATTTGCTTCATTCCTTGCTGCATTTGTGGTTATAAAAGCTATTAAAAGCTATGTTATCAACAACAGTGCTAATGAAGATATTGGAAAAACAGTCAAGCACAAATATATTCCAATCCACAGTATTAATCCAATTGCCTTTCCCTAGGAAAGTTTTTTAGCATTCCCTGGTGACCTTGCAGCATTGTCACCATGTTGTGGGCACAGTTAGGAGAGTCAAATATTTGAGAAAGAAACGCAGGGAAGAAAAATCTGAACCTGAATTACATAAGTATGAAGCCCTCTCACTTTGGAAGGGCAATACAGAAGCGTGGAAAATGTCCACATCAACACAGACAACAAATATCACAATGTGTTGTTGCCACAGCTGAAAACAAATTCAAAACTATGAGAAACAGTCACAATTTTGGGGTTTGTTGTTTTGAACAGACACACTACAAGACTGGAAACTAATCCAATTTATTCAGTAAGAGACAGGTCTGCAAAATAAGCTTTGTAAAACAATGATGAATTCTTAGAGTTTTTGTTTATAAATAGAACCGTGTAGATTGATTTCTTTGCTTTTTTGGCAAAGAGCTTACCCACGGAACTATGTGGTTCTGGGCAGCGGAAACCATTAATGAAGTTGTTCTGAATTTCACAATCACTTCTGACAAAAAAAAAAAAAAAGATTAAAAGGTAGGAAAGCTGAAATGCTTTGCACTGATGCTAATTGAAGCGTTTCAAAGTTGTATTCTTCACTTAAAAGAAAAAAAAGGCAGAATTTGATAAAAAGAAGTTAAAAGTAAAACACTTAAGGCACACCTAAACCAGGGTCACATTTTCAGTATTACAACTAACCAAAGCCCCCACTATTCGTGTAGCTTAACACTTTTTTTTTTTTAACTATCAAACTGTAAACCATTAACAAAACAATAACAAACTGCTTCATACTCATATACTGATGGCCATCTCAGTGGATCTTACACCAACTTGTCACCACCCACGGTAATAAGGACACCAGGAAATTAGTACATCAGCACACTGATGAGACACCACTGAGAACCCCTCTATGTTCAACCCTAACAGATGTTGCACAGCAAGCAGAGGAAACGAGGGTTAAGGGCAAAATCAAGTAAAGCAGAGACCAAGCAAACCCCCAAAGTCCTGTCTTTCCGTGCACAGGGATATGGGAAGATAGGTCTCTATGTAATGACCTCAACACCCTCAAGGGCTTTACTGCGAGAGGGGCTGTCACAAATGGGGGCTCCCAGGCTCAGTGATTTTCTTAGCCCCCCACACAGCCACTCACAGAGAGAACCTACACGAGAACCCAGCTCAGCCAATTCCCAGTCCGGTCCCTCATCAATGGATCTATTATCTACACAATGCAGTTTTTAACATCTTATATGAAAGACCCATACATATTAAGACGCATGGCACTCAATTTATTTACCTCCAGAAAGGTGAAGAGATTCAAAAATTCTGACTAGTGAGTAATTTGTGCCAAAGTAAGGAAATAAATGTGAGCTTTTCTTCCTTCTAGGTTATCTTGTTATTTTTACTGACTGCATGCAGTAACTGATGGAAGAAAGTTTGAATTGAAAAATATCTGAAGACACCACTCTCACGAGCTGAATTGTAGAAAGAGCCACCTCTAACACAAAGTGCAGATTTAGTAGGTCACTGCTTACTCGTTTCAAATTAGGTGAGCTCTTTACTTCACTATTTCATTGTAAGAACACAGGAGTTGCAAAGAAACTGATGATGAGTTTTCATTTGTGTCTGTGTTGAGAAAGCAAGCGGGGCCAGTGTCCAGTGTCACTGCTCTCTCTTGAAAGCAGGAGTACATAAGCACCCATGGCAGGAACCCTGTGAGGAGTAGAGGTTTCTCTGTGTCCACTTTGGCTGTATCATCCTCACACAGAACCCTGCTATCCCAACAGGAGTAAAAGCTGACCTAGAAGGCACGATGGGCAATGACAGCCTCTGCTCCTCTGCTATGATTTCTTCTGTTCTTCATTCTTGCCTTTTGGGAGGCTTCTGTAAGAGCTAATAACTTCCATCCTAAGTGTCACTCCTCTCTCACAAGAGAAGAACAACTTGTAAATGTTGGTACACCCCCAACAATCCTGTTATTTTGATAAAGTGGCTTCTCCAGACATAAGTTCTAGTAGCCAAATCCATCACAGCAAACTCTTGGCTTTATGAAGGTGTTTGACTTCACTCTACAAGCAATGGGCTGGTTAAGAATGCTTGCACAGGCTCAAAGCTTTGCTTAATATTCCACTGGCACCAAAAAAAAGAATGGGTTGATACCTGAGTGGTATTAGAAGCACAGATACGTCAACTGAACTCTGGCTACTTCCTTTTTGTACTTCTTTGTTATTTCTGATTCTTCCTCTCTTTTAATCTCTTCTTTATTCCTCTCCCTCTCTCTCTTTTTGTTTTTCTTTTTTTTTTTCTTCTGATTACATGGGTAATCAAAGACCATTGCCCATCTATTTCTCCTTTCTGGGCAGTCGCGCCATCTCACTGCCTATTTCAGAGCACAGAAGAAACGTACAGCTTATTCAGACCACGACTTTAAGGGTATTCTAGCTGTCCATCAAACAGTTGTATTCCTTGGGAAGCACTGACTGCCAGAGTGGAGCAGCCTGCAGCAGACTGGACAGTGCACAACCCACTGAACACACAGGTACCATACCCATCTCCAAAGCCTTGATGTAGACACTCCATTGAGGGATACCAACTGTTATTGATGCAAATGTCAATACAGGCTGACAGCAATTTGCAGAAAGTTTTGGCTCCGCATAATTTAGGTAGACTGTACACAACTCTGAAAACTATTGGAAACAGAAATCTGTATATACATTAGAGATTTAAGACAAAGCCAACAGTTTATGAGGAAATGCTCTGCCTTAAGGAGCTTTCAAAGATGTTGAAGAAAGGTTTTTTGTCTCAAATTTCTAGGGATTTTTAAATAAAAGTATTTTTTTTTTAATTTTATATTCAATAGCCCTAAAAATCCCTAATTACTATGAACTTCTAAAGCTTTCAGTCAAGACAGAGATGGAGAGAAAGGTAAAAAATACATGCCCACAGGCGCACACACACTTCAGGAAATGCACATATAGCACAAGCCATAGCACTGAAAAATCCATACCAGATCAGCTCATCTACTGTCAATGAAATTACAGCACATCAGGATTTATTATTAAAAGCACTCAGGGAGCAAATGCTTGTATCTGATATTACATTTCTCAATTACTCTCTATGTTTGATATTCATATCAATGAAATAATATCAACATACAGGGGGAATAGAAGTAAATATAGAAAAATATAATGTCAGCTGTCGATTCTGATTGACAGCTGTGAAGTAAGACCACATATGGTTGTTAAAGTTTAAAAGGATTTTAAAATTAGAATTAGTGTTTCTGAGCCTAGAGCTGAAAAACCCTGACATTTGCAGTGCTGGGAGCAGGCTGTGAGAGGGATTTCTATCCTGGTTTCCCACCCAGAAGAATATATTTACTGTTCAAACATTTTGAGGCAGGCACCCATGGAAATCAATGGGAACTCTGCCACTGGTTTTAAGGGGAGCAGAATCTGTCCCTATGTTTAAATACACAGCAGTATTTTTTTTTCTCTGACTGTTAAAAACCACCACCACAACTGGATGGAACCCGGTTTTAAACACTCAGACATGGGGCCTCTTTACCGCAGGAGTCTCCAATGATGTCCATCCTTAACACCATACCAGCTGCCAGCTGAAGGCTCTGAAATGCTGATTTTAATCAAAATCTTTCCTTTCAAATCAAGCTTACAGTTTACTCATAGCGCAAAAGTGCTTCTCAGCACTGGAATTTTCAGGATGCGATGCTGAGCCAAATACTGTAGGCACAGCTTGCTCATAAGACAGCAATCTTGTGGCCCACCTTGGAGGCTGTAATAGGGCTACTGTACTCAGCCTCCCACCCTTGGTGAAGCCCACTAATAACATCTGTTTTATAGCATTCACTCCTGCAACCTGCTAGTTCCTTGGCTCTCCTGCTGTCATAGAGAGGATGTGCTTTACTATGCTGCAGGTCTGGTGGAAAGTTGTCAGACTTCAAGCCAAATGTAAAAGCAGCCAGTGCTGAATAAATGACTTGAAATACTTTCTCCAGGGACCCCTTCCAGGTCCCAGATAGGCAGATTTGGCCAGTGTTTGTAGACAGTCTTGCTCAGAGGCAAATTAAAAATCAAAATACAGACACCGTTTGAAAAACATCGAAAGCTAGACTCAAACATCCACCATGTATTAAGACATTCTTATATAAAAATAACCACAAGGTTGCAAATTCATACTTTCCTACTTGGTGAGACCAACTGCAACCAGGAATAAACCTGGAAATGTGTGGGGCAGACTGCGGTACTGCCTTCAGAGAAAGCATAAAACTGGAGGTGGAAAGCTGGAGTGAGAAAAACGGGGCACTGTGAACTGGGTGAGTGAATCGAGCAGTGGGTGGCACACGGGGTAGACCCTCACCTGTACCAGTGCTGCCCATGGGAGCTGCCCCACTCAAGCCAGCGGGAGAAAAACAGGACACTCGCTGAGCTTTAACTGGGTAAGTCCATGGTGTCCTCAATACCTGACTCGCAACTCAAACTCAGCTCACTCCTCACCCATTGCACTGGCTCTGCTGAAGCCCCCACTGCAGTTTAGGAATCGGGATACCAGCCCTGGGAGCCATCATGGCAGCAACCCATCCTGCTTCTGCTGTGCGTGGGAGAGAAACAGGAAGGGAAGGTTTCCCAGCAGACTGGCAGGATCCTGAGACACAGGTCTGGGAGCAGAGGCAGCGTAGGGTTTTTTCACCCACTCTGAACCAATAGGGAAAAGATCTCCAATTGCCTTGTGGTTATCATAATATCAAAGAATGGCTTGGGCTGGAAGGGAAGATCCTCTAGTTCCAAACCCCTGCCATGGGCAGGGACACCTTGCACTTGGTTGCTCCGAGCCCCATCCAACCCGGCCTTGAACACTTCCAGGAGTGGGGCAGCCACAGCTTCTCTTGGCAACCTGTTGCAGTGCCTCACCACCTTCACAGAAAAGAATTTCTTCCTTATACCTAATCTAAATCTACTCTCAGTTTAAAGCCATTCCCCCTTGTCCTCCCACTACATGCCCTTACAAAAAAGTCCCCCTCCAGCTTTCTTGCAGGCTCCCTTTAGGTACTGAATGGAAAGCCATTAGCAAATGCCAGCTCTCTTGTTTCATTATTGGGGAGTTTTTTGTACCTCCTGAGCATTAGGAAAGCCTGCACTCCACCTGCTAGGCTTGGCTACATGAATGACACACAACTGAGGGGCCAGAGCATAACAGAATGAGTATAAAAGAAAAGAGGAAAGGTGAAAAACTGCAAGCTAGTTTTGCTGCTGACTTAATCTCAGAGCTCAGACAAAACTAGCTGGCCACCTTTCCAATCAGCAGCTCCTTCACACACCCCTTTTACTTGGCAGCCTCTTTTTAAGATTCTCTGACCAGGCTTATAGCTCGGCTACGTAAGTGATTTATCAGCACAACAGAGGGCAATGAGCTCACAGTGAGGGCCACAGGCCAGGCTTGCCACCAAAACCTTGATACTGTCAGACCACATGCATGATTTTGGCAGCAATCCTGGCTTCTGCAGAGCATGCTCTTGAGCATCCGGTCATGGCCCAGCATGACACCCTTTCTCATACTGGCAGCCCATCACTTTCCAAATCTGAACTGACTCAGGACCTGTGAGAATGGTGGCAGTCAGGGATGGCTTCGAAGCAACCCTGCAATCCTTACTGAAGGAACATGTTTATAGCCACCCCTTCCCACAACACAAAGGGTAAGCTCAGCATATACCTCCATGAAGCTCCTTTTACATCCTCCTGCTCTCCCTCTCTACAGCAGAATCACATATCACAAACCATCTCTCTTCTCGCAAACCCAGCTGTCATTGCAAATCTTCAGAGATGCAAGAATTGATAATTCTGCCTCTTCATGCGCCTGCTCTTGCTATACAGAAGGCTCAGAGTCATTGTGAAAGCGACAGGGCTCCCTAAAGTGCTACTTATGACAGCATCACTGTCTTGCTGCTGACTGTGGGTTGGGCATGGCTTGGTCATCAGCTCATCATTGCAAATCCATGACACAATCGAAACACAACATCCTGCCAGTCAGCGCTGACTGACTGGGGATACCTTTCATTTTGTATTCGCTGTTTTTCATTGTTTTCATCTGCTCATCAATCTTTTTTTGGTGTGTGCTAGTGTCCCAGTGATACAGAAGCATCAAAACAGAGAGAAGCATACACTTCAGTGAAAATTAAGTCTATATCCTTACATCCATATCTCAACAGAATCTCTCTAAACTACTTTAGACCTCAAGGTTAAAAATCCTAAATCAGTTGTTGCAAGATATACCGTTTGTGCAGTTATTGTAAATGCTCTTGTATTATCTGGATTTGGGAATGATTTAAAATGTGTTTTAAAAATGATAGTGAGGGGGGAAAAAAAATCCCCCAAGCAGTAAGGAGGAGATCAGAATATGGGGCACATTTCCAAAATTGATATTTAACGTAATCTTCAGCCAACTCAAATCCCCCCTGTGAGACAACATTTGCCTGCTTTAAGATGTTTGCTTACACACCAAAAGTTTAATTCTGCCAAATAACACAGCTTCACTACAATGTAGTGGTGGCAGGAGCTGTTCACAATAACTTCTTTCAATTATTGCCTTCATGAGGAAACTGTGAAAACATAAATTAAGAGGAAAAAGAAAGAAATAACCTGGAATTAACCCATTCTCTAGCTATTTAAGCACCACAGAGTAGTGGTGTAGACAAACCCTTGGAGCTATTTAAGAGTCCAAATTTCTACCTTGTAAAAATAAGATAGTTTTGTTTATATTCATTAGTCACTGATAGTGCTCTTCATATTGTATGAAGTGGGTTTGTGTGGGGGTAAGCTAAGAGTAAACTTTTGTAACCACCAGGGAAGGGAATGGAAAGAAATAATCATTTTCAAAATTGAAGCAAAATTGAAAGTGTAGATACTTTTCCTCTGTTGCCTCAGTTAACTAGACATCAAATAATTAATCAAAGCAGTGGTATTTTTATATTTTTTGTAAAATTTTCTAAATTTAAAAAAAAAAAAATAAAGCAAAGCTTCTCATGCCCTTTAATGCATAAAAGAGCTTGAGAGCCCTGGAAGATGCAAGGAGAATTTCTTAATGTGCTCACTCACAGACAAATTGCTTTAAAATTTTACACAGAGAAGTCTGTCTTCAAGAAACTGATAGGGCCTCGTGTCAGCTCTGGGATACCTTTAATTTTGAAAAGAGCTGCCAATGTTTATTATTTCACATTCAATTTGTTGTCATAAACAGTTCAAGAGAAAGTGATTAGCTTCACATTAAAGGGGCTCTGCCAGCAAGGGAACAGAGAGCGTCAGAGATGCCAGAGCCTGGGGCTTTGCTCTGGCCTGTTGGGAATGCTTTCAAATCACACAGCATCAGACAGAAGCAGTGCTGGAGGCCAAGGCAGAATAAACTGAGAAGTTAAACAGAGTGTGACCATGTGTATGTGTGTTATTATTGTGTCTTACCGGAGTGCTGTTACTGCAAGCCTATAATGACATCATGATAAAACTGCAGGCAAACCCATCATATTTTTGTAAGAAATCTCTAGTCTCTGGAATATTTTGACTAGAAGGGGAAAGCAAAGTCCATCTCCCATCTTCCACAGCTAGCAAGAACTGACCTTCACTGAAGTTCCTTTGAAGGCTGTACAGTCCAGCAATAAACATGTTTCTTGCAACTCGTGTATCCTGAGTTGAGGAAAATCACAGTCCTAGATTTACATACATGAGATGAAATGGAAGCATAGGACAGGGAGAACAAACATACAGTCAAACCCAGGAAATCTCATAACACGGCTAAAACAAATGCCAAAAATGCCAGAAGCACATTGCCCTGGGAACATGGGATTTGAGAGTCCAGATCACACACTG
This sequence comes from Pseudotriccus pelzelni, assembly GCA_035584735.1. NCBI lineage: Eukaryota > Metazoa > Chordata > Aves > Passeriformes > Tyrannidae > Pseudotriccus > Pseudotriccus pelzelni. The sequence continues at coordinate 62,765,578 of JAWMRA010000041.1, forward strand.
TTCAGCAAATCTGGCCCTTCCAATCCCACTGGTGTGTTTTAGTGCAGTCAGGTCTCTCCTTCAGCAGGGAATTACTACTGTTACTGAAAAGCCTAAGAAAAGAGATTTCCATCATGATCAAGGGCTGCATAGAGGTACAATTAAAAAACACCTCCACTCATTGAAGCTTTTCAGTTCATACAAATAATCTTTTTTACAGAGTCAAACCCATGTATTTATTCTAGATAGCAGAGGTACTGCTATTGCAAAAGCAGGTTGTGCTCTTGGTATAGCACTTAGTGTAGCAACACCTGGCAACACCTTCTTCCCCCAGCCGTGGGGAAGTCTACATCTGTGCTGGAATAGGATAGATAGCCACTTAAATATTTACTAAAGGAAATATATTATATGATAAATGTTTATAGAATGCACGGTATGCTTCTCAAAAGCACTAACACTGTGGAATAAGTGCACTGGGTTTATCCTAGGTGTATGAGTTTACTTTTGGAAATGTTCTTAAACAACTCAAAGGATGACATTTTTATAGCATTTGACAAATGGGAGTTTGTGTCAAAATCGTATTTGGGATTGTAAATTTGTCTGGGACAGAGTATGTAGATTGTTAAGAAGTCAATACATTCCTCTTACCTAGGGTGTAGATCCATATAAGACTTGAGAATTTATAAGTTTTTACATTTCAAATGCTAAGATAATTTCACCTCCATGTTTTGATATGCTGCAAGCGTTAAATTTGTAATTAGGCACTCAAAACCTCTCAAGGGAGTGGGATAATCTGGAAGTGAATCTCTTTCAGATTAAACTTCCCTTGGAGCTGAAGGAAAAGCTTTGCAGAGATAACAGTGCAAGAAAGATTTCTGGAGCAAGGGCCTGGATGAACGTGTACACAGATTCATTTGCACACATACACGGACTAAATGCAATGGAATCATCACAACGTGCCCACAGGGTCTCACCAGGTGGTCAGGTGAAGGTATCACAGACTCTGACACAAAAGTACCAGACAGAGCTGGTTCAAACACATGCAGAAAAGGCAGCTTTCAGTCCTGAATTCACTGGGCTGTTCCCACTGAGGCACAATAAATCCCATTGGAGACTGCTGAGTAACATTTTTTCCTAACAAAAACCTCTGGATGCTACACAACCCATTTGAACCCGAACAGATTAAACTGCCAACTACCTGGAACAAATCCACTGCGAAACACTTACAGGGTTACAGGAAAGGAAATGTATCTTTGTCTCCCTTACCCAGCCACCTTTCACTACTTTAAAAACCCACTCTGTGGTGCAGAGCAGTAGTTTCAGTCTGAAACTTCTGCATTTCCCCTCTGGCTTTTTATTCCTATAGCTCACCTGCAAACCATGGAGACCTGCGAAGTGTTTTTTCTGAGGTCACCAGAAAAGTAATCTATCAATATTCTACAACTCTGCCAGGTCTTTGTAGCAAACTACCAGTTAAATAATTTTCACAGTTTTTGGCTGTTCTGGGATTCCATCAGTGCCATGACATGACATCAAAAATGGTATTTGTTGTGCAGATTTGAGTCACAAATTAATACATTATTCATTTCAGTGGAAACGCAGTTTTAAGTGAATATTGCAAAAGGCTTAATAAAGAACTTTGGGTCCTAAATATTCCCTAACAGCTAGTGCTATCAGAAAATAATGGACAGATAGATGTGCAAGGCTGCTCCCTCTTCCCAAAATCATCTACAAAAAGGGATTTCCTAGTCACAGGAAACAATGAGATGGTAGAGGAAATTGGAGGGTGCAAAAACAGAAGACATCTCTCAGCATTGGATAAAACAACTTCTGGCTTAAAGGAAGTAAAAAAAGTTGCATGGGTGATAGGCAAGAAACCTGAACAAAAGTTGTGTGCATCCCAAACCAAGGTTCTGGTCATCCCTTTGTTGTACAGATAAAGATACTTTATTTCCACATACTTCTGTTTCTCTGTCTCTTCCTTTGAACATGCACTTCCTCACTGCTGCTCTGCTTAATGCGTAAGCAAACCAACATGAGTGGTTCTCCTGCGTCACACGATTCCTGTTTGCTGATCACTGTTCAACAGCTTTTAATGGACAGTACAAATAAAATATATTTTGCAATCTCTTATCTGGAATACATTGCACAAAAACTGTGAAGATTTGAACTGGAAGAGCTGCACTTCCACACTGGAAGTGAGGCAAGTTCCTCACTATTTCTGTCCAGATAACGTAGCTTGAGGCAAGCCAACCCAAATTAATTTGTTCCACTGAGCAAACAGTGCTTTCAAAGTTGCAAAGCATTCAAAAGAGGAAGATATAAAAAGCTGCTTAGTAAAATTTACAGAAATGGTTCAGAGCGATTGACTGTAACTTCTAGATGCCTAATTGGAAACACTTCAGAAAGCACTTAAGTGCTGAACTTTAGAAACATCAGAGTCCATTTTGAAGTGCCCGTTTAATGCTCCAAAGATTAAGGCATTGCAGGCCATGCTGAAAAACCTTAGTCCCTTTTTCCTATGTCTGTGTCTGCTGAGTTGTCATTGCTGTACACATCTGTGAACAGTGACATTACAGTGTAGTCTGTACTTTAATTCACTTTTTCATTGCACCAGAACATTTTGCTGGCCATTGCCTTCATTCACTTTTAAAGTACAAGTGCATTTTAATCCTGATAAAAAGACTGGTAGTTTTTGGTATTAATATATATGGTCCATGCTTGCTACAGAGGGTGGAATTCAAATCCCAAATGTTCTGCCTCTGAAGAAAATCTTGAACTTCTGCTAAGACCTCCCACAGAAACCAGGAAAGAATTAATGGGCTGCTGAGTTCCTAATATGTCCCACCCTGTGGCACCTGAAGGAAGTAGGTGTTAGACTGGCAGGGAAGAGCTTGACAGGTTGAGTATCCAGCTATTTATGGTGACTAACTGAGCCTGAAGCCAAGGCAGACTGTTCCCAAGAAAAGCCTACCTCTGGCAAAGAAGACCTGGCAGAAAATAAGTGATTTTTCTGGCTGCCAGTCACTTAGGGTCTCTGATACCAAGTGGGATGGAAGTATTTGCTTTTGTTTTTGCTTTTTTGCCTTCTATTGAGCACTAGAGGGGTGAGGAGTCTGCCGAGTTCTGGGCCCAAAAGGGGTGAACAAGTTTATGTTCCTGTGTGTTTACTTTGGACTTCAGGGGCCACATGGAGAGTGGAACTTTTTATGCAACGCAGCTGGCAGAAGAAAATCTCTGATTTGAGGGTGTTTGGATCAACAAAAATTCAGAAGGAAACAATTTCAGAATTACTATGAAGTTATGCTGCCTGGAAAGGGGATGTTGTAGGGGCATTATGGCCACGCTGATCAACTATCACTCCTCAGAAGGACAATCAGACTCCACAACTAGTCTTGAACAGCAGGTCCAACCCACTCTGACCAAGTGCCCTGAGGAAAACACTGTGCCAGGAAAGCCCATGCCCAGTTCCCCATAGATAGCTACAACGATTCCAGGTTGGATGGCAGAGAGACACTCCTGTTTCATGAGCTGCTCTACAAATACGCAGAGAACGCAGCATGAACAATGTTCATTTGAGTCTTTTAGTAGCTGAAAGAGATTTAAAGGAAAAACAAGGGAATTAATACATAGTACATGCAAGCTTGAACACTCTAGTTTGAATGCGTTATATGTAGAAATCTGGGTAAAAATATTTTACTTCCTAAAAAAAAAAAAATTTAAAAAACCCACAAAAAACCCCCAAACAAACAAACAACAACAAAACCCAAAACCAAAAAAAACCCCAAAACAACAAAAAAACCCCAAACCAGTTTATTTATCCCTTTTAAAGCCTGACAAAATGTGGGGGTTTTGCTTAAGCAAACAACAAAAAACTAGTTACTCATGCAAACTGAAGAGAGAAGGGACTATGCTAACTGGGAGACCTGCCAAGGCATAGGAGATTTGGGTTTAGGTCTGTTCTCTTCCTCAAGGATTTCAAATCACTACCTGGAACACACCCTTATCTTTCCTATAAAGGTGTAGCCCTGAGGTGGTTTGCTTTCAAAAGTTGCTGGAGCTGTTGCATGGAATATCAGTCAAAGTTCCAAGCCTTGTACAAATAAACCTTTTGTATATGTATATATTGACAGTGCAAAACAGGAATGATGCCTTCTGTTCCACATGACCACACTCAGGCCATTTTGTTGGCTGTGGCATTATTATAGCATGTGAGAGAAGGATACAAATGTCAAATACATGATTATTTGGGGGGGGTTTTGAGGGGATATTGTGTAAGCAAACAGATAAATATCTCCTAGGACCATGATCTAAAGTAAGACATTTCAGTTTCACACAGCACATTTCTTGGTACAAGGAAATGCAGGTTAGGGTACGCAAAAGTGCTTTATGTTCAGAGTCATGCAGTATCAGCAATGTTTTCTCAGTGACTCCCCAGCAATATAACTGCAGAGATGTTCCCCTTCTCCCCAAATATCCTTCTCAAACATCATTCTCCTGACTATTTTAGAGCCAGTATATCTGAAAGACTTGTGTCTACAGAGATGGACAACTTCACATTGAAATTCAAACCCCACAGATGGGGCATGTCAGAGATCATACAGTAACAAGGTCTTCCAAGTCTGTGCCTCTTCTTTCATCAGCCAGCTGACATCCCTTCAGATTCTTTCAGAATTATCTAATTCACTGAAATATGTGCCTCATTCAAACCTGGTTCTCTTTATTAACATTAAAAGGCTTTGGATCATGCCCCGAAAAAAAAAAAAAGGCAAGTTTTTCTACAAGGCTATTGTGCATTTTCTATGAGGTACACAATAGGGCTTCTGTGGCTCCTCTCCCTGCCTCACCTATCATTAGACATACGTTAGCAGATAACATGTCATTAAAGAGTCATAAACGTCAGTCAGAAACTCACCCAGAAAAGCTGCAGGAAGGTTCCTTGCTCTGCCAAGTAGCAGTTCTGATAAGGGGTCACCTGCCCAAGCAGTGCACTCTTACACCTTGCCACTAACACACTCTTCCAAACACACAGATGCCTCGCCACAAATTACTGTGGCTGAAAGGGTTTGAGCTGCAGAGGAGGAGATGAGAAGAGGGGGAAAGGAGCTGTTATTTTAAAACCATTTAAAACCCCTTTTGCCTGCTTCTGCAGTTGAAAATAACTTATGCCCGGAGGTTAGAAAATTGCTCTAACCTGAAGCATCTGTTTTCTGACTTTATCTCCACCCCTATCACCCAAAATCATGTTTTTAAGGGCTTCAGAGCAGTTATCATCAATCAATAATTTACAACTGCAAAACACATGTTCTCAAATGACACAGCTCTGGTCTCCACAGTAAATCAAGGCCCTACCTGTAAAAGGGCAGAATTTCCCTTACAACCAAATAAAAAGGCATACAGTGTGATACCAGACATATACAATAGCCCTAGTAGGAAAAGTAAATTGCAATAACAATATCCAAAGATGAAAACAGAGCCCATGTAACATCACCTCCCAAATCCCTGTTCACTTACAAGTGTTTTAACCTCAGTGAGTGGTGTAAATATTGGAATTAGTAAATAATTAAAATGAAATTCGTAAATCTGTAAATTAGTCTAAGTTCCAAACAAAACTAAATAGTGCCACTTTTTCAAACCTTGCATAGCTGAAGTCATGTCCTTGAAGAGCTACAGATAAGACTTCCCTGCCCTTACACTGCATAAATCCCTTTTATTGTCAATATTAAGTGCAAGAAAGTGCTCAAAACTCTACAAAATAATTTTTCAATGCATGACTAACAAAAGCAAACCAGAAAGATTATAGACTAAGTAATTTTGAAGATGCAAGAACTTAAAATTAGGAAGATTCTTGGAAAGAGTATTCTGGGTTTTTCTAACTAGAGGAAGTGAATGAAGGGAAAAAATATATTTCCTTGGAAAACATTATCTGACGAAAAAATAGCACACAGAAGACTTGGATGGCTCTGTGTACCCTTGAATAACTCCATCTCTAAGGGGAGGAATGGGAAGATCAAAACCTACATAGCAGTTAATTTTAATTTTGAATTGCAATAGTCCCAGGAATTCCCTACAGCAGGAGTCTTAATCACTTGACTTACTCTTGTTCACGGGAATGCTGAACAAGGAGGCTTGGATGTAACTCCAAAAGAGACAGGCAGCTTCCAGCATGGATGAGGCTGACACTTGCATAAGAAACCTGCGGTGATTTGTGGACTGACAGTATCTCACAAGTGAAAGCCGAGTTACTGTGCTGCAGCACCAGCGCATTAAAGGTTTGCCCTGGGAAAGGAATTTGGGATTTTCAGTACAACATAAGCTATTGTGTGATCAGTTTAGCCTCATCCAAACGTGCTAGCAGTTTGGGGTGCTCACGGAGGATAATGTCATGATCGGGGCAAATGTGGGGCAGCGCATTTAGCACTGTTAGAGCAGTATTTTGGCAGAAAAATGGCAGAGCTAAGTCTGGGTAAAATCTTCAAAGGCAGAAGAGTAAAATACTTTAAATTCTAAAAATTATTTTTAAAGGGTGTCTTATCGCGAGACACACCCTTTAATACATCTGGAAAATATCAGAGAGTGGAAAATGAACATTAGAGCAAATAATCATAAATTTCAACTGAGAAATGGAGTGAGGGAAGCAGGATTCACAGAGTTTTTATTCACCACTCAATCTTAAAGAAGTAACAACAAACAGGAAATACCTTTGCTCAGGTGCTGAACATCTTTCTCTCCTACTGAAGCATACATGAGTTGAAGCTGTGCAGCACATGATAAAACTGGATACTCTAAAAATGGACCCTGTCTAATCTGTCAGTAGAAAAAGACAGTAATTGCAATGATTCCTATTCATTTATGAGACAGTTTGTATTTCAGAAACATGTTTCACGCTTCTAATTGCAATAAAGAAACTCAAACTTACTTTAGAAAATGCTGATGTTCATAGGACATAACAGCATATGTTTACTGGTAACGTCGATGCTTTTAGGAAAATATCCCATTTTTTATTATTGGGATAGCAATTTTGAATCTGTGAATGCATTATCTCTATTAGTTCACAAAATCCAGACTCCTCTTCCAAACTCCACTCTCCTTCTGAGGAAAAACCCTCAGAGGTTACACTAAGTTTGATTAAGTTAATCAGACAGAAAACATACTCTGAAAATTGCAGTTGTTAATGTTGTAGGGAAAGATGTTTAGACTTTCTGTGTCTTAGAGATCAGCTCTGGTTCCTAAGCCTTACTGTGGGCATGGGGAGCCACCCTTTGGTCATTACTGTAAGTGCAAAATCAATATAACACCACAAATGCTGTAGGCTTCTGCACTTTGAGGAGGGTTCTTCGTAACCACCTATAAATTCATTGGTCTTCCTAACAGATACTCCAAGGATTGTCTCTGGTTTAACACCACTTAGAGAATCTATCTCACCTTACAGGGATGATAGGGATGAGGAATTAGCTTGTGTGAGGCTTTGAGCATTTTAGGAGCTACATGTTGTCATTACGCTCCGTGCCTTCTGTTCTCTGTCACATCACTGAGGCAGATCAACGCCCACAAATTAAATGTTTGTAGCACCATTTCTCTCCAAAACAAGGACTAAATGAAACAAATAATTTGCAGCCTTTGTATATTTCTCTTCCAAATTCCCACTATTGAATAAATGAAGAGGTTCCACCTGAATTACAAACTACTTTGCTTTTACCTCGTGGTGATTAACAGTCACAGATTAGTGTGAAAAGCAGAGCAATGAATAGAAAAGACCATCAAACTGCTACCACACGATTTCAGCAAAATGGGCTGAACACCGATGTAGAAAGGCAAAATCCTCAAAGAATGGAAAACACAGATATTAAGCCCAAGAAAGGTCAGCCGACAGGGCAGAAAAGGAAACCTATGGAAATCAGCCAAGGAGATTAAAGTTAAGCCCCACACAACTCTTATTTCACATTGAAAGCCACAAACCATTCCCGGAAAGGAAGAAACTTTTATGCTCTCTCTTAGCCTTGATGTGAGCAACCTCCTTAAATGCTTCTCCGTTTTACGAGAAGGGACTAAGTTCCCAGAGTTTTCCATTTACTCCTCCCTCAGGACTTTGGAAGCTGTTGTTCTTTCTTTCAACTCAGGATCATCTTCTACCATAGTCAGCTTTTGCTGGTCAGTATCAAGGGGAATCAGTCCATGAGACAGAGAAGATAAATAGTGGATATATAAGCACTGGATAACCCAGACATAGCAGGAAAGCAGCGGTTTTGAATTTGGATAAAGACTTCAGAACACCAAGACCAGGAAATTTAGATGAACTACAGACTATTGGATGACCCACAAAAAAAAAAAAAAAAAAAAAAAAAAAGAAAGAAAGAAAGAAAGAAAGAATGAAAGAGACTGGAAACACCCATTAGTTCAAAATAAAGGTCATTAGCAGAGATTACAAGGAGATTAGTAGATACCTTCTGTCCTATCACTTATCATAGAGCAGTTTGAACAACCAAGGAAACGGTTACAACAATGAGAACACACGTACTTCTTCACATGCTCAAGGTGCCTTTCGGACATTACACATATAGTACACTGGACAAACTGTGTTCCCACAAGATGAACATTCCTACTCACGTGTTACCTTTGGAGATGAAGACGCAAGGAGGTGGACTGATGTCTCCAAGCCCACATGGTAAGTTAGAAGCAACATCAGAACAGCACAGGAAATTTCCAGTTGATCAGACTGCACAGCCTCTTGGTCTATTCCTTAATTTAAGGGCCTTTTTCCTCCCACCACAGAGAAAAGAGAGTACACTGAATCACTAAACAACATCTCCACTGGCTAAAAAAGCAGGTTTTTTAATTATTCTCTATTAATGTCTCTCAAATGGTTTTCCTTGCCCCAAAGCTGCCCAGCATGGCCCTATGTGAAATACGTAAGTGATAGAAAGAAAATGAACAGGACATGAGGCAGTCATTGCACTGTTTGGTTTTTTTCCTGAGGTACAGGGCCACACACATTGCATACTTTTATGTAATGAATTTGTTTTAAAAAGTTGTATTTATTTCAGCCTGTAGTAATGCAGTGTATTTAGATTATTACAGCCCAGTGCTACCAGTCAATTCAACACCAATTTTGATCTGTGATTGCAGTACTGCTGGATGTCAGTATAGGACATTGCACCATGGACTGACAAAAGGGTCTGACTGTGTTTACAGTCGAAGACATCTTTGTCTTCTGCATTTGAACAGGTTTTCCAGCTTTTCAAGGTGGTCACTTAATCCCTGGAAGCTGAAACCAACAAGATAAGCACAGTGTGGCAAGGTCTCTTCTGAACAAGAGTAAACACACCTAAAAGATGATGTCATAGCTTTTGGAATTATGACTGCACTAAGAAATTACTGTGTTTGAAAGGACTTGATTAGATATGCCACACTGAAAATCTGGGAGCGGGGGGTTTTCTCGATTAATTTGCTAGGAAAGAGAATCCACAACTCGGATGTGATTCCCTCCACCAATACTGGTCACCATTGACTGTAGGATACTGAATCTGGAACTGAAAAGATACCAAGGAAACGAAGCAACGTAATGTGATTGAGACAATTTATCAGCAGATAATGGCAAACTGCTTATCTTTATTCTAAAACACTTTCCAAAAGAAGAATCGTATGAAAGTTGCCGTATTTCTTCATTGCAGAAGAGCAGTTGTTTGGTCTGATACCACTGTCAAAACACAGCAGCTGCTCAGTGCATTGCTTTCAAAGGAAGTAACACTTAACACACTGATGTGGACTTAGCTAATTAAAGCCATGCATGCATCCAGTGGAGGGCACTCGTTTGGGCTGGAGCATAACATTCTCCACCAGGCTGCAAAAGTTCCACCCAGAAGGTAAATCTTAGACATCCAAAATACCTTGTGTCATGTTTACTTGCATCCTAAAAATGTTCAAACACAAATACCCTCAATTCTGGACAAGCTTCCTGGGATTTTCTGTTGGGTGATTGGAAGCACCAGAACTAATGTGCCAGCGGTAACTGGCAGGGCACTTTAGGACTGAGAGCACTTTCAACCAGCACTGATTTCATTCAAAACCATGTAGGGAGTCAAATGGACCTTGAGAGAACCATTGGTGCCACCTCCTCCTCAGATACCTGAATGCCAATGAAGAAACAAAACAGGTATCTCCACACATCAGGAACATGTTCAGGTGCATTAAATATCATCTGATCATGTGGAAAAACAGCTGGAGCAGAAGTAGCATCCCTGCAATGTGTTCAGCACACGTCCAACATGGTTAGCTCTTCCCATGGCGACCCAGATCTTTTCCTTTCCTTGCTATGAGGACGCACATTCCACATCTGGGCAGGCACCTTCAGAAGACACTTATGCACTTCTCAGCTATAAAAAGAAAATGGGGCAGTCTTGACTGTAATTCTCTCAGGCAATAGGCAGGAACTGGGTGAAGCTCCCAGAGGGTAACTTTGTGGGAGCTTCCTAAATCCTCACAAAGGAGTATTCACAGTGACCAGCTCACAGTTAGAGACCAGCTCCAGTTATAGAGAATCACAACATTGCATGGCAAACTCGAGGTAACCTCTAACAAGCTCCTGATGACACAGGTAAGAGCCAACATTCCGGTCAACCTGCTTTGGGGGATGTTTTCAGAAGTCACATACATGAACCAACCCTTCCATATGCAGTGATGGGTGTCCCAGATTATTGTGACCAAGCAGGATATGCTTGGTGCTGAATCACCACTGCACATGCTCATGTACATTTTTGCAACATGCAGCTTGTTGCCAACTATAATTTGATGTTTAACACTCAGTACTACAGAACACAATAGGGTAATGAAAACTTAAAACCTTTCCAAGAAGAGCAAACTTCACCATTTGAATTTACAGCCTTTTTAGCTGTCCCTTAATGGTAGCAATAAATGCTGCCAACATCCATTAAAGGAGCATCCACTATCCAGCCAGCAACCTCGAGCCTCTAGGCCATTCCCTCCAGTCCCTGGCAAAGCCTTTCATCACAAAGAATTCAGAGGAAGTTCTCACTTCTTCATAGGACCCCAATTGCCAGCACCTTTGAGAATCTCACTTGTTACCGCAGAAGATATAAAAATGTGGTGGTATAAACAATTTCAAACATTGTGCATTTGACAAAACACAGCTTGAGTAAAAAGGGCATTTTAAAAGAAATAATTCCCATTGATTCTGATTGTGCTTATTATTTACTTTATTGAATTATTTCCACTTCTAAAATATAAACTTCTTGCTCATGTTCTGCACTGTCTATTAAGATGGAGAATAAAATTAGACTGATCGGTTTTGCCTTTGGAATTCTCCTATCAGCTACCAACACAATAATTTTATGTTTAAATTGCAATTAATACATGGTGAAATTTTAATCCAAACCAGTAAAATTTTCTAAGTTGAAATCTTGAAACTGTTTCCGGAAGCATTTCTCTCAACATCCAATTTTGCGACCTTTTTGAAGAACAGATTTGGTATTTTATGCCTACATTATGCAACCACATTGCACTCTGAAAATGGAATTATTCAGGGGGCATAACATTTCTTCAAGGTGTGATTAAGGAACTGAAAAGAAAGACCCGATGTTGTTACACTTCTCACACATTAGGCAAATACATAGAACAAATCAGGATGTTTTGTCCAAAAGCTGGAAAGCGTCCTAGTGACTCCCAACTGTCCGTAAATATATTATACTTAAGAAAAGCACGGTGCTCCAAGCCCGTAGACAGAGTAATATTCCTATTCAATATGTAGACTCCATCATTGTGGAGAGTGCAAGTCAAGTTAAGACCCGATTTCGATGCGTTCTCATTGAGGTAGAGCCATTCTTTGGTAGCGATGTTGTAAGACTGCACAGTCAACACGTCCTCACTTTGGCTGGATCTCTGGTTTGGTCCAAGTTCAAGAATACAACCCCCTACCAGATATATAGTTTCTTCAACAGAGAGCATCTGCTGCTTGCGAACGTGGACATCACAAAGTTCAAAGTTGGTCCAGGAATCAGAAGTGGGGCAGTACTGCAAAATGTTCATATTCCTGTCTGAAACAGAGAGGAGACATTTACAACTGAATAATTGTATCAGAAGGCAGTCATGGAGGAAGGTTATTCCTCCCTACAGACTGCATCAGCCTTCATTACAGATAACACACTACAGTGCAAAAGCATGGCAAAACAGCGAAGAAATACTGATCATCGGGAACTGCAACTCTGTGTCCCTGACAAGAAAGTCTGAATGTTCTGTTCCTTTGCAGAAGGGAAAAGTTATGCTATTCTGGCACATTACGTACTGTAAATTGTCTGGGGATGAACATTTTAGCAGAATAATCCCTACCTTTTAACTTACACTTTTTATTTTGTCTCTGATTGATATGTAAAAGTTTTTTATGAAAAGGGAAATGGAGCAATATTCTCCTCTCCAGCAGTGGTCAAATTATGAATCAAATTATCATGAAGGCAGTGTGCTTCCTTAATGGCTGTCAAGTGCTGATTTATCATCCAAGCTTAATTTCGGCTCTGCATTTCATTCCATAAATCAAAATTTATGGAATAAAATCCATGAAAATGCTTACATTTCAGCAAGCAGCATGGATAACCTAAGGGCACCTTATAAAGAGAGAAACACATTGTTCAGAATCATCCAGGAACCAAGAACTCTGTGCTCCAGCATCAGACAGAGGCTCAGAAAGAAGCTGAAGTCATCTCCACACTTCAGTTACAACTCAGTGTGTGCGTGTATTTGCTATAGGGTTATTCTACAAAATTGTTACAATACCACCCTGATTTACGGTCCAGTGAAGAGGCTGGCTGTGCTCAAGGCTTCACCAAATTATCACACAACGCACAGGACTCATTAGCTAATAAATTCAGTTTCGGTCTCTGGAGACCTGAGCTTAAATCCAAACTCAAGTGACAAGCGGCAACAGGTTTGCAGAGTCCAGACTGGTCTTTTAATAAAACCTGCTCCATGTTACAAGTCTATCCTGCATTTCCAGATGAACTCCCAAGGGGAAAGGCAGACAGTGACATACTGACAAGTTATGTAAGGGCACAGGTATAAATAGCCAGAAATATAACTGGATTGCCATGAATGAAGTGCATCAGTGGCATTAGGGAGGTGCTGCTTTAGCATCTGCCTGCACTCTGATTACTTTCATAGCAATGTCCTATGAAATTGCTGATCAAAGCTCTACATATAGATGACCTTTGTCTACAAACGTATCATTCTCTGACTCATTAAGGGGAGGGGGAAATCCCAGTTAAGTTTCTATGACTATCTATACCAGTAAACTTGCCCTGTAAAAAGTGCTATCATTTGAGAGGGGGTGTATGAAAGAGAAATCCATTGCAACGTGGCCCTCATTTGCTCTGTCCACAGCCTGGGTTTTTTATATCCACTGAAAGAATGAAAAAAAAAACCCAAACAAAAACCCTCAATACAAAACCTGAGCTTTATAGTGCCTGACATGGAGTTTCTGTCAGGATCTAGGGTTCACAAGTGAGAGCTGCAAACTGGAAGGAGGGACTTCATTCAACAAGAGTCATTATAATTTACAGTGGGAAATGCCAGATCCTCCCATATTTTGGAAAGTGCAGTCTCAGGAGAAAGCTCTACACAAATAAAAAAAAAATAGCCCAAAAAACCTACCAAAACTGAGGTATATACAGAAATACCACAAAAATATTAAAAATTGTGTAACATATAAAAATATTAATTGCTGCATATGATTTATGTACTGAATATAGCAAACCAGCATAAAAAGCTGAGTGCCTCTTAGATAGTTAGGCCTTAACACTCTCTGACACCTGCATAATTTGGAAGGAGAATAACCAGTGTAACTCTGGCAATTCTGGTTTCTAAGTCTGTTAGCTGTCCTAAGCCAAGGTGTCACAGAAAAACTGATTCTAGACCCTTATTCAGGAAGTTATTGATAACAACCACAGGCATTTGTTGTCCTGAAAGGCTCATGTTTAAATCCAAGACCAAAGTGTGCTACTTATCCCCTACTCACAACTGCATACTGTTTAATCTGACCTTTCAGCTCAGGAAGTGTTTTATGGCAGATGTCTCTTGAGTCCTAGTGCTGGAGCCCAGGGAGCACAATGCCCCCCAACAGGATGGGATGACCAAAGGACCAGGACTGCAGAATATACCACAGCATGGCCCTCCATATGGACACAGGCATGCCCATAGATTTCATTTTCCTCAGCGAAGCCAAGAGATTCTGGGTCAGAACGGACTGGACAAGATGTGTTTGAAGGTTTTCATTACCACAAGGACCATGAGTAGCAGCAGCATGTCTTTTAAAAGCTTTAAAATTATTCAGAGCTAAAATCTTCTCAGACACTAGAAGGGACAGCTTGTTCTGTCTGTAAAAGTTGATCTGTCTTCTCATTTTATTCTCCATTTGGAAAGAAAACCTTTAAAACTACTGTGGTCAGATGAAGTGGCCAAAGGCCAAATTCAAGCTTAGGAAATCCTGGTAAATACTGAACATTTGACAAGCAAAAGAATCTGACTTCTAAAGGTTATGAGAAAATGTATTCCTTGCAAAGAATGGCAATCTGTGCTTAAGGAATAAGCAAATGGGAGCTCTTTTTAAGTAGCTTGCTTTTGTACTTGATAAAGGAAAAGTAATTGTCAGGAGAGAAAGAAACTTCAAATCCTTCACTCTGTACAGTATCCTCAGAAAACAGGGTACAGAAATGAAGTAAGTTAAAAATATTGGTTCTTGCTTAACCTTTTGATTATGATATTAAGTTATTAAGCTACAGCTTGAATTTGCTTGTGAAACACTGAAATGTTGTAGTAAAAAGCCCATGACATTTGTTAATACATGAGAAATACTAATGCAGTAAGGTATTTTCTACATATTTCTTCTCCTGTCAACCTAAACCAAGTATATAAAAAGTAAACAAAGTACATCTGTTGAGGCCTTTGTACTATGTGACCAAAATCTAAAAAACATGAAGGCTAAACTGGGTGCTGAAGTATCCATCACTTTGTTCTCCCACAGTAATGCAGCCCCAGATCCACACTGGAAAAAAAAATATAAATGCCCGATTCCTCTATGACAGAGCTTTTTTTTTTTCATTTGTCAATTATTTTCTACCAGGGATTTATTCCTACATGCTCTAATGAGCATTACACAGCTTTCTACATCAGCTCAAAAGCTTTCTGAAACACAGAAGAAATTCATCTGGGCCTTAGAAACAATCAGGTAAAAAAAAGAAATAAAAATAAGTAAAAGCAAACTTTCTACCTCGTGTAGTGTATCCTCCAATAACATAGATCTTGCCCTTGCATTCACAAGCTGAGAATTCTGCAAGAGGGTTGGGCATAGATGCCACGAAATTCCACCAGTCGTTTTCCGGGTTGTAGCACTCCACGTTGGAAAGGGATTGACCACCGATGGCATAGAGCTTTCCATTCACAGCCAAAAGCTTAAAATTGGATCTGAAAGAAAAGTTTGCAGCACTGAAACAGGTTGCACAGATGTACAGAAATATACTGGAAAGTGCTTCCAATCCAGGCTTCAACACACTCATCATCACTTACAGATTGTCCCTTCACTTGCGGCGTCTGAACTCTTCTGTGCAAGGCCAAATTCTATAATTACACTGTAATTACTCAGGACAGTAACTAGTGACATTCTGGATGTTATTGATGTTGAAGCTGAGACTGATGAATATTTTATTTTGTATTTCAGTCAGTGCCGGTTTGAGCTCAAAATGTTTATTTATCTAATGTGCTCGGTAGATGTCTCGTTTTTATTAGGCTTTTAGTAAAGTACCTCTAGTAGAGAAAAATGCATTAAATGGATTACACATGTAACACACAGGGAAGCATATTAGTCAAAATTGCAGAAATTTCAAACAAGACTTGATGAATGCCTAACAAGTCATACTTGTCTTAGGCTGTATTACAGAATCTCTTTAATAACCCTAATAAAAAGCAATTTAAAGCGGAACACATTGAATCATGTCCTGCAAAAGGAAGAAAGAGTGAATCTTCTGTTCCTTTTTCAGCATTAAACTACTAAACTCCTCCTCCATCCCACCGAAGCAAGATCTGTAAGTTATGTTCTAGCCATAGCTGCACAAAACACATTGCACTCCATGAGCAATTATTTATTTCTCATTCTGTTCCATTATGCTCTCAAATTTCACACATGGCAAAGGGCAACACCTAATTGCTGAAGCACAAGAAACCTTCTATCTTACACCCTGAAGGTGATACAGAGAGAGAAATAAATGGTCCAAGCAAGTCTGCAGGAAGAAACTGGAGGACTTGAAGACAGAAGGATTGTATGGTCAGCAATTCCTTCCAGCTATGGAAGCTGGGCTAATAAAAGATGAGCTCCTCCTCTCCTCAGAACCAGTCTCATTGCCTAGAAAGGTTATTCCTTCTCTACTGCTGAGCCAATTGAGATTTTACCAGGAATATCCCAATTAACTGGATGTGTAAAAGCCGTCGGAGTGCACCAGCTCAGCCTAAAGCCAAACAGAGAACTGCGTTATGTGTGTAAAACTGAAATGATGTTTCAGACTCGCACTGGCCTGCTGGGCAGCAAAGGGAGTTTCACTCTGCATGAATCCAGAACTCAAAAGCTTACCACTAAGTAGTTTTGCAGGGTTTTGTCTGGACGAAATGAACCCTGCCTAGCGGCAGACTGCCCTGCAATTTCTTTTTATTAAATATATTTGGAAAAAGAATTTGTCTCCAGATGGAATGATTTTGTTCTTGTCATCCTGATATAGCTTTGGGAACTAAAGTGCTCCTTAGAAGGAACTAATTGGTTTTTACTGTTTTCTTTTTTTTTTTTTTCCTGACCTTTACAATAAAGTCACTCTGGTCATCCTCTCTCTATAGCAATTATGTTTTCCATTTTAGAGAATCCAGAATACCAAGGTACTCAGAAGCAGGTATGAAATGAGGATAATTACTTGAAAAGTATTATGGTTTTCAAAGCAATGTATCTGTTATAAAAGTTAAAATAGCAAAAAAAAAAATCCCCAAATTAACAAAGGGACAAAACCAGAAAATGTAAATGCATTTTCCAAGTAATTCTTTGAAATCTGAAGTATGTTAGAAATTCTGTAATTCTGTGCCTATGCAGGAGATGGTGCAGAATGTTGCTTTGTAAAATGAGGCCACGCACACACACAGACAGCCTTTCCCCATTCTGGGATTTTTTAGCCACTTTTAAAACATGCTGTTTCTGCCACTGAGGACAAGAATTAACTAAACAAGTGTGCAGTGTCTAAACATTAAAAGAATTCAGGTTTCCTAATTTACATGTGCTTCTCTAGTTACCCTCCAATTGCAGCCACTTGCTATTTTGTCTGAATGGAGGCAATTTTTCTGGTTCTGGTTGATGGCCTTTGCATCACTGAATTGTTTCTTGCAGCACAAGGAAAACTATCTGGTGAAACACGTACAGCACAACTTTCAACTTTAAATATTCCGAAAGGAGGCCACACACTTTTGTGTCAGTCATTTAACCAGTTCCAACACTTCTTAAAACAGATGACATTTGGTGGAAGTATCTCAGATTTATGGAACTCACTAAAGATAAGGTTCATTTTACTCAAAAGTAGCTGCAAGTACCCATCAGCACACTTTATATGGAAGTTTGGACAGTGGCTTAATATGTTATTAAAACTTCTGTAATTCACTTTTCCATGCCAGTAACAGCAGGTGTTTTTATGGAGAGTGAACATTAGGAAACATTTAGTACATTTTTACACTCTTCTAATGTCTTGGAGCAGCTGGAAAGCAGGAAAGCAAACACTGAGCAATCAGCCAGCTCTCCACAACTAATAACTGTTCCATGGACTGCAGCTTGGAAACAACAGAGCTGAATGGTCCATCAGATTCAACCGCAATGAAACTGCACTTGCACCAGCGGTTTATCCAAACCCGAGGGACGAGAAGGTGCTTTCCGAACATCACACCTAAGGGGTCCCTTCTTGATGGGGCAAGACAAGGTATGAGGTATCTTCTGATGACCCCATTTACTCTGAATGGAACCCCAGGAGCATGAGCAAGCATGAGCTGTGGGGTTTTATCAAAGTTCAAAATATATCATGCACAAACACAAGGGATCCAGGGGTGAAAGAGGCTTTCTGGATACAAGACACCTCCCAACAAAACCCCCCCATCATTCTGGGTTGCATTAAGAGCCATAGATGTACCTGTAGGAGATCCCTGAGACGGTGCCTCTAAAGAGGACAGACCCACGTTTTCTGATCACTGGCAGATATTATTCATTTAGTAGACAACAAAAAGGAGGTAGCACAGATACTAGGGAGGACTTTCTGTTCAGAAGGGTGGCTAAACATGGGAGGAAGGAGGTTGGGATCTACATTGCTGGAGGGTTTTAAGAACAAGTTAGACGTGTATTTGCAAGGTAGCCTTGGTCCTGCTGTAGAACACGAGGCTCGAATTAACTACATATTGTTTCCTCCTGCTATGTGATCAACTTTAACCTTAAAATTTCTCACAAACCATATGACTTCTTTTTTCTAAAGCACTTACAACAAAGGATCGTGAAAGCACAGTTACAAAGGCAATTCCAAAAGCATTTTGTATTTTTTCAATGATCACTTCTTTTTTTTTCTTTTTTAATTTAATTTCTTATACGAGTATGAGGAGCACACTGAATCCAACATTTAGCTTTGGAAGTGTGTGATGCATTTGTGGCAAATAAGGTATGAATATTTCTAACTTAAAAATTTTTGAAAAGTCTATTTTCCTTCAACACAGAATTTTGAGGGAAGAAGTAAAAAATGAGGAAAGAGGAGCTATCATTCCTCAGAAGCATCCTCTCCTACATGCCTCTAAGAGTCCTCAGAGTGGCAGCAGTTCAGGCACAGACTGCTCACAAAAGTCATGTTCCACACACACGTGTATAATTCCAGCCAGGGGCTTACATGGGTATTCCAAGCCTGAAGATTTAACCTGCCATGAGTAGGAATGTTCTGAAGGAAAACAGAAGTGGAATACACAGCTGTAACTGGCATATGCAGTAGAACTCCTATCAAGTATATTATTTTTAAAGAGCAAATTTCAACTGACAGTGTAAATGAAAAAGAAAAAAGTACAGAAAGGTATTCAGGGACATTACTACCAACAGTCCCCCATGTACTTTGTTACCTTCTTGACCCCAAAAACCACAAGTGATCTTGGGCAACCCTTAAAATAAGTTTCTTCTATTAAAAGGTTCAGGTCATTTTCTGAGGACACTATTCCAAGTACAGAAATATCTCGAGAATGAAAAGATCTAGAAACTGTGATCTGTCATGGCCAATTTGTGAGGGGCACTGGATTTAGCCCTCAGACCATGAGAAATTCCACGTTCAGTCACAGGCTTCCTATATGAGCCTGAGCAAATTATTTTAGCTCCCTTGTGCTAAATAGGGAATAACACTTTCTAAAGGTCCTGTGAGCATCAGAAGAATAATATACAGGAGTTACCTATTGTGAACAAATTTGAAACTACAATAATAACCTACACCTAGAAAAAAAAGCTAACAGCAGTAACCTAAACCAGAATGGCTGCTGAGTATGCAGGATAAATCCGATGGCTTTGGTCCTCCACTTAGAAGGAAGTTGGGACTATTTCATCTAAGCATGTGTAGTGAATCTCAGCACCCTGGAATTCTGTATTACAGCAACAGAAATAGTTAAGGACAGAAATATAATGTAGTTTTTTTAAAGGTTTTTTGGGGCAGAGAATTCCTGTATGAACAGCAAACCAGCACAATTATTTCCATAACTCCTTAGCCTTCCCATATGCAGCCACTCCACTTGGACAAATCCACATACTCACTTGTCTGAAGTCAAACCAACTTCAATGGAAACTGGGACCCTCCCTCAAGGTATGTAAAAAATTCATCCATGGGATGTAATTGTATCGGCTGACATAAATTCATTCGCCAGACGGTCATACGACTGCAGTTCCTAAGCAGCAGGCTGGGCAACTGTCCTGCTTATTTTACTACAGCATAACAAACTAAAAATACAATGCCAGGCAAACTGCAGAACTAATTCCAGCACATGTGTAGGGCAGACAGGCAGCAGCACTTCTGGTGTCTCATGTAAAACCCCTCATTAAAACTCTGCCTGCTCTTGGTTCCTTTGGCACAGGCCATCCCTTTCGGCCTTCTGGCCGCAAAACGTCAAGCGGGTCCTCAGAGAGGTGAAATGTTATGTCAGATACAAAAATAAATAATTAATAATTGCATAGTTGAGACTCCATGAAGGTGGTAAAGTCGAAACCATGTTTTGTGAAGGGGTTAGCTCAGTTTCCATGAAAAATAGCTCCTTCAACTATTCAGAGAGCAAGATACTCGCTTGCTGACACTTTATAGTCTAGGGGCAGGAGTAACTCTCAGTTCTTTTTGGCCTGAAATAACTACTATGAAATGTAAGACTAGGATTATTCCAAAAATACCCATTTGCATGCTACTTTCCTGAGGTAAACTGCCAACATGAAAATCTGTGCTAAGGAATGCCTTGCTGTCACCTTTCACGGGTTGGAAGATTAAGTTGGTGAAGATCGTAATACTGGGAGAAAACATCTATGTGTTTATTCCAAGTATAATGATTATACATCCAAAAAATAAAAAGGGAAAGCGTGGAGGAAAAAAAAGGCTGATCTAGAGTTTGAACACCCAAGTTGGAAGGTGAAAAAAGGGCCTTGAAAAAGCATTTTTGAAGAACCGTGCTGCAGGATCATCGGCACATCTTTCCTGCTATACACAGCACACAAACCAACACCTCGTAACTTGATCAGTGACTGGGTATGGGGATTATTTCAGTGAAATTCTCGCAATACCAGAAATAGGGGAAAAAAACGGAGAAATGGGAACGACCTAGTTTTAGGTCAAACCCCCGTTTTGAGGGGCTTTAAAAAGCTGAATAGAGCCTGCAGTTTTACTACCCAAATACAAAACATTTATGCCAGTGGTTTGGGTTTCTTCTTGCTCTTTCATTTACTGGATGAAGAATTTCCATTCTGCAGTGAATTCTGGCCTCCTTACTTGTTCTTTTCCCAAGAGACAACATAAAATTTCAAATAATTTTTTCTAAAATGGAAACAAGAAGGAAATTCACACTTTGTTTCAGTGAAGTAAAAGACTTTATAACTCCAAAGTGTGATTAAGGTAGAGGAGTTACAGCCCTAGCCAGGGAGAAGGCCTCTCTTCTTGGGTCCTTCTCAAGGCTAGCTCCCTACTTGTCTTCCAATACCAATTATACAAGTGTTTCTGAATACTAACTTAAACATAAATGTCAAATAATAAAAAAATAAAGGAGAAAAGAAAAATGGTCAAAATGATGAATGATTCCCAGGTCAAAATATATCCACTAAGTGAGAAATTTCTCACAATCTTCCTGACATTTTTCTGGTGAATATTTAACTGAAATGCAGGCCTACAAAACATTCTTAGTTTTATGGAAGTACAAACTAATGGATAGCTGCTCCAACTAAATTTTTTCAGCCATCTCAAGCTCTAGTAGAGAGTACATCCCCACTAAGAGCAAGAAAACTTGTCACTTACTTAACTGGAATTAACATAAACCACAAAGAAAATAGGACTGGAATTTTATCTTTGGGTTGTTGGTTTTTATAAACCTTTGTTATTTCAAAGGGAATTTTTACTACCACCCAGCTGTTTGGAGACACTGGATCTTTGCAGACCGCGATTTAAAGAGGTGGGGTGCCCACCACCACTTCACACCAAGCTCAGTGATCACAGTCCTCCTCTGGTAATGCCCAGCTCATGTTCTCCCACAGCATCCACACAGCGAACCCGTCTCCCTCACCCTTCCCCTGCCACGGGAGCTCCTGGAGGGGGTCCCTGGACAGGAGAGAGGTGGCTGTGTTATGCTGCTGTGGGGATGAGTGTTGCTGGGAAAGCCTGTCCAGTGGCTCACTGCCAAGTGGTGGCCAAGCACCGCGGTCCTTCCCAGCCCAGGATGAGAGGGATGCGGGTGGTTCGCAGCACAGGGACGGGGCTCAATCACGCCTCGTAACGCCGAGTCCAGTCACTGCCGTGCGACTCAGCAGGGTCTATTTCAACAATATACATGGACACACGTGTATTTCGGGGAGCAAGAGTTACCTCTTCTGGTTCATTGAAGCCAGCTGAGTCCATTCGTTTAGGCAAGGGTTGTAACAATGGGCAGCCGAAATCTCCTGGCTGGTGATCCTGTAACCCCCGACGATGAACAGGTAATTGTCCAGCATCGCCGACCCGTAGCCTCGGACGCTCACCAGATCAGGGGGCAGGTTGTTGGCCAGGGGCAGCCACCTCTGCGCCTCCTCGTCATACCGCAGCATAGACCAGGGGGGTTCCACCGCAGGGTGACAGCCCGGGGAGGAGGCGCTCATGAAGTCCCCGATGACCACGAGGGTGGCGGTGCCCCTCATCCGCCTCTCCTTCAGCTGCTGCTGGAGAGCGTGGGGCAGCAGCAGATGCGGCCGGGCATCGGGCCTCCGCAGCACCTGATGGTAGTGGGCGGCCATGAAGTCCAGGCAGGCATCGTGCAAGTCCTGGAGGCCGTAGACCTGCGCCAGGCGGTGCAGCTCGAAGCAGTTGCCCAACCTCACCTGGGACAGCAGCAGGCGGAGCAGGGGCGTGACCTGCAGGTAGGAAGCGGCCTCCACCAGCTCCTCCAGCAAAGGGGGCTCCTCATCGCCGCCCTCCTCCTGCTCCAGCCTGGCCAGGCAGGACGTGTTGATGAAGTCCAGCACCAGCTCCAGCCCCAGGGCGCTCAGCCCCCCTCGCAGCAGCTGCTCCTCCTGCCCCTGCCCTGCCTCCCGCATTCCCGAGCGGTAGAGCGCTCGGAAATAGTCGCTCTGCTCGATCAGCTTCCTCTTGCACACCGGGTAGCGCTTGTCCCCCAGCCGGATCTGCACCACCTCCTCCCCCGCACCGGCCCCATCCCCTGCTTCCCTTTCCCCCTCCTCTTCCTCCTCCTCCCGCCGCCGCCGCTCCGCCAGGGACATCGCTCACCCCGGGCCTGGCTGCGCTTCAGCCCGGACGGTGCCGGCAGCGCCCCGGCTCCTCCTCCGCCGGGACGGGACGGGACGGGACGGGATGGGAGGAGCGGAGCGGCGCCGGGATGCTGGGAGGGAGGCGCTGCCGCCGCTCCGGCTCTGCAAGGAGAGGGAAGGAAGAAAAAAAAAAAAATCACACACACACACAGAGAAGAGAGAAAGAAAAGCCCTAAAAAGGCAATGTTGAGCGCTCCGGCGCTGCCAGGCTACCAGCCGGGGGGGGCCCAGCGGGACATCCCCGGGGCCCAGCGCTGGGGAGAGGGCACTGCCCATCCCGGGTGGGTGTCAGGGACACGGTGGGAAAGGCCAAGTACTCGGCTCCAGGGGGACAGGCCAAAGGCTCAGCGATCGCCCCCGATGCGTCCTTCTCTCCGGCTCTCCTGATTTGGGCCGGGATCGCAGCTCCAGCCGCAGCTCTAACCCCTTGCCATAAATGTACCGCTGCATCCGTGGAAAGGGGGAACGTTCTCGAACCACACACGCAGGGGAAAAAAGTGCCGTACGTGTACATGGATTCGCGCACAGCCAGAGAGGAGGAGGGAGCGGTACAGCCCGGCACTGTGGCATCCATTCCCTAACAAAAAACAACGGACGGGCTCACCTTGCACAGCTGGTGCAGCAGGGGGATTTAGGAATGGCAAGTGTGATACATACTTCTCCTATGATTCCTCCTGCATAAGTCCCTCCGTGTCTCAGCTCCTGTTTTGGTCTACGAAGACACTGTATAACCTGTCCTGCTACTCTGTATTCTCTATTTAAATCAAGTTGGTGGAACAGGACATCTCAGGAGAGTGAGCTACATACTAGGGCCCTGAGTTTGTTGGACATGATCTAGGAAAGAGTAAATTAACAACTGGGCATCTTGAGCAGGGATCAAGTGGCAGATTTGCTGTTTGACTTGTTACATTATTCAAACATAATGACAGTTTTTAAAAAAAAAATAAAAAACACCACCTGCTGAAACAGCTGAAGAAGTCTGAGATCCCGTGTATTCCTGTCTGATGATGCTTGATAGAAAGATGTTCAAAATACCTTTATAAAGATATTTTTCACCTCATGTGTTGCAGACCATATAAAATCTTTTCCTTTAGCAGTAGTGTGACTCATCTCCAGTTATTGCAGATTGCTTAGATTTCAGAGAACTCCCTACTTCCACTACTTGGAAGGGATCTTTCCTCCCACTATTAAAACTTTTCAGAGTAGTATTAGGCTGGTTGGGGTGGGGGTGGGATCCCTCTTTTTTGAGGAAGGCAGGGTTGTTTGCTTTTTAGCATTTCCTCTGTGAAATGATCCTCTCTCACTGCTTTGTTGATCTTCAGCTTCTTAACTCTAGCTCATACAGATGTCATGAATGTCAGTCTGAGAGTTACAGGTGTTCTTTTCTGATGACTTTTATACAAGCATTTTTTGAGGGGAGGTAGATTTCTGTGCATTTTTGTTTTCCACTTCACTTCAAAGCATTTTTATTATCTTGCTTTTGAAGGGCCCACTTCACATTCTGACATCCTTTCCTGTAAGATCTCAGCCAGTCCCAAAGAGCTCTTTTCAGCAGCCACAGTCCCTCACTAGGTCACTATCACCTCTCTTTCCTACTAATGAGTTTCACTCTTTGCTTAATTTGTGTTTCTCTTTCATTCTCCCTGAATATTTAATTACTTTTCAGATTCCACTTTCCTGTCTTTTGTTCTTGGTGAAGCACTGCATTGTTTTGCTTTTTGAGTTTCTTACACCTCACTGAAACTCAGTTATGATCACTGGGCTCTTTTTTCTCTGCTTCAGGTTCAGCCTTGAAAAGATCATCACACACAAGGGTCTCACCACTTCTGTAGGAGTCCAACCCATAATTCCTTCTTGTACTTTAATTCCCAGAGGTAGACATTTCAAGCAATTGTAATCATTCATGCTCCAGATGTAAACAAAGTTCTCGTGTTTGGCACGGCCAGTAAGCTTCTCTGTTGGAATACAGTACGATTGCCAACACAGTGGTATGATTGCCATCTTTAGACATCTGTTTTGGAGTCTCTTATGTTTCATGTATTCATAAATTAGCTCCTAATTGGTGAGTGGTTTTTTCCATGTAGTCAGTTATGGTAAGTTTGACCTCAAAGTGCTGACACCGCAGCCTGGGTAGATGGAATACTTTTTCTGTTGCCTTGTGTGTCTTCCTGTTGCCTGTGTGCCTGCACCTGCCACGCTGCCTCGGTTTTGAGTCCTTCCTCACAGTCCATGAGATTTGTGAATAGACTGGATCAGTTCTGTCATGTACCAATACATATTTTCTTCCTGCCAGCAAACTTCTGAGAGCACAGACTCCTACAGCTTTCACCGGGAGCTCTCACTTGCCCAAGGGGTCAGCAGTGCTCTCTGTTGAATGGACACTTTTGAAAAAAGCCTAAACGTGTTTCCTCACCCAGTTTTTTTTACTAGGCTTATTGAGAGCTATCTGTGCTTTATCCAAGCTTAGGGCAGGTTAACTGTGTTAAGCCAGAGCGTGCTGACAGGGCAGTTCCCTTTTTTTTCACTACACTAATCAGTCAGTCTGTATGGTGTGCTTATAGAGTACTTACACTGCAAATGCACCAAGGCAAGGACTACTCTTTTGTTCTGCTTTTGCAGAGATAATTTCATTTGTCTTCCAGTCCACTGCTATGGTTTATGCTAAGATCAGTAATACATGCTATTACACTGGACTCAAAGAACAGGTCTTGCTGTTTCACCAGCAGTCGTCTTTGTTGATCTTAAGTGAGTAAGTGTGTTTTTCAGAGTTGGAACTCTAGTGCTAGAGTTACAAAGTCAAAATCTGTAGTTCAGAGCCGTAAAAGAGTTGAATAATTTTTGAAGCAAATATGAAAGACCATTCTTCAAGAACATGCTGAAGCATGAAACAACATAAAAACGATCATGGTAAA
This sequence comes from Pseudotriccus pelzelni, assembly GCA_035584735.1. Taxonomy (NCBI): domain Eukaryota; kingdom Metazoa; phylum Chordata; class Aves; order Passeriformes; family Tyrannidae; genus Pseudotriccus; species Pseudotriccus pelzelni. Next base: position 62,791,543 of record JAWMRA010000041.1, read on the forward strand.
TGTTAAATGAGTTTGTGATAAAACATACCCGGAAGAACAAGATATTTACAAGATATTTCACAGAGAGAAAGACAAGGGTAGCTTTGCTCAGCTTTTCATTACCTATCTTTTAGAGCCAAAGCTCCTGGGGCAAAATCTTCAAGCTACTTCTTAGGTAGTTCAGGTTTCTTTAGAGTACCTAAGAGACAAATTTATATCAAGGAAAAGGGTTAATAAATGTCAACAAATGGCCCAGGAAGACACCAGAGAATCTCATTCAGGGCTCTCATCCTCTAGAGTTGAGATGGCTATTTCTGCTTGGGATTCACAGTCTGGACAATTTTTTTCCTGTGCCTGGTGCCTGAACTATTTTCTTGTAATTAATGCGTGAATTATTTCCAAGGCTGAAAAGAGATCACTCTTGTCTTTTAGAGAGACTTGGAAATGGAAGAAGCTCTTTTATACAGGAACTGCATTGTACTAGACCATTCAACCATGATACAGAAAATCTAAGCCTTTCTCAGCCTGGGCACACGTTTCTGTAACCCTCTGACTTTTCCAAAATAGCAAAAGCAAAGGAACACAGAGAGTCGGGAGGAGTACTGCTTCAGAGGCAGGAAAAGTAAAGCCAGAGATAAGTAGACAGAAGTAGCACTAATTCTCTTTTGTGTGGAACTCGGCTCACGCTTCCTGACTGTCAAGGAATGCGTATGGGGCTGGTGTGAGCCCGCTCTGTGTGCTAGGACTGAATGCTCTAAGGATAGAACCACACAGAGTGAAAAAAACAATGGGAAAATTGAATTCCTTTCATCCTTATTAGTCTAAAGTGTGAAATGGAACAGAATCAGGGGTTATTTAAAATATACATGGCACCTAATATAAAATATTAAGTGCCCCATTCTTCCCTCTGAGATGCCAGGGAATTGTATTGCACTGCCAGGGAACTTTGAATTGAGTAATAGTGGAATTACTCAAGAGAGGAATTATTCTTTTGGAAAGGATTTGCCACTGCTGCCATTGTTTAGTATTTTCCTTGTCATGGGATACAAAGTAAGCATCTATGGAACATAGGAAATATCCTGCAGTATTTCAGCATTAAAAATATCAGTGCTCTAAAGGGTCTTGGCATTTCTGAGAGGAACTTATCAGAGCATAATTTTACTTCAACTGAAATTTTTATCATTTGTGAAAGGTGACTTGCTAATTAAAGGTAATTTCTTTTTTCAGATTCGCAGCCAAACAAAGCACTTCTTACCCAATGCCATTAGCAATGTTCTTCCAAAAAAATAAAAATAAATAAAGCACTCCTATTTCTAATAGTTATTTCCTAATATTTTCTGGTTTGTTGTTTTTTTTTTTTTCTGTTTTTAATGTAATATTTAACTTGTTCCTTGCAACATAGGTATGCTGCAACACTACGGAAAAAATACTTGGAGTGTTATTCTTTTTTTGAACACAGATTATTTATTATCAAGTACTTATCCCTGCTTTAGTCAAATCTGAGTGATTAGTATTAATACTAAAGTGTGTGCTGCTGAGCTCTCTCTGGGCAGCAGAAAGGCTGTTCCAATAATCCGTGTTCTTGTGGGCATTCTGTGTGGATTGTGAGGAGGTTCAGGCACCAGACAGCAGAATGGAGGTGTAAGCGTGTAAATTGTTACAATGGCCTTCAATCGGTTCCAGTTTTTTGTTCCTAAGACCCGGTAAGGGATTTCCTTGAAACTCTCTCAGGTGAAATAAATGTTCCCTGACAAAACCTGAATGGGGGTCAGGCCGCTGGAGTGCTCTGCCTGCTGCTGTCCCCCCTGTCAGGGATGTTTGCTCTGCACAAATGCATCGTGCATCCACAGCCAGGAATTTCTTGGGTAGCTGTGCCTAGAGGAGACTGAACTGGGTGCTTTTAGAACAGCAGATATTCTTTAATCCTGGTGCAGACAGGCAGAGCTGAATTTTAGTACATAATAACTAGGTAAGATGAATGGTAATCCACATGGAAGACTCACTAAGTATCCAGCTGTATAAAATGCATCACAGTTTTGAAACTCCATCCCCTTTGCCTAGTTTCAAGTTCTGCCATAAATCAGCATTCGCTCATTACTGTTTGCTAAACATTGTGCCTTTTGTCATAAACCTTGGCTCAAGCTTGTATGTATGCCAGTAGATTTATATTTGTATAAATCTACTCTGGCTAGGACTTCTGTTGCTCTTTGTTTGAACACACAGATTCCAGCCTTTGTGGAGAGGTTTTACCAGAATTAGTCTGAAGACAAGCTCCAAGACAATCTTAAGGCCTGGCAGCCCCTTGGAAACAAGGGTTTAAAAAATGGTTTGCACTAAGTCCCAGGAACAGAAACTGTAATATTTTACCTCTATTTACCATGTTGCTGGGATGGGACTGAAACCAGAATCTTGGAGCCAACTGTCCCAAACCTTGGAGAAGGTCAGATTCATTAAAAATGTGATATATTGCTCCAAACCGAAACCTGACCACTAACAGCTGTTTTTGACAAAACAGTTCTCTTTAAAAAATGCTGTTTAGTTGGACTTTTGACATTTTGCAAGAATGTTTAGATTTCAAGGAAAATTTTGAAGGAGAAAGAGAGCAAGCACATTAATTGAATAATGTTCAAAAGGTTTGCTTGGATTTTTTTTTCCCAAAGTATTTACATTTCATTATTTCATGATCCCTTACATTAGTATTTTGTAACTTTTATACCGTAATAGAGTTACAGTGACATTTTCTGGCATTATCAAAATACTTAGCTGACGTAAAATTTTGACCTTACAGTTGCTGTAATAAAGGGAAAGCACATGTACATATCTCAGAAAAATGAGATAAAGATGATTTCAACACAAGCCTGCGATTCAGTTTATTTACGTGGAGCACAGTGCAGGCAGAGAACTTCACTGACTTCATGCTGATGTCACAGGGAATTGTGCTGCACATTCGATTAAATTTGCTTACCGATGTTCAGAAGAGGACTTCCGCAGGCTCTTACCTCACCTGGGGAACTGCAGGCTTCAGTCTCACTTCAGGCCAACGTGTTTGACTGTAGCTGTGGCAGAGAAGTGCTTTGCACAGTCAGGGCCAGTCTCTTCCCACACCTCTTCTCAGCGGTTGGCAGAGAAGCACAGGACAGACACAGCGTGGGCAACAGAGGACCCACAAACAAAAGCCAGCACACTGATGCACTGATCTGACTACAGGTTGCCCAGAGAAGCTGTGGCTGCCCCATCACTGGAAGTGTCCAAGGCCAGGTTGGATGGGGCTCTGAGCAACTTTGTTTTAGTGTAACGTGTCCCTGCCCATGGCAGGGAGTTGGAATGAGATGGTCATTAAGGTCCCTTCCAACCCAGACCGTTCTGTGATTCTACGATTACATAGATCCTTTCTGGTCTTCACATATGCTGAGTAATACAACCATATATCCCACAGAAACTAAATATAGTTCCCAATATCAAGATATATCTGCTACTTTATGAGGAAAAGTATCTGATTTTGTTTATATTTGGCAAAAAAAGAGTTAATGCCTGATGATGAGTCCTTTGTGCTTGGTAGCTCTTGGATTGTGCCATTCTCGCTGCCAGCCCAGGTGGGAAACTTCAGGTACTGTTTCTAAGAAGAATCATTAAAAATATGGCAGGTTCATCTATGTATCTTTTTCTGAAAGGTCTGCAAAAACATCCGTGTTCTCACAGAAAATAGGCAACTGCCTTTTTGTTTTCCAGGAAGAAATGTGAGCAGATGGATGAAAAGGATTACTAAACAACACAAAGTGCTGGCCGGAGACTCTTTACAGCAAAAGCCCCTTGATCTCTCTTTGCAGAGCACACGGAACAGTCAGTCACTGGTTTGCAGGTAAGACTCGGATATTTCCTTCTTATAAAATGTTTGTGAATTAAAATTTCAGCATTAATTTATATATACATATGTATTTTCCACAGAAAAATCAAAGTAAAATTATGGGGAAACAAGGCAAAAGATTCTAAAACTTAATAGACAGAATTTTTCAGTTTTTAGAGGAAAGTGCCTAAAGCAGCCGTGTATTTACTTATTTATTTCAATCTCTTTATATTTCATTAAATACAATGTTTCCCTGCAGCTATTCTTGCTCTAAAAATTTATTCAGAAACAGAGAAAGAAAAGAGAATTGAAAGGAAAAAAGGCTGCTTAGTTCAAGTACAGAGCAGAATATATGAAGGCATTCAGAGCAGCAATATGTCTACTGGCAAACTGTGGCAAAAAAAAAAGAAAAGGATATATTTTTAAATACACATTGAAAACACATAGATCTGTACACAATAGGATTGGTTACCCAAGCTTACTTTTGCAAATACATAATTAAATATTATGCACAGTGAGTCCTGTCCCTTACTGTGTTTGGGGTTGGTACTGTGTGGGTGGCTGCTTCAATGGAAGTAACAGGTAGTTGTGGATTTTTTTACTTTATTCAAAACATGATGCCAGAGGAAGACTTACTGGATGGTCTGGCAGATGCTTATGTGCTCAGGCATGTTCACATCCAGTCTCACACTTTATCTTGACATCTGGACAAAGCACCACTAAAATCACAGAACTGGTGTGGTATTCCAGGTCCAGCAAACAGAAGTCAGTCACAGCACTCATCCTTAACTTTTAAATTTCTCCTCCTGAAAAGGAAGATGTAAACGTACTTGTCATCTATGCATACACTTTGCAAGGCTTCAAACACACAGACCCAAAGGAACTGAGACAGCATAATCTTAAGTAAAAATTCATATATATAAAAATACAGATACCATTAAAGCTACCTATTCACCTAATTTTTTGCTCATGCAAATAAATATATTTATTTAAATGGACTAAAGGCATATCCAGCTTTGTCCAATTTAAATACCTACTCTGTATCAGTTTAATCTCCTTGTTAAATGCTTCCCCAAGTTTTGCAGAGTCTCCTGGATTTCTCTATTCTTGAAGACATGGGAAGTGTAGGAGCGAGGAAAGCAATCAGGAATTTTGCAAGTGAGTCTTACAGAACAAAATAAATCTAAAATTCCTACTAAATGTATTGCCAAAATACAGGCATATCTTTCAAAATTCTGAGTTTGTCCCATGTCAAATGATGCCTTGGATTACTAGGAAAGCTGAAACAAACATTTTAGAAAAATACATTTTCAATAGTGCTTGTAGCAGTGGTAGAGAAATATCTAAAAACTTCCCTGTGCAGTCCACTGAATGCAAGCTAACAGGGTTATTAAAATGCACTTACGATTTTAATTCGTGATTTTCACAGAGGTGAAAATGAAAACAAAGCACATCAAACTGCCGGAACTAAATAAAACAACGCAAGTACCAGGAGCTGGTTTCAGGACAGAGGCTTAAAGAATTACCCACTTACCTCCTTTCTTATGATTTAATTCTTGTATTCCCCACAACAGACATTTATTTGGAATCCCCCTAATTATAATTCCAGTGAATAAAATAATGCCTTGGCCTTGCTATTGGATCAACAGGGGTAAACCTGCTCTGGGCTTTATTGCCTTCCAGGGAGCTCTGAAAGGAACACAATTGTTCGCATGTCTGTTCATTTCCAGACTGGGGGCCTTGTTTTGCAAAACATCATCTGTAATGACTAAAGAATTAAAATGAGTTTGAGGTTTCCCCCGCTCCATGTAACTAATCTATACTTTATGTAGAGCTAAGGAAATTCCTCGATTCTGATCTTGAAGGATAAAAAGGCAGTATAAACTATTTTGTATGTTCAATGCACAATTTTTATTGCAGACAACCGTATTTCTACTTAATTCTCTCACTCTCACTATATAGTCCAGTGAGTTTAAATCAATTCATGTATTGTAATAATTTAAGGCCTTTCTATATGAAAGGCATACAGACGTGGGAATCAGGGATCAGACTGGGTTCTGTTAAGAAACAAACCACGTGGGAGTTTCAGGTTTCAGACCAGGTGCTTGAAAAATTGCCTCTCTTTATGTCAACTACATTTCCTTTCTGACAGGCGTTTTCCAAGGTTAAACGTAAGCAGAAAACTCCATATGGACTGCTGAATAGTCTTAAGATTATTAGGGGCAGGACTTTGATTACCTATCTGGTCTGGAGATCATAGAATCATAGAACATCCTGAGCTGGAAGGGACCCACAAGGATCATTGAATTCCAACTCTTGGCCCTGCCCAGGACAGCCCAGCAATCCCACCGTGTGCCTGAGAGTGTTGTCCAAACCCTCCTTGAGTGTTTTCAGGCTTGGTGCTGTGACCGCTGCCCTGGGGAGCCTGTTCAGTGCCCAACCACCCTCTGGGGGAAGAACCTTTTCTGAAAATCCAACCTAAGCCTCCCTCCAGCTCCAGCTGTTCCCTTGAGTTCTGTCACTGGTCACCAGAGGGCAGAGATCAGTGCCTGCCCCTCCACTGTCCCTTGTGAGGAAGCTGCAGATGGCCACGAACAAACCAAGTGACCTCAGCTGCTTCCCCTCAAGGCCCTTCACCATCTTCATAGCCCTCCCCTGGATGCTCTCTAATAAGGTTACAAGCTTCTCGTTATATGCATCTTGTTTGAGATGTTTGTAAATAAAATTGTCTTGTGCTTGCAATCAAAACAGAGTAGGGAAAGGGAACGAATTTCTACCTCTGGCTGGCAGACAGAATGAGACAGTTCAGTTTGTTAGTAAAGAAGGAAAGTATATTTGCAGCCACCAGATAATTCGTAAAGTCTTCAGAAACTGGACTGAGCTGTTTCTCCTGTGTTGAGTGCAATGGTGTGCCTGAACAAAGTGAGGTGAAACAGTATGCTGAGTTTACCATTTTTCACCAAATGTTAAGGCTGGTTTGGTCTCAGAAGGACGAAAGACACGCACTCCTGTCCAAAGAAACAAGTTTTCTGAATGACCAAAAACAACCTGTGCCTTTTGTCTCTCAAAAACTGTCTCCAAATAATTAAGTTAGAGGACAGCAGTAGTAACTATTAGAATCGGATGTAGCTCATAAAATGGTTGCTTTCTTCCAGCAGCTGTCCAAACAGCACCATGGGAATTGTTTGGAAAAAAACCATCCCCTGGCTCACATCTCTGGCAGAATTGGCAGCGTCCTCACCACTCCAGAGATTGTCTCTTCTAGCGCTGGTTCAGCCTTCAGTGGATCTATGGAGCACAGTGCCCAGTGACTGAGCCCACCGCACCAAGGCAATGGTTCTGCTGGTGGCAGTAGCAGAAGTGCTGCTGGTGCTGGGTTTGGCTCTGCAGTCCGACTCGCTCTGCTCACCCACCTCCTTTTACAAGAACTGCTGGATCCGACGCTTCCCAGGCCTGCTGGTTGACCTGCAGGAATCACAGAGGAGGGGAGCCCAGATGCTGAAGGCTTATGCAGAAGTCTCACCCCAACAGTGCAGCAGAACCTGCTGCCTTCTGAGGAATGGTGAGTGTTTATTGTCAAGATCATGGCACACATTAAAATTTACATCACAGCATACAAGAAACACATTTTGGGTAGTGCTTAGATAAACGTTCCTTTATTTGAATAAGAAATGGGGAAGAGGATCTATGTATTTTTTTGAGGCAGAAAAGCAGAAGCACCTTGTAACTGTTCTCCCATTTTCAGTTTCATAGAGAGGAAATTGATTAATCTGAGTTTTTTAGAAGACGACACCAGAAACACGTGAAAATCTAAGGGTCTGCCCTGAAATTTTAGGTCTCTGTTACAATGCCAACGTGAAAAGAATGACTCTTCAGTCTTCATCACCATCTACTCCTGTAGAGAACAACCAGTGGCAGTGATTCCAACACTCTCCTTCATGGAGTATGGCATCAGAAAGAGGAGGGAACACACACTTTTCTTCTGAAATACAAGAATATTAATTTTCTTGGAGAAAGCATTCTCTCATTCTGTGTTCACACCATATTTGTGGTGCAAACCAAGTATAACATTAATATGAACAATAAAGATACAGCAATAAATGATAGCAGTTATTCAGCTGGCAAACTCTTTTCCCTAGCCTTGTAAACTCAGAATAAAAATAAGAAAAATCAGTGTTTATCTTAAGCCCAGTACTGTACTTTGTCTGTCACACTGCCCTGGTACACCATAGGAGTATATTTTAGGAGAGTACATGAAGTGCATGTCTGTGGTGCCTAAATTTTCGAAACTCACAAGTCTTGAAGAGGGTTTTGGAGATGGAGGATGAAAGTGAGGAACCAGTTACTAAAAAAAGGTCTATATAAATTTTGATGAAATTTTGAATTATGAGCAGAAATACGACCTTGACAATCTGATAGTGACATAACTGCCATCAGCATTCCTGGGAAGAGTCAAATTCTGTCTTAAATAATGTGAGGAAATAAAAATTTAATACATTTCAGCAATGTCCTTCCTATTTGGACAACAGACTTTTTTCCCATAGAACAAGGGACCGGATACCTTACAGAGATAATTAATGGTAACTTGCAATCTCCTTTCTATATTCTGACACAGCCAAGCAAAAATTTGTTACAATCTCAACTAAAATAGAGACAGTAGAGGGCATTTCAAAGATACACTTTAAGTCAGTTATGATTTAATCCTCTCTTCCCATAGGATCTGGGCAGAGCTGCCCAGTGTTAATGATCTTCTGATGTTAAATAACATAATAACATGCAAAATGCAATGGTCATTCTCCTGAGAAGCTCAACTTTATTCTTTATGGGTTGTAGTTTCCTGCAATCTAGCAGTGTTCTACCATGGACCGATTCATAAGAATATGAATTGCCTGCACATGTCTTGCCCAGCGTTGGAAAGCTGCATCCTGAAGGCTGGAATTAACATCATTTTGTACAACATCACAACAGGTAATTAAGCACTTCATTTATAAAGGCTGAAAACATGGCAACAACAGAAAATGTTAAAAATATACCAGGTCAGCTGCTATGCTAGAAGATGCTCTGAAATAACATGCTTCTAAAGTAAAAATGCTTAAGACTTTTTTCCTTCTTCATTATGTACCTCTGTCTGAAAATACTTCCCCCCTTCTTCTACTCAGTGAGCAAGGACCTTGAAGATACACCCTGCTCTCAAAATTCATGCTCTGTGTCACTTATCAATACTGTTTGCCCAATATTTGGGCAAAGTACCCTACCAGGTCTGAGAGACTGAGCGTGGAGGTTGCCACTGCTCCACGTCCCCAGATCCAAACAGCAGCAAGGCTGAAAATTTATTCTCATTAGGCATATGCATAAAGAGCACACAAGTTGCACAGGCAAACGCAGCAAGCAGACACACAACAACAGGTAGGACCGAAAGCCTCATCCTGCTTTTTCTAGCTCACAGGATGAGGATCTCTTAGTGTAAATATGTAGATATATACACATATATAAAATGCAAACCTACCCAGCAGCTGGGCTGAGATGCTCAGTCTGCCCAGTCTGGATCCCAGTCTCCCCAGCTGCTGTCACCTGATGTTTGAGCCCCAGCTTCTCTCCACTTGCTGGTGCAGACTATCATACACACACACAGAGCTTTCTGGGATTTCCCTACCCCCAGTAACCTAGATCCCACCCTTTCCTCCCCAAGCATCCCATACTAAGTGCTGTGCAATCCCAAAATGCACGTCCCTTGCATCCTGCATCCCATGAGGTGTCCCACAGCCTCCAGTCCAAAAGGTGCTGATGGGTATTATTTGGGCTCCCTGACCTGCCGCTGTCTCCGTGCACTCCTTTTGTGGGTGTGCAGACAAGCCCTTATCACACAAAACTAACACTGTTATGATTTCTTAGGGATCGATCCGGATCTTCTCATTTTTGAAAAACTGACGTCCAAAAAGCCAAATATTCAGCCCTCACTGAGTGAATACGAAAGGCAGAACAGCACAAAGACTACCGAGGGGGAAAAATGCCAACACCACAGTGCCACATCAAGTTCTCCTCTTCTCCAAGCTCCAGCCTCCACCACGAGCCATGGCTTAACACCAAACACTTACACCTCCAGCACAAGCCTCATGGTGCAAAAAACCAAAGTTACTCCTTATTCCAGGGCAGAAACTTTTCCAGCAGATGACCATTTTGCTAAGAGGACAAGCACAACTTCAGTAAGCGCCAGGCAAACCACCGGCTCAGGCAAGAAGACCGAGCACTCAGCTTTGACATCCAGGTCTGCCGACGGAGTATCCCACATGCCCACTCCTCCTCGTCTGAACAGCAGCAAGCAACACTTGAATGAAACCAAAGGCTACAGTGGCAGGAATTCTACTGGGGAAAATGAGGCACCTGCTTGGGAAGCGTCAGCTTTGGGAGTCTGGTTGATTCCTGTTGTTCTGTGCTCCTCTCTCCTCTGCCTTTGCTGTTGCACTGTTGCTCTCACGACAGGGCGCCGCAGCAACAGGAGAGGTCACTATAAGCCCATAAGGAAAAGAACAAAAATGTCAAGACAATTCATAAAATATACTACTGTCAAAAGTAATTTGTAAACCATCCTTGCTATGGAACAAATAGGCTTTTAAAAATGCATCCTATATACCAATTTATTTCTTTTACAGAAGCAATGATAATTTTTTCATAATATTTCAATTATAATTTAATTCTTCTCAGATGAAACACAATTCCCCTGTCTCTTAAGCTAAGAAGTACACACTCAAAGCTCCCACTGTGTGCTCAGAGGTGTTCAAGCATGTTTTGGTTCATAATCTGATGCCAACTGATGTCTAACACTTTGCCTAACTTAAGAGAACAGGTTCACTGCAGCTGTACCTATTAGCATGTCCATGTGTAGAATTTTATTTAATCATTAAGATTAATGCGATGTTCAAAGACTAAACTGAAGAGGTTGTAAGGCCACAGGAATACCTAGTTACAGCTGAGCAGGTTTCAGAAGAAAAGGCCTCTCTAAAATTATATTTTAGTCCACATTGATTGGCACTGGAGCTTAGAAAACTGGAGTTTAAAAAACCTCTTTTTTACAGTATTTTATTGACCTCACATGCTAATTTGTATGTAAGAGAGACCAACATAGGATAAGAACATTTTAGAAGGGTAGTGTTATTTAATGAGTTGAAATAACACAAAAGAAAATTCTTCTCTTTCAGTTAGAAGACTTAGAATTAGGTATGACTTGATTTTAAGGGCGGTTCTATGCTTATGTGTAAAGTGATAAAAACTCCATAGAGATGTGCCCACTGCATGATGTACTTAAATTTGAACAGCTTTTTATCATCCAGTTGTACTTTCCTACTTCCTCACGTAGCTGAATCTAGTTTAAATACCACTAAAAAATTTCAACTAAGAAGGATGACACCCCAAGGGCTCTTCTGAGTTACAGCTGACAGGTATTCTTTTCCAGTTTTTTAACACCAAAAGGACAGGAGCTAGGAGGAAGCAACCAGGATACTCTATTGTATCATGAATGTGGTGGTATTGTGAATAAAGAATGTATATCATCATCTTAGGGTAATCTTCCTGGACCTGACCCCAAAATGTAAAAGTCTCAGGTGTGACTCATTTCATTAGGAGACAAAGGCAGAGGTGTATCAGAGGTGTTCCTCCAACTGTAGATGCCTGTGTTATGCTCTATATTCTTTCTCCACAACTTACACTGAGGTCATCAATAGGCTCCTTTTTAGACCAGGAGCTGCAGACTGTGTGGCTCAGGATTTTCTTTGTACAGTGCTCTACCTCAAATTCCCTCTCAAATTCTGAAGGATAAGGTCATGGCTCAGTAAACCACCCTTCTGTTAATGACATAAGCAGGCTTAACTCCATTTATAAAGTCTTCACCAAGAAATTAAAGCTTTGCAAAGTTCATGTTTTGGACCTCTACCCCATTCACAGATCACAGATCTGATGAAATACATTAAATAAACTGATTAATCACATGCTCCATGTCAAGTTGTGGTACTTCTCATCTCACTCAGTACGGATGACAAGCATGGTTTGTCATACAGTTCTCCCCCAACACACTTCAGCCAGCACTTTCACACCAGTTTGCAATGAAACTGCTTTTCAAGCTATTTTTTCTCCCCAAAGTGAAAACCTGCTATTCTTACACCAGGGATGCTGTATACCTACAAATGCAAAGACTAGCAAATATATTTTTTTCCCTAGACAGGACACGCTCCAACATGCCAGAAAACACAAACCTCTGCAAGGAGGCATTAGTTTTAACTGAAATAAGTCAGGGTAGTATAGTATCTGCTTTCAAAAAGGTGGGTTTTCACCTCCCTTTTCTCTTAGAAAAGTACCTTTTATCTGGTAACTGATGAGCTGCATTGACTGCATCAAGTTACATTCATTCCTGGTGTCCCTGGTTTTTTCATCTCCAGATTAGTGACTGTATAATGCATTTAATAGCACCTTGATTTCCTTTAATAATTACCTTCAATATGGTGTTCTGTAGAGTCATATGATGTAACTAGGACCTCAGTACTCACCAGAAAAAGAAAATGAGACAAAGTGAAAATTTATGTGCAAATGCTTTAGGGACAGGATGGAATGACTCAAGTAAGATCATGTTCTGGAAAACCTTCTTGGTTTGTAGTCACATAGAGAAAAAAATAGGCAGAAAAAGGGTTATATGAAGCACAATAGCAGAACTAGTTTATTACAGACCAAGAGAATCACAAGAAAATAAATACATACATTTTAGATATGAGGGAAAGCAAGAAGATGGTTTGTGCAGACAGCACATCCCTGTCTAGGCAACTGCCCCTTTATCCTCTACTTGTACTTGTAGCAATGCTATGCCTGAAAAGAGGGCAAAAGTATCCACTCTTTGGAATGTTTATATGGGAGGTAAAAGAAAGATTAGTCTTCTCAAGAGCACCAGTGAAACTTAGAATCACCAGTATTCCATTCACACAGGTATGTGCAGAGGGATGCACACCTTAGTCATTAATTTGTATTATAACATACATGATATGTTAGTAAGGGACCATTGCTAAGGATGGATTTATTATTGTCCTATGGAAGTGTTTTAACCTGGAAGTCTGTTAATCTCTAACTCTTCACAAGAGTTTAAAACCTTCAAATGTTTTAAATTTCAGGGGGAAAAGAGAGATGTGTCGTTTACTTCCTAACAACATGTGCTGTATTATACATCCCAGTGCTCCAGGTATTTTACATAATCACAGAGAAATACTGTCACCTTCAAACACAAACAGTTCAGACGCAGAAGCACAAAACCAGAGAGCAACTTCCAAGATGAGAAAGAGCTCAAAATAGCATGCAGGCTGCCTTTGATCCAGTCCAGTGCATTACACAGACTGTACTGTAACATACTAGCCATTAGTAAAAATTACAAGTGTTAGTCTGAATTTTATATTGCCTTTGATTCTAGAAGCTTGATTGGGCACTTATAGGATTATAAAGGTTTCTAGTTTTCCTAACAGGTTTTTTAGAAGGAGAGGAAGTACTTAAGGGAGGCTTGAAAACTTCAGAGAGCTGTAGGAGCCTGTGAATTTTAAGGTTTCCATTAATTAGCTGTAATAGAATCAAACAAAAAATCAGTTTCCCTTGCTGTGCTGTTCTTTCTACCAGACAGTAGAATTAATAACATCAAATTGTTATTTTAACTATGACTTCCAGTGATAGGTCCATTCTGAGTCTACGAAGAGCAAAGGAAAACTGAGTTGTCCTCTGCTGCAGAGAGGATTTTATCAGGTGCTCACATGTCCTGAGCACTAAAGGACAACTTTATGGAGACAGTCAAGCTTATGAGGTTTGGGGTTTTTTAAAACACTTAGGGGCATTACTCTTGACAATCTTGTACAAGACATGCCACTGCAAAACAGAAGTTGCTACATACACTGGCTCATATGCCAGTCCTTCTGCAAGCACTGACAAAGCTAATTAAGGAGGCAAATTTCCCTTGCGTACATACTAGAACAGATCTGCCTTTGGAATAGAGCCAGGCACAACTCCAGGCACCACCCCATACCACTCTCTGAGTCAAAGTGCAGTTACTTCCTCAGTAATTTTGGTTCCATGGCTGTTCAAAAAAGATTTGGAATCACACAGATGTACTATTTCAAATGAGAATCTTAAACATTGCCCTCATTATCCCTGAACAAAGGAACAATCTAGTAACAGCTGAAATACCACCCCCCCCCAATATGTAGCTTCTGCTAAAGTTTCACACTAATACAAATCTAAAAGCAAGGACCACTAAATAACGAAGTAAGTGCAAAACTGGGGTTACAGGACAAGCATTTTCAGTCTTAGCTACAGCTCTGGCAAATTCTCATAGGAAGTAAAAAGCTGATTTAAACTCAGTCTCCTACCACGTGAAAACAATCTTGACCTAGAAATCCTTCCAAAACTGACAGTGTTTTGGAAGTGGGAGTACATGCACTCTGTGGCCGTGTGTAAACACAAAACAGACAATGAGAAATCCTAGCAGCGAGTGAGTCAAGCCACAGAGAATACTGCAGGAATCAGTTCCCTTCACTCCTCCGTGTCCTTATTCTTACACTGTTTTCTCTCAAGGAGCTGCTGGCAGGGCCACATGTTTGGTTCTTTCAGAGGTATGCAGAATCCTTAACTCCCTCTGCCCCTTCCAGAGAATGACTTTCTAAGCTGAAATCTTAGTAAGCCAGGAAGGTACAATAAAAGCAAGAGTTACTTATGTCCTAAAAGCTGCTATTTTTAAGTGGGGATGTTTGTTTTGCTTTTGTTTTTCTACTGTGAGAAGGCAATAAAAGTTGACTGTGATTCCAGTGTTTCAAATCAACGCTTTTCAAATAGTTACCAAAAAGTTACCAAATATAAGCTAAACATCCACATAATTTCTCTCTCTGTGCTGCATACCAGTAAGCTGGATGCTAAAAAGAATTTTTTTCCCTTGAAAAGCCTGGGTAGATTCAAGAGAGAACTCAGCAGGCCTCAGGACACCAAGACTGAGTCCATTCCTATTTAGCTACATACTCACCTCACTACTCACCAGCTCTCACTTTCAGCAACTCTCATCATTCTTCTTTCCCATGTGCTTTGGGATCTTCTCAACAACTGCTAGTTCACCTTCCCACTACCATCCCATTTTCTACCTCATTTAATTCCATCATTTCAGCGACAAGCATTTTTCCTTAGGGTATTTGTTAGCCCTCATGGTGACAACTGAGTACCTCACACTCTCCCACGTGCTTCAACACCTCTCCAAAAGTTAAAACTACTTAGACACATTATTTTACAGGTAGGGAGTAAAGACAGAGAAATATCTGAGTGACATTTGAAAAGCAATTAGAAAGTTTAGAGTTCTTAACCTTCAGACTTTTAATTAATGGAACTGGGAGCTTAAGTAATTTAATTAGTTTTGACCTTGTTGCTCTAAGTTATATGCCTAAAAAAGTTGAAAGTGAGAAATCAAAGTGTGGTTAAGCAGAGGACTGAACCAGGATCTCTCATGCTAAGAAAAAACAGAATAAAATGTCCAAGTTACCAGTAAGAATCCAAACATACTTTATTCATGAACAGGACAACTATGTTTACAAAAAAAACTGAGCAGTAAAGAGAAGACTGATTACTACTGTGATTATCATCATCAAGTTCCACATTTTTGGTTAAGGTTCTGAATAATTATATATCCATATAATTAAGAAATATTAACAGTAGCTTAATATTTCTATAATGATCAGGTGTGTCTGCAGAGTCTGCTCTCATGCTTGTATATTCAACAGCTTCTTCACGGATTCCTTATACTGAGACATGTTACTTTCTGTTTCACCTTCATTTTTAAGTGCAACTACAGAGTTTTTGTAATTCTTAACCGCTTCAGATGCAAGCAGCTCTTCCTTAGAGACATTACTGACATTCTCTGAGGCTTTTATTTGAAGCAGCGTATCCAAGGCATTTTTCTGAGAGCGACTATTTTCCCAGATATACTCTTCCATGTCTTCCTCAGACTTCTCACTCTCCCACTTCTCAGTTTTCTGAAAGAAAATATACACTGTGTTAAAAACTACTCAAGACTGAAACAAAGCTACAGTAAATCAAAGAAATTTCTCTTATCATTTCACTTTCCAAATGACATTCATTGTGGAAGGTCTTTCCTCCTCTAAGGTACAAGGCTTTGTAACTCGAGCCTGTACGAGCAGGATGAGTTTCTTTCCTCCCACTTACCAAGTTCTTTATGGATCTGGCAGGTGTAACTGGGTGAGTCAGAGTGGGAAGCAAAGCTTGTGGACTGTACACAATGAATAACAAATAACCTTGTAAAAATAATAATTTTAAATAACCCTAAATGCTGAAGATTTGGAGGCAGTTATTATTAGTTATTATGTCCCTGGCATATGATTTTGGTGTGTCTACACTGGCTGTAAGACAGGAAATGAGACAGTCCATACCAAGTAATGGACCATGATGAAATACAGCAATCCTTTCCCATTTGGGAAATGTTTTAATTGGGACTCTTAAGGAAAAGCACCACCAAATAATCCATTTATTCTTCCTGCAAAACAAATTGCGCTTCAAAAGAATCTCTATCCACAAGCTGCTAATTTTCCCCTAATTAGCACGGCAAGATTAGACAGGATCACAATTGAACACTGACAGAAAACACCATCCCAGTGCCTGTAAATACTTGGCTTGTACAGTTGTTCTTTATAAATGTTGTCCTTCAACATTTCTGCAGCAGGCCTTCACAGACTGTTTACGGAACATTTCAAATGTTATAACCTGCTCTTGTTGTATATTTAATTTTTATTGTACTTTGGTAAATATATTGGCTTCAGAGGTAAGATTTGTATTTTTATATATGCTTATTTATTTTTATAATTATTTAGTACTTTACTTATGTAAACAACACATAGTATCCTTATATTATTTCAAGGATCACAATTTGAAGAATTTTGAGTTTATTTTTGGTGTTTTTCTTAAAATTGTTATAAAATCGTGTCTAAATAAAACTTGCATTTCTCTGGAAATAAGTTCAAAAAACCTTATAATAAAGCATTTACATCATATGTATTTTTTTCCTTTTTTAAATCCCTTGCCAGAAAGGGCTCTTCATGTAGAATCAAAAAACCCCATGCAACCGTAGAGAGTGTTTTTCCTTGGTTGTTTGGGTCTGGTTTTGAGTTCTGGCTTTTTTTGGGGGAAGGATGGGGTGTTGGTATTGTTTTTTCACTTATTTTAAAGTATTCTGTCCACTAATTGTCAAGGCTGCTGCAGTCAAACCACAGTATTTAATAACCCTTCATTAAGACCCAAGACTTTTTTTTCCACTACAACCCTGAGTGCTTGGATCTGTCTATCTGAATTTAAAATACTTTACCAAATGCTGCATCTTGCACCTGGTAAATGGAATCTCTTGTCTGTTAAATGCCCGAGTCCAAATGTTTAGTCAGACGCAGTGAATACCACAGTTAAAAGGTTCATTTGACTGACATGAAAACCTGGACACAAATACAACACAGAAGCAAAAGAATCTCATTCAATATCTAGAGAGGAAAAAAGGAACAAAAGGACGTCCCGTAGCCTGTATTGCCAAAACAATTGGGAACAAGTGGGCATAGTAAAGTATTCCTTGTGTGCTTACAAATACTGACATACAAAGTGGAGACTGACATACTTTTTAATTAACTACATCATCCTGGTTTACAAGTCCCTTGTTTATTTGCATAATGACTGAGATTTTTTTTTCCCCAAACTCAGACAGAATTTTAAAGCAAAAGCCTTTCTCACAGGGATAGGGTTTCTCAGGAGTAAGGGAATATGGGTATCACCTCTGGTCACTCCTAAACTCATGTTTGAAGTTCAAACAAAAGATCACTGTGAGGCTTTTAAACACCTCTAAGTTATAGCAGAGACAACAAGAACTAATTACAGTTATTACATTTATCTCTTCAGGACAATCCTACTCTGCACATATTAACTCAAGAGGATTTTGGAGATGCTTCCTGATAAACAGATTAAGCTTTCCCCACCTCTTTTGAGCAATACAGAGCAAGATTTTAAAGGAGATTTTAAAGAAACTGTAAAGCATTTCTTTCTTGGAATCCTTCCCAGCAGCATGATTTGTCAAAATGGATTTTAAAGTCAAGTCTGACTACATGGTGGGGGATGAGGGGAAAAGCAGGAAGGGATTTGACAGTAGGGGGAGATTTCCAAATCCATTCCTCAGCCCTGCTACAAGAAGGCAGTATCCATCACTGCACTGTTGGTGGCCATGCCTCAAAATGAAAAGTTATGCTCCAGATATCCAGTCCAGACGTACCTCACCACCAGGAAACTGAGCGGAAATCAGGTTTTTGCAAGCTAATTGAATCAAGGGAAACTTAAATACCTTTTCAACACAATTTATTGCAAGAAGAAAGTGAATCTGGATTTATATATGCAATTGAAAACGTACCCTAGGTAGACAAGGTATATACCCTGGGTAACCATGTACTCTGGATAGTGGGAATGTTACAAGTGTTGTAGTCTTGGCTTAAAGTGTTATGAATGAAACTTCAAAACTAGGTCTTCATCACCCCATATTTAGTTACTTGATTATTTTTGTCCCCTGCAAATTCAAAATGTTAGTGAACACTACAGTAAGAGTCTTAAAAATGAGAATAAACCTCTGAAAACTGGAATACAAGTGAGCACACAATGAAAATGAATGAATACATGGTTCAAAACGAAGTTTATATTACAACATTTAGAGTCCACCCTTACTTCAGCCTCAGTTTGCATTACTTAAACCACTGCATTACAAACGTATTATAATGACACACTGAGAAAGGCTTGTTCTAGGAAGGAAGGGCACAATCATATCACACTTGTAAGATCTCCTACTATGAAACTGCAAAATTCTCCTGTTACTAAGTGTTACAGGCACAGCCTGAAGTGCGAAGAATTATGGTTATTTGTCATGGCCTAAAAAAACTGTAGTTGAAAAACATGAAGTCTAAAGAAAAGTTGTATGATGGATTTTAGGTTTATCACCAACGGTCAGCTAAAATATTCATTTAGCATGTAACAGACTTGCCAGTGGGGTGCCTTGCCACTGAATGCTTTGTTTAAAAAGGAAGGCAAAGGTAATGTGGGCCGTTTTCCACAAACTCATTCAAACTGTACAGCTGTGACGTTGATGGATAAATTTTAGTTAAGCCTCTACCTACTGTCACTCTGTCCATTTTATTCCTGTTTCAAGTTCCCTGCCCTTTCATCCCAAGTAATATTGGCATCTCCAATGCAAGCAGAGAGATGCACCCAGAAGCCCCTTTGGCTACTACTGTTGATGTTAAGAAGTCACTTTCAACCTCTCCTACTGTTACATTCATTCTTCCTTACTGTTCTTTTAAGCCTTGAATATTTTATCAGATTTCCATAACCACACTTCTCGAGAAACCAAGACAGTTCCAAAGTGCGTGCAGCATTAACTATCCACTAAATATCTACTGCTAATACGTCAGATTAGACCTCGTGCTTTAAGAAGTACTGAAGAACAGAAAATCCATGGGCAACTATTTATTACTCTCTCAAGATCCCAGATCTGTAATGCAGAATTGAGATCCTCCACTCTCCATCCTCTTGCATTTGCATAGATTGAAACATCATGTGGAAGTGGAGCAAAAAAACTGAATGACTCTGAATGTTCTTCCTTATCGGAAAATGGATTTTCCTGCTCCATTTGCTTCTCCTTCCTTCTTTCAACTCGTAACAGAACTGGACTTTTGGGTGATGAACTATTAATCCACGCTGAGTGTGAAGAAATCAGTCCATGATCCTTTTAACCACTCGAGGGCAGCAAACTCTTACTCTCTAAAAACCACCTGATACCACGAAAATACATCCAAGTTTCAAAGGATGTTAATGGTGTTCAGGAAATACCATCGTTTAAAGGCAGCAGCAACACAACTGGTTAAGCTCTACCTTATATATCTGGCCCTTGATTAATTTAATCCATGCACCAGCCTCAGGGATAATTTGAAAAGAATCATGAAAGAAGTCCAAAGAAGATAAGTTCAATTCTTAATACTTGGTGCAAGTCAGCTATCTAATGAATATATTCTGAAAGCCATACACAAATATTTCATTATTAACCTGAAAACTATTAAATAGGAAGCAAAATATCTCCAAGTATTTTGGAGTAAGAAAATAAATGAACATTCTTAAATTTAAAAACCTGACTGTTTTAAAGATAACTGAACTTATAGGTCTGATATCTACTTGCACTTGTAACTATAATAAAAGTGCATCACTGGCAACTAAAACATAATTACACTTGAAATTACATTTCTTGATGTATATCTGCATATAATTCTTCCTTTCAGACATGCTTGCCAATTCACAAAATACAGAAATATAGTTATTAACATAAATTCTGTTGTGTTTAGAGAGAGATATCAGGCAACGTTTTCAGGATTGAGGGTAAAAATTACATGCATCCAGCTTTCCTTGACTTAGCCTTCACTGCCCTCATCTTTTTATTCAATTACATCACAGACATGTATTAACACACAGTGTGACACTACTCTGCTGTGAAAGTCATCAAATCTTACAATTAGTTCTGCAAACAGGACTGATGTTACTGTCTTAACTGGCAGGCCAGTCCCCATCCACTGCCCTCCCACAATAAAGTTGGTACAAATTACAATAAACCACACATTGTTTGCTTATGGTTTACAAAACTCCCTTTCAGCAAGTCATTAAAAGGCATTACCACTGATCATGGAGGGGAAAAAAAACCAGCCCAAACATGTCACACAAAATAAAAAAAACCATGTCTCGGGAAACCATTAATTTTTCATGGAAATCAAAGACAATTACAAGTGATTGACAAACTCATCAAACATTAACATGGAGGTTGGAAGGTAATAAAACAGCAGGAGACTTGTGCATATTCAGCACACACCGAACACTCACGTAGCAGTATCATGTAGCCCTGTCTGCCATCACTAATTAATGCCAGAGCACAGCACAGACGTGCTGTTCGTCTGAAATTAATAAAGTGAGCAGTGTCTAACTCTCTTGTCACTGCAATACTGATCTGTCATTAATTTAAGATTTGTAATGCAATGTAATGCTGTTGGGGAGAGGAATATCCATGTGTACAAACCCCTTGAAATCTAGAGTAAATGTTATCTTTCACAATTAATTTAATTTGATGTACTCTACAATTACAAAATGTATCCTTCAAGGCAGCTCTCACTGAAAGGGAAATACAGCTCATCCTCCTAAGTATGTTTGTAACATTATCACTGCAAAAACTGAAATCAAGAACACTTAAATCCATAAAAATGCTGAATATGGAGATTTAATTTAAGTACTATAGAACTGCAAACAGTAAGTGTGAGTTTTAGTAGCAAATCAGGTCCAACATATAAAAGAGTACATCTATGAAAATAGGTTGATGATGAAAGCTTTTACTGTCTGTCTCAAATAATGTGACTAGTGACACAGTACACTCAACTTTAAGACATTCAAAACATCATTATGGATTTTCAACATTAATTTTATTTCAGGCTGCTAACTTGTTTTCTTCAAAAAATGCCTGTAAAATGGTTGAAGGCAATATTTATAACCTACACAACTAACCACAAAAATACAAGAGACAGGTCTGAAGAGTTCACTGTGAAAGGAAGATCTGTAGTCTAAAGATATCTTATTATACTTAGAGGCCTATTTAAAAATTGTATTAAATTAATAATATATTGGAATAGTACCTTTCATAAATTTGCATTGGATATCTGACATGTAAAACCACTTAACAAAACAAGCTACAGGGAAAAATTCCAAAGAAGCTGTATCATGAGCGATTATGGAAAATTTGACATTAAACTTGCTTTATCTAAAGAGTTACAGAATCTTTTTTGTATTTTTCAGGACAATAATACTGACACAATGAAATGCTAAAACTGACAGGAGATGCAGAGGAGGTCCCTTTTCTGAGCAGGAGGGAGCTCAGAAAAGCAGTCAGCTTGAGGCAAGGTATGTGAGAGAGTACTTAAGAAACAGATCATTTCCAAATTACAGACATTGTTCACTCTAGCCCAGGAAGAGCCCTAGAAAAGACACACTCTAAGCAAGATCCAAGTCTGGAATCAGGCAAAATGTACATACTGTGTCCTCAGTTTTCACAGCTTTAAAGCCAATAACACACCTCTCTGTTTTTCTGAAATAGACTTGGGTTTGTCTTTAGACACTGTTAAAAATGCACAGGTAACAGGAGATAATCACAGAGCACACCATTTCTCTGGGTGCACTAAATTCATATTGGAATATTGTGCACAGGCAGCCCTGTATGATGCCACATTAAAGGCACGTTTAGGAATCCTGAAAATTAAGGTGTTTTCTGGTAGGCTCAGGGTCAGTTTTAGGCTCCTGGCTGAGAGGAGCAAAGCAGTGGGAAAGAATCTGTTATTAAGGTCAAAACAAAGTGAACTTCTTAAAAGAGACAAACTGTTTAAAAACAACAGAAAAGCACTTGTGAAGTTAAGAGAAATGCACTCAAGTTGACTCTGGAATTAAGATCAAACACAGGCAACTTACCTTGGCTGAATTAAAGGAAAAGAGAGGTGCAAGAGGGAAAGAATCTCAAGATAATTTACTTTAAGTTATGACAGAGAGCACAGGCACATTAGGCAGCACGAGCTACTCCAAACTGCTTACCCAAGATTCGTGGTACAGAACCGTGAGCAGGTGCATGCCATAGTCATAGTTCTGTCTTCTTAGGGGACACCTGAAAATTCAGGAACAAAGCTTGTCTTTTGGAACAAGATGTTAAAAATCACCATCAAAGTTTCCAACTTGTAATGTAGGGAATGTTAGGGAAACGTGTGTTTGTTTTTCGTGCATTTCTGAATTGCACCCAACCAAGAATAACACCTTGAAGGTGTGAGCATTAAGAACATGGGAGAAAGGGAAACTGCAACTCAGCAGGAAAATCTACAAAATCCAAGAATTTACAAATCTTCAGGAAACATTAAAAACTTCTTTGCCCTCTGTGCCAAAGTGGAATCAAACACACATAAGTCTGAACTCTTTAAATCGTGATTGTTAACTGTTAATAACAGGAGCAGTGTTAAGTTTAAGTGCTGTTTTAGCCTTAAAAATATAATAATTCACCAAGGCAATAGCTGGTATTACTGGAAGACACCCATCCCTTTCTATACAGTGACTACTGGTACAAGTGTTTTTGTTTCCTTCCCGTAACTGTACCTGTCTGTGACAATTGTGAGCACATCTGTCTCCTGGCAGTACCGCTCTCCTACAAGTTTAACAAGCTTCTTCTTTGCATGGTCATCCAAATTCAGGTTAGAAAGTTTAACCTTCAAGTACAAGAGAAAACAACTTTAATTCCTTGGATAAATCCAATCTCTGCACTTTGGAAATACTTGAGACAGTACGGCACACCTTCTATTAAGAATTACAAGGACAGCTATTCAGGATGCATTTGCAGAATTCCTTGTGATTGTATCACATCAGAAGTCTTAACACAAGGCAAGAATAATGTGGATATTCAAACAATATATACGTGCATAATAAACACCCACATAACGCCTAAATCTCCTGAGCTCCCTTCCAACCTCAAATATGTCATGATCCTGTGCTGAGAAGGCTGCTGTGCCTATTGCATACCCACTAATGCCTGGAGGCCTGACAAGTCAACACTTACAAACAGTGCCACATTCATATGACCCATTTTTCAAAACCTGTGCAGTTCCAGGGTCAAAAAATTAGCAGTGAGAAGATCTAAGCAAGACATGGAGAACCTTTTCTACAAGGACATTCTTCAGAAGGTACACTATTTTGCTTATATCAGAGCTAATTTAAATACATACCCATAACCTGATGACCTCAGTTCTAACATTCTGCAAAGTACTTGAGGAAAGCCACTGTTTTTTATTTATTCTGACGTTGAGGAAACCATTTCCCTCATTTCCTTATAGCAGGTCATACTTGCACATTTTGAAAAGAAAAACACAAGCATTTAGGCTTTTGAGACAAAAGCGGTTTACCAAAAATACTACTTACTCTTAAAGTCACCACTCTTGCTTTGGGATTGCGAATAGACGTCCCTGAAGAAACATAATCTACAGTTTCGATTTCAATGGGAAAATGCTGTTCACATTTCTCATCACTGTCCAGAGCACTGGGCCATTCAGTGCAGAAATCTGTATAAGAAAGAGAAAACACCTGTTTGGTGTATTTGGCTGTTGCTTGTGTTGCTTTTTTCCCCTCCAAATTTATTGCAATCTGTCTTTTTATTGGATTTAATCCTTTTTGTATACTGGCTTCCACAAAACCCAGGATACAGTACTCCAGATGCCAAACAACCACAGAATGGTTTCGTTTGGAATTGATCCGCAAAGATTAAAGAGTCCAACCCCCTGCCATGGGCAGGGACATTTTTCACTAGATTTGGCTGCTCAAAGCTGGTCCAACCTGACCTTGAACACTTTCTGAAGCATCCACAGCTTCTCTGGGCAAGCCCTTTCAGTGTCTCACCATCCTCATCATAACAAATGCTTCCTTTGCCTAACCTCCTCACTAGGTTCTCCTTGCTGGGTGGCAGAGATTCTCCTGGTCTTCAGCAGATCCTGTGTCTCCCCAGCAGACCTTGTTCTCACAGAGGGTTTCATGCATTAATAGTTTTTTGGTCATTAAATGCAATCCAGAATGGCGACTGATTGAACCCTGGTTCAGTCACAGAGAGTCTTTTGAGATTCTCTCACATTCATCACTCACCTTCCTCAAGGCCCTAAACTATCAACTCGTCAGTCTAAGCAGAGCCTCATTGAAAAGTAAGATTTCAGTCTTACTGGAGTGCTGAAAACCTCCTAAGACACATCTGCCAACCACCTGGATAACTCCAGGCAGCAGCAATAAAGCAGACAGTACTAGCCAAAGCCTGACAAATAACCAGCTTCACAAGTGTACCATGTCTCACCTTCTACATGATCACACACATTTATATTCTCACCTTTAAGAGCTGCACAATGCTTCTTAATTGCAGGAGGAGTAAGATGCAAAAAATTGGGAATCTGAAACAGACAAATTAAGAGTTACCACAATAATGGCTTTTTGTCTGTTCCTAAGCAAATGGACATGACTGAAATCTGATTACACTTCTCACATTTGTTAAGGTAATACAACACGCTGAATAAGATATTCAGGTAAGTACTCAAGTCTGATTTAGCAACAGACTTCAGTCAGACCTAGTGCAAAAATCATAGGCAAGATCACCCTAAAAAGGTCTCCAGATTTCATTCATTCGTTACTTAACTTTGTTACCATTTCATTTAGAAACTAAAGAGGATCATCCTATTTAATAACAGAAAACAGTCTCCAATACAAATATTCCAATCAAAGCAGTGCAGCCTTAGTGAATACTAACATTAAAATGACCACCCATCCATGGGATGTGTCTTACCTTAATAAGTTCTAAGTTGCCCTCTTTTGGGGGAGGTACTCCTCTCTTCACTGGGTAACCCATTCGGATTGGGAGAGGCACAGAGGCAGGTTTAAAGGCAGCTGCTGTTGGATAAACGCTGCTCCAGTCCTGATCCACAGCCATCCTCTCCGTTCTGGGAGGTGCAGTCTAATAGGTGGAAAAGGATACAAGCTGGATGTGAGATACACTGTTTGTAAAACAAAGCAGGATCAACACATAAAACATAAATCACCAGGGGCAGGAAGGAGAATCCAATCAAGCATGGAACTGCAAACTCTTTCCTAAAGGGCCTGAGCATGTAGCAGGGGGCCAAGACAATGAGCTTTAAAATGCTGAAATTCTAAAAGTGTGAACCAGTTCATAATAAAAGAAACAGATTTTAATTGACATTTCTTGCTATAGAAATTCCAGTACAGGAACAATGTATTAGTACATTGCAAAAATAGCTTATATCCTCCAATAACTGACCACAGTTTCAGTCAAATGCTCCTAAAAAAACCTAGCAAACAAACAAGTCACTGTTTTTTTCCCCAAAATTTTTCATTTAGAGGGGTAAAAAGGAAATGGATATATGCAGTCAACTGGTCTAACTGCTTTGGTGTATCGTAAAATCCACTCTTAGAAGTTAAACAAAAATTTAATGTATCCCAGGTCTTCTTCACTATTTGCCTTTAAAACATCATAACCTATACTATACAACTTTTGACATATACATGTGGATGACAACAGGAAATTCTCAGTTATTAAATGTCCACATATCAGTTTTAAATCCACTGTGCAAGTACAACTTCACTGATGCACAAGATCACATCTTTTATTTACACCAGAAAAAAACCACCACAAATCCTGTAAACTCAGATTGAAAATAACATTAAAATGTCTGGTTTATTGAAGATGTAACTTTAAGTTTTCAGACTTGCAGTACATGGTGTCAATACGAGTTAACTATTAGCTTGCTGTTATGTTTTGGCTTTATGAAGGCACAGACTGAAAAGAGCTGGGAGATTACAGAAGGCAGGTGCTGGCCTGGAACAGTCACAGAGTTTGTCTGCAAAACGGGTTCCTGTTATGACACGTAGCTCAGAAAACTGTCTCAAACACCTTAGTTAGCTGCAAATCGTTTCAGTACTTACAAACTGTGGTGTCCTGCCTCTTCTCCTTATTGAAGCTGAAAGAAAAAAAAAACAAAACAGCCATTTAAAATACAAATTGTTATATAATGTGGTTTCTTTTGGGGGGGAATGCACCATAATCTTCTATGCTTTTTTTTGTGTTTGTCTTTGTACCAGTATCCATTAATACTCCCCAGTCTTTACAAGGAAGAAGGGGATGATCAGGTACTCAGATTCCAGATTGCTCGTTTATTTTTTGAAACATTAGATAAAAAAGGACTTTGAGGAAATGACTGAGAGTAAACTTTCATCTTCACCTCTGTGCTCTCTCTTTCCCATGTGGCTGTTCAGTCACAAATCACCTCCCACAGCAGCACAAGATGGATAAACTTAAAGAGTTACTATTCCCAAAAGAAGAATCGCATGGCTCCATCCCTTCCTTCTGACCGCACTGCTTTACACCCTCTTCTGTGCCACTCTCCAGCTCAACTAACCTCTGCATGAACAGTTTACACATTGGATTGTTTCTCTTCTTGAGCTAGGGATGGGGATCGTGTCAATCCAGTTGACTGAGCAGTCGTGTGAGAGTTTAACTCCTTTCAGGCCTGAACCACTCTCTGACTGTACTTTATAGCCAGATATCACTTGGAGCTGTGGTGACAGATCCCAGGGATGCGTGAAGATACCAAATACCACTGGATTTTCAAACTAAACAGAGATCTTGCTTCCCTCCATTTCCTCCCCCTCCTGAAACTGTAAAACACTTCAAATTCCACTCTCCAAAAAAACAACACTGGATAATGTGGCCTCAGACAAATGAAGGTGAACCCGATGCCACTGATTTTCAAGTGACCGTTTTGAGATCTGAGATTTTACTTTTTGTATATATTTAGAAAAAAAATAAAAAAGGCATTTAGGAGAGAACGTTTAGGATTTTCTCTCATTAATATGTCTTACAACCCTACCTCGCAAAACCTTGTGAATTTCACCGTTCTTTCGTTTTCCTTATCAGAGCACTTTGTGCACCCAGTTCTGCTCATCCTCTTCTTGCTATGTGAGCAATTTAAATTGGAAGACACATCCTGGGGTTCTACAAGAGCATTCCTTTACCGCCTGACCTGCCCTCCTTGTGGTGCTTTCACACGCAAGCCACACTTCGCACCGCACTGTTTCTGCCACAAACATCCGCAACTTCAGGTCGGGACCCCTGTTAACACTTACAGGCTCTTTCACAGACCGGGCCCGGTCTCACAGGAGCACACAGCCCTCGGCAAACCCTGAAAATTCCCTTTGGGAATACCCGAAAGCAGGCGCCCGGCCCCGCCGCGCTCACCTTCCCGCTGCTGCGGCCCTTCCCTGCCGCTCACCGCGGGCGCCGAGGAATAAGCGGCGCGGCCCCAGCGAGGCGCGGCTGGGAGCCCCGGGCTGGACCGGCTCCACGGCCCGGCCCCGCAGCACAGCCCGGCCCCGCACCACGGCCCGGCCCGGCTCCACAGCCCGGCCCGGCTCCACAGCCCGGCCCGCGCCGCCATGGCGGCCTCCCCGCAGCCCCGCCCGGCCCGACGGCGGCCGGAGCAGGCCCAGCGCCGGCCCCGGGAAAGCTCCGCCCTCACGGAGCGGGGCGAGGCGGGACCCGCCGGCACTCGCCCTGCCCTTGGGGAGGGGCGTCGTGCTCCGCCACAGCGGAGAGAAATGGAATATCATGGATGAGGGCGGACTCCTGGCCCTGCCCAGGACACCGCAAATATCCCGCCGTGTGCCTGAAAGCGTTGTCCAAACGCTCCTTGGGCTCTGTCAGGCTCGATGCTGTGAAACTTCCCTAAGGAGCCTGTTCCCGTGCCCAGCCATCCTCTGGGGGAAGAACCTTTTCCTAAAAGAGCTCCCCGTAGTCTCCAGGTTATTTTGGGGGAATTTTTTTTTTTTTTTAGCCCCCCCACCCAGACCTGAAGGGAGGAGGACTGGTGAAAAGAGCCATGAAATACAGTTCAGAACAGAAGATCTTAAGAAGGAGAGTTCAAGTCAGCGTGGCTGTAAATTAAAACAGCATCACCAGTAAAATTGGTTGGGATAAGGCACAGTCCTGCAAATACAGTGTATTTCTGAAAATAGTAATCAAAACCTTCTGCTGAGAGTTTGATGGCATTAATCTCGCTTATTGCTCTTCAACCAGAACCTCCTGTCTTTCTGCCATTCACTTGTTCCCACAGGATCCTTCACCTCACCTTTTTTGTTGCAGAGCAAATTGAATCATTCTGGACTGCATCTGAAACATGCTAAAAACCTCATCTGGATGACTATAGACTGTACAGCAAATAAGCTGCAGAAAGGACTCAAGTTTTCGACTCATATTTCTTTCATACTGAAAAAGCCTCAGATTAAAAATAATCTAAATAGCAGCCTAGAAAGTCTTGTGTTAAAGAAATGGATACTGCTCAGAGCCTGGTCTTTGGAACTCAATAAAAATGAAGTGAAATATCATCAGGCACGTTAATATTGTTCTGGAACACAGCATGAGACCACTTTCACATGCTCTAGAGGGAAAGCTCCTTTCCACTATCCTAATGTTTCAGACACAAAGTAAGTCTTGATAGGGAACAAAACTGTTGGTAGCACAAATGGTCCCAATAAACTACACATATTTCCAAGTCTAGTCAAAAAACACATGCACAATTTTATCCAGTTTGTTTGTTTGTTTGTTTAATGTAAAATAAACTAGTATATCTTCCAGAAGAACAGGAAATGTAAGAGGGGGGAAAGTATTCAAGCAGAAGAGACTACAATGATTTATTTATATCTAGGAAATCAAAACATTGCCAGGCATCATGTGGAATTGGAACAAAGAATATTGAATTACTGGATGTTTTTCCTTACTGGAAAATTGACTTCCTGCTCCATTTGCTTCTTCTTCCTGCTTTTGAACTGGACTTTTTAGCGATAAACTAATAATTGAATTTTCCTCTCCATTGCACCACAGCCAATTCAGAGTCCAACATCTTGTCCTGATGGCCACACTTCATAGGACACATTTATATCTAGTAATACTCTACATGGTTTAGAGAGCAAGAATGTCACATACACTCACCTCCTGCTGCTGTAAACTCACCTCATAAGCTGTTCAAAGTTGCCATGATTAGATGTCATACAGATGTTATGAGCGTGTGGTGTCGTGGTGTTTTAACTTCTGTACCGACACAATAAGAACACAACTATCACTGACCTCACGGCTCCTGGTGCTCTGAAGATTGGCTCAAATCTCATCTCCAAAGGCATGTTCAAAGCACACACACAATCCTAGCTTTACTACAGGAGGACAGGCAAGATTGTTGAACAGGTTGTTCAACAGTCTCGAGCCCTGAAGGGTTTCAAGACCATTCAAGACCTCCCTTTCTTTAAGCAGCAGGACAGGCTGGGAATCTCCTGACCTCCCTTCCAGCCTCAAATATGCCATGATTCTGTGCTCAGAAGGCTGCTGTTTCTATTGCATAAACACTGATGCCTGGAGGCCTGCCAACTCAATACAAACCAGTGATTTCAGGAATCAATTCCCACTGCTAGAAATTTCAAGACACCTTTACGGCTAAAGTTAGTGCTGATTTGTAAGGGAATTTTGAGAGAACCTCTCCAATCTTGCCTACCAGGCTTTTCTCGATCTTCCATTGCATTTGATTTCAGAAATGCTTAGAAAGAAGAACTTGCCATCTTCCTCCCTTGGACTAAATCAGCAGGGGGAGGAAGGGAAATCAAACTGCAAACTCTGTTTCCTAAAGGGTCGGAGCATGTGGGGTGGAGGGCAAGACAATTAGTTTTAAAATTCTGGAATTCTGCAAGTGTGAACCAATTCATAACACCTGTGTTACTAAGGATTGGATGGACGCAGGGTTTGGCTGCTAGTGTCCTTATCCATGAAGATTTTATTATCATGGAAAAAGGAACTCCCCAAAGGTGATTGTCCCTTCCCAGAGCTGGGCAAGGCCAGTCCTGTCCAATATCCTTGTCAACCACCACCCCCGAGGGCACTGAGCACCTTCTCAGGCAATTTGCAGAGTTGACACCAGTTTGTGGAGGCATTGTTGGTCTGCTGGAGGGTAGGGAAGCTCTGCAGAGGGACCTGGACAGGCTGCCTAGATGGTCCAAGGCCATTGGGATGAGGTTCAACAAGGCCAAGTGCCGGCTCCTGTGCTTGGGCCAGAAGGATTCTGAGAGTGTAGAACTCTTTGTGACTTAACTGCGGGCAGGGGTTCCGTGTTGTCTGTTGGTGTCAGTTGCTCCTGGCAGTCCTTCAGTTGTCCCTTGGCTCACCTACAGACCTGCAGAACCTTAAGGCAGGTTCTGCTTGACAGGGTGACCTGTGAAAGGGTCAGACTTGCTGCTGCCTGGGTGGACAGTCCCTGAGCAAGGTAAGGACATTCCCCCTCCCCCTGGCTTTTCTGCAGAGCACAGAGATGCCCAACAGCTGGTTGCAGTCACATTTATTGACAGTTCTGACAAGACAAGCAGAGGCTCCACTGCTGCAGCTCAAAAGGCTCCCCCATCCCTTCTCCAACCTCTCATCTCAGCTGCCTGAGGACAGTGACTTCCTCTCGGAGTTTTCACTGTGAATCAAAACACTGCTCTTGATCAAAAAGTCTTCTGCAGGTTTTGGAGGGAGGTTTTTGTGCATTGTTGTGCCACGTCCTTCTGAGGGCTGCGGAGAGAATTGCTGCCCTTGACAGGGCAGATACCTAACGAGGCAGGTACATAATGAGGCAGGTGCCTGTGGGGACAGCACTGCTGTTCAGAAAAGACTCTTTAAGGTACACAGTGTCCAGCTCCTGAAGAAAAGTTCCTCCCTGGGGAAGGGCTGCAGGGGATTCACGGTGAGGAGTGCTCTCCCAGCATGGTGCCAGTCCTTCCTTCTGCTTGGATGATCTTTCCTTTGCCTTGCAATCCAGACCTCACCTCCGTTCCAGAATTAGGGTCCAGAAATAAACAGATTTGAGAACATTAGGGATATTAACACCCATGGTACTAATGACTGGATGGTAGCATAGTTTGTCTGCTAGTATCCTTATCAATAAAAATGTTGTTATTGTGACTTCCCATTCCATCTCTTGGTATAAGAAACACCTCATTTGCCTATCTCCTTGACCAACATAGGTCAAGTCAAGGGTGCAAGGACCCTCTTTGTCTGCTTTTCTGACACTGTGAAGTACAGCTCATTTCTGGGATCAGTGAGATATATTCCACTCATTCTGTTTGCAGCTCACCAGCACTGGTGAAACGGCACCTTAGTCTCCAGCTGTGAAAGGGACATTCACCTTTCTGAGAACAGAAATTCTGGTCTGAAATACTCAGGCCATTCCTAAAAACCTGCACGAAACTTAATGCCCTTTGCTATACCAAATGTATTTCTGACCCTTTTCTCTGAAATCTACTACTCTAGGGAGTATGGACACTACTGAGAGTTATCTTTTATTGGTTAAGGCGGGCTTTTCACACAGAACTGTTGAACCTTTTCTCTCCTCTCCTTTCGCAGCCTGAGCAAAAGACATGGCCGAGTTTGCCCAAAGCATGGATAACAGCAGCAGTCCTTTTCTTCTCCCTACCTTACTGCTCCTGCTGCAGAACACGAGCAACTCCAAAACCTCCATCCCTCCTGCTGGCTATGAGATGACAGAATCTCCACGCACAGGAGCCGGCTCAAGCAGGAACCACACTCTCTTGGACTATGGACTGAGGCCGGGGGAAATTGCAGCAGCCAGCATGGTTTGGGGAGTGTTGTGGCTGGTTTCCGTCTTGGGGAACTCCCTCCTTTGCTTAGTGATGCCCAGGAGCAGGAAGACACAATCTCCCAACTATTTTGTGGTCTCCATGGCCTGTGCAGACCTGCTCACCAGTGTTGTGAGTGCGCCCTTCCTGCTGCTCCAGTTGACCTCCGGCAGGTGGATCCTGGGGAATGGGATGTGCAAGCTGGTGAGGTACATACAGTACCTCACCCCGGGAGTCCAGATCTACGTGCTCTTCTCCATAGGCATGGCTCGATGCTACACTCTCATCCGTCCCCTGAACTTCAAAATGTCCAAGGAGAAAGCCAAGAAAATGATTCTGGCCTCTTGGCTCTGTGGTGCTCTCTTTGCATCACCAGCTTATTTTCTCTATGACTCCGACAGTGACCACCACTGCAACTTTTTTCTACCCGATTCTCGGCAAGGAGTCGACTCCAGTATTGTCCACCTCCCAGTGCTGTCGTTTTTGATCCCCTTCCTCTTCACTATCCTCTGCTATGAGAAACTCTTCACCTACATTTGGAGAAAAGGCACTGAAGTCACAGCTGGAGGGAGGACAATGAATTTGATCTCAAGAAGAAAAGTGAAAAACATCAAGATGTTCTTCATCTTTAACTTAGTTTTCCTCCTGTCC
Source organism: Pseudotriccus pelzelni (assembly GCA_035584735.1). Classification (NCBI taxonomy): domain Eukaryota; kingdom Metazoa; phylum Chordata; class Aves; order Passeriformes; family Tyrannidae; genus Pseudotriccus; species Pseudotriccus pelzelni. The sequence continues at coordinate 62,824,358 of JAWMRA010000041.1, forward strand.
TGGCTCCCTTTCTATGTGGTACAGCTGTGGCACCCACAGGAAACAGACTACAGAAAGAGCTCCTTGGTTTTCCTGGCCACCACCTGGATCTCTTTCAGTTCCTCAGCCTCTAAGCCAATCCTCTTCTACATCTATAATGCGAACTTCAGAAGAGGGGTGAAAGAAACTTGTTGCATGTTTGCCAGGAAATACCAGAGAAGCAACATCTTCACCATTACCACCACTTATGGGACAATCAGAAAGAATCACGTTTGGATCACAGATATCCCGGCACCAGCCCAAACTGTCATCAAGGACTCCACCTCTGATGCTTTTAACAGAGAAGTCAAGGAGGATGAGCTTGCCAGGACTGAGGAGTCCAATCCCCCAAACACGTTTGCCTAGGGGCATCTTTGCTTTGAAAAGCAATGTATGTGCTATGGTGGTGCTATATACCCCCAGGAGAGGGAGGATCTTTCACTCTTTGAAGCAAAATATAGTTACATATTTTAGCACACCTTTTAGAATAGAAAAAATATGATCTATTTTATTAAATGCCTTGGTTTTGGTGCATTTGTTGTATTTCATTTCAGTTATCGTGTTCTGCTTTGGGGAACTACTCTCCCGGAATCATGTTTTCCTACAAAACAGGAATCCTTTGACTACTATCTGTAGGGGAAAAAAAGAAAGAAAACCACTGCTTTTTTTAAACCCTGCATGAGATGGGCCATGGTGCATAAATACCTAAATCCAGCCAAAGCCATCTATAGTTCCTTCTGTCATATCCCTGGGAATACTGTTGCACTGGGCTTGTTCTTCCTGTTCAGACCCCTCTGGTTTTGTGGACAAGGTGGTGGATTAGTGTTGGATTAGTGTTTTGACTGGATGATCTGAAGGGTCTTTCCAACCCAAATGATTCTAGGATTCTATCTCCTCCCTGTCCTCTTGTGCCTCCATTTCTTTTTGGGAATAACCTCCTCCTGAAACAGTCGCAGCAGATTGTTTCACCAGGGTTTGACTGCGGAAGGGGTTCCTGGACAAAGTCTTACAATAGGAAATTTGGGAAGCTTCGTACCCTTCCTCACACACTGCCCGCCTTGTGCTTTGCCATCCCGGGGTCTGTCCCTTTGTGTGGGCTGGAGAGTGGAAGGAGTCATGGAATATGCTGAGCTGAAAGGAACCCCTGGCCCTGCACAGTACGGCCCCAAGAATCCCACCACGTGCCTGAGTGTGTTGTTCAAATGCTCCTTCAGCTCTCTTTGGTGACATGACCACTTCCCTGAGGAGCCTGTTCCAGTGCCCGACCACCCTCTGGGGAAAGAGCTTTGTCCCAGTATCCAACCTAACCCTCCCCTGACACAGCTCCAGCCATTCCCTCAGGTCCTGTCACTGGTTACCACAAAGCAGAGATGGGAGCTGCTCCTCTGCTTTCCCTCCTGAGGAAGCTGCAGACCCTGATGAGGGCTCCCCACAGTCTCCTACAACTCAGTTTCTTCCTCTCACAAGTAAAAATACAGCAACTGCGTGCTCTTTGTTTCCCCAAAACAGAGTCAGGCTCTTTCAGCAACCTCTGTAAGCAAAGCTCCATGGATTTCTTCAGAAAAATGCAAATATATTCAGCCCTGTGACATGGAAACAAAATGGTGATGCTGATATGTGTAAATCTGGACTAGGGAGTGCTGCTTTTCTTAAATTTCAGCTTTTTTTTTCTTACATGTCAGCTTTTTTTTCTGCAGCTCGGGACATGTTAGGTGCAGATGTTAATTGGCTTTTTTGTAGCAATATACATGAGTCTCTGGCCACGCTCAAAGAGTTCTGGTTTTAATCTACTTGTTCCAAATTACAAGATAACTGCAATGTGTTTTACCCTTTCGTTATTAATACAGCACCTCACAATGACTCCATCCACTTTAACACAATTATTTGTCAGAATACATAACAGATTTCTATGAGATTTTCATTAATTTTACCAATTTTGAGTTATGAAATGTGCATCCGTTGTTAACAGTGAGTGGAAATAGGACAAAAAAATATGCGATGAAATTTTAATAGCAGTGTCTGATAAGTGTTCAAAGCTAAAATTAATTATTTAAATTATATAGATATTTGTATTCTCAAAATTAATTCTGAAGCTAAAATGTCCAGAGATCAAAGACAGCCATCCAAATGAGGATCTGGGCTTGGGTGCTCAAAGAGGTTGGATCTATCCTAAAACTGAAAATTGAAAATTTTATATCCCGAACCAAAAATTGATTGTTAGTTGTAGTGAGGTGCATGGACACACCTCTGGAGAGTACATATTCTTCATGCTGTACCCATGGGATATAAAATTGCACTGAATATAATGCATTCACAAATATGCCTTATAAATAATACCTGCTTTTCCAGTTAAAAAAAGAATATGTTATTGCATCTTCATTTTCAGCATATTTGTCAGACGTACCCTACTGCCTTCCCAGTGATGTGTCATTGTTGAGGTCGAGAAAAATGCTGCATATTTGCACCCACCTGTGCAAATATCCTTGTGACAGAAGCCTTGCAAGTCAGTTATTGCACATGAATACAAACCAGAGAATGGTGTTAAATATGTCAAATTTATAAATCTCTGGGTTACATTAACACTTAATATAGTTAGTGAATTTTACAAATACAAAATGATGACTTAGCCAGTCCTCCTGATCTTCTGCTGTATATTCTCACTAGAACGTTCTTAGAAGACACTTGCAATTTTATCTTATTTTCCACATTAGGATAATGTAAGAAGAGACTTCTTGTTCGAAGCATGTAGTGCCAGTAACAGAACAAGGTCAGCTGCAGGTGTTGTGTATTAGCTTGGAGTTCCTGTTTCATGACTTCAGTGCAGGTCCCTTGCACATCTTGGATTGCAGTACCAAGAGTTATTAATTAATTTTAAAACCCTCTTCAAATTTTCCTGGTTTTCCTAGAAAGAACCCAGTTAGTCACAATTATTGTTTAAACATCAGCTTTCAGTACAAGGATCCATATTCAGCACTCTGCTGCTTGTGTTAGATTTTACTCAAGAAGGACATTAAATTGTCTACTTCAAGAGGGTGTTTTTAAAGAAACATTTATGGAATATTCTAGTTGCTATACTACACAACTCTCAAGTTCTCTCACTTCTAGAATCCTTAGTGTCAAGGCAGCTTCTTTTCTACAGCTAATTTTAAAAAAATCAAATCGTGCCTTATAATAGATGTCATTTTTAGGTTTTGTTGGATTCCGCCAAGCTAAACATAATCCCAGATTTCCAAAAGGTGGACAAAACTTAAGTGCCCCAGATCCAGAATGTCTTTGCTGAACTCATCATATTCAGCTGAGAGTATTAATTCTGTGAAGAGGGTAGGACATGCACTACAAGGAGAAGGATTTCTGCAGCTACCAAGGTTTGCTCAAGATCTTCCATCAGGACTCTGTTCCATCTTGTCTGCCTTGTCCAACAGATGTGTACCTAAAAACAACCAGTCCACACACTCAGAGCTGATTTCTTACAAAATAAAAGCAGAGAAAAACATGTCAGCACTATTATTAGTAAGTGCCAAGGAAGCTGTTTAAAATAACATATTGCTTATTCTTTCCTGGAATCCAGTTATGTGCTGTTTGCATGACAAGATACTTCAATGCTTCTGTATTTCCTCTGCTGGTTATTTCTCTGTGAGGATGTAAGTCCATTTTGTCTGATCATTATTAGCCCCACAACTCTTGAGAAAGAGTTGTTCCTTTTAAAACTAGAGTGAAAGAAAGAAACAAGAAGAAACTGAGGCTGATAATACAATGCAAGTGCCCGTGAGACAAAACCAAGAGTGCAATACAAATGCAGAATTTTTCAGTTTTTCATGCACCATCACTTGTTATTTAAAATTGCTACACAGATAAAATACTTTATTGCTATTTATTATAGCTGCTATGAATGGTAGATCTTTGGTAGATGTTACTGTTCATTTTATACATCTGTGGTAATTTATTTTTTTTATTTAATCTTTTCTCATCTTAGGAAGCTTTTCCAGAAATCTAAAAAATAAAATAAAGTAGTGTCATCTGTATTTTGAATATATTTAGACTTGAATTCTTCATTTGAATACTTTTTCATGATCAACAGCTTAATTCCACCACAGAGAAACTAGTTAAGATTAAACAGATATTCATAACTCTATATGGATATTTCAGTCCCCTTAAAAGTACAGTAACTTGAAATCAACACACCTATCAAGTGGCCCTACAAATTCACTTCAAGACACATTGTTTGTATACTTCTTTAGTATACAGATGTTCTTCCATGTGCACTGCATGTGATGTGCTGTAGAAGCAGTAAAGAGTTTAGAACTGCCAGAGAAAGCAACAGACAGTTGTCTTAAAAAAATTACAGGAGATTGAAGTAAGAAATAGGAGATTTCTTGCTGAGGATATTCTCCATTTTGGGCATGAGCTGTATAATTTCAGAAGCCTCAGACTCCGGCTTAGTACAGAAGGAGAAAGTAGCGTGGACCTGTTACAATAAGACTTTCAAGTGTAGTTTACTTCTCTTTAATGTCAGCTTCATAATCAATTGAAGGTTGTATAAAAAAGCCCACAGCCTACAGAAAAGAGGCTTTGTGGAAGTCTGTAACTAAAATGAATAAAATGTCCTAGTTGACTTTTTAAACTCATATATGTAAATGTAAAAATGCACTTGAAGGATTGTTGTCATCTTCCCAAACTGTCTCTTCAGTTAGAACACACAGTTCCTATGTAAAAAGTCTCTCCTGAAGCCATAGTTCTATTTTGGTCAATCTGTTCAAATATACTTGAAATAAGCATCCACTTTTCATGGTGTTCTGTTACAACCTCAGTACCAATAACAGTATCCTTTTCCTCCAGTGCATCACTAATGATTTAAACAAACCCAATCAAACACTGCTGGGACACTTAATATAATTGAAGATAGGAATCAAGTAACAAGTTGAGGTTCTCTATACAAGAATTTATATTGCCTCATTATTTGAAGGCTCTCTATGCCTGCTATCTGATCCCTCCTCAACAGTGACAATAGAGACGGTATTTCAAGCAGTAATTTTGCCTTCCTTTTATGCAACAGATACTTTGCCCTAGGTGGTAGCAGTTTATTTTAGTTCATACAGTTTATTAATATCCAGATATTTAAAAAATACTGTGGGTTTCTCTAAAGCCATACTGTGATTATAATTAAAGAATTCTGTTGACCCAGTGAAGAGCACTAAAGTAAAAGACCAAGCACACCTTAAACTGCACACCAAGCTGTTCTCTATTGTCCAGGTACAATAACATGAGAGCAGTGGAATTTGGCTGCATCATTCTTGAAAAAATGGAATACATTACAAGTATTGCTTGATTTACCACAGTGCCTCAAATGGCAAACAGGATCAGGACCCTATGATGCTGGCTTTCAATAAAAAAAATTTTCTTAATCAGTATCTAATCCCAAGTTGGAAAATGCACTCTAATAATATAAATTTCTCCTTATTCTCAATATTTCAATTTAACAATTCTCTTCTTTCCAAAAGCCTACTGAAATGACAGTACAAGGTCACTGGCTCAGTATCTAATGGAAAGTAGTGCACTTGAAACTTAGCTGAACTATGGTGCAAAAGTCATGGAATTAATACTTTTCTCAGTTCCTTCCTTCAGAGGAAAACATACTCCTTTGTCAACTCTTTCACCTGGTTCTCCAGCTTTTATCCCTCCCCTCCTTGTCGTGGGAGACAAGGTGAAGCAGCAACAGGATACCAAGCTAAGAGACTGAGACACAAAATATATAAATTCTTCATGGAAAAGTGAAAACTATCCTGAAAGATTGTGGAATGATAGTTAAGCCACACAATTACTTTGCTTATTTTTCACTTCTGATTTTTCACGCCAAAAAAAAAAAAAAAAAAAAAGCAAGCTTAACATGTGACATCCTTGCTGTAATTAAAGTAGAAAAAAATGAAGATGTGCATTCTTTAAGAGATGAATGTTGGATGGCTGTTGACCCAGCAGAACTCATAAAAATAAGAGAAAAATTTACAGATAAAGATTCTAAAAATGATGATGTTTTGTGTGAGAACAAATGATAGATAGATTCATTTCCACCACCTTCTTTCAAGTTTTTCAAGTCTTGCCTAAAGAAAATATGCTAGTCAAAGAATAATTAATATCTAAGGTCTTTAAGATAATTAATAACTAAGGTCGTTTGTCAAATAAGGATAGTGTTGACTTCAAAATATATATTTACTTAATTGGTGACATACAGGAGAAATTGCACAAAAGGAAAGAGTTAACAACGAATAAAGATAATTCTTTCTGCTGCATCTTTTGTCATCCTGAACCATATAGCAGTTATACATTTGGTGAGATAAAGAGGCGAAATATACGACTTCAGGAGCCCTTCACTTTTCTCATAGCTTCATAATGTAGGGATTTACCTGCTGTCTACAACCAATGACCTTTAAAGTCCTTAAGTCTTCTCTGGAAATGTTCCCTCAAAAGATAAGCTGTTCCTAACACTGGTCCAAAGGGACAGGTGACGTTTTATTCTTGGGTTTCATCTCGGTGGGTGAAAAGCTTAACTGTTTGTACCTGTTCTTCCTGGGCAGAGACCTTGTAAGGCATCATGCAGTGCTACCCCACGTGCCCCAAGCTGGCCTTTGAGTGGATTTATTGTTGCAAAATGTGGTTGAAAGGCAAGTGGAAAAGGCAGCTGCCTGTGGTGGCAGATTGTGGGGGGAAGGTGACAAACTGGTACAGCCTGAAGAGCTGTTCCTGTGGGATGAGGACTGCCACAGGGACTGTGATTGTGGGCAATACCCTGGGGCGTTCGCACAGTGCTATTATTATTTCCAGACTGAAAACTGCATCCTTCAAAGGAAGGGACTCATTTTGCTAGCAGATGTTTAACACGGGTATCCTTCTCACCCTTCCCTTTGGGTTGCATCATGGCACCCAGTGCTTTATTATGGAACATTTAATAGCAATATTGTACCTACCACTGCAAGCAGCCTTTCCTCCCTTTTCATTGCACAAAATGGCAGAATTTGCCTGGAAAGAGTGGATGGTTGGAGAAATGGAAAAAAAAAAAAGAATGAGACTGAATAAGCAAAAGTAGGAATAGCATATAGTTAGTTTCAGTTTAGGATTGCTAGTCTGTTATCAGTGGGGTTTATTTAAAAGATCTGCCTATTTTTCCCTGTCTGCATGGCCAAAGGTTGCTGAAAAGCATTTTAACCATCCAGTCAAAACCAGAGCTACAGATTTCCAATGGAAAATATCAGGCCATATGCTTACAATGTTGATGAAATTTCAAAAAATGAAAGGGACAGGTGTGGTAAGAACAGGCAGACAAACTGATCTGAAGGTTACTACTAGTCCCCCCTATAATGTTCATGTGAATTAATTTATTAATTCACATTTCCAACAGACAGATAGAGTTTGTTTAACTAGACACAGGATAAAAAGCATATTTTAGATCTTAGGATAAGATTTAGTATAAAATTTATACATTTATGATGTGTAACATACTAAAAGACTGACAATTTCTTCATTAGGTTCAGGCATTTCTTGAAGAACTTGCTTTCTTTCATTTCATTTTTCCAGTAAACTATTTTAGATTCATTTTGAGCAGAGAGGAAAAACCTGCATAACTGAAGGAACTGAGTCAATTTCTTACATCATGGAAATGAGAGATTTATGGAATTGTTAGATAGTACTCTGGGTCACGTGGCCAGTCTTGTAAACTATCTATATTAATAAAAAAAAATGAAGTAGTGTCAGCTGATGCTTAAAAGGTAATTTACCACTTCAGATCTTTCCCCATGTGGTAAAATGCTGTAAGGTATTTGATTTGGCAAACTTTTGGAGAGAATGGAAGAGAGCAGTGTCACAATCTGCTAGATTTTTATGTACCATCCCTCTAATATCATAGTACACAAGTCATGATAATCTTAGTTTACCATCAACATGTCCTTGTGAAGAAGAATAATGGTATTTATGGTGCACATTACGTGGACTGCAAAGTGCTCTGCAGACAACTGCCTGATGTATTTGCAAGACACTTATTGCCCCAGTTTTCAACCTACAGTTCAAAAATGAAAAGTACAGGCAGTACTGCAATGTGACCTTGAAGCTCAAGCCTATACCCCATTTCAAGATCCCTAATTATGCAGAATAAGCTTTGGTTTACTTGTAAGACCTTTGGCCCACCAGGCTGGGAAGCTTAAGCAGAAAGCAAAGGTTGGCATTTTGAGCCTGGGCACAACAAGTTGAATATGTGCTCTTACGTGAGCACTGCTAGGAAAAGATTCTACAGCTACTGAGCAGTGAGCTCAAGTGGTGTCTAACTTCTAGGTGTCCAGTCCTGGCAGAGTAGCTCACAGCCCCGAAGCGGATGTTCAAGAGCGCTGTGTGCAGAAAGCTTACGTCCTGAGAATGGAATTTGAAACGAACAGAGGAGCGCGGGAATGTTTTGCAAGTCTCATTTGTTATTTACCCTTCCAAATATTTTCTTGGATTTGGGTTCCGTGTTATCCCTTTATGTTTCTTGCATTTCTCATTCGCACTTTTCTTCTAAAATACAGCCCCCAGAGGGGACAGTGATGGGTGATATCAGTGGTGCTGTGTTTAGGTTACTTTCCTGAGAAGTGTCTTCTCATCAAGAAGGGATCCAAATAAGCATCTCGAAACCAGACACTTCCCTGTGCCTCCCCATCCCAGCCTTTTGGCTATAAATTACGAGGTTTGCTGTGCCCAGTGCTAAATGCAGTGCTGTCAGGGTGAGGGAAGTGGTCTCTCTGAGCACATGGGCAGCACCAGACCCAACAAAATTAAACATACAAAGTGAGCCCAGCTATAAAAGCCCCACATTTATATATATGCAGTTGCAGGATGTTATATATAGTGTTACCAATGAAAACTTCAACATTTAGACATACCCGAAATCATGCACTTCACCTAAGTTAGGTGACTAATTGCCTTTTGAGATTTTTGACCCAAAGATGTGATATGCTACATTTGGGGGATATGTGAAGGAATGAGTTCATGTATTCTACAGTTTAGTCTAATAAAATTTTAACTAAATCATATTTTACTTGATCAAGAAAGAGGTGACAGGTGCTCTAGTTTCTAATTCTGCCATAATTTCAGACCTGCTGCTATTATGTTGAGTTTCTGCATTTGCAGTAAAGTTGGGTACTACTTTTTCCTCAGGGAAAACTTACTTTTAACTTTAAAATATCCAAGATAATTACTGTTTCATTGGGGTGTTTTGTTTTGTAGGTTGTTTTTTGTAAAGGTACTTATGTAGAGCTTGAATAATTATATTCAGGAAAAGTTAATGGAGCAGAGAGTAGAAATGTAGTAATTGATACAGAAAGAATTTAAAGAAAGAAGCATGACCAAAAGCCTGGAGGAGGATTTGTGTGGCTCCAGTCAGCTTTCAGTTCTCAATGTCTGCTCAACTGCAGTACTATGTGGAATATTGTATTCAATTCTGTGGAGGAGTAAACAGAATTACAGTTAATATAATAGTTATATTATATATATAGTTATAAATAAATATAGTTATAACTACAGTTAACTGAGTAACAAAATAACAAGAAAAATGTTCTGGAGGGGTTGATTTTTAGACAAGTAAAACCAGACTATGTGTATTAAAAAAATAAAGAAAAGGAACTAAGAGGTTTTGGTTTGTTTTTTTTTTGTTGTTGTTGTTTTGTTTCCAGTGGTATGGAAATACATCCGGGAAACCAAGAAAGTAACTTTCTGGAATAGTCTTTCCAAAGAAAGAGCCCCATGAATAATTATGATAAAAGTTGAAGACTGTGCAATGGCAGTTCCCTCACCGATGATACCCTAAGGTGAAATGGTTACCTTTGTTCCATTCTTGGCCATGTGGCTCTGGAAAAGTGGGAAGCAGCTTATGTTCAGAATGCTGGCATTGGAGACAATAGTCTGCTTTCTGTTACAAAAGGGAGAAAAAGAGACAAATAGCAGTATTCACTTTCTTATTCCTGAATAGAAAGTTCAAGGATAAAATGAGGAGTTTGATGCTGGAATGGTTATGTTTGGGATTCTCTTCCTCCCAGATTAATACAAAAGACGAGCTGTAGTTCAGAAAGGCAACAACATCTGAGAACTCTGATTTTCCATTACTTAATGTAACAATGAAGTGCTGCTTTTGGCTTTGCCAAAACTTTGATGGAAAAAAACCCAAACAACTGAAGCTGCATGTTTAGACTTAATGTAAAAGTCTGCTGCAGCTAAAAGTAACACCTAATTCAGGGTTTAAAGATGTGCAATAAAGGAAATGCTGCTTTTAACCCATTACAATTAAGTGTATGCAGATAAGAAAAGGACTGGGAAGGAAAGGACCGCGATTCTCAGCAAAATTAAGCTGTTGCTTATGATTGCTGGGTTTGACAACAGGAAGAGGCAGAAGTAGCTTCTCTCTGAGGTCGTCCAAGCCGTTCCCTGGTTCTTTCTCTGCCTTTTGCAAGGGCAGCCATATAAGGCAAGCAGAAGGGAGGGACCCTGCCTTCCTTAGAGTGGAACTTGATAAGCTGGGGGCAGAGCCAGGCAGCAGCTCCTCTCCCTGCACCTATGCAGGGAGTCTGCTGTATGGAGCTGAGGCAGCATCCAAGAGAAGGGATACGGCACGCAACAGGAGAAAGTAGGTGCTGTTTGCCAGCTGGCTTGTGTGCTGTGTGTCTGTGGGATCCCTTGTTTTGATTAGCCAGGTTAGCAAAGGTGTTTCAGGTAGCTTTGGTTGCCACTGCTGGGTAGCCAGCCTTTGCCACAAGCACTTGTCTAGGCAGCCTCAGTGTCCTAAAGCGATGAACGTACTTCTCGTTGGTATTTCTTAGGTACCTGTCGTAGGTTGACTTGGATGAAGGGCTTTGTGTTTTAACTTTAATGTTGGGCTCCTCAATCTTTTGTTTAAGAAAACTGATGAGGGAGAGGATGTATTTCTCTATCTGCTATAGGACTAATGTAGAAATGTGAGCTGATGTTTGCCTTTCCATGACCAGTGTTAAGAAATGAGCACAGTGTAGCAAATGACGTTAAAATGTGTAGATGTAAATATTTTGTGGAATAACTTTGAGGACTCTGTTCAGATGAGAGTTCATCCAATACACCTGAGGATCTTTAAGCAACAGCAAAAAATAACTTTCATTTAAAAAGAGGGAATGAAGGCTGAAATTCTCTCTAAGATACTGTATTTTGCTGAAGCTAAAATAACTCAAAATGTGGATGTGTGTCTCTTCTGACAGAGGAGCAGTCAGCTGCAACTCCTTAACATGTGGGATTTATACTGTAGATAACACAGTACATTATAATATGGCATTACTTCTGTAATTTTGACATTAACATCAACAGTGCATTGAAGTCACCTCTCATGATACATTTCATATTCTTATCTTTTCATAATGTTTTCATATTTTCATTTTGGCCAGGTACTTCAAATGAGGAAGCTTTTCATGGTGGTGTGTAAGAAATAAGACAGTACAAAAGACAGCTGTTCTCAATCACCAAATTATTAATATTGCTGCTAAGAAACTGCTGCTGAATATTAGCAGCAATTTAAGTCTGCCATATAAAACATATGTTGATCTAGAAAATCCTTATTGTGTATTTTATTTTTTCTAGGTATTTGCTTAAGAGTAGCTGCAAACATTAAATGGCTTGAGGAGACTTGAAAATGAGGCCAAGAGTCCTTGATATTTTTCTTTCTAGCAATATTAACCTCCTGATATCAGTTATCATTAATGACATCATCCTTTTTACACTTGAGAAAAAATGTTCCAGAGTACCATGGACTGCAAGATCAGATCCTATGAGGTGTCTGAAATAATTTATTCAAGTCATAAAATCTTAAGACCTCTTGAGGTGTAGGTGTTGAAGTTCAAACCTCAGTCAGGTGTGTTCTGGGCAACAGCAAGTTTATGAATGTGAGGAAATTTTCACAGCTGCATCTCTAATCAAGACACTGTAAGAACTACTCATTTTAAAATAATCTCATAGGATCAGGTCTCAAGACAGCGCTGTTGCTCTAGGACTGCTGCATTATTTAAATAGTTTTAAGGCTCTTTCTTAACAATGTAACTTTGGATCTTAATTTTCTTTCCTCCTTCCTCCAGAAGTCTCAACCTCTTTCCTTTCCCAGACTCTTGTTACTTCTGGTGTCTAGCACTTGTGGTTGTCTGATACATTTTTCTGATTTAATTTCAGGGGCTGTGAGTGACAGCAGGTGACAGGCTGACAGCTCACACTTGTGTCACAGCGGAGCTCTGTGATAACAGCACAAAGTCACCGGCTGCTGGAGAACACACTGGACAGGGAGGACATACAATACCTTCTCCATGATTTTAAATATTGATCAGAGTTAGTAATACCTGTGCATTGTTACAGGATGTCCTGTGATAGTGGAGAAACTGTTGGGTACTCCATGGATAACCGCTGTGGAGAGGAACAAGGCTCCGCTTTTCAGCTGAGCAGTCTGAATGGAAATAGGAAATCTGCGGCATTGCTGGAAGTCAGGGGGAACTTAAGCAATATGCAGTATTCTTCTGTGGCGCTGGATCCAGAACCCCCTGTGAATAACGGATCTGGGATTCCCCAGAACCCCGAGGAAGGCACAAAGGCTGCAGCCCTGGCAGAAAGTGAAGCCAGCAGGGTCCGCACAGTGGAGTGTTTCCGTGGCCACTATTTAACTAAAACCAGCACTCAGGGAGACGTCTACAACTTCCTGGAGAGGCCCAGTGGATGGAAGTGTTTCATCTACCATTTTGCTGTGTAAGTACCTGCGTTTTCACGTGATCTTTGGCGAAAGAAAAATCCGAGACTGGCCCCTTAATCAGCCAGAAATCAGATTACTTGAGGTCCTCACCTGAAAACCTGTTGCATCACTGAAAGTGATGGAAAAGCCACTTTAGCCATTAACATTTCCAGAAGAGGGCTTTTCGTTCTTCAAATTTGTTTTCAAATATGTACACTGTATATTTGGTATCTCTCATGGGAAGTCCTGTATACTCATGGCAGTGTCTGTTGCTGATTTAGCTGCTTTACATCATTGTCGCTTCAGACACTGCAATTTTTATTGTGAGATGTGGAAGGTTCAGCTGTGATCAGGTGCATCATGCTTTCCTGAGTTTGTTTTGCTCATGCTAAAGTGCCAAAACAAGTAATTTGTTAGACAAACATGTTACCATAATGTTACTAATTTGAACTGATTTATAGTAAAGAACATGTAATGAGTATAAATTTAGCAAAGTGGTTTTCATTATACCACATATGTAATACAAGCAAGGAGAAAATTAAGACTTCCATTTACCCTTGTAGAACAGTGGGTGACATATTAGTACAGCTCTTACTGTTTTCTTTGAGTTGCTTATGGTATCTGTCAAGTTTAGCAAGACCTCAATTACTGTTTTGAATGCTGCTTAACAGAATGATAATTTGTCATCTTAGCTGTAGAAAGGGTCCAATTGTGTTCTCAGTGAGGCCAGAGGAAGTTCTACTGGCTGAAGTGAATGCAAACTGAGCCAAAAGGCCTTGCTTCTATTATAAAATTAGCATATGTCCTAAAGAAATGCGGAGTGTTGAAATGATTCCGTTTGTGTCAGATTAACTTTTCTATGGCCTGACTTAATTTTGGAAAAAATATCAGTTACTGCAGGCAGAAACTGCCGAGAGAAATATATGGTAATTATAAGGGTGAATCCTAATGCTTCTATTTGGCATAAAATAGATAGTCTTATTAATACTTGCTTTCTTTCAGCCCCTCAACGTCATATAGGGATTTCTTTTAAAAGGATTTTTTGTTTTATTAAATTTCACCAAGTAAAAGGATAGAGCCTCTTTTAAGGACTATGTTTAAAGTATATAATAATTCTTAAGGATTAAACAGATGTAATTTGTGTAGATTTAAATATGTAAATAGTTATAATTTAAACCTATTTGAGGTTACTAATCTTGCTAAAATGCACTTGTTTCATCATCTGTGTTGCTTTTATCTCTGACTTAAAGGTTGACCTTTAATATGCACTTTATAATCTGCAATGGGCATTAAAAGAAAACAAAATATAAGATTCTATACACCCTCTCCATACTAGAAAATTGGAGAAAATGTTGGTATTACCAACAGAAAGCTTTTTTTTCTTTTTTAGCAAGAATTACTAACTTAAATGAAAGAATATGTAATTTGACTGCTTTTAAAAGTTGGGGTTTTTTTGAGGTTGCTTGGAAGGAAACATCAGAGACACAGTTTTTGGCAAGAACTTTGTCTAAAGGATATTTGTCCTAATAATTATCCCAATAACTACATGGTGTGCTCATCTATATAACAAGTTTCTGTTTTGGAAAGAACATGCTTTACAACAGTAAATATTATTAAACTGAAACATCGTTAAAGAAATAAATTGCTAGTCTAAAATACAATTAATTTTATCATGAGAACAACCTGTGACTTATTTTTAAAAGATTTCCCATGTTATACATGTGCGTTTGGGGTAACTTATTTACAGTTGATCTGATGATTGACTGTTTTCATAACAAATCCAAACTTTCAGGCTGGTATTTGTGCAGCCTGGAGGAGCTGGATGTGCACTTTCTCTTCATTGCTGTTTTGGCCTTCATATGCCACAAAGACCACATAACTTATGTACAAACTTGTGGGAACCTTCTGTCCAAGAGGGACTGGAGTCTGGTCTGATGTGGAGCCAGTTCTGCTAGGAAGAAGATAACTTTCCAAAACGAGGCAAAGCAAGTGCTCCAAGAGGTGATCTTCTCTCATTCTGAAATTACCAAAATAATCTCATCTCCTATAACATTTGCAGCGTGTCTGGTACTGGAAGTTTCTTTTAAGGGAATAAACTCCTGGTTCTTAAGGAACGTTATAGCATGTGCTCGAAAAGAGAATTATCATTGCCTAATTAAATCTAGAATTTGTGTTATTTTAGTGGAAGTATACTGAGGTGAAATTAGGGTTGCAAAACAAAGCATTTGAAGGGATGAATGGGTTTGCTTGAGAATTTCCTCTCCCAATCCTGACAACCTTCTCACTCAGGTACTTTTTAGCTTCAGTGGACTATTTCAGTCCTACAAGATCCAAGAACGGAGAGGAGGATCTCAATGACAAGTTAGTAAGAAGTGAGGGCTTGAGAAGCAGCTGTTACGTGCAAGGGCAATACCAACTTTCATGACTGTGTAAGAGCCTTCAGGGTATTGGAGATCACATATATTAAAGTGCAGCTATTTGCCTTATGGCCCTTTTCCTGGTCCAGAAAAAGAAGCATGTGCCTGGCTTGGATTTGGTTTCTCAACTCAGCGATGCACTTGCTTAAAAATCACATCCAAATGTCAAGGTATTAGAGTATAACCCTCATGTTTTATCTCTTGAATGAAAAATACAGTATGTATGGTAATGAAGGTTCTTGGCAAATCTACACATTTAAATAATTTGATTGCAAATGGAGTCTTATTTATGTGATGAATTTATGTTTCTGAAACATTTATACATTTAATTATGACTGGAACGGCTCCATTGTAGGCTAGAATATTGTGTTCATTTGGCTAAATACATGTGAACTAAGTGGTGAGGGGAGAAGTCAGTTTTCATGATAATAAGACTATTGCCCCTTGTTCAGATACCAGGTAGGCATGATCCTAAACCAAAACCAGAATCCACTGTAGGTCCTCAAAGTGCTAGAATGGCAGGGCAACATTTCCCACCACAATTCCAAGTCTTTGTGGGTCACACTGGCTATAGACGAAGGGTGGAGAAGAGAGTCCGGCTATTCCATGTGGTGAAACATGGACAGAGGAGAACCTGGGACAGAGAAGGACAGAGAAGGCTAGATTGGTTTGTTGTAGAAGCTGAGACTGGTGCCAGTGATGCTGAAACTGGAGGAAAAGCAGTACAAGAGCAGTCTAGCTCAAGGACAAAGAGTTTGATTTAAGCAGGACGGATGAAGGGAAAAGGTTTTGGAGATCAGAAGGCTGGATATGGGCTGAAAGAGCTGGAACTGTGGGACAGCTGAAAATGGTCAAGAAGCTCAGAGAGCCACTGGGAGGAAGAAGGGGCAGGAGATGACAGCTGGAAGCTAGGGAAAAGAGGGAGAGTGGAATTCATGATGGGACAAGGAACCTTTCACCCATAGGCAACTGGTTTGAATCTTGTCCAAGTCAGTAGTGAAGAAGTGGTAATGACTGTGGGGAGATACCAAAGGAGCTGTTGGTCTCGGTCCAGTTCTTAGCAAATGGATGTCAGCATCACTGCTAGAGTTAGCACAGCTGGAAGGGTTCCTGGCAGGCCCTACAGAAACCACAGGCTGGTTGAAAAGGGAGGCAAGTCGCAGTCAAGAGGGAGGCCCATGGGAGGGACCCTTAAATTGCATTCTCAGGCCTGCCATTTTCTTGCTATATAACACTGTGGAAGTTTAAGGGAGAACTTGGAGCTGTTCCAGGTTACTTCATGCTGGTTTGGCCACTTCTTAAATGAGTATTAGACCTTGTACTCATTTAAAAGTTAGACAAGCCTTTATATCCCATAATTTCCTATGGGATGAGATGAGCTGATCTAGCAGCTCATTGCTAACAAGCCACCTCCAGTTCTGCTCCCCTCATCCACCTTCACCGTTCAGCTTGCTCCTGCCAGCTCCAAGTTGTCCCTGGTTATACTTGGAGAGCCAGTTCAACTTACTACACCAGCAAAAATGTAGGCCAATATGGGAGAAAGTGGATGGTCTTCTGTCAGGTTAGTAATACACATTCAGCACCTCGAAGTACTGTCCGCTATTGTTCTCTTAGTGCTCCTAGTGGATCATAATCACCTGTTGGGTTTCATATAAATGTTGAATTTCATATAAACTTGTACAGAGGAATTGTAAAGTAACATTGCAAATCATCTGGCAAGTACTGCAGACCACCTGGTTTGACTGAAAAACATTTCCTAAATGCAGAATTTGCCTAGCAACAAAGTCTGCTTTCCAGGCTGCCTCCTGCTTTACAGGGAAACAACTCCTCCAAATGGTGACTCAGAGGGAGTAATGGCTCTTACTCTGAATCATTCCTAGGGGATGCTGCCTGTCTCTCTGTTGATTGTGTGGCAAAGACAGGGAGTATGTCTTCCCTTGGTTATGGTTTCACAAGAGCTGACATAATAGTTTACCAGTATCAAAAGGGCCAGGTTCCCTCTCTCTCTCACCTTCTCTTCTGGACACACATTTCTTCTGCAGAACATGTGCTGCTTCTGGCACTCACTGTAGGCCTCCTAAGCTTGGTCACCTCACTGGAATGGGAGAAATGGAGCTCAGCAAGAAAATGGGTAGCTTTTGATATCTTAAGGAGTTGTAGCATGTCAGCAAGTGGTCTGATGGTGCTGCAAACAGTACTAACCAGTTGGCCAAGACTCGAATGGAATGAGGGGAAGTTCTAACCCGTTGGCCAAAACTGCAAAAACTTCTCTTCTTTTTTTTTTTTTTTTTTTTTTTTTTTTGCCACCCGAGGACTGTGATATGGCCTCTGTTTTATCTGAAAACATGCCCTAAGCTTACTTTGTTATCCTTTTCCTCCTTCAGACTGACTCCCATGGCTTCTTCAAAGACAACATGCACACACATGTACATGTTCCTGGCACCTTGTTGAAAAGAACTCAGGAATTACGGAATAACTCAGAGTGCGCAGTCCTTACAAAAATGTGAACAACATCAATAATGTCACTGACTTAAAGCTTTGGGAGGGAAGTACAAAACATCAAAAACATGTTTATAAAATGGGGGCTGGACAGCTAAGGGTTTTCTCCTTTATAAAAGTTTCTGTGTACCAGGGTCTGTGTCACCATGAGTAATAAAAACAAAACAAAACCAAGCAAACAAAAAAAGAGAATTCAGATTATTTGGGCAAATTAAAAATGGCAAGGTTTTTTCATGTTATTGTTTCTCTTCAAACTTTGCCTTCTCATATTTTTTTTACCTCCTCTAATTTCATGTAAAAAATGCTGTAGTCTTGTTCTGTAAATGCCACTGAAGGAGTTAAGAGCCACCATTCTGGCTGATACTCCATGTTTGGTTGGCATGCAACTGCTGCTGATGTAAGGAACATTAAGAGGCAAGAAATGTAAGGATCTGGTCCTTCATTTTAATGACTGTGGAGCACTTGCCTGCATACATTTTGATTCTTTGAGCATAGCAGCTCTCAGTTAGTGAACTAAATATATATAGCAAGTAAGTCAGCATAGTGTTCTCCAGCTCCTGTTTTTATCTGTAAATGGAGCCTATAACCTATTATTTATAACTGTTTATCTCAAAGGGACTGTCAAATTCCCATTTCTGTCCTTTCCACAATTATCTCTAGAATGCAAGCAGATATTTTGCTTTTTCCAATGATGTGATTGTAATATGACCAACACAAGCAACAACTAAAGTTCAGAGTAATTATAAGCATATGGCTGCTTTTGAGATTCTGGCTTTGACCTTGATGTCACAGCTTAGTTCTGAACATGGTGTGCTTTCATAAGACAGGGCCTTTAATTCTTCTTCTTGTTATTGTTATTATTGGGCTTAGGGTGCTCCTTGTCAGCATAACAGTTACTTATTTGGACATTTTATACAGAAATTGAACTGACAGGGTTTTCAGTTTAGAACTACGGGAGCTGTGTTTCATCTCTGAAAAAGCTACCAAGAAGTACTAAGCAGCTGTCTCTTCTATGGTGGTACCAAAAGAAGAGCAGTATTAAAGGGAAGAAACTCAAGAACTATTTATTTTAGTAAAGTGGACTGTTCTTACTGCTTGGAGTTGCATGTTTAACTGGATGATATGGTGGAATGGCGTAAGTTGCTAATGGAGGTGCACTAATATTAAAGAGGATTGCCTTTAGGGTTCTGTAAAGTTTCAGGATTTGGCTGTTCTAAAAATACATGGGGACAGTTATTAATTCTTACCCTCTCTTCCTAAGGAAATGAGGTTTCTTTGACCGCACTATCTAAACATGTCTGTCTGAAAATGCCTTACCAAAAACTTTTGAGCCAGTTGGCAAGTTTCAGCTAATATTGACATAGGATGAGACAAGTCAGTGATACCACATTTCTTCACGTTTGGTTAATGTAGACATTTATAGAGAGGAGAGATAAATTAATAATCCCAAAGATGAAAACACGTCACTTTGAGCTTAATTAGATTGTTTGGCACTCAAGAGTCTTTTCAGGAGAGAGATGTTACAAAAGTTCCTAAGGAAGAACTTTGATCTGAGCGTGCTTCACACTGGGCACAGAGTAACCTAACCACAGGGCACAAAGCCACAGCATACGTAAGGTTTATTTCCAGTTTTTGAAGTTATTGATGACTTTTTCCATCATTTTTGTAAGAAATTCAATCTATCTTATTCCAAAAGCTCAGTTTGGTAATAACCTGAGCAATGAATATGCATTAATGTCTGTCCCCACGGGCTAATGCTGTTCCTATAGTGAAATCATTTCTTTCTGTAGTGAAAAAAATGCTATAGTATAACATTGATACTGTGCTATTGATGGAATTTGGTTATGCTTTTGTGGGGAAAAAACTCTGTTCTTGCAGAAACCATCAAAATAAGATATTCCATGGTGTTAACATTACAATTGCTCGTTAACTTGTGGACTCCATGTGGTACCAAATTCAAGAATAAAAGTGTTTCAGGTGTCTTCATGATAACTGAGCTGGCATTAACTTAGTGAATATATTTGCAGAGCATAATTATCTGCATTTGTTCTTTCTCCTTTTTGATACTGAGCTTAAGAAACATTAATTAATGTGACTACTACAAAGAGGTTGGTGTTGCTTTGTAAATGGTGGTAGTAACTTCCTGTCCCTGTGGAGATGTGTCACAGATCACAGGCCTAAACCTGCTGACTCTTTTGTCTTCTAATTAAGGCTGATGATAAATGTATCAGAATCATGAACACTGATGTCATGATGATGAAATGCTTTTGTCACTGTTTAAAGAAGTGATTACATGTCTTTTAGAAAGTCTTAGATACAGAATCAAAATGGAAGTTCTATTCCTGTGACCAGGGAGGGAGAGGGCATCCAGGCATTCTGGTCACAACACGTAGGACCTTAGAGCAAACAAGAGAAACACAGATGTTAGTGGAAGGTAGAGGCACTCAGGGGAATTGAGGAGCTTAAATCCTAGGAAAGACAGGGCACTGCTAAAAGGTTTCTGTAAGATCAGTGCTCCTGGTGTAATGGGTGCACGAATGCAGTCTGTCAGTTCTGGACTACTGCCAGCTAAACTCATTGAAAAATCAAAATCCAAATCTTAGTGCTCTTTAGAGAACAGCAAATAAGTTAGGCTGCTAAATGTTTTGAAAATGTGAAGTTGCCATTACTAATAGGGACTGTGGATGTTTTACAAATAACATAACTTCAGTCAGCTGATTCAGAAAGGTGGTTTGAAGCAGGAGATCTTCTCGTGTGATGTGTGGCTCATGCTGTGATTTGAACAGCATTGGTATTAACTATTGATTCAAACCAGTTTGTGATGATTTATATGTACACAAGTGAATGTATTTGTAAATTAAGTATTAAATTCTCTAATGTTGTTGGCTGATTACTTCTGGAAGGAGCCAGCTGGGTAACTCCTTGTTGCAAGCAATGGGGTTATTGGGCATTTCTGGATGCAACCGAGAATGAGCTGAATCAAACCCCCAAACCAGATACCCTCAGTATATCTATGTGAGAGGTGGGGTTTTCCTTTGGTTGAGGGCTTCAGATCTCTGAAAATATTTTATTCTGAGGCAAAAAAAGTAAGTCAGCTCTGCTCAAACTCTCTGCCAGGCAGGCTCACTGTTAGTAGAGTCCAAAACTAGGCAAGTTTCCATTAAAACCTGTCTGGTCTCCTTCTCCGGCTCTGCTGAAACCAACACATTCCCAGACTACTTTCTAATTTTAACATATTTGTATTTTCAGCAGAAAAATTGCTCCTTTACCAGAATTTCCAACCAACTCTAATTTGTGTATGATCACATACATATAAGCGCAAGACTTTTCACCGAAACATCAAGCCCCAGGAGCCTGGAAAAAGATTTATGAGAGAACTGAGGGACATCAAACCTTGCCTACAAAGGCACATGGACAACCTTCTCTTTATGACTTAGTTGGAAACTCCTTTGGATAATAAAAATATGTAAGGACCTGGAATGAGGTTTTACTGAGACTAGCAGGAATGTTTTCTAGAAGGACATGGCTATTCAACATAAGACAGTATAGTCCCATTTAGAAGAAAGCGTAGTGCTTCCTGCACTCAGGAATGAGAATATCTTGCACTTTTATAGTAGGAAAAATGGAAATGCTCTCCTTAATTTTCCTGCCACAAAATGACCAGTTAATATAAAAAGCTGGAGCCTCTCAAAGAAATTTCTGTTGGCTGAATTAATTTATTCTCCCTAAAAACAGGCTGACTTATAGCTGTTGGTCTCCTCTGGACAACGCCGTAGTCTATCATTAAGAAAAAAGTTGAAGCTGCAAGGGGTGTAGTTGCACAGATTTACTTGGACATATTGGCTTCAAATCTGTCTTTTTCTCTTGTAATTTAAGTCCAGCTGAAGCAACTGGACTTTTTCTACCCTTCTGTGTTAACAGAATGGAGTATTTTAGCTTTACATCATAACATCATAGAATGGTTTGGGTTGGAAGGGACCTTAAAGATCAGCATGTTCCAACTCCCTGCCATGGGCAGGGACACCTTCCACTAGTCCAGGTTGCTCAAATCTTCTGGAGCAAACAGCAGATAGATAATTTGTTTTATCCTAAGATATTTGAAAGATAGGGTTTCCTACAAGCTGTTTGCAATTACGTTAGCTGACGAGATTCCATATGGTGAAGTGAGTCACAGCTCAGTTTCAAGAAAGGAACAGCAGGTAAAAGACATGTCTGGTTGTGTTAAAATCACCAGTGACCCACTGTCAAGGCATCTGAGTACTACAGACCATAGGTTTTAATAGCTTTTTGATAATTTTTGTTGATTTTTCTCTCATTATGGAACTCACATTTTTGGTTTTTTTTTTTTTCCCTCTAAACACAACTGAGCAGAGTCAGTGAAGTTTGGTAAGCCCAGACAACCACAGAGCTATTATTTTATACTTGGTTGCCAAGGAGTATATCTCTGCCTTTGCATTTGTAAGTTTGCCCCCTCCTCACCCATCCCTTTTTTGTTGTCCAAGAGGTAATCCTCACAAGAATCTCATATATCCACACTTGAAGTACACTTATCTGCTGGAGACAAACACAAAACCCCACGTGCACAGTCTTTGCTAGAAATGGCATTATTTGCTGCAAAATTTAAAAAAAACACCCCAAAACCAAAAGCAAAACCAAAAACTTTAAAAGAGGAATTACGAAGTTTGCCTTTAAGAACTTTCATTAGGTTTGTCTTCCATGGAAAATGAGATTGTTATAACTTGACCTTGAAAAGGTTCACCCTGGATAAAGTACTTAACATCATTTTGCTCTCAGTGTTGATAGTTAACCTACTAGTTCCCAGTGTAGGCTTCAGTAAAGAGTGCTTGTGGTCCATAAATCTCTTAAATGTAATTTACCCCTGGCTACAATAACAACAGAAACATCTTTGTTGTTGCACCAGCTACTCTCCAAAAGGAAGCAAAGTTTAGGAAGACCAGGACACAGAGAAACACTCCTTTGTCACCTTTAACCCTGGTTCATCAGCAGTGCAGTGACAATGGTCTAAAAACGCTGATGAAAAAGCAGTTGTATTTTTGTGTTGACATGAGGCTTAAGGAACTTAGGAGAAATCAAGAAATATTAAAATTTAGTTTACCCTAGCAAGACGTTTCATGGGAAAGCCTGACACTTCATGTTCTGTAAGTGTGAACTGTGTTACGTGAGAACCTGAAACCAAATGGGAGATTCTCAGGTAATCCTCTTACCTATGATAAGTTAAACATTTTTTTTAAAATTTTTTATTTTTTAAATAGAGAATGAGGAAGAGTCTGCAAACAGGTGTTTCGTAATGAGTTTCTGTCTTCCGAAAAGTTTAAAAAAAAAAAGAAGGAAAAGAAATTCAGGTGTTTTGAGAGGAAATAGAGGAAGTACTTCTCCATTTTTAGCAGCTATATGGTAGAAAAGAAAAGCAGTGTTTTCGGCATTAGTGGCTCAAATTGTCACAAAATCCTCAAGAATCACAGAAAGACTAAAAGAGGACAAAATACTGGAAAGCAGCACCTCCATAAGAAGGTAGAAAGAGTAGTCCAACTCTACTACTTGGTAATAATTTATGTCTCTCCCTTATCAGCTTATTCCCTTTAGGAACTGAACAGCTGCCAACAGGAAAAACTGTTCCCTTTGGTGTAAATAACTATTTGCAAGCAAGTAAACAATCACAACCTGTTTTCACACCCTTGCAGGATGGAGAACTGCCCTTTGCCGAAGAGAATATGGATAACGGGAAAATGAGAAAGCCAGACTGGCAGCCAGTGAGGAAGGGGAAATTGCCACGTGACAAGGACAACCTTTAAATATTTTCACCCCAAACCAACAATACTAAACACACCCCCATCTGCTTGTCCTACCTGTAGGTATCCCAGAAATCTGATCAGAAATATTTGGGGAGACCCAGGATCTGTTTGTCACTTGTTGACAAGTTAACACTGGTAGACTTTGCTGTTGCATTTAGGAGGAACAGCTTGTTTCTCAAACCAAAACCTGAACTGAGACCTTAAGCCAGACTGACTGCTGTTGATCCTGTGGATCCCTTCCAACTTGGCATATCCTGTGATTTAGTGGTGAGTCTTGCTAAAGGTTTGCATGTTGTACCACATACTCAGCTATTGTTCTGCTCTTTCCAGGGAATTTGGCCCTCACCCAAGGTTTTTTCCTCCAGTATGTTTAAAAATGTCATTGGTTAGAGCTATGTTTAGCATTCCAGAGGTGTTAGGGACAGTCCACAAGGAGGTTTTCTGATTGCCTGAGAGGTGAGAGAGCTGTAGCGTATTGGATTCTGCAGATCAGTTGGCAGTTAATTAAGCTGTTTATTTTTGAGGTTAGACTTGTCAAAACTAACCTGCATTCTGGTGCATGACCCAGTGACAGAGACTGTAGGCTTGACGAAGCTCTGAAGGCAGTGTGGGGTTTAAAGATACCAGAGGGAGAAAGAAATGATCTTGCACTCTATTAGGGAGAAAGATGCTAAAGGATTATTTGTTTCTGTGGGAGTGGATTTACTTGGGGTGCAGGGAGGACTTGACCTTTGTTTCCGCTACTTGTCTCCAGCACTTTTGTCATAACACAGATACCACTTACTGACCCAGCTCAGCACCGTGGCTTCTTTCCAACAGCCTGTGGTGAGCACTGAGAGTATAAACTGCTCGAAGTGCACACAAGGAGCATTGCCAGCCATGGCTAAAACCTGTCTGCGGGGCTCCTGCGTAAATCAGGGGTCCTGCATGGCACCTCAAGGGCTCAGCTCTGGCCCTTTTCTGCCTCCCCCTCCAGGACACACATATCCAGGGAGAGAGGAGAGCAGTCCCATCTTCTTCACACTCAGGTTGTGTCCACCCGTGAACCTGTGTTAGGTGATCACATACCATAAGTGCCTGAAACAGTATCTTTTGGGGGGTTGTGGGTGTTTTTGTGTCTGCCTTAAAATGCCCCTGTTACTTTTGCCATCTCATTTCTGTCTGACTCTGGCTGATAATACCAGAAACTATCCCTTATCTGTTTCAAGTTCAGTTTCTCAGTACTTCATGTGGCAGATGGGAAGATCTACTTCCATGTTAGTTCTGAGGAGAAGTAATTAGGTTTTTGCCATTCCCTCTCACTTCTGTCCTCATTCCTCCTCAGTCCTGAATCTCATGTTTGGTGTTCCATGGACAAAAGGAAGACTAGATATGTTTCAAATGTAAAGCATCGCTAGTGTGGAAAGTTTCCAGCATTTTGGGGAGTTGTTATCAAAAAAAGAGCCCTTTGTATTAGGAAGGCCTTGGTTGAAAACACTTCTTGCATTGTCTTCTAGGACTCAAGAAGGATGGTAAAGTTGAAGGAAGCTAACAGAAAATTATCATGTTTAAGTGCATGCCTGCACAGCAGAACTGAGGGTGCTGGTCTGTTTGTAGCACTGAGGAGACAGCTTTTTACTACAGCTACATCCAGCAGAAAAAAATATTTGTTTCTGTATTTTGGATCTTCTGTGTTATGGGTAATGCCGTATATGCCAGCCAAACAAACATTTTTTTATCCATATTATTCAGGAAAGAATAAAATGCAGATGATCTTGTTTAACATCTGACCCGATTGTACAGCTATTGGACTGCAGGTTTCCTGAACTGCTCCCTGGGCACTTGTTGCTCCAAGACATGGCAGTGTTGATGCACTTGGTTTATTCTACTGGGGGAGTGGGACAGAATGAGATCAGAGCCCACAGGGCCTTTTCTGAGTAATTATTGGCAGTTCTAGTGTCTATTAACACAATTTTTCTCTCCACAGAATTTGCCTGGCTGGAAAATACATATGGTCTTCTCATCATATAAAAGTGAAAAATCACTGAGATTGTTTTAGGATTTACAACTGAGGGCACTTAATGGCTTTGTCTTTCAGCCAAGGTGGACTTAAAAAGAGAACTTTTTTCTTTAATAAAACACATTTTCCTCCAGTGCCAAACTACATGCAGGAATGCTGCCACTGCAGTTTGCTGCTGAGCTGTGCAACAGATCAATATCTGCAGCATATGTCTCTAATTCCATGCAGATTATTGCAGTCTGCTTTTCTAAACTTATAGTTTTTGTGCCATAACTTTTCTGTGATTACAGATTACTGGGACAACATCTTCACTATCTGTTCATGGCTTATTGGTTGACTAGGTGAACTGCCTTTGAACTGAGCTTGCTTTCTTTACGTTTTCAGGGAGGGGGTCTTTTTACATTGTTTATTTGTTTGTTTGTTTCTTGTGTGTTTTGGTTTGATTTGGTTTGGTTCTTCTGTTGTTGTTGCTGTTCTTGATTAATCTGTGATGGACTTTGACTTAATCTGTACTCAGCTCATGTGATCTGCCTTTGTTATTCGTTGGGAAGGAGTGACACTCACTGGCCAGAGGATACAGTGCCGTAAAACAAGTGAATTTAAAGTATCTTCTGAATATTTTGGAAATGGAAAAAGAGAGGCTGTCTTAATACATAAAAACAGGAGAGAAGCAACAGTTAGAGAGACGTTATGAGACCTGCAGGCTGCATTAGCAGCATCTGGACAGTTCTGTGTCCCTTAGCAGAAAAGTGGCACCAGTTGTCCTTTTATAATTTATTTTTTTTTATGTGTATAATTTTGTTACTTTTTCTGAGGCCTAATAGGAAATGTGGTTGAAGATGTAGCGATAATATCTGCAGGGTATTTAAGGATATGCAGTTCTTTTCTTTGCTTATCTTAGAGTGGAAAAGGCGTAAAGTCATTCTCATTATCTTGATAGACAATATTTAGAATGGGAATAACCCCTGGATTTTTATTTATTACTAGTGAGGGCAGTAAAAGAAGTCAAAAGTTTTTTGAAAGGAGGTAGTTGAAATGGCAGGGATCTGGAAGAAATGAAAGGGTTGTACATGCACTTTGCCTAGAAATAAGAGCTGCAATCATGGCAGGAATGGAACAAAAATTCCATAAAAAAAGATGAGAAACAACGGACTAGTTTCAAGAAGTGCTTGGTACATTTATGCTCAAGTTGTTTGATATGCTGATTTCAGGGATCAGATGGGTTTCCGTGTTCCTCTGACTATTGACTGAAGGGTGGTCTGAGCTGCAAGACGTTCTGCGTGCTTTTAGCACTGCCCTGATGTGTGGATAAGTCTGTTCACCATTTTGTGTCATTCTCCATTTACCCATCACTAGGATTGCTAATTGGAAGTAAAAGGTGTCTGGATAAAAACTGATGGAGCCCAACATGCAACAGAGGGGGGGGGTACTCAGGGCCTGCAAGGGCTTCTGTGTACTAATGTACTGATCTCATATTAAATGTATAAAGAAAAGGAGACTCTTATGATCCTGCTTTACCTTGCTTTTATATCTGCATTTTCTTTACATGGAAAACAGTTCCTACTGTGTTAACGAAAAGCTAAAGTTTTGCACGTTCCCATGCCTAGACTATTCTGGTGTTGGATGCTGGCAACACCCTTACGCTGTAAACTCCTTACCGACTTGCTCTTTTTCATTTGACAAAGACTGGTTTGTGTTTCAGTGTCTCTCCTGAAGACTTTGCTCTGTTTTTCATTTTTTGAAGTATTGCTCTCTAGTAATGCTGGACTTCTGCCCCCTCTGCTGGCTGGCTTGTCTTTGGTCAGTGTAGAAGTTCGTTGAAGCAGAGTTAGTGTTTTTTGTGGTAGATCTCTGTACCCCCTATAACATACCACCATTTTCAAACAGATGAACATTTGGGATGGAAGTAAACCTGGTGAATAATATGCTTGACAACTTGTGTATGTTGAAATGAACAAAATAGCAGGATTGGGTGATGGGCAGTGTAAGTAGTAAACCTTGAGAACATGGCTAAGATCTATCCCGTGCTAAAAGAATTTGACTAAGTTGTGTTACCTGGATCTCTTTACTTGTTCAGCCTTATTTTTTCTAAAGACATTTTAGCCCTGCATATTTGCCATTAATGAAGAAATCATTAAGATGTATCAATAAAGTGTGAGTACTTTGACTAATTCTTCAGTAACTACACAGTAATTTTACTGTACCAGTAAATAATTGGTTGAGAACTTTTGAAAGTGCAAATAGGTGTCAGAAACCTATGCAGGGAGAGAAACCTTAAGAAACTAAGCTGTATGATGGAGAGAAATGGAGAAAATAGCTAGAGGTGGAGGGGAAGAAAACTCAGGTGAGATGATCGTGGTTTCTAGTGAATGCACAAGGCTTCTGCTGGGTGCATTATCATCCCTGAACAGCATCTGATGCAAGAGGAGTGAGAGTAATATCTGTCATCCAGGTGACATCCCTGTCCCAGTTCTGGCAGTGGACAAGAGCCCAGCATGCTCAGCCCTCCAGGTAAATATTGACTGAGGCAAGATGGGCTTCCTGAGGGAGCTGAGCCCAAGCTGATAGGGAGAGGGGATGGCTGCCTTGCAGGGTCAGCCATTGCTTCCTTTTGCTTGGAGGGACCTCAGCCATGGTGACACATTCTGGCAGTGGCTAACCCTCCAGAGCATCCCAACCCGTCATCTTATACGGGGATGTGTTGCCTGGGATGGGCTGCAGGGCTGCTGCGGCTTGGAACAGACCAGCCTGCTTGTTTTACCCAGAACTGAGACTGTGGAGTAGAAGTTGCCCCACTGTGGAAGGGCAGGGGACGGTGTTCTCCTTGGGACTGCTCCTGTGGGCCATTTTCCTTGGCAGAGAGAAAGGCTGCTCCTGCATCATGGGCAGTGCTGGTGGCCTTCCCATGCAGGCCCTGTGCTCCAGACCTGGCCCCATCCTGGGGACCCTCTGCCGGAGTTGCTCCCCGGTGTCTCTGCTTGTCCCAGCTCTCCCAGCACAGCCTCACTGCGGCTGAACTGACTTCCTCAGCCTGCTGGCCTTACCCAAGTGCCTTGGGAAACACTGAATATAAAGGGCTAACTCAGCTGCTTCACATTGTTGAACTAAAGACCCATTCATACTCTTTAGTCTGCTAAAGTGTCTAGTTTTGCTTCAGGTAGTGACTGATTCTCAAGTTTTATTAAAAGAGTCATATGCTGAATATGCCTCTCTGACTGGGGTTTAAATGCATAGATCCCAGATTGCAATCAATATTCCTTCAGCTTTGCAGTTACGAATACTTGATAACATTACACTTCTGTTTCCTGCTGTTTTATAAATTCTGTATTCGTGTCCTACATCTCTTCTGCCAGGTAAATACTGAAGAAACACAAACTTATTTCAGAGACAGTTGTACATGTAGAGCTCTAACTACTACTAAAGAAATCTAGTAATTAATGGTGGCCATGATCTTCTCAAATCTCTACTTTTGAATGCTTTTTTTATAGCTTCAAACCAGTTTTAGGCTTGAATAAGTCAGCATTGTCTACATTAGCATGTACTTGCAATTTGCTTGCAGTGTGTGAATGACCAGACCAAGAGTACCAGTTACGTGGATGAGAATTGTTTTCAGCGTTCATCATCCTCCGTTCTGTGTTCCTGGGGATCCCAAGGCAGTCTAAAACTCTACAACACTCCTACAAGAGGAAAAGGAAAGCTGAAGGGCCCTTGTGTGCCCATAGAAATTAATGTTCCCCCAGTTTCCCTGGTTCTAGTCATGGTTCAAATGTGCTGCATAAAGAATATTGGCTCAGTCTGCCCTCGATCTGAAGCAAACATGTGTTCTGGGTGTTCCATGCACAAATAGTTCTTTGCAAGGGCTAAACCTGTATCTATGTCTCTCTTTCTCTAGATATGTACACACAAAGTGTATCTGTGAGTAAATAAGTGAAACAGGCTGCCCAGGGAAGTGGTGGAATCACCATCCTTGAAAGTGTTCAAAAAACATGTAGATGTGGCACCTGGTGGACATGGAAGTGTAAGGCTGATGTTTGAACTCAATGATCTTAGAGGCCTTTTCCAGCCTAAATGATCTAGGATTCTATATTACACCCATTTGTATTCTCCTTTGTGTGTAAACATTTTTTTACTTATTCCATGTTTCTTAAAAGTTAATGAATGCAAAATGATGATACTCACTTGGCCAGGAAGATTTAACTGATTAAACAAAGTACTTGTGATGAAAAAAGTTCATGCAATATAAATATAAAATATAAAATATTTTATAATATAAAATGCAATATAAAACTAGATCTAGATTTACAGTTCAACTTGACAAGTCACTAAACACTATTTTCTTTCTACAGATTTCTCTTGGTGCTGATATGTTTAATATTCAGTGTACTGTCTACTATAGAGCATTATTCTGAATTTGCCACTGGAACCCTTTTCTGGATGGTAAGTGAACTTTTTTGGGAAAAGACTAATCAATTTGACTAAATCTAGATTGCTTTAGGTGAGCAAGGGAGGCAGCTGTTAAAAATCCTCATGCAAAGCATGTTACCAGGACATTTTAAATAGTGCCTGATTAAAGAAACCTCTACTGTAATGGGGATGATGATTTTCTAAATCTTTAGACTGTGAGGGTACTTTTTAGATCAGCAGTTTTTATATACTTGTTTTTCCTAAGGTGTAGCTGTTATAGTAGACAATGGGTGTTCATCTGTCTTATGCAACGTGGAACAGTATATTCTGTAGGAACGGATTTTGAAAACATAGATTTTCTAAGTCTTATGGTAAAAAATTGTCCAAGAACCGCACTTTCCAAAAGTATCTGAATCTTGGGGGCAATTGCTAATAAGTAGAACAGGAAGGAAGAGCTTCTATCACACTTCTGTGTACCACTGACTTGGCCTTGAAGACAGTGCTTGTTACCTGTGGTGGCTGTTACCAATCCACTGGGGTCCTGGGTTCTGGAGCAGTTTTGTACTTGGTATTTTGCAAAAGCATGAAGACATTGTGTTACCTATCTAATTTCCTATTCTTGTTAGTGGGATATTAAGTAGTTATTTAAACAATAGGTGGTGTGATAGAAAAACCTTCTCACTTGGAAGTATAGAGAGGTTGTTGCTTCTTTTCACAGTAGCCAGGGAATAATTTTTTTCTCGCTTGCCTTATGTGGCTGATTTACAGATGAAATGTAACTGAGCCCTGAGCTATTACATCTCTTAGGAAATATGAAATCACATCTAGCAACTACCTATAAACTAGTTGAAACAATACCATACAAGTGTTAATTTGAAGGAGGTGGGAATTAAAAGTACAATTAACTTGCATGAGGACCCTAGACAATGTTCCTCCTCTGCTCCTCCCTGCCCCTCTTCATATTTAAGTTAAAAATGGAGATGAAACACCCTTGATAAAAATGGAGGAAATCACTTTTAAACAGTTGCTCACAATATCTGTATTTTAGCCACTCAAATCCTTTGGTCTCAACGTGTGATAATCTCAGTATTCTTATTGTAGTTTTTTTGTTTGTTTGTTTGTTTTTTGCTAAATGGTGACTCTTAATGTGTTTTAGAATTTGGTTTTCTATCTGCTTTGAAAATAAAGATCAGTTACTTATTTGCTTTCTGTGGCTTAGACTACATCAGCATATGCAGCTTTTGCGTGCAAGTGACTGAGCCATCATCAGGATCCCTGGGTTGAGACTTTGATTAATGTTAATCCTGTAACAAATGTTGCTTGGCCTTTAAGCCACACTCAGTGTCAAACAAAGTGCAGCTCTCTGCCAATCATACGTGATGTTCTTACACTCACTGAGGTGCGGTGATTGCAGGTCAGCACAACCACCAGATGAAACAGCAGTCCTGGCAAGGGTTCAGTGCTGCACTGATTGCTTTTGTGCAGATGGAATGTGCATGTGCAGACACATATTGTTGGACGAAAAACAACCAGGTGAAGACAGATGTGTGGCTCACATAGTGCCCACATAGCGTTGCCAGCTATTTTTAAGTGGTGTTATCATCTAACAAATACCTGTTGCTTGTTTGTTTTCTTTTGGGAACACAAAATTCTGTCAACATGCCTATTCTGAGAAATTAAGAATTAACTAGAAACCTTGCCTGCTTGAAGTAACTTCATACTTCAGCTCTTCACTGGTAAATTTACAGATAGTTTGGTAATAAATAATTTAAAAAGGAAAAAGTAGTCTTTAAATACTAAAGTTGGTTTTTATCTACTTGTTCTTAAAATAAATATATGCACTTTTAACATTACCTTGGACCCCTATCATAGATCCACTCTGTTTCCACAGACCATATCTCCCAGAGTCATAAGCATTTTATGTCTTTTTGCTTTCACTTGTTGAAATGTTCTCTGTGAGTTGAACTGATCAATCAAACCCATGCCGATTGCTTGTGATCTCTTTCGGTATAAAAACTTGGCTTGCTTAATTGTTCTTTTTGACTTTTAATACTTATAACTTGTATGTAAGTCTTCCTTTTACACTCCTTGTTCTGTGACTGATCCTCTAAAATATTCTTTTAAGATTTAACACTGCAGTGTTATGCTGCTTCAGCCACTTTCTTCTCTGGGAGGTCATCAAACTTGCATGGACACGTTTGCTTCCTGAGGGATAAACTCTATTTTCTGTTACACAACAGCTTTACATATTTTCATATTTAGTATTTTTTGGTGGCTGTTCAAAGCACAGAATGTCTTGAGGTATTCTCAAAGTGTTGCTGATGTATTAGCAGAGAGTTTTTGAATGACCATAGGCAAAGCTTGAAGTTCATAGAATCCTGGAATGGTTTAGGTTGAAGGGGACCTTAAAGATCACTCTGTTCTAAACCCCCTGCCATGGGCAGGGACACCTTTCATTAGATGAGGTTGCTCACGAGCCCCGTCCAACCTGGCACTGGACACTTCCAGGGATGGGGCAGCCACAGCTTCTCTGGGCAACCTGTGCCAGGGCCTGCCCACCCTCACAGGGAAGAATTTCTTCTTAATAATCAATCTAAACCTACTCTGTTTGAAGCCATTGCCCCTTGTCCTGTCACTAAAGTTCCTGATGAAGAGTCCCTCTCTGGCTTCCCATCAGATACTGAAAGGCTGCCATGAGGTCTCCACACAGTCTTCTCTTTTCCAGGATGACCAGCCCTAACTCTCTCAGCCTTTGCTCACAGCAGAGGTGCTCCAGTCCTCTGACCATCTTGGTGTCCCTCCTCTGGACTTGCTCCACCAGGTCTGTTCCCTCGCTGTGCTTGGGGTCCCAGAGCTGGACACAGAACTCCCGGTGGGGTTTCATGAGAGTGGAGGAGGGGGGGGAATCACCTCCCCCACAGCAGCTGAACATGTTTAGGAGTACTTTTACTTAGAGTTTCCACGGAAATTATATTTTTAATTTAAAAAAATTATACCAGAAATACTATGTTTTCAGCAAAGTATGCTGATGTCCATCTATTTTTTTCATCCCTTCTTCTCTGTGTCACTTTTAAATAACATTTTATCCTTCCATTTTATCGCAAGTTTTAACTCCCTAATAGACGCAGTAATAACTTTATCTGATTCTCTGAGTCTGTTGAAAAATTATTTTTAAAAGGTTGCCAAAGCCTCTTGATTAGGCTTTTGCTTATATAGTAGGAGGCGTTAATGTTTTCTTGATATCTAGTAGTTTGTGTGTCAGTTTTGATTTGTAAATGGCATCTAGATCTTTAAAGATATAAAAGTAAACTATAAAGTGGGCCAGATGTATTTCCTCGTTTGAGGATTAATCTGATTAAGTTTTCTGTGGTTAGAGGTTATATATTTTTCTACCAGGAGGGGTCACCATGGTAGTTTGCAAAAGGCAGATTTTTATTTTTATTGTAAAAAAAGACTTGCAAAAAGAGAGCTTCTTAGCTGTGGGACTAATTTCACTAATTGTGCTGTTTCAAAAACAAGAAAAAATATTATTGTTATCATAAACATTATGTTTTTACACAACGTGAGTAACAGACCACACTAAACAATTTGTATCATGAAAGTCTTACAGGTGAAAAGTTTCCTCTGATTTAATATCATGATGTTAATTACTTTTTATTTTAAGAATATCAAGAGTGTCCTGGACTTTGAGAAAATAGATTGATTTTACTATAAATCATATTGATTCAACTTCATTAATTTGATTTTAACTGCGTGCCATGATATATGTAATGTTGTGGTCATTGCAACTGGAATGAAGGAGCTACCAAATATTGTTCATCTGAACATGGTTTCCAAGTCAGAGCACGTAATCCAAGTGTGAAATCAGTGCAGCGTTTTCAGGCTAAGTGATAATAGCAAAACTGTGTAGGAATTGATATACTGGATTGGACCAAATGCTTAGTTATTCCAGTTGTATCTCTGATAGTGGTCCGTTTTCAATGAAAAAAAAAAAGAAAACTTGCTTATAAAGCTATTATCTATTAAAACAGTTAAAGTGCTTCTGAGCCTTTTCTTTCACCAGGGATCACCATATTCTGCTCATATTCTCCTGATGGGTGATTTCCCACTGCAGTTTTTTCAGGCTTATTGGGTAAGACTTTAGAGGGCATGTGCTGCCCCAGAAGCAGAGCCACAAACGAGGTGGATATTCTCAGTGTTTCAGCTGCCATTGCCTTTCCTGTTTCAGCGGGGCTGGATCCTGGATTCCAGTGGTTTTTCAGGATGAGTCAGGTCCTGTGGTACCTCTTCCTCTGGGAGACAGGCTTCATGCATCTGCTTTCGTCTGACGTGTTTCTTTGCTAGGAAAAGGAGAATCATATCTTCCAAACACATAAACACTTGCAGTTCATAGCACTACTGCACCAGAGGGTACAAAATACCCCTATAAAGACTCTGTTTTCAGGGTCCTCGCTTGTTGCCTCTACTGTAGGTCCTTGCTGCCCTCTTGCTTGGTTTCTAGCAATTCTCCTGTAGTGGCTGCATTTAGCATGGATCAGCATTCCCGTGTTTGCAAACACGCACGTCCTCCTGCTGTACACACAGGCAAGGCTTTTCAGAGTACCCAAACTTCGGAGCACCAAGTGATAGCTGGTTTACTTAAGCCAGCTGAGGTATGTCTGTCTTTAACTGCTCTGTTTCTGAACTGGACATCAGGAGGGCTCTTCTTTTTTTGAATGACACCATTTTCAAAGCGAGTTTTGAAAAGATGGCACACTTTTCCTGTCTGCAGCTCTCCTTTTTGTTTATTGCTGCTTTTGCCCCTTCTCAAGTCAAGGCATCATGCTTTTGCCCCAGTCAAATCGTCAAATGCTGTGCCATCTTCAACCTCTTGCAGAGTAGAAACAAGGCTGCAACAAGCTTAATTGAGTCATCTCTATGATTTATGGTGAAGTGCATGTTCTAATAGGTTTGAGGGCATTTTCTCCACCTCATCAAAGTAGTCAGTGTTAGAAAGTAATGGAATTTTTATTTATTTCTTGCCTTTGTGCCAATTTGTAATTCTAAATCTGGTCTTTGCCACAGGGCATTAACACTTAGGGCCATTTCCAGGTCTGTTTAATAAAGTGATACATTGATAGTCTAATACATGAAGTTCACAGGTACTCCTGCTGGCCTCAGCACATCATTTCTTCCTGCTGATAATGGATATTTTACAGGTTATGGCATGTAGAGTAGGTCCTATAATATTTAGTGGTATTTTGTGATATTAGTATTGCCTGTGTAAAAGCAGGTGTTAATGAGGTGTCTGGTCCCTTAAAGGCACTGACAGGTAAACTGCCTCAGTAGAAAAATACACTAATTCTTGTAAACAGTGGAAGAGTCAGACTATGTTAGTGTAGAATAAAAATAAGCACATGAGTCAAAGGCTTTCGCTCTATTCTTTTATTCCTCTAAACCTATGAGAGACAAAAAAAGGAGTAGAATCCCTGTTTCTTCCTGAATTTCTTGTTGGTCTATGGGAAGATGAAAAAACAAATCGGGAATATTATATTACTAAAATGGGTGTGGGATATTGTTTCATACATTAAACATATCAGCAAAAAAAAATGAGTCCACAGTACTGTCAAAACACTGCATAAGCTTAAGTTGTCTGCTAAGTGATCTTGCTCAGTTGCCACTGTCTTTCTAGAATCAAATGTAACTATCAAGCTTCTCAATGTGAATTATAAAACAATTATTCCTGTGAGTTATACTACCTTATAGGTTGCCCTAATGCACTGCAGAACATGTTGTGTTGGGTGATTGCTGTGTGCTGTTGGACTGGCTAAAATGGAAATCACTGGGCAATAAGTATGAGACGAATTAACAAAGAGCCAACACATAATGCCCTTAGGCAAATTTTACTCGCTCTGGCTCTATATAGAGTTCTCTGTGCAAAGTGGTTTCAGAATGTGGCCCAAGAGACTAAAAAAACATTTCTTTCTTGGGAGTGAGAGGAAGGTGGAGAGGTACATGCAGGATTTTTTCAATTCCTCTCCTTGAAATTTTGACACCCTCCCACATCAAAAGGTTAAGAAACATGGAAATAATTATTTACAGTTCTGAAGTCCATACTCACACTGGACAGATCCACTTGAGGAGCAAAGCTAAATCCTTTCCCTCCTACCAGAGGTGGTCCCTTCAGGGACATGCTGTTGGAGAGCTGGAAGGCTCCTCTGGGGTACTAGTGGATCTATACAGAACTAAGAACTTCAGGCACTAATTTACTGAATCTTATGGATTCACTATTTGATTATGTCTGCCTTAGTGGTATCTTTCAGAATTAGGTAACTGAGACAGAAGTCCTGCTCAAAAATAGCTGATGCAGTAGTTAATTTTCTTTGTAGAAAAATTGTTGCCTGCTTAAACAGAAACAACAAAAAAATCTTCTCTGTGACTCACCCAGCTCATTTGAATGGTGGTTGTCACATGGGCTTCCCTCGGTGGTGTACAGCTTCCTTCCATACAAGAAATAGCAAATGGTGATAAACTGAAAGATAAGGATAATCCCTTCATGAAGTCAGCAAATTCAGCGTATTTATCAGGTGTGCACGGAAACATTTTTTAAAGAAATGTTAAAGAAATCCATTTGTATCCAAACAACTGACTTCTAAAATATCAGTGCACTGGTTTGATCTAAAAGATGTAAGTCTGAGTAAGCTAATGATACTACAGGACACTTTGCAGCATTTGCCATTTTTTCTTCTATATACTGGATGTTATATTTTCACATATGATGTCTGTCATCTTTGTATGAGCAAGCATGATAGTAAGAAATAAATATTTTCAGTATCAGTAGGTTTTCCTAGTATTTGAGTAGCTATTAAGCTAAACAGGTCACTAAATTGACATTTTCAGCTCTAAGAACTGGGAAACCTTGAAGACAGGTTATCAGATTAAATTTTGGACACAAGTCCACGTGTGCAAACATTTGGACTATTAAACCTTTATGCCTGCTTCTGAGGCTTCATTGTTTGGAGCTGCTGTTCCTTGATTGAATCTTCGTGAGCACACACTATTCATTTAGCCATCCCACTTCCTCCTTTTACCCGAGCACCTAAATATTCCAATAAAAAAAAAGTGAAGAGAGCCTTGTGTGTGCTCTCCACCTCAAACACAGCTGCAGCTGAGAAAATACTCGTCTTTTTCATGTGTGCACTTGAATCGCTCCGGACGAACTTCCCTTCTCCTGCTTCTCCAGTGCAGTTATCCATAACCGTGCTGGCACATATTGTAAATTCCAGGCTATATATTTCATTTACACACACCCCTGTATAAAAATGTTGATTTTCTGTGCTAATGCGAGCTTTTTTTTTTTTAGTTGGGCATCAATGACATTCTTGGGTAAGAGTTGGAGGCCTTTCCACAAGAGTTTCTTATTTGGCTGATTGAATTAGATACGGATGGAAGTTATTTGCATACATATTTCCCTTTAAGTTTAGTTTTTTCATATTTTTCATAAAGCAAGTGAAATGGAGTTATACCAAGAATAGCATAAACATGTTTATGTATTATTTAATGATTAAGTTGGGCAGAGGGGAGACTAATGCAGCGGCTAGACTTAAGAAAAATAATAATTTAAAAAAAATTTATAATTTAAAGGCTTCCACCTGACTGGGCAAAGAATATTATATAGGTGTGTGCTTTGGGTCTTTTTTTCCAGACAAAAAGGAGAAGCACAGAATAATGGAATGCTGCTAATGACTCATGATCATTCAGGTGGTCATGTCAAATGTTCTGACAGTTTATGGCAGCTGGTCAAGGGATACCTTTTGCTTTTTCTACCCTTCCTTTCCTCATAGGAGTTCAGAGAAGGGTCACTGAGAAAAATGGAAGGCTGACACTCAAAGCTGATTGCAAGGTAGAACAGCCAAGGGTATTTATGAGCTCCATTTTGATCGAATCTGACGTGTCCCTTATTTTTATGAGGTAATGGTCTGTTCCTGTTTGTTATTTTTGGTTTCAGTTTCATTAGAGGAGTTCATCCTTGGCTTTCTCTTGATGCCAAATGGCTTTTCAGGTTTATGAAATCTGCTGAGAATCCTTCGTTATGTATTTCTTCCTTGACCATTTCCAGGAGAAAAGGAAAAATAATGCTGAGAGCCTAAATGAAGAGGTTTTGTGGGATCCTTGTCTAACCCCATTTCAAAAGCAAGAGTTCTGGAAAATTTCAGAAAGCTGGAGGAAGATCTCAAACTAACATACAAATGGATGTAAATTTAATTTGCAGAGTATTTTTGCAGATTTTAATCTGGTTCATATTTAGTCCACAAGTCCTCACCATCATTTGCTGCCATTCCAGTGAGATTAAGTAATTTTTTTCTGACTTTCCAGTAAACTTCTGGTTTTCTTTTTCTTTAGCAGCAGGTAAATATGAGGCAATAAATTTAAGGTTCTGAAAAATGTTTATGCGTAGAAGAGCAAAAAGGAGGCAGGTTAGGGCTTTTTTTTAAAGGTGAGTTTAGTGAGGTGAATTTTGATCAGCCTTGACAGCCCTGGAAATGGATGTCTCCTATCTTACATTAGGAGTATACAAAACAAGAGTGTAAGTTTCATTATCTTTCTGGGTTTTTTGAGGGACCACCTATAGAGCTATGATGTTTGTCCAGTTTCCATGCTTTTTTTGGTCTTTGGCCTGCCTGAGGCTGCCAACAGATGTGTTAATGGCTGTGGTTTTGGTAATATGGACACCTGTCCAGGACAAAATGAACAGAGATCAGTAATTAATTTCAAATTTCTTGAAGATGCAAATTCCTGTTTTTCCTCCTTCCGGTCAATAATTTCTTTTTCCTTTCATTAACTGTGTAACTTTCTTTACTTCAGTAGGGTTTCCTGAACACAACCAAGATGGGCTCTTGTTGGTAGATGAAATAAAATTGTAGGTTCTGGCATTTGCCTTGAGACTAAAACACCCTTAGGCCAGATACAGTTTTAATTTCAGCTTTTATAAGTACCCTCAAAAGATCATCAAGGAATAACCCAAGTCCAAGGAGTTTTTGCTTCTTAAACACT
Organism: Pseudotriccus pelzelni; assembly: GCA_035584735.1. Lineage (NCBI taxonomy): Eukaryota > Metazoa > Chordata > Aves > Passeriformes > Tyrannidae > Pseudotriccus > Pseudotriccus pelzelni. Next base: position 62,863,283 of record JAWMRA010000041.1, read on the forward strand.
TATCTGCTTGTCTCTTTTCTATAGCATTTTTCACCTAACTGGTGCAGTGATTCTAATATGCAGATCTGTAAAAATGATTCTTCCACTGCCGTAAAGTGTCCTGCTTCCTTTGTTGGATATAAGAGATCCCTGATAAGTGCCTTGAAAACAAATACTACTGAGTGATGATAGCAGGAACCTGCTAAAACACATAGACAGTTTAATAAGTGAGAGAGCATTTTGCAAGATTCCAGAAATGTAAGAATTGTTTTCCTTTGCAGATTGTTCTTGGGTTTTGCTCTGACTATTATGCTTGAATAAATATTTGCATTCAGATTTCAGACAGAACACAAACTTAGAAGAATTATTTCTGGATGCTCAAGTTAACATATTAATTAAAAAATCAAACTTGGAGAGTTAATTTGTTGTGTATTTTCTTGTGCTTCAGCCTGGAAACTGCGCTGTAAACTTTCTTAACTTTATACTAATCCTTGGTTTAGTCAGGCTGAAAGTGCCATGAAAACAGAGGAAGAGTGTGCATATTTTCTTGGTTCTCATTCCAGGCAAAACAAGGAGGCAGAAGTGAACAGAGAAATGTGAATCTAACTTTGTTAAAAATCAAATTGACATGAAGTTTTGCGTATGAGCTTAGAGTATTTCTTATCTGTTTTTCAGCTTTGAAATATTTTGTTCTCTTTTCAACCATCCAGAATGTCAGTTCTAAAGACATGTTGGTGTGGTTATTCAATGAAAGTTGTGATTTAAGTGTGTTCACTCTTTGGGTGCTTTAGAATTCCCCAGGTGCAGATTACACGCTTGTTTAAGTTAAAATACAAATATTTTCCAAAGCTGTAAATTATGTAGTAGGTGTTTGGTGGCTCTGAGTTACTGGATGCAGTTTGGGTTGGAACAAAGCCTAGAAGTTGTGTTTTGGCTGTGCTAGCATATTGAAATGGTGCAGGAAAACAAGGAAGGAGGGAACAAAGATCTCAACAAATCTGTCCAGGTGGTGATCTTCACTACTCTGCTTTCTTCAGCAGTATTTTAAGTATCTTATCCTTGGTCGTGCCCAAGTGCTTTACAATGTAGTGCTGCAGAGGGAAACAATACTAAAATATAGGCAATTCATTTATTTTACATGCTGTATGTACAGCTCACCTCAGTCAGCGAGGTGAGCTGCTCTGGTACCACCCAGATCCACAGCAGAGCACTCCAGGTTAAGGATAGGGTGGGATTCCATCCTGGGGGAAGCTCAGGTTCTCAGGAACAAAGAGACTCACCAGGAGCCCACAGCTTGCACCCAGTTCCAGAACTGTGAAATGACTGACATAAGCAAAACCTTGTGGGCTGAGTCCTGTGACGGGGGTGGCGTGAGGGACAATTTTTTAGATCTTCAGGGTGTAGGCAGGGTGGGTGATGTGAGATGAGGGCACTGTGTGTAAGGAAGGAGAGATTGTTTGGTGCTTACAGCTGGTGATGATGTGGTTGAGAGCCTCTGGGTAGGGATGAAGTGGAAAGTAAATAAATCAGATGTCAGAGGCAGTTACTCTCGACCATCCAGCCAGAATGACAACACCAATTAATCATTATATATAACATAATAATATAGTATATAAATATTTAGCAAATAATTAAGTGATATCTCGAAATCAGCTACTCTTGTCCTTATGGGTGATTTTATCTTCCCAAATATTGACTGGGAATGTCACACAGAGAACACAATCAGGTCCAGGAAATTTCTGCAGCATGTTGAAGATAACTTCTTGGTGCAGGTGGCTGACTAAGAAAGGTGCCCTCCTAGATTTGTTGTTTGTAAACAGGGAGGGTCTTGTGGGCAAAGTGGTGATTGGTCACAGTGACCATGAATAAGCTGAGTTTCAAAAGTTGGTGATAGAAGAAAAACTTCCAGTGCGGCTTTGATCTTGGGTATGGGTAGAGAAAACTAGGGGTGCTGAAGGAGCTATTTGGTAAAGTCTCTTGGGAATCTGCTTTCGAAAGTCTTGGGGACTATTGTGAATGTTGGTCACTCCTTAAGAGCCATCTCTTAAGAGCACAGGAGTGGGCAATTCAAAGTGTAGAAATCAAGCAAGTGGGGGAGAAGAGCAGCTTGGCTGAGCAGGAAACTTCTAGAACTTAGGCAGAAAAGGTAAGTGTATGAATGAGGACAGGTGACACAGGAGGACTACAGAGATTTTGTCCACCATGATGGAGAGAAAGTCAGTGCAGTCAAAGCTCGATTAGAGTTCAGGCTGGCCAGGGCTGTGAAGGACAAAGAAAAGGGCTTTTAAACATATGTTAATAGCAATCAGAAATAGCATTGGGCCACTGCTTGTTGAGGTCAGTCACCTCACAAATAGGCATGTAGACAAAGCAGAGACATTTAATGTCTTCTTCACCTCTGTCTTCAACAACAGTGATGGGCTCTGGGAAGCCCAGAGCTCTGTTGGAAGGCCATGACTGGGAGGATGATAAAATCCCAGTTGACCCTGAACTTGTTTGAATCTTGCTGCTCCAGCTGAATGCACATAAATTTAAGGGACTGATGGGATTCATCGCAGGATACTGAAAGATTTAGCAGATGTCATTGTGGGACATTATTTTTCAATGGTCTTGGGAGTCTGGAGAGGTCCCACTAAACTGAAAGCTGGCAAATGCCTCAGTTTTCAAGAAGGCAAAGAAGGAAGACCCTGGTTATTGCAGACCTGTCAACCTCACTTCAGTGCCTGGTAAGATTATGGAGAAGATTGTTTTGAGGGTTACCAAAAAACACTTGAGAGACAAGACAGTCATTGGTTACAGCCAGCATGAGCTCATGAGGGGAGTCCTGCTTAACCAACTCAAAATCCCTTAATGACAAGGTAACTGATAGCTGACCAAGGTAAGGCAGCAGATGTGGTGGTTTTGAATTTTGGTGAAGTTTTTGGTACTGTTTCTCACCAAATCCCCGTGGATAAACTGTTCAGCACACAGCTAGACAAGCTATACATTGGCTGAAAGGGTTACGACATCAGGCTGGCAGTCAGTCACCAGTGGGGTTCCCTAGGGCTCAACTTCACAGCCAGTGCTTTTCAATGTTTTTGTAAATGATCTAGAGTAAGGAATCAAATACACATTAAGGTTGACAACAATTCTAAACTAGGAGGAGCTGTGGACTCCCTGGAGAGTACAGTGGCCTTACAGAGAGATCTGGGTAGACCAGAGAACTGGGCAATCACCAATTGTGTGAAATTTTACAAGAGCAAGAGCTTTATTCTTCGTGTGGGACAAGGCCATCCTGGTTACACATGCAAATTGGGGGACAAGAGGCTGAAGATTGTCCCACTCTGACATGGTGCAGCCCCACCTTGAGTCCTGTGCAGTTTTGGGTCCCTCAGTATAAGAAGGACATAAAACTATTAGACCAGCAATGGGACAGGAAAGGGAGTGAAACTGCACCAGGGGAAGTTCAGACTGGACATTAAGAAAATGATTCTTTACTGAGAAGTGGTTGTCACTGGAATAGGTTCCCCCGGGAGCACCATGCCTGAGACAGTTCAAGGAGCATCTGGATGACGCTTTCAATATATGGTTTAGTTTTAGGTAGTTCTGCAAGGAGCAGGGACCTGGATTTGATCCTTATGGGTCTCTTCCAACTTGACATTCTGTGATTCTATTTTGAATATACAAACATTGAAATGACACTTTTTGGTTTTATGTTCATAAATTGTTTTTCATGATCTAGAAATGTTTCATATACTTGTTGGTTTTAGGAATGATATACTGTGTAGCTTCCCTCCATTCTTTATTTTTAAAAATTGTAAGTTTTTGAGAGAAACAAAAGAAGAAGAAAATCCTGACTTTCCCTCTGATAGACTGATAAACAATCCATTTATTCATACAAATCACATTCAGGAACACATTATATCTCCCTTTTATGTACTAGCTGACATATGCATATAAAAAGCAAACAGATTAGGCACAATCCTTTTTATTTCATCATTCATCTCAACAAACTTATTTGTATCAGTCATAGGAATGAATTAGATGTGCAGACTGTAATCTGACTTCTAATAAAAAAAACCCCTGATATCTTCTCCTTTTAATTCTGATAGGAAATAGTCCTGGTTGTGTTTTTTGGCGCTGAATATTTGGTCCGATTGTGGTCTGCAGGCTGCAGGAGTAAATATGTTGGCTTCCAGGGAAGAATCCGGTTTGCCCGAAAGCCAATATCAATCATCGGTAAGATTTAAACTCTATTCTCCTCCCCTTTGTTTTAAAGTAAAGATGTGAGCTGCTGCAGAGACCTTATTGCAACTGAGCTGTGTCTGTTCCTCTAGCATTTATCTGCTTTGTGAACTATGCAATTGTATCTCCTTTTGGCTTGCTGGAACTGAACACTTAAAATACGGCTGTGAGACACAGGCAGACGTCAGCCTTAGAAAGGCAGAATCGTAAAGTGAAGAAATTACTAAATCTATTTGTTTAACTGGAGAAAATTCATAAGGTTTTGGGCACAAAATCCTTCTTTAGGTCTCCTGTAGAAAGCAAACGCAAAGGTGAGTGTAAGTCGAGGAAAAACATGGAAATACAAAAAGTAGAACTCTGGAAAAATGTTATTGGGTAGTAGTAAAGTTAAACAATTTTAGATGGTTTGAGGCATTATTGTAAGTAGCATTTCTGAAGGAGGAGAGGTGACTAATAGAACCTGCGGAAGAGCAAGGGATTAATAAAAAGTGATGGTGTTTGGACAAAATTATAATAGACCATAAAATCATGGAGTCCATTATACAAATTTTACATTAGTCAAACATCAACTCATTGAGTTTCAAATAGAGCAAAGTGACAGAGGTGTAAAAGGGGAGAGAATGAGCTGATTTTTCCTTAACCATCTGTGACACCATGGAACAGTGGAAAACCTCAGGAAACAAGGTATTCTATTATATATCTAGATGTAAGTAGTGAATAATGCGATGAGCTGCTGTACTCACTTTTGGGTTATTGAGGAACAAGAGTCATCCTGACTTATCCTATAATTTTCAAATCAACATGAATAAAGTACACATGCTAGAAAAAGAAATTAAAGAACAGAATGTAAAAATAAGGTATTCATTTTGATTCTGCATTGATACAAAAGTCTGTATCTTAAAATCCAAAAAATTCCACTGAAATTTCTTTGACAGCAGGGAGATTTTTTTTCTATGAGTTTTTGTTCACACTAAAATTTGGATTCATTCTTAGAAAGTTCAATTTTTAATTTCTTTAATTTCTTCCATTATCTTTCCTTTTCTCCTGTCTCTAATTGCAAATAAAAATTACTTTGGTGCTTATTATTTGAAGGAGATTTAGTAGTCAAGCCTAAGAGTTACTTTCTTTTATAAACTTTAAAAATACTGTGCTGCATAAGATACTATGTTAACATGCACCTTCTGTAACTGGGGAAGGAAAATGTAAAGATAGGACACATTATTTCTTGAATGGTATTTTAACATTTTAGGTGCAATGGAAAATGATGCAACTTCTCTACCTTGTAAATTTTTTTCTTTTAATTTATTTTTTATTTCTTAGGTAGATTTTCTGAAGTTAACCTAATTTTTCTCTTCTTTGCAGACAGATTGTAGATGATTATATGTATGTGAGAAAAGACAATTCTATCACTAAATAACCTGTCAGGAGACATATACTGAATTTGTTCCCAAAATACCAAGAATCCCTACACAAATCACTTTTTCTCTCCATGCTTCTTCATTCCCTAGTTCAGAGAATGAGCATGTTTAGTTTGTGCTGCTCATGTACCATGGCAGCAGCAGCAATAGTGATTTCTGAAATACTGATTTAACACTTCCATTACTTACTATCTCAGTATGTTGGGCCAGGAGCTAAATGCTTCTGAGAATCCCAACCTAATTAGGGTTTTACAAAAAGCAGGTCCCAAGCACAGGCAAAATCAAGAGAATGCCCTTTCACAACCTTTTATCTTGTTCGTGTTGTTGCAGAAAATATCACAAAACCCCCAATTTATGAATTAACTTTTGTTTCTCCTGGTTTTGACAGGATGCAGTTTGAAAGATGTAAGGGGGACAAAAGTTACTGGTGTAAAGACTTGAGTCTGCATAGTGTGCACATCTCATATTGTCCTCAAGTAAAGCACAGTAGAACTTTATTTATAAGCACCTTTAATTGGTTGTGTATACAGCTCTGAAAAAGCAGCAGCACCTGGGATGTAAAGCTCCAGTTATCTTTATAATTCATGAAATGCTGATAGAACACAAAAAATCAGAAAAAAAAAGAGTGATGTAAATCAAACTCAAATATGTGCAGATAGTCTGTGTAATTTAAGTCCTTGTGGACATCATATTATCTTCAGACTACTAAGAACACTCCTTTAAGCTGAGGACTATTTACATTCTGTAATAAAGTACAACAATAAAATATGAAATAAAATACACATATTCTTACTGTTTTATATTTAAAAAGTATTAATTGCTTCTAATGAAAAAGCTGAGAATTGCCTATTAGAAACTAAACTTCTGAAAACATTCGAAACACGTCAGAAATTTGCTCAAATAAAAAGCAGTACTGAGCTAAGCTACAGTATAGGTGTCATGTGCTACACTGAAGTTTATGTATAACTAAGTAATATTGGCAAACTGATCTTTTATATTAAAATGACAGCTGTTTGGAAGTTCTTGAGGATTCAGACCATCAGTAAGCCACAGTGGACTGGTAGTGGATGAGATTTTTAAAGGACTGCGCGTGTTAAATTGCAGGGAGTGTGATCTCTGTAGGACACTCGCCTGCCTATGTGGTGCACGTACTGTGTAGAACGTGCCATGTCAGTTTTTTCTCTCTACACCTCCTGTGGAGGTACAGACACACTCGCAGACACGTAAGTAGGTAGAAACTTCAAGAAGCACATCCGCATATTGCTGTTTATAAATTATTGGAATTCAGTTTTTTTAAAATCACCGAACTTCCAGACACTTCAGTTTTTAAGAACTGCCACAAATACTAGTGGGATGCTATTCTAAATGCCAGTGCTTGTTAGAGTTGAAAAAGTTATTTAAACAAATGTTGGCTCTTTATCCTGATGTTTTGCATGCCAGTGTCTGCTTCAGTTTGAGTCTTGCGGAGACATTTCACGCAGGATGTTTAAGCTGTTCCTGAGAAAGGCAATTCTGGCAGTTTCTTATGGGGAAGCACTAGCACTTGCACACTTTGAAGCAGACATTTGAAATTTAATTACAAAAGAGCTTTTTGTTTATCACTGAAAATCCAAACTGACTAACAAGCCCCTGAAAATTTGGTAGCTTGTTTATGCTTCGAAAGCCCTACTAGAGAATACTCTTATATTCCTCAGAGATTGAATCTGCAGTGAGCCTGCACGATTCAAATTTTAGGTTTCTTGGAGCAGTAGTGCTGGGGTTGGAAGCAGAAAATCTGTTGATTTTGGTTTTATAGTGTTCTTCCTGAATCTGCCCAGGGCACATGGAAAATACCAGGCTCAAATGCTGGGGTAGAAGGAATGAGCTGGGACATGCAGGCTCAGTAAAATGACAGGAGAGTGGATGAGGATGTAAAGGTTTGGGGGAAGAACGGTTAAAGAGACTGAAAAACCATCAGGAGGTTGAAGGAAAAACAGCAGGGCCTGAAAATACATGGGATTGAAAGGTGGCAGTGAAAGAACAGAAGTCTATGCTGAAGACCTAGACTAAAATAGGACTATTTGGACTAGTAAACAGAGATTAGTGAGAGAAGCCTAAAGATTGGAAACTAAAATGAGAAATAGGACAGAGAAGAAGAGAGGATTAAAGAAGAGAAATATCTCTGCCACGCAGAACACTTACAGAAAAGTAGAAAGAACAAATGAAAAATCTATTTTACTCTCACTACCTGACTGAAACTCATTACCTAAGAGTCAGTCTTTTTCTCCTTCAGTGCTGGTCACTGGATGGATATGTATATGTCTGATAATTTAGTGAGGACACAGGGGCATCATTTGCTTAAGAGCAAAGATCTGTGTTATGATGCAATGGGAAGAAAACTCACCCTAAACTCTGATATTTACAAACATGTGTTCAAGCATATACCTAATAAAGAATAGCATGAAAAATTTGGAAAGCTGGGCATTCAAAAGTTAAGATTATCCCCAAATGGAAGCTCTTTCTGTACCCTCATCCCTCCCTTTATTTGTTTCCATTTTCATAAATGTGCAATTATTGTTGCACACTCTTTAAACTGACCGAGTGCTATCACTTGGGGAGGAATCAGCTTTTACAGCAAAAACCAGACTGACAGTGGAAATTAATTCAAGGCAGAGAGTGAAGGATACTGGTGGTTGTAGAACTTCTGCAATATTTGTTGCAGCAACCACATGGTTGTGAATGAGGCGGAAGAAAGTTTAAAGGAGAGGAAAAAACAAGTTAACCTTTTTGAAGGAAACTGCTGCTGCCTCTCAAGCTGGATTCTGTCCTGCGTCTTGCCCAGGCATCGCACGGAAACTCTGTGGCAGTCAGTTAAATCAGTTTGCACAAGTGTGCCTCATTTTCTGGATGTCCAGATGAAGACTTTGAAGTCGGGTTACAGAGGTTCTGAGCTCTCACAGCTGCAAGTGAGGTCAGCAGGCGCTGGTTTTTTTGAAGTGCTATATAATGTTGAGTGCTCTGAAGAATAAAGTACTGCCTGTTTAAAGCTGGCAAGGGAAATTTACTAAAACTTTTCCTCTCTCTGTCTACATTTGCTACCCATTTATAATACTATGTTAGAATTTGAAAGTGAAGCATTTAGATGCTCTAAAGATGGTTTACCACAGAAATGCCTGTGAGGAAATAAGAAAAATATCTTCTCAGAATAATGTTAAAGTTCAGTAATTAAAAGAAACAGACATGGTCACTGAACTAGGATAAGAGAAAATAAAGGATGCTGGCACTGTGAACGCAATCCATCATTTGCATTGTATAGTGCTGGAACTGTGTAAACTGTGCAGTTGTGGAAACAAAAAATAAGGTACTCTGGAAGCAATTATTTTTTCATACAAATAAAGACTGTATCACAGAGTAAACCAACAACTCTGTTTGTTTTGTTTTTTTTCAGGAAACCTTTGTTCTGACAGTTCCCTAAACTTTGAAAGCTTGGCTTTACAGCTTTGACACAATTTTTAAACGAAGTGTATGTGTCTATGTATGCATGATACTTGACTTTATGCACTTCATTATTGAGTGAAGCAAACCCTTACTTTTCCTCATAAATCAAAAGCCTTGAGCTAAAATGCAGATTCATTTCCAGGGTGTACATATGCCTTTGCATTTGTTGTTTCTGTGGCAAGCTGCTGTTCTTTGAAATTGCCATTATTAAATTCATCATGGAGAAAAACATGGGGTTTTGATGTGAAACTATTACATTAACTTACTGCCCACCAAATTTCAGATAACCATTTCTTTTTTCAAAGTCCTTTCCTCGGTCTATATTTTTGTGTGTGTTTCAGTGCTGAGATCTAAAAATTAATACCTTCTTCCTTTTTTTTTTTTTTTAAACAGATCTCATTGTGGTAGTAGCCTCAATTATTGTTCTGAGCATAGGATCTAATGGACAGGTGTTTGCTACCTCTGCAATAAGGTATGTTCTTCTAGTGATGTAGCTCTTCAGTACCATAGATGTTACCATCAGATGTATATCTAATTTCTGAATTAGATGTATTTCTGATTTTCCTAATATAGGAGAAGTTATTCTATTGAAACACTGGACAGTGGAGGACCATATGCTTTTGTGCTTGATCACTGTTGGGGAACACAAGTACAGAAACAAGGCATATGAAAAATGGTGGGAATGCTGAAGCCAAATGGAAAAAACCTAAATGTTATGTCCTATATAAAACATCAAACAGCTCTCCTTCTGAGACAAGAGAGTATTACAGAACATCAGCTTATTTAAGAAGTAATCCAGACAGCACTTAAGTCGGTACTTTTTGAGTATGAGTAATTACTTTGTTTAAAGAGTAATTATGCTTTGGTGGATTTGTTTGGCACAAGTAACCCATACCATAAATGAACCAGAAACATTTGATGTCTACAGTGTTTGTTCAGCTTGCATCAAGCACTGCAAGCTTGTTTTGGGAGGAAAAGTGGGTAAATAGAAAAGAATGATAAGCAAAGGAGTTGTACTTCCCACTCCTTCTAACTGAACTTGCAAGATGTGCTGCATGTTCTGTTACAAGCCTCTGATTTCCAATGCAGTCTGATCACTGGGCAGTGAGAATGTACAGTACTAGCTAAACTCTCCAGCTGTGTAAACAAACACAGCAGGGAACTACAGGTATAAAGCATTTTTAAGGTAACTCTTAATTTAGAACATTAATCCTTACATGATAATAAAGACTCACACGAACAGTGTGAATGCGATTTACCAGCTTGTATAGGAAAAGAGGAGGGTGAACGTGAAAATTCCAAAGATTTTGTTGAATTTAACTAGAAGTGTAGGAAGGGCTTTCCTGAAAAGGTCTGCTGTGCGTTTATGTGTGAACCCAGTTGGGTTTGGGCTCAGTGCAGCCTTTCCCAGTGTTCAGTCACACAGTCACTGTGCCACATCTCAGAATGCTCTGACAGAGAAGCTTAACCCACATCTCTGCAGTGCTGTTATTGCTCCACTGAAAAACCATCAAGGCCCGGCAAGTCTTAGTTCCATCAGATTTCCTCAGAGCTGTGATGGGAGCGAGTGTTGTTGAATTAGGAAGGAATGAATCTCATACACCTTGTCTTTGTTTTTATTGCTTTTCAGGCATACTGTTAAGGTCCTCTTTGGACCTCCCTGAAATCCCAGCAATCCCAGAAAACATGAGTGCATGCATGTTAGGTTGTTTACCAATAGAATGAAGCTCCAGGCTGCAGATCCCCCAGGTGTGACAGGTTGACATTTTGCTCACTGCAGCAACCAGTGAGACTGGAACCGAGTAGCACTGCGTAGTTCACAGCAGAGTCCTCCAACCTTCACACTGTTTCAAGGTCACCAAATTGATAAAAGAGGTCTTCATTCCAACAGATTCCTTTTCTCTCTTTAGTGGAAATGCACTGTGCACGTTTGGGGGCTATCTGGGTTTTCTTGTTCACTGTCATGGTTTTTAAACCTTTATTTGCAAAACTGCCAGCCTATACCATGCATGTCAGCACTTGGCAGTAACACAGCTGTAACCAGCTTGGATCCAAAAGGCAGGAAAATCAAGAACTGATCGTGGCATCCAGAGCTGTGTCTAATAATTGTACAGGGGAGTTACATGTAGATCTCTCCCCTCCTGACATGAGCAACCAGTGAGCAATTGTGTTGTGTAAGTCTATTGGTGCTCACGTATTTGGTAGCCTTGTAATTCCTGAACTCATGTTTTAAGTAGCATGTAAATAACAAAATATGGTGTTTGTGTACCTGGTCACTGACATGTGATTGATAGTCAGGATTATTAAGTGCTTTCCAAAAAAATGACAAGCTTTTGGTCATTTGACTGTCAGCTGTGAAAGCTTTCTGAATAAAGGAAAGGTTGGGTATTGCAGAAGACAGTCTGCCTTCCCACTGTGAGTAACACCGGTGGATTGCAGGATGGCTGAGTTTCCAGCTTATGGGTGTAACCCAGAAAAATGCAGCCACGGTGGAACTGAAATAAGAAGTCTGAGTTAAAAAGCAAAACCTACATCCACAACAAAATTTTAAGGGTAGATAAAAAGAGCCAAAAATACTTTCAGTGAAAAGTTTTCAGATAGATGAATTCAGCATTTATCCTTTCGTGCTCTTCACTGGTTTGTTTCAGGGATAGGTCAGTAAGATAACTGTGGGCAAACAAAGTTTGTTGTCAAAAGCGTGACTAAATAAAATATTTCCATGGCATAAAATTACACTGAGGAACCATATGGACAATTATTTTTCTTTAGTTGAAGATACTTGGAGTTTATGATTCACTTATTGTCCTAAAAAGACATAGGACTGTATCTATTTCCAACTAGATTATTTCTATAACTCACACAACAAGGACTTCAGAGATACCATGTTTGGTTCATATTCTGCTTTTGGCAAATAGAGAAAAAAGTTTGCTCCTACTTGTGTTAGGAAAGCTTGAAGCACTGGTTTTCCTTGGAAAAGAGGCATTTGACAATCAGAATCATACAAAATATGCAATTTTCCCCTGAGATTCTTTGTTTTTCTGCTAAATAATTCTTTTTCCTAGTCAATATTTCTGAAAATACTTGACTACAATGAAATCTAAACACAGAGTCTACTGAGATGCCTCAAACCTGAGATGCAGTCCTGCCCAGGGGCATCGCTATCACAGTTCTCTACCATGGCAGCACATTAGTGAACACAGTTAACTGTGGATAGGTAGAGCAGTATTTTTTAGTTAATGCCCTGTTTTTCTTGCAGGGGCATCCGGTTTCTCCAGATACTTCGCATGCTCCATGTGGATCGACAGGGAGGCACCTGGAGACTTTTGGGATCGGTTGTTTTCATACATCGTCAGGTACTTGACCTTTAAGGATCCCCAGCATTTTGTTTACTTTCGTAAATTCCTTTTGTGGACTTCAAATCATAGTCTGGTTCAAATGAACTTCTCCGTTGCAAGAATAAAAATACCTTAAAAGTCCATCACATGTTTCTTTCTACTTTTAAAATGGGAAACTATTCTTAACTATTCAGGGCAGTGGGTAACAGGGTACAAGCATCAGTTTTGGGTGATTTTTTTTTTTGGAAATGAAATGCTGTACCCTCTGATGTTATCCTTCAATATAATTTACTAAATGCAGTTATGTGGTCTGCCTCTTATATTGCAAATGTTGTCCACTGTCTTCGTGGAAGATTTTCTCTGCCTGAATAAGGAGTTTTCTAATGCATTCTATAAATAAAAATATGAACTCTGTTATGATAATATGCAAGAAAAGTTGCCTTCTTAAGGGTGTAGTCTCAGAGGTAAACTTGGCTGTAAGCAGGAAAAGCTTAGAAGTTTTTCTGCAGACTTTAAAGACATTCTAGTTGAAGGCTTCTTTTTGAGTCTTCATGGAATCTCTTTAACCTGCTTAGCTTTATCAACATAACAGAAACCTACAGCATTAGCCTTTTAATTTCACATATCATACCACACTGTGCAGGGCTAACACTCTGCTATTAATCTTCACATCAGCCTTCTAGGGGTGGTTAACTTATGCTTTATGAGTGTAGATTTGTTCCCCAGGTACTCACTAATAGCTACAGATTTTCACACAGACATTTTAAAATTTTCTATTCAGAAAACTTAATTCTGAGACAGAGAATTAGGAGGTGCTAAATCCAAGTGATTAATTTAATACTACAATTTAATTTTCTTCCCTTTATTCCCCCCGCCCCCCAGTACTGTAGGAGATTTTCTGTCACGGTGGCTGTGCAGCACTGATGCACACCAAAGTGCTCTAGTATAAAGCCTCCTTTCATACTGTACAACAGGATGACTTTTAATGCTCCAAGTCTGTGTGGTCTCCATTTATTATGCTCACATTGCCTGGATATCTAGCTAAGGCAGAGCTGATATCCAAATACACTTTCTCAACATTTGCCTACAGAGGTGTTTGAGAAAATTTTTTCCTGTGGGTGTTCAGAGTTTTAGTCAAGAATCAGGAAATACTATCTCCGAAATACAACACTTAAATCTTAAATGTCATGAGCATAAATAAGTTCAGTGATTTAAAAGGAAAATCCTTGGAGAAGGGCATTTATGAGTAAACGCACCTGAAATTCTGCTACCCCAAAGAAGTGATTATGATGATAAATAAAACTCTACAGATCTGTAGTACTTGTCCAAGCAGATCACCCACTAACACATTAATAAAAAAAAAATCAAACACACAGTTCTGTATTGACATTGGACAAGTGTAGCTGAAACTCCAACACGGTACCAAAGAGAAGGGAAAATGGAACCTTTATTCCTGTCCAGTCCCTGGAAGAAATTTTTGTTTAAAAAAACCAACAAAAAACCAAACCAAACCAAAAATACCTCAGCTGCTTTTTCGTCTCTGGCAGAGTACAAAGTCCTCATCTATTTTTTGAGTTAGATACTCTTTCAGAAAAAACCATTAAACAATGTGAGAAAATAAATCCACATTTTTGTGACCTGTTGAAATAGCAAGCATCTGTACCTCTGTGGGCCCAGAAGAGTGCAGTGAAGTTGTCACCAATGATTTCCATGTGTTTTGGAATTTTACATTTAGCTTTATTAGATCACTCAGGCCTAGTTTGGCTCTTCTATTTTCAGCAGGTTGAGCTTATACAAGGATTTCTCGCCAAAAGCAACAAAACATGATTCAATATGGTATGTGGTGATGGAAAGACATGGAGAAATCATGCAGCTTACTGAAAAACTGAATTAGCCAATCTACCTTGAGCTTTTAAGCCTCTCACTTGTTTTTTCTCATTATTCACCTTGTTTTGTGAGATCTTCTACTGCTTTTAGGAGGGAGTTACCAATGAGTTGAGATTTGGGGTTTCCTTGTATTTTTCCCAAGTATTGAACTTCATATTGTGTGGCCCTTATTGTAACTGAAAACATAGATCTATCTAAGTTTTCAAAATTGTGGTGACTCAACCCTCTCTAGGTTCAAATTTATTTTATTTTATTATTTATTTAATGCAGTATGTATGAGATTGCTGTCATTGCTCTCATAATTAAATGTATGTGTTACTACATCTCCCTATACATATGTAACACGGAGTGGTGACATTTAGAAAAAGTCTAAGGCAATTATACTTTCATCTGGCCTTTACTTAAAAAGAATTCAGACCTTAGATGAATAGTACTGGAGCTGAGGTGAAATAAGCTGAGTAGTCCTGTTGATAATTCTGCCACTTTGAAAGGATCTCATAAGTCTATGCATAGCACTTCTGAAAAGCATGTTTGCCTGCCTGCTCCCCAAAAAAGCCACTTAAAACAAAAGTATTCCAATTATCATCCACCCTCTAATTCTGTCCTCTGAGACAAAACTGAAAGAAAGCAGTGATGGACGCTCCTCAATAAGAGGTAAAATCTATTAACCTCTGAGATGTCAGCAACGTGCCATGTGCGACTAAGAGATTCCTGTTGATGTGGAAGGAAGTCACAAATCTACTAGAGACGAAAGCAGAGTATTTTCTGTGTAAGCAGGCAACAAGAATTAGCCTCCATTTCTGCTGTGATCTCCTATGAACCACAGAACTTACAGTCTCAGGTGTTTTGCAGCTTCCTCTTGCACTGGGAAAACACTGTGAAGGCAAGTCAAGAAGTTGCGAAAAATTACAGAAATGCAAATAGTCAGTTACGTGCATTAACACAATGAGCTTTTCAAGGCAATAAAGTCATATCTGCAAGTACACAGTGTACCATTATCATTAGATAAAGATGAGAAAATAAAGGTGACCCGCATGGAAATCTGAACTACTGAAACTCCAGGCTTTATTTCCTCTTTCAGCTGCCTTGTTCAGCAAACAGGCCTGCAAAAAAATAAGGCTTGAATTGAAAGACTTGCCCATGGGCCAAACTAAATACTATCAAAATTCATTATTTAGGTCATTATTAAATGATTGGAGGAAAACCACCTATTTTGCTTTGTGCGCAGATCACTTAAAGACTTGCTGAACCTCAATTTTAATTAGCGCTTAGGAGAAGGAAGAGTATCTGTAGCTCCTGCTGCTAAATGCAGTTACTAGATACCAGGGATACCTTTTCCCAGAAAGCTCTTACAAGGAAGTGAGAAGAAAAAATAAATAAAAAAGAGAATCTGAAGGAAGTTTGATGATAAAACTGAACCTTCCATCACAAACAGTTTAAGATACATGGGTAGAGTATTGCAGGAAATCTGTGAAAACCTGCCATACTTTAGAAGCAGAGGCAATCCTTCTCAAACAGGTTTTAATTTTAACTTTATCTTATGGGAGTATTTTAATTTTCTTACTGGTTTGGGTGCAAGGAAACAGTAATGGAAAGAGAAAGCTTAAGGAAGATGCCAGTGAATACGTAGTTGTTTCATATTTCAATGTTTCATGAATTCATTTCAATTTCATTTCATAAATTTAATTTCAAACATTTCAATGTCTCATAAAAAAGAGATGGCTAAATATGTGCAAAGAAAGTATAGGAATAATGCATGCAAACTTTAAGGAGTTAAAGTCAGTTTTTTCCCCTCATAACTAGGTATTGGATTTTCCTGAGGGGTATGTGAATATCTTAACTGAATACAACATAGCCCTGCTTTTTAAAAGTTTTACAGGTTTTTCCATCTGGGACACCGCACATTTTGGCTTGTGTCAAATGTGCAAGCACACTTTTCCTGAAGTCTGTAACAATCCTGCGCCTCAGTCACATCAGCTGTGTTACAATCTTCCTGTCCAAAAATCTGTAGAGAAAATGGTATATTCACAAGAACTGCATCATGCCCTAACAAAAGCCTCTTCTAATAAACTGCCCCAGCCTTGCTTTTCAGGATTGAAGTAGAGGTTACGCCTGCCTAATGTATTTTATCTTAAGATAAAACTGTTTTGCTATTTTAAAAAAGTTTAGAGATCTAATATTTTGAGTGGACAGTTAAGTGGAATGATTTCTGTTGACAAGGCGTAATTAAGAGAGATGTTCCACTCGACATTTAGCTGCCCAAATGACCTCATGTTCATGTTGGCTTTTTGCCTCTTTAGCCTGGTATGAATAGAAAACATGTTGCTGTACTACCTGTTTCACTGGAGGCAAATTTTATATCTGAAATACAACATATTAATTTTTCTACTGTGATGCAAAAAAACCCCCAGTTATTTACAATGTTTTACAGTGATAGAATATACCTGATGTAAACCTCACGTGCTTGTTTGCTTTCTCTTTTAATAGGAACTCATAACCACGTTGTACATTGGATTCTTGGGGTTAATTTTTTCATCCTATTTTGTTTATCTTGCTGAGAAGGATGCAGTTGATGAAGATGGAAAGACAGGTTTCTCCAGCTACGCTGATGCCCTTTGGTGGGGTGTGGTAAGTCCTTACCAGTCAAATCTGTATGCAAACAGCGCATAAGGTTTTCTGTTGAAGTTGTGGTATTTTTCTTAAAAATCTGGTCTTTCTTTCTTTGCAGAATATGTTTCTGTAGGGAAGCTCAACAGCCTTTTAAGAAGGATACAAGAAAGAATGTCGTACATACAATTAAATTATTTGGGTATTAAATTTTGTTGTGGAAGCAGGTTAGCAAGTCCTGAACGTTTACAGATATAAGGAGTCCACATCTCATAAGAGTGTGAATTCCCTCCAAAACCTGTACCACTTCTTTTAAACTCTACTTAGTTATCTGCAAAATGTGCATAACTTTAAAAGTATATTCTGCGTGTGAAAGTGGGATAATGACTTTATTTTTTTGATCTTTCTGTGTAAAACTCACTCTCTCAGTACTAATGCAGACCTTTGTGAAGGTAAGAGGTTCCTGTCGGCTTTTTTAAAAAATAAGTCTGTGATTCTGTGTAAAGTTTAAAAAAAAGCAGCTGACAAAGCTTCATGGATTCATCAAATCTTTTGGATATCAGTCATCAGTCAGGTGCATTTAGTGAAAGTCTTTGGTGAAATAAAGGTAAAAAATACCCTTAAGGTGGAACTGGACTTTTGAGAGCATTGTGGTAATTATCATGTGCATGCCCAAATCAGTTGAAAAAGGAATAGAGAGCTATGAAACAGAATAAGACCAGATTGTTTCTAAACTCCCTTCATATGGCTGTTCTCATCATATTTGTCATTGTGACTTAAGCTTTCCTTCTTTACTAGCTTTTGCATAAACCATCTCTTCTCTTGTGGACCTTTTTCCCCACTAGAGAACCTCATAAAATTTTTGAGTTGCCTGTCTCATTGAAACAAACCCAAAGAGATCCATCACATCAGTGTTGGTGACAGAAAAATGAGGGGACTAGAACAGATGCAGAGCCCCCAACTTCCAGAGAAAGAAGGGTATATTTCCAGAGTGATTTGAAACACTCTATACTGGATTTGTTCTTAGATAAGAGACTTGAAAAAATGCCAGTTATTGGGCCATAAACCAATTATTTCTCTACATCCACATAAACTGGTAAGTCTGGCAAGGCAGACAAAATGTTTCTAATAGATGTATGTTTCTAATCCTTAACTTAGATGCTGCATAAGCCCCTACTTCAATGAAGTATATAGAAACGTAGACTACATTGCACGTAACCTGAGTTACCACTTTTTAAGTGGTTCTTTATAAAAATATTTTAAACATTAAATTCTTGTCACTGGGTTGTCAAATACTCATTTCATTTGCAGAGTATCACCTTTGGCTGTGCAAAAAAATGGTACAAACTAAGAAGAATCTAGTAAAAAAGAAAAATCCACTAAATGGCCAGATGGGCCTGATTATCTAAGGTGCTGGGAAGAAATGAAACCACAAATTAGCCCATGCAACAATCACTTGTAAAAGTCCCCAATGGAAATAAATTTTTCTAGCTTAGTGAAGTTCCAAGTAAGTTTGTAGCATCTTTGAATTAGAATGGCACCAGTGAAAGAAAGGGAAAGCATATAGTTTATTAATAAGGAGGTCTAAATTTAATGTGTAAACATTAAAGGATAGTGACTCATGGTGGCTCTGCACAGTGTCTTTGGTGTTTCATAAAGTAATTCCTAGGCCTGTAACTGCAAAAGACCAGAAATGCCCAAATTCACACCTGAATGGGGGGAGGAGAGGGGAGAACTTACCAAACGGAGGGAAACAAGGTACAATGGGAAAAAAAAAAAAGAGGATTTGAGCAACGAGTTTAGGAACTAGCTCTCACTTTTAGCATCCAGTTCTATCCACGTGTATTCATACATGGGTTATTCCTGCATTAATAAAACTTCCATGTGAACCCAGTGCACTGTTTTCTGCCTTTCTTTCCTTCTTTTCTTTTTTTTTTTTGTTTTTTGTTTTAAGCTCTAGTTATCCAGAGCTTGCTTTATGAGTTGCATTGAATACTTAGCTATGGACAAAATACATTTAAACGCTAGAAACTACGGCATTGATTTGAGTAAAGAGTGAAAAAAAAAAGGACAAAAAAGCCAGGATGTGTTTATGCAAGAGTATTTTGGACTCCAGGAATATAAAAGGAATTTAATTATGAAGACCAACACATAAGTTTAAAATGCACTTTATTACCTTGTTGAGATAGATGACTTGGATTCTGTGTTTCAAAGTGTATGTGCAAAGTGTTCAATGGCTTTTGTTGTTATTTTCCAAAACTTCACTTGTTTTGTGTTAACAGCAAGATAAAATCAGCTTCTCTTTCTCTAGCTGTGTGAGGCACATGAAGAACACTGTTTAAATTGTTGTTTAAGCTTTTCAGGCATCTAGGCCTCCTCAGCATTTAGTGAGTCACGGTGCAGGTGCAGTTCACAGCTGGGACCAGTGACAAAGGACAAAGTGAATCAGTTTCTTTTTCTTTTCAAATCTTCTGTAACATAGAAACACAGATGTGGAGTTACTAGGGAGTGAAATTTGATTTCACTTTTGCCTTTCAAAACTAAACCATAGGAAAAAAAAAAAAATCTCGGTAGCAAGTATTTGGAAGTCTTATGTGTCTGACAAAAACCACAGAGTGTATTATGGGGAATATTTTGCTTTGAGCAGAAAGTGCAAGCTTGCTGAACTTGATACAAATGACCTGAAAGGTTTAAATGCGAAGAAAAGAGAAAATAAAGAATGAAGGAGAGTTGGAATTAGATGCTAACTACATTCACCTGCTTCAGTTAAATGCAAAGTTGTTTCACCCGGATTTGGCAGGCAAACGGGTTAAACTGCAATGAATTATCAAAGACTTGTTGTATTTTACATGAAGCCACTTTCAGAAGTTATAACATGTACAACACATGCAACAGCATTTCTAACAGCATGGTCAGGCTGCCAGAATTGCAACTCATGTCACAGCAGTTTCCCTGTCCTTTCTGGGTACTTTTGCATGAGGAAAGAAGAAGGGCATGTAGGAGGCTTCTGTTCTGCTGGCCCTTTCCACGCTTGTCTCTTGCTGCTGGTAACACTTACTGGTCTTGGTGCAAACTCAGCTATTCTGTACCATTGAATTTGAATTGAATAGTTTCTCTAGTAAATTGGTGTTAACTGGCAGAGGCACTTAGGATCAGTTGCTCAGAATTTCCAGTAGTAAATTTTCATGCCAGAGGTAGCAGTTTGAACCCCTTTGTATTTAGTATATTTTGTGAGGTGTGCAGTTCTGACTCTTCACACTTCAGGACACCTGCCTGTCTTAAAGCATCTGGGCAGCTCTGTTGACTTCTACTGAATTTGAGTTTTTCCCTGTTTGAAGTGTGCAGATCTGTTTTCAGAGCCTGAATGTGCCAGCTGGAATGTGCCACCATAAATCTGTGTTACGAAGGAGGTGTCATTTTCCAAAAACCAGATAATTCAGTATTGTCTTCTCAGAGATACTAATAACTCTTGGCTGTTTAAGTAGGGAAAAAAAATAAATCTGTTGTGATTAACAAATCCAGAGAATTACATTATTTATAATCCTTTCCATATTCTACGTACTAATTAGATTACCAAGAAGGCATCCTCTTAAGGTAGCCAGGGAAAAACTTTCTGAGGCATGTTCAGGCACCTGCAGGAATCTGCCAGCCAAATGCTTGCTGTAGAGATGGAAAATTCGTCCTTTCTGTGGTTACAGCTTTCATGCTGTCTTCCATAGTAACACTAAGGCAGCTCAACATTACTGCAGTTTGTTTTTAAGCCCTGAGTGCTGGAAAAGTCAGAAGAAGGAAAAAAAAAAAAGAAAAAAGAAACCCAAACCAAACAAACCACCCACAAAAAACCAAGAAGCCTTTCATAAGAAAAAAGAGAGGAAAAGGAAGGAAAAATCACAGGCTTTAAGAGGTCATCTGGGTGCACTGAGGAGCTGCAGTGCTGTTAAAGAAACACTGCTTTAACTTCCTCCACTGCCCACGAACACATACTGCATTTCAAAGCTGAATTTTGGGGGGTCTGGTTTAATTTTGGGGACCGGCAAACTCATCTGTTTGTGCTGCTGGTAGCACACAGCACCTGAGTCACTTCATAAGCCACATTAAATCTGGACAAACACCTGGCAAGACAGAGTTCCTGCTGAGAGCAGTTTACAGTTCAAAATAACAATATTCATTCAAGGATATAGATTGTACAAAGTGGACTTCATCAAATGAGAGACTTATGATGAATGAACACAAGCCTAACTTTTTTTTCAACTTGGAGACATTAAGTTTGATAGTAGTTGGTCTTTTTTTCCCTGCAAATCTTTCTTCCAGCTCTCTGTAGAACTGCTCTGAGAGGAAGAGGAAATATATTCTTCTCATGCTTTTATTGCTTGATAGCTTCTTCTGAGAAGCCTATTTTTGCATAATATCTAAGCATTTGTCAGCAAATTTTTCCATAAAAGGCAGCCTCTTTTGTAGTCAGTGTAAATTTACATATTCTTTTAAGTCTGTTTGGGCTGCATTTCTGCTACCATTCAAGGCAAAGTGAAGGGAGGGGGACTAGGTTTAGGGCTGAGGCTCCCAAACAGAAGTGCGTTTTTTCTATTTAAAGTTCTCCCCAGCGGTTAGTATTGGTGACAGAGTTCTTCATTTCCTCACCAGAAGCCTTTCACTTCTCAGGGAGTACAAGCCACATTTCTCACACCACTTTATGGCAGCATCAGAGCTCTGAGTATGCTAAAAACCCCTAATGGCTCTGGCCAGGCACTCCAGGGGTCACCCCAACACCCTCGTGACTTATTTAAGCTCAGCCTGGGGGGGTTTTTTTGCTGCCTGAGCTGTGCTGGAGGAGAGCTGGTTCCCAGGCTGGCTTCCATACCCAGCCTCAGACACACCTTACTACCTAAATATTACTGTATGATTGGGATTCTTTGTTGGACACAGTCACTGTCTGAGTCTGTCCTGCTCTGAGCCCATGCCTGGAGTGGTGAGGCCCCTGCCTGGCCAGATGTAGGATTCCCTTGGCTTACCTGGCGATCCCCTCTGGGATCAGCTGATTATCCCCTTCCACTGGGGAGCAGCTGGCCCTTGTTGTGGACCCTTCTGATGGACCAGCCTTCGCCTGAACTCGGATCCCTGCCCAGCACCAATTCTTTACTGTCCACAGGGCTCATAATGAATTCTCTTCCTTCCTGCTGGGCTTTATCAGGATCAGCCCAAAACCTCCATCCTGCTCAGGTGCTCCTGCCTGTGTGATTTTCCACGGGTGGCCTCTCATCCCCACAGGGATTTAGTCCCTCTTCAGCAAGTCCCTGCAGACTGGTGTAAGCACATGCATTGCATTTTGTTAAGGCCCGAGGGCACTAATTGGCCTAATGACCCTGCCCAGCATCACCAGTGGCTTCCATCCATGCCCAGGGGCTCTATTTAAACTCAGCATCTTCCTACAAGAGAGGTGGTCTTGAGCTTAACTGCAACTGTGTCTGGATGTGAAGTCCCTTAATCCTGACTTTCACCTAAGGACTAATATTTTGTTAATGCCTCATCCCTTTGGACTTAGGTGCTTACACTGTACCTGATCCTAATTCTGACCTGTGGATGGAAGTCCTGGCTTAATGTCAGACCTCCTGGTCTACTGGCAGGTTGACTTTGGGAGTTAACCAAAGGAATGGTTGTGTGTTCCTCCTCTTGCCGTGAAGATTCAGCTGGAGTGGTGTAAGTTTTGTCCCTTTTCGCTCCTGTCAGCACAGGGCTCACCCTGCCTCAGCCAGTGTGTGCCCATCATTGGCAGAGATTGGCAAATATCCACGTGTTGGTTGCGTGCAAGTTGGTCCTTTCGGGGGTTTCCTCTGCCCGATGCAGAACTACATTTCAAAAGCAAAAGCAGGAAAACTGCAAGCCTGTGGTTTCCAGCCCGCTGGGCCAATTCTTGCAGTTTTGGAATGGTGGAAGCAGCCAGCTACAAACTGTGAGAACAGTCGTCCTACATCCTACTGTTGCCTCCAAAACAGTGCTCAGCTGTGAACGTCCGCTGGAGAATGTAAAGCCAGGATAAATGGACAGTGACATTTAGGGTACTCCCATATCCAAACACTGCTCATTCATACCTATCTCCTGATACTTCTCTAATTTATTTCCCCTTCTGTTCTTTTTCCCCTGCTTTTGGGAGAAAAAAGGTACCCTGTTGCGCTGAAACAGATGCTTGTTTCTGGCCTAGGTAACTGTCACGACAATTGGTTATGGAGACAAAGTTCCCCAGACGTGGATTGGGAAGACAATAGCTTCCTGTTTTTCAGTATTTGCTATCTCCTTCTTTGCTCTGCCAGCGGTAAGTAGAACTTGAATCTGTCTGACTTGGGTGCACAATTAGGTATTTTTAAATTGGTGCCTTTGATAGGAAATAACAGGGTTGGATGTGCACACACACATCCCCAGGTGTGCGTTTGTGTGTCTGTAAACATGAGAAAGGACATCAGCCTGTTGGGGTCATCCAGAGGTGGCCACCAAGATGCTCCAAGGGATGACGCCCTTCTCCTGTGAGGAAAGCCTGGAGAAGAGAAGGCTTTGGGGTGACCTGATTGTGGCCTTCCAGTGCCTGAAGGGAGCCCACAAGGAAGATGGAGAGAGAATATTTCCAAGGGCCTGGAGTGACAGGACAAGGGGGAATGGCTTCAAACTGACAGAGAGCAGGTTTAG
>JAWMRA010000041.1:62886984-62976523 GCA_035584735.1 Pseudotriccus pelzelni
GGGATTGGGAAGAGTTTGGGATTTGTTTTTTTTTTTTTTTTTTTGCGGCAAGGAATTAAAAATAAGTGCAAAGAATAGCTGAGAGTCAGTCATGGGATGTTGTCATTTGCTTCTCACACCATTGTGTGGGGTTGCCTCTGGAATGTGTCTGCCTCTGTGAATGTCTCTGACTCCTGTAGCCTGTTGTTCACGCCAATAAACACATGCTGTTTATTGAAGTTACATGGTGCCAGTATTGATCTGCCCAATTTCACATTTATTTGTTGGAATAAATAAATTCTGTTACTGGGACACTTGAAAACTCATCCTTTTTTCTCAGAAAGTCTTTTATAAAATGTCTGTTTCTTTCATATGCTAAGTATTTAATTTAGATATGTGAAGCCATATTAGATTCTGACTAGGAATTTTGGATATATTTAGGGCATTTTGGGGTCTGGTTTTGCCCTGAAAGTACAGCAAAAGCAACGTCAGAAGCATTTCAACAGACAAATCCCAGCCGCAGCTTCCCTAATTCAGGTAAGACCCCTATCAGTAAAATAGGTAGGAGCTTATTGGAGGAGGAGTGTGGCCAAGTAGTTCAAGTTCACTTCAGTCACTAGAGAAAACTAGATAATTGCCCGTCCTCCGCTCTCCAGGTGAGCACAGGAAGCTGCGCTAACCTGATATTCACAGGCATAAGGACAATAGCTGGACCCTAACCTGCCCCGTCCCACTGTGGGCAGGGATAGATCCCAGCTCCCAGGGAGACAGCACCGAAGGTATCTACCTGAAGGTATCTGCCCTGGTGCGAACCAAACCCCCCCGCCCGCGGTTAGGTAGAGGGAAGAATGTACTGACAGTTTTGCTGTCAGTTTGATTCGCAGCAAAACTCTGACCGCCCTGCCGTGCGGGCCAGCAGTGGCCGCTTATCCACTGACACTGCTGGGTTTGGGTTTCGTTGCAGACCCTGTGGCGGTGCTACGCGGCTGAGAAACCCTGCCCTTCTGCAGCGACGTGGAAGATCTATGTCACACCCCCAGCGCAAACTCCCAAAAAGTCAGCAGCGCCATCTAGCCCCAGTCTGAGAAAACAGGTAAGGGACGATTGGCAGAGCCCGGTTCCCCGATCGCTTTTAAATTTCAGTGGAATAACTTGCCAAAAGCCTCGTGAAGTGCCTGAAGAATCCGGGCAGCTGAAATACGTTTGATTGTTTTCCTCGTTCCACAGCATGATCTTGTCTGCGTTTTCCTTGAAAATATTACCGAGACACAAATGTCTTCTAACTTTAAATTGCCTCGGTGGTCAGATAGGTGCCAATTCTCCATTGTTTTATCCCCTTTGAACTCTCCTACTTTCTCAAAGGGTACTGTAAAGCAACGATGCTTTCATTTTTGCATAGTAGTTCATGCCAGAAGAAAGGAGAAAGACAGTTTAAAAAACTTACGTTCACATTCGACATGTGGCTGACAAGTAGCTGTGCTTTCCTGAAGTACTCCACAGTACTTTTATTTGGGGCTGAGCAGAGCCTGACTTTGCCATGGCTTTGCTTTGTCATAACTGGAGACAGAAAAAAGAGGAGGAAAGGGGTAAAGCTGAAGGAAGGCTCCTTTGTAAGTGATGCTGAAGGGCAAACAACCCATGGTTGGAGAGCTGAAAAAACAGATAGTATTTTCCATCTGTTTTCTCCATTTAGAGGAATTTCCCAAATATATTAAACCTGAACCTCCCTGTGAACTGCTAACCCTAATTTAAGAACATAGCCATGATTATTTCATCTTCTACCACTTTCTCTTGTGTTGATCTAAACCTTAATTTTTTTGTTTTTAAGTACCAACTGTAGGGTGTTTATTAGTCTTCTAAAATCAGGAGAACTGTTTGGAGGCAGGAAGAGGAATTTATCTTCTCCTGATATGCATAACTTGGCCTTTTTGGTAAAAGGTAAATTTTTCTTCCGTTGAAAAAGCTGCACAAGGCCTATTTCAAAGTTCAACGCCTATAGGTATGTTTAATTAAAGCTTTAGAAAGATGTTACAGCCAAGCTGATGTATACTCCAGTGATTAGTATTTTGTATGCCTCGAGTTTTGGTACTTGAGACCTGATTTTTCAAAATGTGCTGGGCATCTTCTCCTAAAAATCAAATTCTTACCAGATTTTAGTTGATAATTGAGGATCAGACATTTTGAAAACGTAGGTTCTAACCATTTCACTGAATTTCAGTTTCATTTTTTAAATAATAACCATATGACCTCAAGTGAATTTACTGTGTAGTGAAGCTCACATGTGTACTTGTCTGTGTTTGATAATATCTTCTGATATCATTCCATTTCTACCACCACAGGCTAGAAGACACAAAAGAAAAGGAAAGCTAGGATGTGGTAATGGTTCTGCACCTGCAATAAACCCAGGAGAAAATGCCTTGTCTGTTCCACAGATCACTTATGATCATGTTGATGAACAAGAGGACAAAAAAGATGTATCTTTCTACATTGATGAACCCAGAGGTAATTTACTTTCATTGAGTTTAGCTTTTGTGGTTGTTTTTTTTTTAAGAGACAACGTTAAAAAGAATTGACTTGCTGAAGGGAAAATTTCTGTGACGAAATAAGCTAATCAGTAAAGTAAGATGCCTCCAACCAATGACTGCATAACAAAAGTAGGAAGGCGCATATTTAGATTCATAAAGCGTGAATATCGAGGTCTTTAATTCAATTAAAATGTCGGCTGTATTGTTAATTCTCCTTTTATTGAATTATTTCAGAGGTGTGTGGAAAGCTTCCTCAAATCTGCCCCACCTTTAAACTTTATCTCACGGAGAATCTGAAGGAAGGGAAAACAAACCAGGGAAAATATTTTTTTTACTTTTTTTACAGCACCCTCTTAAACATTGTGCAAACAAGTTGTGATAGGAACAGCTAAGTATTTTCAACCAAGAGGTTTTAAGTGGGATATCTTTTTCCTGCTTCATTTAAAATATTGTATGTTTCTATAAATTATGGGTGTATTTCAACCTGAAAACTGATTGAATTTCAGTGCTGAGTTAAGAAACTTGCTTTGTTCATAAAATTCTTATTTTTAATTAAGTTTGTAATGGAAATGTGCATATGAAATGGTATTGTTTACTATAAAAGAAGATTTTCTGGAAAGATAGTGTTTCTACTTCTGTGTTGATGTCCTTTGCCTGATGGGGTTGGGGATCTGTTCTGGATCTGCTAAAAGGGAAAACGTTTCCTTGTAGTCTGAGTTCTATTCCATACCTAGAGGCATACAAAGCCTTGCCGAGTTTACTGAGGTATCCAAAGATGCTGGCTCTAGTCTAGGATATGTTATGTCATGATTTGAGTTAGGTTTTCACCTGTCTTTGATAAACATGAACATCAACTCTGCATAAAATTGCTGCTCTTACACCACACTGAAGCTGACACAAAACTTCAGCCTGGACAGAGTATGGTTGTAGTTTTGACATGAAGGTTTATTTAATAAAAAGTACTTCATTTTTGCCCCCCAAAGGGAACATTTAGTGTCTTCTTGTACTGAACACAATCCAAAGAGCGAGTTTCACTGGGCGGCTCTGACTTTATATAGAGTTGCTAGATTGTCAGTGCAACCTATGTCATCCGTGCTGGAGCAGTCAGATGTGGAATAGCAGGAATCTGAGAGCTGTGGCATATTGAGGCACAGGGACAGGGACACTAAGAGGTTTCATGCAACTGATAGCCGTGAAGGGCCACTGCAGAAAGGAGAGCTTTCCTTCCACTCCAAATGGAAGTTTTCATTCCCCCTCATGCTCTTCCTTGTGTTTTACGCTCTGATGTAAATTTCTAATCTGTTACTTTGAGGTCCGATGGCTTTTCAGCAAGTGTGGTATTTTAATTGTTGTTTGGCACTTGCAGTACTTTCATGGGTTCTGGGAAAGGCAATGAAGGGTATGATATTTATAAACCCCGTGTCTCAGAATACTGTGTTCGTTCTCAGTGTTTATTGGAGCAGTGCACCTTCCCTTGCTGACCAACTAATAGCAGATTCTGCTGAGTGTGTTTTGATATTTTGGCATCAATCAGTGCTGGACAGAAGGAGCAAAGTGTTGTGTAACTTGTGACAGCACTGTAGACCACTAAGATGTTGAGGACTACATTGGCTGCATTCACGACTCTGCCAGTGCACGTTTATTCCCTAAAGCTTTGTTCTCTGAATGGTCATAATTAATTGGAGCAAAGCTCTTCATCATAGGAAAGGGGTGTAAAAAGATAAGCCTGTATCTCTTTCTGCCTGACAGCTTGGTAACAGGAAAACGAAAGAATTTTCCCCCCCTTATTCTGAAAACGTTTTCTTATTGTACTTTTAAGCTGGTCTAACTCATTCTTGTTCCAAGAGACAGCCATGCATGTTATTCCCTTACTGATTAAATTTTATCTATTTTTCATTTTCTTTCACGTTTTGCCTTAGCCAGTGTCAGGGGTAAATCACACTTAGTTTGATTTTTTTCTCTGATTCATTCCTTCTGTTGCAAAGCTTCCAGGAATGTAGTTGGCAAACTCAGTTGCTCAATTGACTGAACATTCTTGACACCTCTAGAAAGTTTAAACCTGATTTCTCTCAGTGAAGTTCTCCTTGCCAGAATTAATAGGCTTCTATTCTTGGAAATGGGAAGTACTAGGCTTCAAGCCTGTAAATGGGGTTATTTTTTTTTCCTCTCAAAAAAGCTGAAAGTAGAAAAGTAGAGAAAATAATAATAAAAAAAAAGGTAATTGAAAGGAGCCTTGATAGCTTCTGTTTGAGTGTGGCTGTAATGGAATATTTTATTCCATTGTTTGTGGGGGCTAGATATTTTACAGATGATGGTGAACTTAGATATTTAATTAGATCATATTTATCTTTGTATCACTTTTCACTGGGAGGAGCAGAGTTGTAGATTTAAAACAGCTCTTCTATTCTGCTGCTGGAGTCAGATGTGAGAGGGACTGCAGGAAGGCATGAAACAAATGCTTGTGAAGTGCAGACAACAAAAAATTCCTTGTTTCCTTGCAGAAATAGATAGAAATGTACTTAAAATATCCTTTATAAAGGAGAAAATTACCTTAATTCAGTAATTGCATTATGTGTGTGCACCTTTTCTCATGCAAATAAAATTTTTCTTATGAAATCTTGTTCATGTCTCCAGCATCTTCTTGGTTTGCTCAAAACTTGCTTAGGAGGCATATCTTTGCAAGCTGGGCAAAAATGCTTTCTTTTTTTTTCATACAAAGAAGGTTTTAGAAAAGGAAAATCTTAGAAATAATGTTGATCACGTATGAGATACTTGTGTATGTGGAATAAAAAACAGGTAGTGGATAGTGCATAATATAGAAATAAAATCTTTGCTCACCAAAAATGATGGAACTTGGAAACAAATGCTTGATAACCTAACAGGAAAATAGCCCCTGATTTCTGCACCATGCATGGGGTTTTGGGGGTGACTAATTTAGAGTGCTCTGTAAGACTAGGAACTTGACCATTCTTACAGACATGGAAAGGCCAAAATCTTCCACAATGAGTTTTCTTGTTTGAAGTCAAACCTCTCACAATTTCTTTTTATAAAGAAATTAATAAGGAACAACTCAAACATAGATTTTTAGAAAAACAGTTCTAGAAAATAACTGTGACGTGGAATCAGAGAATGGCATTGTCATAGAATGGTTCATGTTGGAAGGGACCTTATACCAGTTCCAATCCATCTGCCGTGGGCATAGCCACCTTCCACCAGACCAGGTTGCTCCAAAGTCCATCCAGCCTGGTCTTGAACACTTCCAGGCATGGGGCATCCACAACCTCTCTGGGTAACCTGTGCCAGGGCCTCCCCACCCTCACAATAAAGAATTTCTTCCTAATATCTAAGTATCTCCTCTCTTGGTTTAAAATCTTTGCCCCTTGTCCTATCACTGTCTGCCCATGTAAAAAGTCACTCTCCAGTGTTTTTACAGGTCCCTTTTAGGTACTGGAAGGCCACAGTGAGATCAGCTTGGAGCCTTCTCTTCTCCAGACTGACCAACGCCAACTCTCTCAGCCTGTCCTCATAGGAAAGATGCTCCAGCCCTCACAGCATCTTTGAGGTCCTCTAGTGCAGTATTTTTTTTTTCACACATAACTATTGCACCTGCTGAGGAACTATTTCATACCAGTGTGTTTGGTTTAATATTTTCATCCTCACTTGAGTTTATATCCATAGGTAGTCTTGAAATTGATCTTCACCTGTATTTTTATCAACCGTTGTGTATGTACTCCCCTGCAGCAGGGTCTTTTATTAGGATGACAAGATATGTATGAGCACTCTGGCATCTTTAATGTTCCTGTAAGCTTTAAAGAAGGCACTTAAGTGAGTGACAGGTCCTAGAGACCGATCAATGTGGAAAGAAAATAAAATTTTGGTGTAACTGGATTTTTTTTTCTACGTGTATTTTGAGGTTCCTCTTGAAATAACAGCTATTCACTGGAATGTATGCTTCCCGAAATGAATGAAATAGCTATTTCATAATGCTTTTTATTAGGGAGGAAAAAAAGTTATAGAAATCTAAAAGTTTTTAGACCTTGAACATCAGCCTCCTGGGACAACTCCAGCAGATGGAATATATTATTTGCTGTCAGCTATTGTAGGTTGTATACACAACTCATTATTGTTAAATTTGTCAAAGTCACAAGACTCTCACAGTGATAAATCTCTGCTGGTATAAAAATAAATTTCCCTATTTATCACTGTGTTTTTCTGTTTGCATTATGAAGTTTCTTGTATGCTGATGTATGTGCAGTTTAAAGCAAAACTTCACAGGAGTAACTTTTTACCAGGAAGGGGGAGAGAACTATAATTTTCTGTGACCCCCCCTTAACTTTGTAAGCCCTCTCATTTAAAGTTAATAATACTGTTAATGTTGATTTATTCTGTCTGTAATGTTAGTTTGGATGCTGACATTCCAGCATTCACCTATCTAGTAATACTCTGGTTGTTCCTAGAAACCAATTGCATTTCCCCCTTGGGAAAAAGGACCGCTTTCCCTTAATGGTGCGGATGGATTACAACTTGCAGTACATATAAAGAAGCAAACATTTTAAATGAAGTGAATTCGTAGATTCCAGTGCTGACAAGCTGAGGGAAAGGTGAGAAAAAACATATGGCTAAAATTAACAGAATAAAGCAAACACCGAAGTTTTTGAGGATCTGCATCACTGGCAGTAAGTTGGAAAAGCACAAATATAGCGATATGCTCCAAATCAGCAAGAGAGGGTATCCAGATACCGTGCTTCTGAAAAACATCATGCCCTTAGGAAGGTGAGGTTAGCAGATGCTGGTGGCTTTGCAGCAATAAATTTGTGTTCAGTGAACAGCTGTTCGACTTCTGCATTTGTCAGTCAGCTCAGTACTTGTACTAATGATACTTTCCTGTAAGACTTGTGGAAACACCTCTTTGCCCTTGCCAGAAAGTGTCCAGTCTGTACTGCTTCAGCCCTGGCTGTTCTGAGCGAGAACATTCAGTCAGTTCTGTGGTTTATCTTGCATGGCCAGAGTGGATGGTAGGACCAGGGGTGGGGGATGGTGTGAGGGGAGGTGGAGGAAGAGAACAGCTGCCTCTGCCAAAATCACTCTTACTTCTGATTAAATCTGGCAGCTTTGGAGGTTTAAAAATTTATTTTTGTTCTGCACTTATTCAGCTCCCCGTTGTGCTTGATTTAAGACCAGAGTTTGGATCACTGGTCACACCAGACTCGAGCAGGGACTTTATACCAGATGTTCCAAAGACCATGGGAGTGCGTAGTGAGAGAAGGTATTTGCAGCTCCCTCAAACTTTTTCTAGATAATATATCAGCACAGCAGTGAGAAAAAAATAATTATGACTTGCAAAAGAGGGCATACCCCAGAATAGATGTTTTGCTGCCAAAATTAATATTTCAGATAACTGTTAAAACATTAAAAAATGGAGAAAAGTACAGAAGCAAATAAATTATATATGAGTCAACGTATTGAGTAATAATAATAAAAGAGGCAGCTTTTTAAAATGAGATTAAATTGTCCTTATAAATCGTAAAGCTGTTGGTTGGCTGTTTCATGGAAGTGATGTGGCCCTGGTAGTTTTTGCTCTTGGGTCCAGAATATACAGTCTTGCTGTGTAAGTCTCTGGGCAAGAGAAGGAAGGGAAAAAATCCAAGACCCTGTCATTGGGCTGTCAAGGGAGAGTTCTACTCTTGGTGATCAAATCCAGAAATAGGCTTCTCTTTTGTTATGTTTGAGCAACCAGCAGGTTCTTCCCACAGTACAGGACCTTGTGTGCTTTTCCTGACATCTGTCGTGGAAGAACCTATTTCTCAGCTAGGTCCTCTGTGGCTTTGGTCCAGAAGGTTGGACAGTACTATGAAACAATTGACTTAAGCCAGCCTTGGGAAAAACACAGAAATGAAACAGGGTTGTTGGACTTCAAGAATGGAAAGTCAAAGTTAATAGATAAGGTAGGGTAGAAAGCAAGATTAAGAAGTGTTATGCTCTAAGTTGTCTTTATATATAAGAATTTGCACATGGTATAAAAGTAGAATTAGAATTTAGTGCTAGAATAACTGATATCCTGGTCTAATCACTATTAGTCCAGATCTAATTGTTACAAAAAAGAATCAAATGCATTATGTTTTTTCGCCGTAATTAAAAAGTTGCAGTAATAGTAAAATCACAAACCTGTAAAACCTACTTTTTAATTTCTGTCTGTTTTCCTAGAATTTATGCTCATCCAGTTCCTAAGGTATCACTTGCTGCATGCAGAGCAGGGGAAGTAGTACAATGAGTTGTTGAAATCTCGTGTCCTTAACAGGGAGGAATATTAAGTTTGTGGTGACAGTTGCTCCTGTCTCTCCTGGGATCCACTTGGGGTCACTTAAAAATGTTTCCTAGCACACTTTTACATGTTTTTTTCATTGCTGTGCACCTCCAGGTTTTAGCTGAATTTACTATATATGTTCTCTTTTATGTGAGTGAAATAGTATTTCTTTATTCTCTGTTACCCTTAAAACCAGTTTTGTTCTGCCCCAGGACTGCATTTTTGTTTTAACTGACCATTAGTGAATTGTTTATAGCTGTGGGGTCTCCAGTGCCAAGCCTGTGCCCCGTCTCTTATCTCATGCCTGTACTCATACACTGCATCCTGTGTTCCCACTTGTCAAGGCCTCTGATATTCTCCCCAGCGTGTATTTCAGTAAACTGTGTCATTATTTAATGGTAAATATCTCATCCTACAAAAATAACTGCTGGAGATAGGGGAAGTATGGTTGTGCAACACAAAGATAAACAAAAGTAAAACAGGCTAGATACAGACACCTGCTCAGTTAGAAAATTGCTGTCACAGTTAAATCACTTAATGTCAGGCCAGGGAAGGGCTGGAGAAGCCTTCCTGAGGTCTTGCAAACTGAGGACAAGCCTTACACTCTGTCACTAGCAAGTGCTAAGACAACACAGGAGATGTAAGAGCTCCATAGTGAATTCACATAAATATCCCAAGCTGCAACTTTTGCAAAATACAGGAGAGATGAGAACAACCTGGGTAAATTGTGAGCTTTTTCTTAATGGCCTAAATTTGAGATGAAAATCTGTGCAGAGTGGAAGTTTGACCCAATTACTAACCATAAAGTGTCAAGACAGCAGCGTCAGGAAACAGTTAATACTTTTTTTGTTTTCACTGATAAGTAAAACTGAATTTGCTAAAACTGGCACTACAAATTGTGTCGCTTGCTATTATTTGGCTAATGATTTGGTGAGGAGCAAATCAAGTTAGAAGAGAAGAGAAAGGTCTGGACAAGATACACCAAAGTCAGGTTGGTTTTAGTTATCTGGGCTCGCAAAGCAAACAGCTGAGGAGTAAAGGAGAGATCAGCAAGAACCTGAGAGGCACTGACCGCAGCGATAGGAGGCTGGGGAGATGCAGGGGTCTGTGAAAGGATACACAATGTGTGTGTTGAAATGAAGGGAAGGAGGAATTTCCTTGACAGCTAAGGGTACAATCACCCTTGCCCAGGAGCAGTTGTGGGATGTCTTCAGTTTTGGAGCTGGGCTCTGAATTTGAAGGGTGGCTCCTGAAATAAGATGGCAAGCACCCAGCCCAGTGTTGGTGGTGCAGATGACAGGCTGCCCCTGGGAGGGAAAGGTCAGCAACAGCTTTTGTCCTGGCACTTTCGCACAGGTGCAATTCCTGGATGTATTCATTTTTTGAAAAATAACTGTTGAAAACTTTTTAGAAGCTTTGAAAAATAATATTGATTTACATATACAGTGGTTTTCAAATAAAAACCTATAGTCAATATGTTATAGAAGCCATTTTACGTTTACATCTGAAGAATTTTAAAAAACCAAAATATCTCTCCAACCATTTACACTTGCTTTGCATTGCACAGTAAGTCAAAGCAGGTGATACAATAAGGGTTATATATCAGTGTATATAGGTGCCTAAATCTAAGCAGATTGATGTGTAATTAGATGTAAGTGTAAACATTTCAGTCTAAACAGATACCTAGTCTAAATAGATTTTCTGTACAATAAGTGGTAATACATAATCTAAATACAAGTGTAAGCAGACACAGGCTAAACAGATACATAGGTGTAATATGAGATAAGGCTGAATAGATAAGATATGCAATAATAAAATCATATATATGTGGGTCTATGTCTAAATTGATCTAAGTGAAAATGGGTAAGGCACGTGAAATATATCTATTCCCTGTGCAACTCAGTAGCTGTGTAAGGCTAAATGTCTCTGCTAGAGAAGGGTGTTAAACCCCTGTTTTTAGAAATGACCACCCTCTTAATATCTTTCTTGTGTGCCTCTGTCTCCTCTCCTGTAATGTTTCCCCTTCCCTTTACTCCAGCTGCAGAGGTGGGGACTGTGGGCAGGGGGACGTGTTGTGCTGCTCTGGCCTGGGGCAGCCCCAGGTGGGGTCGGTGAGGATGATGACGGTGCTGGGGCAGCCCCAGGTGGGGCCGGTGAGGAGGATGACGGTGCTGGGGCAGCCCCAGGTGGGGCCGGTGAGGAGGATGACGGTGCTGAAGCAGCCCCAGGTGGGGCCAGTGAGGACGATGACGGTGTTGGGGCAGCCCCAGGTGGGGCCAGTGAGGACGATGACGGTGCTGGAGCAGCCCCAGGTGGGGCTGGTGAAGATGATGATGATGGGGCGGGTCTTGCTGTGGGTAGATGGTTTGATCTTCAGGGGCTGCCTGGCATTCCTGCTGGTGAGAGCTGATGAAGGGGAGCTGGCTGAGTTGGTCTCCCAAGGACCAATGCTGAGATTATCTCGTAAGAGTTTGGGGGAGCATCTTGTGCGTGCCTGAATCTGGAGTTCAGCATGTCTCCTAGAAAGACACCAAGGGATGAGCCACGTGCCAAATGGCAACCCAGGAGAGGGGAGCAGAGCCCTGGAGAAGGTGAGTCAGTGCGGAGTGTCAGAGGGAAGATGCAACTTGTGCTTGTATGAGGAACTTACACAGTGTTTCTTTAATTAATATGAGTGTGCAACACAGTAAGTGAAGTGGGATATAAGCACTGGAGGTATTGTGGCACGGTGAGACGTGGGATGAAGTTGCTTTCCTTGACAAAGGTACAATCACTCTCTCTCAGGAGCAGCCATGAGGTGTTTTCAGTTTTGGATATGGGCTCTGAATTTCAAGAGCAGCTCCTGAGAGAGGATGACAGCACCTTTCTTTGTGAAGGAAAGCACTTAACCCCTGTGTTGGATGTGAAGATGATAGGCTGCCCAGGAGAAGTGAAGTCCATCAACAACTTTCTGTTCTGTCACCTTTTATGTGGGAACAATCCCTGGAGGTACTCAATTTTGGAAGGTGGCTCCAAGAGAAAGAGGAACTTAAAAAGAAAAAACAAATCCACAAAAAAACAAACAAGCAAAAAACACAAACAAAAATCCAACAAACAAATATTTTAAAATAATAATAATAAAAACTAAAAACAAACAAACAAAAAACCCAAACAAACCAGTCAGTAAGAAGGAAATAAGTAACAAGGAGCATGGTTTGGTCAAGAGTAATTATGTTAGATGGGGCTTTTTTTTTTTTCTTCTGTAACAATGTGCATTGCAAATAGGAGAGAAGCAGAAGACAGTTTCCATACTGGTTTGAGTCATGCTTTCCTGTGTCATTTTTGTATGTGCATAAACACAGTATCTGGATTACAGCCTAGAAAGCTAGCTTAGGCTACTGTAAGACAGATGAAACTTGTTGGAATGTGATACTTAACAAAATATTTACCAGCGGTTTACTGTTGAAATGACAAATACATTTATTTCAAGAGGTTTTTGCTGCTTGGTGCTATCAAATAAGCCTATCAGTGGGCCAGATCATGGATTAGAGTGGAATTTTTATTCAGTATGCAGTTGGTATTGACCTGACAGTGGCTGAGAGCACTTTGGAAAACGGCCTGTGGATGCTTGTGCAATTGGCTCCTGCCTTGCGTTCCCCCGCTAATCCTGTGTCGCGGTTTCCCTGCAGTGATCTGTCTCCACACTTTTGATATCAAGCAGCTGCTTGACTTGATCTCTGTTCTATTAACCAGCTGTTTATGGTACATGATGCCACAGCGTGGAAGAGATAACCCACCTCTTAGCCCTGAGCAATGTGTTGGGCTCAAATCAGGCTTTGTAGGCAGAGCCAGCACAGCATTGCACTGCAGCACCTGCCCTGCTTGAGGTTCCATGATGCAAATGATTTTGGAGAAGCAAAAGACTAGGAGAGTAGGAAAAAAGAATAGTTAGGATTTAAGGTTTCCCTTTTTTTATGGAGAGCTTGAACCCTGGTTAAGACTGTGATTTTCTAATTAGTCAAGTATCTTTGATATTAAAAATTGTCATACAGATTGTGCAGCAGGGAATGGGGAACTAATACATAAATGAAGGTTGTCTGGGAAAACAGTCTATGAAACTTACTTTTAAAACCATTGATAAGAATGTGCTACACAATCTGGGTTTTTCTCAGTGCTGCAAAATTTCATCTCTTGTTAAAGATTGCAGGGTCTCACACAGTCTCACTCCAGTGTGGCCTAAGATGTGGAATATGTGGTCTAACTTGCTAAAGACCAAACTTCGAACATCAGTAAATTAATTTCAAAATGCAAAGTACATCTCCGTGCGATCCAGTGCATGAGAAAAGGGAAATGGGAGGCAGGGGGACCCCCAAGGAGCATTTAGAGCAGTGGTGACATGCATATTGTAGTGCTGCAGACAGGGAGGTTTTCCATTGCAGCTCCCTAGTGACTGTATGGAAGCGAAGGCATTTTTGAGCCAGCATGGTGTCTTCTCACTGGAGGTGAGAAGCAGGTACTTCATCTCATAGATGGGAATAAGGATAACTTTTCGTATTTCCTCTCTTTTTGCATGTGTATTGGTTTCTCGAAGCCAAGAGTTGTGAGCTTTGTCCTTTTCCACAAAAGAAGTAGGGGCAGCTAAAGAAACTGTGAAAGTGAGAATGCAAGACAACGACAAAGCTCCAGCTTGTTGCAGTGGGCTGTTAGACTGTGATGGGAACCCTGTGTCGGTGTCGAGGCTGTGTGTCAAAGGCTCATCCCCTGCTGAGGAGGGAGGGCAGAGTGAGTCAGTGCTCCTGGATTCTACGCCGAGCTCTGTTACTGATTCGCTGGGTGACCTTGGGCAGGCAATTAACTCACTCTGCTTCGGTTGCATCATCTGTTAAATGAATATAAGTCTTGTCTCTGTCACAGAGATATTGTGAGCCTTAATTGTTTATGAAGTGCTTTTAGACTGACACAGCATTACAGGAGTTCAGAATGCTATTAGTCAATGCAGTATTAAACACAGGCCTGCACATTTGTTTATCCTTAGCATAAACAAGGAGGAGCGGGAATCGGGAATGTCAGCTTTTGCAAGAGGAGAAGCTGATTTTTGTAGAAAACGTACTGAATGCTCTGTGGGGAAAAGATGATGTGATTTAATCTAGAATGTAAAGCTACTTTTTAGCCACAAAAATTTGTTCTTCCTGATGGAAATGACAAAGCATTATTGTGGGAAATCAGGGCATCATGTTAAAAAAAATTGCGACCTTTTAAGCTGGTTTTACTTAAGTTTGGAGTAGTAAATATACTTTTACTACTCCTTAAAATACACTTTATTTTGAATAAGTGAATTAATGTCTTGAAAAGTATGATTTTACTTGGTTAACTTATATGTCAGATGGGAAAGCTGAAAGGTTTCCATAATTAGAAGCAAAATAAACACTGGCCCTTTGGGGGGATGGGAGGTGTCTATATATGTGCATCACTGACCATTAGTTAAAAACTGGAGAAGACTGTACCATTTTTGTTTATTTGTTTTGCTCTCTTTTTAAATAGCCAGGTGTTAGCCTCTCTGTAAACAATTTCACTTTGCTCGGTGTGTCTGTTTGCAGTCTCATAGAAAAAGCTTGGAAAATAATTTTGATATACAGGTACATATGCTGCTCTTTCCAAATTTCCCCAACCATAGATCCATGGGAATATTTGCCTTGGAAAGCGTTTGGAAATTCTGTGCTTTGGAAATTCTTCCTTGCGCCGTGCACTCAGAATAAGTGCTGTGATGGAAAATCTGACCTGTCAGTTTGCCTAAGGATAAATGCACAAGGGACTTTAACATCTTTATTTCAGTTTAACCCTGTCAGGTGTGCAAAAGTCTCTGTATGTCTGAGTATAAATAGAAGGTGAGAAGTCTAACAAAAACCTGTTTCAGCCTCTATCCATGGTAAAAACTTTTCTGCCCATTTGTGAAATGGAGTGATGGGGCATAAAGGTGATGCCAGTGTTGCACCGAGCCATGATCTGGTTTAGTGACACTTTAACATTTTCATGTTTTATTTCTACTCACTTCAGTAGAAAGTGGTATATACAGTGAGAGTGGCTGTGGTTTAGGATTTACACCACTGGGGTAAAGAAGATTTTTATTATTATTTTTGAACTTCTTCTTTTTAATTCCTATCTGCGTAAGATCTGACAGACTGGAGGTGAAAAGAATTAGTTGCTCTGAAGACTGTTCACATTCTCTGTTAGTCATGAAAACCTAGGAAAATCAGTGCTGCACCAAGAGTCTGCCAGTTAGAGTTAGTCAGAACTCTGGAGAGTGTTTTTCATGACTATGGCAAAAAAAGCAAAGCAGCTGCTTGCCATTTACTTAACCTTGCTTGGGCTGAATTTAATCAGTAGAAAACATCTGGAACTGATTCCCCTTCAATTTTGGAGTGTCCAGTAATCTGCTGTGTACATACAACCGGTGCACCTTCAGACTCAGAATACTTGGCTGAGTGATGTTTTGCAATATTGTTATCTTTTGGAAAGAAGAGAGGAAGCAACAGTAATTTCCTAATGAGCAAATATTTGCCATGTTCTGTATAGGTTGCATCGTTCATTGATTTTGTGCAGCTGTTGTATGAAATATATTGATCAGAGTTAATAAATTTCTAAGTGAGTGGAACTGTTCATTTGTATCGATTAAAACTGGGCCAAATTGTGAACTGTTTAGCGTTGCTTCACTAAAACTGAGGGAGTCATTTGACCTGGTTACTTTTTTGATAGGAAGCAATGTTGAATTATGAATATGTTGAATTATTGAGGATGTTAAAAGCTTCTGCCTGTTATCTGAGTGGTTTTGCTTAAATGTCTTAGTTTTTCCTGCAGAATTAGGGTGTTGGACTTTTATAGTTAGCTATTGATATCTGCTTTTCATCTGACTTTACTGTGAAGTTGCTGACTTGGATAGTAATACTAGATAAGATGGAAACAACTTAAAAAGCCACTCAGTGGGAGATATATGGAAAAATAACATGTATTTAAACAATGTTTTGTGTAGACAATGCATTCCTACTTCACAAGGGAAGTTGGCAAAATGAGAATACATGCTATTTTTTTCCATATAAATCCTGCTTACTTGCAGGAGAACATTCATATTTTTAATAGAACCTCTATGGAAACGATAAGCAAGTAACTGTATCTCTGGGAAAAGCTTTCTCTTCTTAGTGTTCTCCTCCAGAGAAATTTGCAATGAATATCCCAGGTGACTTGGCAATGATTTCTGGGGGAATTCCTCTGGGGTAAGGCCCATACAGAGTTGGGGAAAGTTGATGAATTATTGTGGACATCCCTTCCTCTCTGCTTTGCCCCCTTTATTAGGGAGTTCTTTCGCTTTCCCTTCCATGCTAATGCTGATGAGACTCCTGTATGACACCCTCCTGTCTTGTTTTATGAAAAAATACAGATGTGCTTAGTTCTACCCAATGCAGCAGAAAAGTATCCAGCCTGGAAATATAAAGCAATTCTGATGATTTTAAAGTAATCTATTATTTTAATAATGTGTTATTTTTGTCTTAAGCATCTATAGTAGTGGTAATCCACCATCAAGGAAAAAACCTCCTGGTCTTCCTCTCTTTCATTCTTGCTGTGGGATGGCATGGACTTAATGTCCCCTGT
Organism: Pseudotriccus pelzelni; assembly: GCA_035584735.1. NCBI lineage: Eukaryota > Metazoa > Chordata > Aves > Passeriformes > Tyrannidae > Pseudotriccus > Pseudotriccus pelzelni. Next base: position 62,903,416 of record JAWMRA010000041.1, read on the forward strand.
AAAAGGAGAAGATTTTTTTTCACCTTTGAGTAAGGTGAATTATGAAAAGGGCATGTGGGATACAATTCAGATAACTAATTCCTGGAATTCTAGCTCACACACAACTTGGTCCTGAAGCTGCCTCACGAGTATGTAAACTGTGACCATGTTCTGACCCTCTGGATCTATTTGTGTTCCTTTAACTATTATATTGTGCTGAGTTGTGAGAACTTGATTCCAGTTGTAAAAAAAAAAAAAAAACCAACAAAAAAAACCTTAAGCAGCATAATGCCAGTATTTGTTGCTAGTGGCTTTTTCGGTCTGTTTTTAATGGGATGAATCAGACCATGGCAATGGGATACTCTAGACCTGGTTGTACTAACCCAATTAAGCTCCATTTCAGGTCAGGTTGACCTGAATCTTGCCTAGATTAGTTTGTGCTGAGTGAGCTGCCATGGAGTACGTGTGTGCCGGCAGCCCCAGAGACAAGTCTACAAGTTTCTCTTGCTGTTTATTTGAAGGACTCGGATTGGCTGCTGTTTCTATAATCTTGTGGAAGAGTGGAGAGAGTGTGCACCAGATTTTGATGTACACAGAGGGCCACCATTTTAAGACTTATGGGGATTAATTTAAAAACTTGATGAGCAGAAAGTATATGTAAAAATACAGATAAGCCTGCCTGACCATGACAAAAAAACCGTGTTAAATAGGATTTCTTTTTCTTTTCCCCTGAAGAAATGGTATCTCTGGAAGTTCTGTGCTTGCACTGTTTCTAGTGAGGTAAAACCACATTCATGATCCAGTAGGTCTATTAATATGTCATATGAACAATGGCAGTTTTAGCTGCTGCAGATCTACTTGGTAAGACAGCGATGGATTTTATGGGGTGTTACTTTGCCTGGTAAAGACCCTCAGTTTACATTATTTGCTGTCTTCTGCTTAAGCCTCCTTAAAGGGTAAGGATGTTCTGTGCTAGATAAACAAATGCATTAGTATATGCCAAACTTGGATGAGGATTGGCTGGAGTGTAAAAAGCCTGGAGGGAAATACTTCTTGGACCCCTCTTACAATTGGAGAGCAATGCAATAAAGTCTGTGTTGGTAGCAATTTCTTTAAAAAAAAAAATTGAAAATTTGTTTACTATTTTCAAGCCTTTAATTCAGAATAAGGCTTATTAAGGAGATTTCTGATTCTCTCTTCTATCCCTTTCATCTTCATATCTCCTTCTTCCAGCATTGAAAGGTCTGTACTGTGTCCCCACTTCATAGGGTGCAGTCGCACATCTACAGCCTTCTCTCCCTCCCTTCGTTTAGATGCTGCTGTGACTGGGCCATGCAGTTTTTCTCTACCTGAGACAGAACTGTCAGAGACTTTTCCAGCATTTATCTTACAAACTTCTCTGCCAGCTATCTGAAGAAACTGTGCTGCAGGGAGATAAGATGTCTTAGCTTTGCACATCCTCCCTTGTGCGGTGCAGGTGTGTCCTATCTCAAATGGTGAAATGCGGCTTTTTTCCATGAGACTTTCTCCAAAGCGATTCATGTCTTAGCCACAAAAAAAAGAAGGGATTGTTTCAGAATAGCTCTCTTCAGTGGTCTTGTCCAAGAAGTTGCTTTTACAACTGAACTACTACTCCAGGGTAAATAATATTGCTGAATTTTGTCTCTGTGGTGCCAGCCTTCATTTAACCTGTTGAACTGCAAGTGACTGTGTGGTGGTGATTGCCCATCTGTAGGGATCTCAGAGTGGAACACAAAACTGCCAAAGTTTCAGTTGTGGGTCTTTGTCATGTTAGATGAGTGATGATTAAACCTGAGCATAAGAGGATCAGGTCCTTGTCAAGGAGGCGCTTCTGTTCTGTGCTAGCAAACATTATCATGATAATAAGCTTTGCAAAGCCAGAAACCAAGTGTTCTATTCACTTGAAACTTCAACCTAATTTAAATCTGCATCTCAGATGGGAAAAGGGCCATATCCAAATCTGGGTAAGAGAACAAGACAGCTTATAAGATATGAGTTTGGGAGAATTTTGGGGGGAACCCAAATAGAAAAACATAGTCAGTGCTCAGAGCAAGCAACTGCAACAATATGAGCATCAATGGAGGGAGGGGAGGTGGGAAACAAGGTATTAATTTCCCCCTACTGATCTGAAACCAAATCTCCAAAACATTTGTCTGGAACACTCTGTTCTTTATGCTGCCAGAAGTCCAAATGGCAGTGAAAATCTTGGGTCTTAATGCCTTAGGATTGTAATGGGAGTCTTTACATTATCCTCCCCAAGGTAATAATTTACCTCTTAGGCTGTTCCCGGAGTCTGTAATACCTTCCTCTAAAAGTTTATTGAAAGGAAATTAATTTTACTTATACCCTACCTTTCTAGGGTTCTGACATGCTGCTTCACTAGTGTTGCATTCTTTTCCCCCTGCAGCAATATTAGCAGTGTTTGAGGCCACGGCATATATTTTTCATTCACTGAACAAGTGCACATTCAGATCTGTACTAAAATCAGTGTAAACAAATTTTGGTGTTTTCTCAGCACCATTCGAACAAATTTACTGTATCAGAAGACCCATCAAGGTTTCTTGGATACCACCTCAGTCTTGAAAAGTCCCACAGCTGCAGACCATAGGAAGTTCTCTGTGAAGCTGGCACTGTATATTTGTCCTGTCCTTCTGCATCTGCTCTTCACCTCAGCTGGAGACAAGGCAGTGAATAAAGCAGTTCTTTGTCCCGGTCTGGTTTTATCTGATATTAGGCCAATCCAGATGTGGTTTTTTCTCTTTTAGCAGTTGTACATACCATCCTGGGATGGCTTGTACTTGCATATGTTCTGCATTTGAACAAACATGGAATTCTGCTACTTCCTAAATACACTTACAAATATATATATAGTAAATCATCCAATTTGTCCAGACTTAATAGATGTAGCAAAATGGTTATTTCAAACCACTGCTGAATGAACACTTGAGCAGTCTTAAATATTCTTCATGTAGTCTGTATTTGCCAAAGGCAGAGGTCAAGGGGGGGACTACCTGTTCTATTTTAACCTAGTCTGTGAATAAAATAGAAATTGTTTGGGGACAAAGTGCCTTTACTTACCTTTAAAACCCGGCCTCCCTATGGCAAGGACCTGTGGCCTGCTCAGAATACAACTTTTATTCCAGTTATCGTATGATCCTAATGGGTATTATGAGATGGGAATTGGAAATCACTGTTTGGATCTTTCAAGGGATTCAAGGCAGTGAAGTGGGATTTGAATCTTTCATTCCACAGAATACTGCAGGGAATATTCTGCAAGGATAGTCTGTGGTTTGCCTACCAACAACTAGCAGAACGTCTTTGGTCAGTGGCACAAAGAAGATTGTCCAAACCACGTTTTCAATTTCTGTTTTTTGACAATGTATCTGAAACCAATAATGTTGGTTAGAAAAGAAATGGATTTGGATGGATGGATTAAAAGACAAATTACACCTTTTTGTTTGATAGAAATATTTGGAAATCAAGAGAGTATCATGGAAGTTTTTTCCCCTGATGCCTCTGGTAGGGCTCAACATCTGTAGCTATGTAGATATGAGAACAAGAATGTTGTGTCTGATAAATCATGAGATTAATAGCACTGAGGGAGAATTGAGCCCTGTCGCTTTTACACACAGCAAAGATGAATTTGTGTCTCAGTCCTCAGTAATGTGGCTTAAAGAAGCTTGGATGGAACCAAGGCCTTGAAACGAGACTGATAGGGTAAGAAAACACATTTTTGGTGTGATTTGGATAATAGCTACTTTCTCTGAAGATGCTGATCCTGGTCAAGTCACTCCTCAGGCTCATTCAGCATTCATCCAGATTTCTCTTTGGAATGGGCAGAACCCGCAGCCAGTTTGTGAAGTACTGACTTGTACATGGCAGTCTCAGCACTAGCAGTTATCTCTCACTTCTCTGCTTTTTGGGGCTTCTTTGCACATCTCCTCAAGAGGAAGAAGACTCTTTGTTACCTGGGGATGCGTTTTATGGGGACAATGGGTCAGTCCAACTGAGAAGTGCAGGGTCTGCTTAAGAGTGAACTTTTTCACCCTTTTGCGTGCAGGTCCTTTGGTGGAGGGAAAGATGAGACATGTGGTGGAGCTGTTTGTCTTGGGGCGTCTCTGTGGTTCTCACTGTCAAAGCAGAATCATGGCCTGTTGCCAGAGGAGAATCAAGGTCACCCCGAGCTTCAAGAGAGCTACAAGATGCATTGAAATGTGTTTCCCTGATGATATCAGAAAAGAAAGACTTTATGCCTCTGACTGAGGGCTTCTGTCAGCTTAGGGTTGTATCTCAGTTATAAAAACTTCATGGTTACTGTTGGGAGTGTAGGAGTTCTAAGTATTCTGGGCCTTCTCATAATTTGAATTTCAAAAAATTGGATTAAAGCCTTGTTTTAATTGTAGCAGCAAAGCCTTAATTTCTTTAGACTATTTAAAATGTTTTCTTAATTATAAATATTTTCTAATAGAAGTTTTGAATAAGCAATATGAGAAAGCATTAATAATGAATGCATATACTGATTGAGCCCAGAAGTATGTGGTTGGAGACCCCATGTATTTAATTTTAAATAGGATGTGATCAGTTGGTTCGGAGCATTTCTGGGAAGATAACTTATTATGAGGGAGGTTTGTGCTTATAAGATGTTTTAATTTTATGATCTGAAGATCTATCAAAATGTTGATAGTATTGGGTACACATATATACATATGTACATATATACACTTTAAATTCCTTTTTTAACAGTTGTAACTTAAACCATTACTGAAATTAATGCCCTACTTAAAATATCTTCACATTTAACATTTAAGAAATAAATATTTACTTCAAATCCATTTGCTCCAGGGAACAATCCCATAAAATGTTGTCTTTTCACCTGGAATGTATGAAATAACAGCTGGAGTTTTCATTAAGAATGGTTCTGATTTAGTGCTGTCAACAGCTATAGATTTTATTTTTTTTGCTGAATTTGTTTTGAATTTTGGGACAAACAGGGCAAATATTTCCTGTAGTAATAGGATGTATCTTAATTTACAGGGCTTTTTTTTCTAGTCAGTATGGAACAGGCAGTTTGTATGTACTGAATTTGTAATTAACTGCTTGTCAATGGGAAATTGCATCACACAATTGAATCCTTGTAGAACAAAGAACTGCATTAGACCAGCAAATTATTGTGGCATATTTCACTGTAATTACAGTAATTGAGTTTTGTGTTCTTGTGAGTCAAAACATTGACAACAATTCAGAAGATGTTTCTATTTTTACTGTCACTGCAATTTGTATGCTTTGACCATTAACAATCATGGAAAAATAAAAATGTTTTCAGACTGGTTTATTTTCTATAATAGCCACACTAAAACTGTACTTCCTTGTTAAAATAAACACTTTTACTGTAATGGCAGTTCTGAATCCCATAATGGAACGTAACTCTATATATTTATATTACTTGATACATTCCCTGTGTGTAATTCTAAGAGTGTGTATGTGTTAAGAGCTCTCCCTGCAGAGCTAACAAGCTGCCAAATTACATTTCACTGACTATTAATTGTTTCAGTTTAAGGTCAAGTTCTTCTTGTCCTTTCAAAAAAAAAAAAAGTAGTGGAGAAGGATCAATTTCAAAGCTATTTTTGTCTTATTTTTCTTGACTTTTCTTACTGTATGTCTTGTTCTTCAGAATAACTGAACGAACAGTCAAGTATGGCTGGCCTTAAGTTAAATGCATTAGTATTGGTGGCTTGAATTTAGTTTGGAGAGCTATCTCTGAATATATTCACAAGATGTAGATGGTATCTCTGACTTTAAAACGTGTTAAAAATATCTGTGGGTGCAAGGATTGTGTCAGATAAGCAAAAGAAACAGAGTAAGTCTTTAGTTAAAGGGGAATAATATACTTATCGAAGTTGAAATGAATGAAAATAGTTTGCTGTAGAATTTTGAGAAATGGGGCTTTCTTGACATCTTTGTACACAACTTGTTAGATGCTTTCCCAAAGGTGTGCTGTTCACATTCCTCCTGGACTGGTCAAGGAGGAATTTGGTGCTTCAGGTGTACATGAAAAGGAGCTCTCTGCTGACTGTAGATGTCAGCAACTTACTCTGTGCTGTTTCAGCTGACAAGCGTTAATGGCAAAGGAAAGCTGCTGTGGCAGAACTGGAGCTGCTCTGCAGAAAGCTGTGCCTGCACATTCACCGAGTTATTGAAATGTTTAATGCAAGCCTATCTAGTATTAAACTAGTAAACGTGCAAAGAAAGCTAAATGGAAGGGGAAGGATACACAAGGATTTCTTGTTCATCACGAAGTTGTTGGTGATGTAAACATGTTAAATAGGTTCCAAACCAGACCTTTGCTAGGAGATGTTTGAAGAGGTGAGGTACCTGGTCTTCTCACTTGAAGGATAAACTTGGGGGCTGGAAAGCCTAGGTAAAATAGGTAGGTAAGTGCTTTGCCTACTGTATTTTTCCTGCTGTCATAATCTTCCTGCTGCTGCCTTGAGGCACAATTTAATAGCTGAACTATATCTACTGTGCAATTTGCTCTGTGGGTTTGTCTGAATTCTTCTCTTCACCAAACAACAAAAAAACCATGTTTTACAACCTCTTTTCCAGACCTTACCCCTTAATACCCTCCGTATCAACCACATAGATTAGAGTGAGTTTGAAAGTCTACTTTTTTGTGTATGTTAAAAGAAACAGCTTTCAAGAGAGAAAAGGCATTACTTTTGTCAGGAGCAGGGCCCAAGAGAGAGGAAATGTTAAAACTGCTAATTGTTCACTTCTATATCTACACAGAAAACCAGTCTCAGTTACCTGAGTTGCAGGTGGGTAGTCCCTGCATTTCAAGTGAGGGGGGACTTCTCATTCTCATCCTTTATCATTCATAGAAATGCCTCTAGGATTCAGTTATAAACTACCTGTTTCTCTGTCATCCTTGTCTTTGATCCCTTCCAACCCAAACCATGATTCTATAGTGCATGTTGGACTATAATATGAATATTTACTATGTGACCAGGTGTGTGGTCCACCTGCCTGGGTGCTTCCCCCTCTGCCTTTCACAGGAGAAAGGATATGGCATTTCAGGAGTAAGCAGAACTCTGCCAGCCAGATCTCTTTTTCCATGCATGTGTAACATGTCCTCAGAGCTCTTACTGCTCAGAGGCCCATCCAGCCTGGCCTTGAACACATCCAGGGATTGGGCATCCACAACTTCTCTGGCTAACCTGTGCCATGGCCTCACCACCCTCACCGTAAACAATTTCTTCCCAGTATCTAATCGAAACCTGCCTTCTCACGGTTTAAAACCACTGACCCTTGTTCTGTCACTATGTGCCTGTACAAAAAATCTCTCTTCCTCCCTTTTTATAAGCCCCTTTAGGTACTGGAAGGTTGCAGTGAGGTCTGCCTGGAGCTTTGTCTTCTTCAGGCTGAACAGCCCCAGCTCTTTCAGCCTGCCTTTGCTCCAGCCCTCTCTTCATCTTTATGGCCCTATGACTAAATGATTATAGCACGACTGCAGCTGGCTGAAGCTAGCTGCATTTAGCACTGTTGAAAAAAAATAAATAAATCACATCTGACTTTTTCTTGGAACAATTTTTACCTTGGTATTCTGACAAGGAACTGAAAACAGCTTCCTCTGGCTTTTTATTGTGAGTCATTCCCATGAGGAAAACCGAAAAACAATCCTGGGGATAATGCAGCCAGAAATACAAAAGTTAAAATATCTAGATTAGTAGCTTTTCTTTGTCACTTAGTTCCATGTTTTTATTAATGCTTTTATCACAGCACAGTTAATAGACCTTTTAAAATAATAAATTTGCTCAGATTACATTGGCAAGGAAAATCTGTGCTTACAGGTTTTGAAAGGGGGTGAACTGTGCCCACTAGAGAACGTGGCTTGCTATCTGCACAGATAGTGAGTGGCACCAGCACTGCAGGCTCCCCTACTGTTCTCCGTTAATCTCCGGTTCTCTTCTGACAGGTCATATCTGCGTATGAGGAGATACTTGCAGCTCTTTGTGCAATTGGTCCCTGACCACTTTCTGAATCTGTCAACAAATCTGCTTGTCAGTTAGTGCCAAACACTACACAGATCCAGCAGTATGGACACTTTTGCTCACTCTACAAGTAATTTTGTGCAAAACATTCAGCTGTATTCTTTAGGCCAATACACTTCATTTAAATAAGCTGATGATGTGCTGAATATACTTATTGTAAAGTAGACCTATATTTATGATGCTGTCGAAGATATTGGTTTTGTGGGTTTGTTTTTTTGCTTTGGTACTTTTGTTTTTGGTCACATAGGTTACATCCTTCTTGTTTGGTAGGTCTGAAAAGGGATGTTCAGGCAATTGGGTAGATAACAGAATCCTCATATGCATTCTAAAGTATGTTTCATTGTTTTCTCTCTGCATGTTTTCCAGTACTACACGCCTCTGTGATCTTGAATGATGTGTTGGTATTCATGTACATCTTTGTGCTGTCCCATTAGACATGTAATGAGTGATTGAGTTCCAGGGGGTGTAAGTCAGTATGTAATTTGGCCTGCAGGCTTATCTAAACAAAAGAATGTACAACAAATAAAGTCAGCATTAGTGCATTTTGAGTGCTGATTGTTTCAAATCAGATACACAGGAAACCAGATGTTGAAGTTTATCTAAAACACTTGCAGCCGAACATGTAACTAAGTACGGCAGTAACAGTGCACAGCAGTTTTTGCATATAGTTAGCAACGTGTTTGCAGCAAACACAAATTTATTCTTATTCCTCAATTCACTTTTTCAGGTGCTCTTTTATTTCTGTTTTGCTAGCAAACCACTGCTCAGTTCATTCTGGTCTGATTCTGAAGGTCTTCTGGGAACAAAATCAAATTCAGGGAGAATGTACAAGAACTGCAGTATCAGCCAATCTTGAATGACAATACTTTTAGCTGCCTAAAATTAGGGTAGAGAAAATGGCTTGGCTTTTTTAACTGTATTGGGCACTTGTAGCTCTAAGATTGTATATGGGTCAGCCTGAGTATCTGGCATTTGCAGAATATTCACAGATGAGTACCTAGTAAGGATTTCAAACCCAGCTTCAGATGCTCAGATTTGTAGCAGTTCTACAGAAAACTAAAATAAAAATATCCTTGTCTTATTTAGAGTGGTACATTACTGTCACTCCTGTATCTCCACAACAGAAATGGAGCAAAGCTTTCTTAACTTCGTACAGAAATAATTCAGTCTGTGCTAAGGATATATTTTTGCCATGTTCTTCCACATGACTTTTCAGATGAGTTTAAAGGCCGTTTGCCTGCTGAGATGTATAATAATAAAAGCAAGTCAGAGAAATTTTTAAAAGCAGGCTGGTGGTCAGGTGCCAGACAGAGGCCCCTTGGGTTTCACAAGTTGTTAAGTTTCCATTTTTTTTTCTGAGGAAAGTAAGGATTTGGAAATGTTTGGGGCCTAGACTGAGACCATTTTGCCTCTCTACAGCTTTAAAAAACCTGTCTTTTTAAGTGAGGTGATATGAGTTCCTGCCACAAGAAAGCCAATGAGACATAATGCTGTGAGGCAATCTTTGAGATGGGACCCAAATAGTGCTTTATGGAGCTTAGTACACATTCAATGGGTAAAATTAACTATGGAGTGTGTTACAGAAATCTTGTTTGTATAAAGAATATAATCCCAGCACTGTCTTTCTCCAAATGCTTGTAGGAATGAATTGTATGTGTACTGCCTGGGGGATGAGACCATCACAGATAATCACTGCAAGATCTTCACCAAAAGGAAAATTTGAATGCTTTTGCCTTATATAAAGACAGAACAGAGCTTTCCCTGCTTGTTAGCCAAGCACAGGCTGAGGTTGTCAGTCTCAGGATGATATTCCACATGTCTCAGAAAGTCCATGGTCAGAACAGCAGGTTCTAGGTGCACCCCTGCAGGAACAGCAGAGCTGCTCAGCACAGCGCTTGGGAGTCAGGAGGGAAGTGAAGGCTTCAGGACTGGCTTGTTGCTGATGTCCCTCTTTTCTCACAACTGCCATGGTGTGGAGCAAGAGCCATTGTAGTAGTGAACACTTCTCAGAAAAGGAATTTGCAAGCCGAATGTAAACAGTCAGGGTTTTCTGGTTTTTAAGGGGCCATGCATGCAGATTGCAAACAGCAGTGTGATGAGTCAGAGAGAAGCTCCATAAAGCAATATGGGCCAAACCTTTAAGATGACAAAACTAAAATAAAATTCTACTACTTATCATGACGAATGCATTGCTGCAGTAATTTTAATATCTCTCCTGTGCTATAAAGGAGGCCAATTGCCACGACTTTAATAGGTCCTTGTCTTACCTTTTCAGCAGTTCATTGTGTAGTAGGAATTGACAGTAACACTGAGTTTTCCTTTTAATTTGATGTGCCTTATGTGGGCCCAGTGACTTAACTCTGCCTCAGCTGACTCTCGTATTCTGCAAGGTTTCTGTGCTCAATTTAAATCTTACTGTAGTTGAAGCCAAAACTCCCCCAGTTTAATTTTGCAGATGTGATCATGTGCCATGTTACTTCTTTAGAGCTTGGTGCTTCCCAAAGCAATACTTTAAATATTGGATCTATGTATTTCAAGACTCTGTCTGGAAAAAAGGCTACACTTCTTACAGGAAAAATGTCTTTTCAGAACAATGGCAGAACTGGCAGGTCTCACAAAATAAAGCTCCTCTAGATCAGACAAAGTGTTTCAGTAGTGCTGGAAAAGCACGGAAGTTCATGTTCCCAGTGCCAGGAAGTTTTGGTAAACACATAGTTTATTTTTGATTAAATACAGCAGATGTAAATAAAATAGCCTTGTAACATTATGTCTTTTAGCAGTGTTCACTTATGCCGTTTGATAATTCTACTCCACGAACTTAATTTTTGCTGCTTGCCCCTTCTGTATCCTCCAGTAGTAAGCTCTGATGCTGTGTGTTTTTTTAGTATTTAGTTTGAATGCAGTCCAGTCAAAGTGTTGTTCTAGAATTAACTTGAGACCTAAACAATTCAGTTTGCTAGGAGGCAAACGTTTTTATTTCTGCCACGTGGGTTGTTTTTTCTTCTTTCCCGTCACAGCCTATGCAAGTAACACTACTTAGGCTTTACTTGTTTTGACACTTACATTTAGTGATTCCCCCCCACACAAACATTTCTTTTCTTCCTTGAATTTATATGTGCCATTCTGTCCATTTTTCAAGACACTCTTCCAGCTCATAACTGTATCTGCCAAGCTTTCAAGGATGATCAGAATTAAAATTTATGGGTAGCTTCCTTAGAAACTGTTAGTATTGGTAGTAATCATGAGTAAGATTGCTCTTTTAGATCACACCAACTTAAGGTAGATATAATAGCTTTTGAATGAAATAAATACAGGAAAAGATATTGAAGATACCTCAAAGTAGAAATGGCTTTTGAATATTGATGCAGTTGAACTTAGGTGGGTTTACTGTACATTTATGATAAAGTCAGCCCTATACTTGACGGACATGAGTTTGGAGGCTAGAGCTTTATAAAACATGAGGTTTTATCAGGTACAGGAATAGCTGCACTTCTGACTCTTGCAGTTTCTGAGTGAACTCCATTAATTGGCCATCATACGTTTTCCAAACCTGTAATGAAATTTGTACCCTTGTTATGCTTGGAACATGAGCTGGGCTGCAGTACAGCTTTGTATCCGTCATGGTTATCCTGCATTCGAACACCTGAGGCTCTTCCCTGGTTCCTGGGAGAATTTTTGAACACTCTTGAATATAGTGACCAAACAGCACTTAAGTTTCAAGTATTCTGTTTATATGATCACAACAATAACGTTTTAAAAAGCCTTGGGAGCCTGTGCGTGTTGTCTCCCTAATGCACTATGATTTCTTCGAATTATTTGTGCAGTGAAAGGACGTTTAGAAGGGAACACCCAAGACATGTCACGGGCCAACAGCTTCACTGATGACATTGACCTTGTGTCGGAAGAGTCGCCCCTGCCAGCTGTATCCGATGTGGCACAGTAAGTGGAACAACAGCTCTTTAATGAGCATTTATATTATCCATTAATAGTGACGGAGACTTGTCACTGAATAAAAGTATTGTTTTTTGTCTGGCTGCACTTGAAATGATTATGAGTTTGATCTTCTTTAACTAAACGTGAACATGTCTACAAAGTGCAAGTTTAGCCTCAAGGTCAACAGAAGTGGTCAGGACACTTGGAAAAATCAGCACTGTGCACACAGCTGTCTGATGGGTGCAGTCTTGGTGTCTTTATTGTTTTACTTTGTAAGGCAGCTGACAGAATTCCTGAGACTGAGCTTTACAGGTACTTTTATAATTTGTAGAATTCTACATCAGTTTAAGCTCCAAGGCACTCCTAATATGAATAGTGTATGAATTGAGTGAAAACATAAATGAAATAGTCATTCGTAGATACAGCCTGAAAATAGGCTACATAATGTGTAATATTTTTATAAAGCAGGTGCACTTGTAAGGAAACAACGTTTCACAAATATGAAAGTAAAATTATGGAGGAGATGCTGCAGGTCTGTAAATTATCCAGGAGCGAAAATGCTCATTATTGGGTAGCTCACTGCAGTTGCTGCATTGTTGCTTTTACTTCGTTTACAAAACATGTATTTCTTGAAATAAACATAATAGTATATTTATTCAGGGCACCTCCATACTGTGTTTTGGCAGGATCCTGAGTGACCTTCACTCTTTTGCCCTGTAACGTACATGTCCAGTTTTGGGGATGGGGATTCTGGAGTAAATTTCAAATGTAAAGCAGACATTAAAACACAGAGCAAGGCCTGGATGGACCAGAGCATCCAGGTATCATACTAATACTTCATCTCACATGCAGAAACCAATACAAATGATGCTGATGGGTAGAGCTCTTGAGTCAGCTCTTGAAGGTCTAACTAGTCATGTTATGTTAAACTCAACTGAGGTCATACTTGCAAGAGGAAAATATGGACTTGTCATTGGAAAAACCCTTTAGTAAATATCTGAGACTGAAGGGGGAAAAAAAAAAGAACAAAAATTGTTGCTTGCCTTCAGCTAGGGAAAAAAATATCAACAACGGTGTTCAGGATGAATTTGAAAGCAATGATTCCATTGTACAGAATGATTGGTCTTAAGATGTTTTCTTTCACGTCATATGGGTACTTTCTGTCCAGGTAACTCATACAGATGATGTGTCTGCTGCATCTACAGTAATTATACTTTGCTTTCCTACTGGGTATCCTGGTGCTTTTAGTTTCCCAACATGCTATATTTTGGATCTGCTTTCAAATCAGAATTATAAGTTGTTCCATTTGAATTCGTTGGTTTTGGTTTGGTTTTGGTTTGGTTTTGGTTATGTGTTCGTTTATTTTCAAATCATTGTGGTACAAGCACAAGGTTTTACATTAAAAAAACCAGTTCTAATATTATTTCTACTGTTCAGTGCATGAAAAAATGGAGGTATTTTATGTTATTTTGTGTAGTGCACCATGCAAAGATACCTGCGGTTGTAGTTCATATTAGAGTTTAAATGCATTTCTTTCTTTTGGGGAAAGTAAGAAAAAGAATAGCAAAAAGTTCACCAAATGCATAAATGCAAAAAAACCCACCCTGAAATAGGGAGAAATTCAAAGTAATATGCTACACAGTTTAAAGTAATATACTATTAAATGAAGAATTTCTCATGATGTGGATGTCAACAGAATGATTTTGTAACTGCATATTGCTAAATTAATGATTTTTATGTTCTAAGGCTGCCCGTAAAGTATGTACAATTTTTAGCTTCTGAGTGTTTGCAATAAACCTCAAAAGTACAGAAAGTATAAGGCCAAAAATTATAGATTTAATACGAAGTTAAGAGGTGCCATGTAAAAACGAACTCAAAACATCATATCTTGTAGCTTGATGGTTCTGAAGTCAAACTTGCCAGTTTTCACCTCTATCATTGATCATCTCATTTTCTGTGTGCAGTTCTACCTGGCAGGCTTCATTTAAGAGTTGTCCTGATTCTTGAGCAGAAATGTAGTATTTCATTATCCAAAATGTGAGCTTCATTGGAGGAGCACAGAGCATGGTATATTTATGGATCTTGGTTTTAAACTGCCAATTCTAATGCAAACAATAAGATGTTAACACTGTATTTGCCTGATAAGCACATCTTCTATCTCAACATTGGATCTACTTAGCGTAATTATTTATCTTGCCTTTTAGCAGAAGTGCAAGCAGGTAAGTCTGTGTGTGTTACACTTGCTTTGGTGTGTGAGCTTTCCAAAACAGCATGGCTTTTTGCTCTTCACTTAACTAGTGCAATAAATTTTCATCCTAGAGTCACAAAAGCAGTCAATGGTTAGGCAAAAATACTTCCCAGAGTAGAACTCAGCCAAAGGGGTGTGTATATGTATATATATGTAAACACTGTGAGCCTTCTCAGTTGACAAAATAAGTGAAATCATGGCTTTCATGTAGCAGTTAATGACAGTATCCTATGATGATGACGACAGTTTCATGTGGAGCACTTTGTGAACTCAAGTTTGACTTTGTCAGGTTGCCAAGAGGCAAAGTTTTCTTTGCCTTCAGCAAGTCTTATGGGTTAAAAAAATCAATTCTGCAGTAAACCTTTCTTTCAAAGCCAGTAACTGGTCATGTTTTTTTAAACTTCTAAGCTGCTATGTTGATTATTAAACATGAGATGTTGGAGTCACCATCTCTGGAGGTGAGAATGGATGATCCCTGGAGAAACAACTGGGTGGTTTAGTTAACAGGCTGGTTTCAATCAAAAGTTGGACTGAACCTTGGAGGTCTTTTCCAACCTTAATGATTCTATGATTAGGAAAAATTTCTCTACTGGGAGGGTGGTCAGACATTGGAACTGGCTTCTAGAGAGGTGGTTGATGCCCCTGGCCTGTCTGTTTCAGAGACATTTGACAATGCCATTAATAATATGCCTGAACTTGGTCAGCCCTCAACTGGTCAGGAAGTTGGGCCAGATGAGCACTGAAAGGGACCTACAAGTTCTGTAGACTGGCACTTACATACCCTTGCAGTATCAAAATCCACTCTTGAGGAAGAAGAAGAAGAAATGATAGCATCGTTCTTATGTTGAATTGTGCCGATGGTGTTTGTCTCCTGATTCTACCTGGCTGTGCAGGACCTTTGCAAGAGTAAAGGAGACCACTGAAATAACTTTAAAAAAAAAAAAAAAGCCTTAATCTCCAGCTGGTCTTATTGTTAGGCAGCTTGTGATGACAACAACCCTTGGCCATGAAAATATTTTCTGTCATACCCGCCTGAGTTAACCTTCCAGCAGGAAAGAGAGAATCTGGCCAATAGACTGCAGTGAAAGATTACATCAACCTGGTTCCAGATAGCACAGTCCCAGGAAAAATGCACACAGCACCAGCTTTAGAGGCAGACATCCTGTTTTTGTTTTTCAGAGTTCTGTGGTTTAATGCTGTGGTGCTTTAAGCTCTTTACACTGCAAGGAAAAGCAAAAGTTAGAAATCCTATATGTCAGCTGTGGTTGAGCGTGCGTTTTGGAGCTCGCTGAGGTCACGTAAAGGTGAATGTCGGCTGCTCTCCCAGCAGAGAGCAGGGCCATGCTGCAGTTCAGTGGTCATCACGTCAGCCCTCTGGGGAGGAAACCTTTAGAAGGTGAGATCCACGTACAGTGACCGTGGGCAGTGGTAATTGCTGTCAGCTGAACAGCTGCAGTAATAACTCTCGGGCTGGAACAGGCTGCCAGGGCAGTGACAGCTACACCTGCTGCCCAGGGGGAAAATGGGGTTTTCATTGCTTTTCGTGGGTTGAGAGCAAGACCAACAGTTGCTTTTCTCTCTGAGGCTCTGTCCACAAGTCACGTTAAGGGGCTGACTAAAACAGTTCTGTGCAGAAGCTTAGACTGCAACAGAATAACATAAATCTGTGTAACCTGGCTGTGAAAATGGCTCACTGCTTCAGTTTAAGCCCTTAAAATGGTGTAATAGAAGCACAGAGATCTGAACGTGGAAGCAACCCAATATCCACTGTTTACACCTCCTGTTTTTTTTCTTTCAAGCTCATAGTACAAAAGCAGCTCTCAGACTGTACAAGAGAGATCTTACCTGCAAAATGATTAGCAGATCAACCCAACATAAGTATGTGGTTATTAAACAATCAAATGAACTCTAAGGAGGGATGAAAAGATAGGTCTGGGGTAAGGTAATGGCTGCAAAACAAACCTCAAAACACTTGCTTCTAACAGGAGAAGCTGAGACTCCGAGGGTGAGAACAGCTGGATGCCTTGCTCTGTGTTGTCAGTGGTGAATCCTGATGCACAAGGACTACCACAAGTTAATCTTCAATGAGCAGCAGGATCTTCTGTGAGGACTGAGGTCTTATGAAGCAAAGGGGTTATTTTTGTCTGTTGGTGTTTATACTCACTCCAGGCTGCCTGGAAGAACAGAGCACCAAAGCTGCTCCCCACTTCATGGGAACCAGGTTCTACAGAGATTGAGGGGGTACCTTTAGCACTGCTGTTCACCAGAGTGTAAAATCCCCCCTTTGTTAGTAATCTGTGCAGCTATATTCTAAGGAAGATGGTTCATAAATAGTCTTGGAATCTAGCTTTTCTCTTTAAAAACAAGTCTAGGAACAGTACGGGTTGATTGGGGTTTTTTTCTAGTGGAAGTAGTTTATCATAGGATTGGCAGATATGAAAAACTACTTGTTTTCTTCATTGCCCACTAACACAGGTATTTTATACAAAGTGAATGGAACAAATGGTAAAACTTACATTAGGTCTCAAAGCTTGCTTTAGATGTGCTCAAAGAAAATGGTGCTGTATGCCCCTTTTTAAGTTACTGTTCAGCACTTGAAAAAGGGGTGTTAAATCCATCTTTCAACTTTATTTCAGACTTTTCATTGTTCCCTCCATGTTTATATGGTAGAGGGACTTAAGAATATTTTTCTCCCATTTTTGTCTGTTTAGAAATCTAACAGTGTGCAACTCCTATCACAAAGTGTATTTTCAACCTTTCTGTGGTTTTGGTTTATCTCTGCAAGCATCATTTATCTTCGTATGTTCGTCATAATGTCCTCCTGTAGCTCATTGCTTTTAGTCTTATTAAAGAAACAGTTCACCTTACAACCAGCAAATCTGTTGCACAGAATGTTTTTAGATCTAGTAATTAGATAGTAATCTTGTGTAGGATGATTGAATCTGCTGTGAACTCATTTCTAATACTTCTGTTACTAAGATAATGTCCCTCTGGTCATTAATCATCAGCTGGATCTGTTGTATGACCTGTTGTCCTTTTGCATGGTTTTATGGCTATTATTTTAAAATACTGTTCTTAATTTTTGAAACTTTAATCAGGCACTTGATGTATCATGTAAATATTGACAGTGTCTCTGAGCTAAATATGAGTGTTGGGGAGAGTTAATATTGGCCGTCAAGCAGTGAGTGAAGGGAACGGTGTCAGAACAGGTGAAATCACCTAAGATGAGCAGGTTGGCCAGATGACAGCAGCAAGCTTGGTTAGAGTGCAGAATATTCCTGAAAATGCTACAGTTTGCCTACCATCACTCCATTAAAATTTCATCCATATTTTTGGAACAAATAAAATTGAAAGGAGGAGTTGAAATGCTAATAAGTGGGCAACCCACAGTAACACAGAGGGAGGCCATATATATATACTTATCTATATCATATTTCCAGCTTTCTCACAATATTGCTGGTTCTTGACACTTATTAATCCCTCCTCTCAAGTACATCTGATATGGGTGTTACTGATGCAACTAGTTCTGTCTGCTGCACTCATAAACATCATTAATCTCTTCAAAGATAAATTTACATGACGGTCTGTCATTTCTGAAGAGGAAAAAAATGGTAAAATAGTGAAAATTTAGCAGGCAGTAGTAATTGCTAATCTGGTTCTATGCTTTTTACCAATATAAGGCCTTGTGTTAAGTTACACTTTTTAGTATTACATATTTTTGTATTGTCACTTCTAATTTTGAACTCTAAAAAGGCTGCTTCAGGATTTATTTCAGCACCCAAAGTATTTTTATTACCATGTAATATGAAAGCAAGGCTGGCATGAGTATAAATTGGTGCTATTATGCAGTAACCTTATAAAAGAATCTAACACCGATTCTGAGGGGGTTTGGAGGTATTTTTTGGTTTTTAGTCTGAAGAGCAACTTTACAGTGAATTTTTTGCTCTTTTTATTTTTAAGTGAGGACGTTTGGCCAGTGGAGGGCACTGCCCTATAACGCAGTGAGAGACAGAAACTCCCGTTTCAGTTTTCAAAATCCGATTTGTCATTTCAACAAACTTACTTATAAAACTAATTTATATGCATCTGAATTTCCCCAGTGTTAAACTGGCAAGTTGCCACACGAAGGAAAACCCCTCTGTATACTTAGACATCAGTTTAATGAGAAACTTAACCAACCCCCAAAGGCTCAGCTTGCTGTTGTGGTTTATACTTTCTTTTCTGGAAAACAGACCATTGTAACAGACCACTAAAGACTGTCAAAATATAACTAAGTGCATATATCACTTGTAAGCCTCTAGGCAGCAAAATGTCCAGATCTGATGGAAAAGCCTGAAATAAAAGGTTGCTTTGGAAACAGAAGCTTCTACAAAACATTTCATGTAATGATTTTTTCCTTAGTGAGTTTTCTAATCATTTCACAGCATTTTAGAGTATGGATAGAATTTTGCATGAATGGGGGTGAGATGACTCTGGGATATAAGCCCAGATATATGCAGTTTTTTCAGTTAAATGTTGATTATTACAATTCACTTAATTATAACTCTCAAGGTCCATAACACTTGACAGTATCTATCATGTGCCACTCTATGAATCTGTGATGAAAGTTTAGAAAAACCTCACATTAAAGTATGTTCTTTGCTGAAGATGACAGTTCAACCCTCTATATCAGATCACTTCAGCACGTCATGGTCAGGCAGAATGAAAAGTGCCAAGTGTGGTACTTGTTTTTCAGGGAGGGGACGATAAAAAAACTTGGTGGGGGGAAAAAAATGATGATTGCAATGCAGAGAGAAGTATGACTGTCCTTTAGCATGGCATATGTAGAAATAAGCAAGCATGTGTTTTCTTTTACCCTTGTTCTTATGGTTTTGCAATAGTTTTTACTTCAACACTTCTTGTGTGAGACTGAATTTGATGTAGCTGGATCATGCCTGTAGCTATTCTAGCCATGGGCATGTCGTTGTGTCTGTTTATGGGAAGTATATTGAAGGAAAGGAAAAGCACAGGGAGAGGACTCCATGGGTCGTTCCTGATGTGGTTGAGCTCCACCCATAAACTACAGTGTGCATTTTGTATAGGCAGCATTCAACACAAAAAATACTTCAGAAATTGCATATACCAGTTGTCTTTCCTTTCTCTGTTGGCAGTTGTTTCCGTGGGCTGCTCCTGTGACAAAAAGTAAGGCAGCCCATCAATCCGATCAAACCAAAGGCCCATTCCTGTATAAGCAGGGACTCTGTAACCAATTGTGGGGAGGAGGGGAAAGAATAAAGAAAAGCTTGAAGGCTGGAATCCTGCCTTCCAGTTGAAAGACTGACTTTTAATTCCTGTAGCCTGCTTCCTTAAGAAGAGATGGGGCTGTCTAATATTACTCCTACAGGCACTATTTCTGGGGAAGTAGTAAGCAGGAAAAAATAGAGAAACTGAAAGTGAAAATTAAGAGAGCGCTGTATGGTTAATCGACAGGTCATGATGTGTGTCATGATTAGAGGAAGAAAATAGGTGGAAAAGAAACCTTTATTACAGTTGTTGAGAACCATTGTGTGGTTAGAGAGTGCTGTTCATAGGTAATTTCTTTGGTATGTCATCATAACAATAGTAAAATCTATTTTGAATTTTTCAAAATAACCTGTAAAATAATGTGTCAAGGATAAATTAAAATGACATTATTTGGTCATGATGATTCAGAGTAGAGTTGAAAGAAACAAACAAAAAATTTGGAGTTGCTGATTTATTTCTACCCAGGAAGCAGGTAGACTGTCCACTTAGGCTAAGATAAAAGAATGAAGACCTTTTTCTGTCTTTTTAAGTGTTAATTTGATGTTTACCAAGGGCTGCTTCAGTCTTGCTTTATTTGCTGTTCTCTGTGTAGTCTTATTCTGTAATTACTGATAAAGTGCTTTTCCTGATTGAAATATAAATAATTGCTCATTTAATTGAGGTGGCTTTTCATAGACTTTTGTATACTACAACATAGTACACAATTAAGCAAGACACAGGCTTGCTTTCAATGCATTAAATGACATTAGAGTTCAGATGACATGGCTGAGTTATTGGAGCTGCTTGTGCTAAATGGGATGGAGTTAAGGCTATGGTTCATTTATGACAGCTCCAAAACCACCTCTCATTAATGTTTGACTTACGTGTCTTATTGATTTTCTTCTTTAAAATACATTTCAAAGAAAAATCTTACAGGAAAAGATAGGTTCTTGGGTAAAAATTGCCCTTGGCATCTTCATTTCATTCATATTTAAAAACAATAACAATTTTCTTTTTTCAGTGGACACTGAGACCACTGGTCATTCAGCTGCAGTAAAAGTACAATGTGAATTTATCTTCTTCAGTTTACATTTTTTCCTCTAAAATCAAATTTTGATATTTTGCAATGAACAGGCATCTCTATCCAATACAACTAATTTAATGTGTGCAAGATGTTCACAACAACAAAACTTAGTATTAATTTGAGAGATCATTTTGTCTCTGCTTATGTCAGTTTTCTTGGGTAACTCTCTACCCAAACTGAAGAAACATATTCTAGACCTGATATTTCACTCTCTTATTAATGTCTGTATCTATATATACACATATATTCTGATAGATATAATATTCATTTATGTAGATTTAAATCAATAGCCAAATACTTGTTGAGAAATCAACACACAATTTGAGTTAAACACTAATTACTTCAATTTCTGTGCCTGTTGCAGCCCATGTTCTGCATTGCAACTAATACATGTCTGTCTGACCCTCCAAAGAGTGCTGATATGTGAAAGCTGGTAGATAAAATCCTCGCTTTGGTCATTTGACTACTGTATTCATCTCTGGGCTTGAAAGCTTTCTTTTAATAAGTTACTTTCAGGAAATTTAAGTGATGGCAATTCTTTAAAACATGACGGTTCCTTATGGATTTCTCAGCTCTGACAGTTTCACAGCTGCACATGTAAAATCTTTTTATAGGCAAAACTCGATGAACTCCAAATGGGACAATGAAAGTTACTTTTCAGGTTGGATACACTGAAATAGATGCCAGACAAATACCAGTGCCAGTTGCTTGTCTGCTTTTTCTTTTAGTGCGCTGTAATTTGGAGCAGCAATTACACTCTCTCTTTTACTTCAGATTAAGCCCCCCTATCTCCAGGGCTGCTTTTCCCCATCACCCAACAATGCTTCTAGATGTTATCGCTGCGTTCTCAAAAAACTTTGCCCTAATTGCTTAGCTGTTTGTTTGTATTGCTAAGACAATTTATCTCTGGTCTCTGGGTCAAAATGAATTTATCAGACCATTACAGTACAGCAAGCTTAGTATGTGGGCACTGAAGCTTACAGTCATTGCACGCTATATTGAGTTCTGTTCCTCCCAGTGCACATGGCTGTTTTGCTTCCAGCGTGCTGTAATGGCATTTCTCATGAGGTACTGATACTTATCTGCTCTGCTTTACGTTAGTTAGGCTGCCTACACCCAAGGACTGGCAAGAATAGATAATCTTGATGGTCTTTTTTTATTTAGTCAGCTGTCTGCAATATGTGTGGTGCTCACTGGTATGAAAATGTTGGAAAACAGAGCTCAGAGAGCTAATAAATCTGTTTTTATGCTGATTTCTCTTACTTCAGCAGTTGCTACTGAAGCATCCCCTCCAATGGGTTCTGTGACTTGTCCCTGTAGTAATCTAAATGCAATAATACAATGTAAACTAAAGGTTTACACACATTCCTGTGCTTACTTGGCTATTTTGTTATTAAAAGAAAAAAATTACTTCTAAACTGAAATGTGTGGAACTTGCAGCGCTCAGCAGGCACTTCAAATAAACAAAGCACGTATTATTGCTGCATTTAGTTCTTTTGTTATTCTTTATACTCTGTGGCTGCTGAAAATTTTATATTTCATCTCAGAATCTTGTTGTGGAAGTTCAAATTCTTTCTCATCTTGACAGTGAATTAAGTTTTTGCTTTGTTTTGTTTTTTTAATGTAGAGAGAATTTCAGTTTGATTTTATGCATGATCTTTTATGTCTAAGTGAAAGGCTTCTATTAATCTCAGGTTATCCAACTGACAAGCCCCGATTAAATTTTAATTTAGAAAATGATCCTGTTAGTGTTTAACAAGCATTGGGAAAGGAGAACTTGCTAGCCCAGGCGCTGCTGTGGTACCTTGAGGCTTTTGACTGCAAACCCTTTGCCCCTTCTTGCAGGGAAATCCAAGGTCAACTCTAAATGAAATAAGGCCCTTTTTATTCAGCTAATTATCCCTGCTATTCCTGTACACACTGCTGCTGTCAGTGAGGGAGAACTGCTTTGTGACACAGGCTTGGTCTCACCTGGAATAGGCTGAGCCTGTGCCATCTTGTCCTGTTTATCCTCTTTTCCACCTGCAACACCGAAGGCACAGGAATAATGTGAGTTCTTTGGGCTGGGGGATCAATTAGGTGCAGTGCTAGGTGGTGAGTGCAGGTTCTGTCACTTGTGGTAGAGAGGTGGACAGGAGATGGGGAGCTCATGTCCGGACAGAGAGGAGAACAGTTGCTGGAAAAAGAGCAGCAGTCGGGATAAAGATTTAAGGAACCCTCACACTTACCCAGACCTCCCTTACACATCTTCCTGATGACTTCAGAGCTTGCTCTGGCTTCTCTCATCATTCATAACCATCTCAATGTCTCATTAATCCCTGCAGTTTCTCCTCTTCTCTGTGGGCTGGGGTCAGTGTGCATGTGCGCCTCTGATGAAAGCCCTGACCAAAAATGGGTTTTTGCTTGCTCTACTGCAAAGCCTCAACTGAGCTTGGACTTCCATTTCAGTGATCAAGCATTTGACTTTTGTCTCTCTAGCTCATCAAGAATCTGAGTTTGTGTCCTCAGCTGGCCTTACATTTTTTTCCCAGGAAGAATGACTTGCATCTGGAAAACTTGGAGAGAAATCTTTTGCCTTTCATTATCAAGACATCTTTTGAGCGATCTCGCAGCAGCTCTCAGCTATTTGGATGTAATGGGCAAGCCAGGATGCAGGAGATATCCCCAACTCCCCTTACTCATTGGCTACAGTGAGCTGTCAGCCCTGCATGTAGTTGATTATACGTAGATTTAGAGTTGTAATCATG
The DNA here is from genome assembly GCA_035584735.1 of Pseudotriccus pelzelni. Classification (NCBI taxonomy): domain Eukaryota; kingdom Metazoa; phylum Chordata; class Aves; order Passeriformes; family Tyrannidae; genus Pseudotriccus; species Pseudotriccus pelzelni. Next base: position 62,926,738 of record JAWMRA010000041.1, read on the forward strand.
TATTGGATTTCTGTGAAACAGAGTTTGTGTCACTGTCTCAGAGGTTCGTCTATGATGTTACATTATACCTTTTGAGATGTCTTCTGTTGTTTGTTTGCCCCAGTGTGAAAGCTTTTAACCAGCTCGTGTGTTTGAACCTCTGCAAATGTATCCAGAGTCTAAACTTAATTTTATCACTCATGCATAGTATTAAACCCTGAAAATGAAGTCAGAATTATCCTCCTGCTTGCTTTACAGCAAGTCTGTGTGTGTGATGAGTAAACACACTGTGGGTGGCCTAGGGTAAAATAAAATTGAAGTGTTTGTTCACAGGGGTAGCTTTCCTCACCTTCAGTAGGTAAGGCCATGGTTTGGTAGATTTTACTAGTTGGTTTATTTGATGTGAGAAACAAATATCCCACAGATGAATGTAAGCTTCTCTTTAAAAAATTATTTTGGTATTTTTATAAAGATATTGTAAAGGTTTCGTCTCTGGGGCTCCAAACGTGACCCTTGTTTTTAGTGTTTGCATTAAAGACTTTGCCACAGCTGATATCTTAGACCTCTGTAACTAAATTGGAAATAACAAAACCAAAATATGTGTCCTTGACTTACCCATCCAGTCTTTATCTCTGACAAGTGTTAAATTATTAAATTATAGCAACTGAGGAAAAAAAAAAACCCTCACAAAGTCATCCTCTTTATTTAGTTGTATCGTTTTGAGCACTAGTAATGAACGTTTCCAAAACCTCTGGTTTCAGCATTGTGATATTTTAATGCAGGAGCTAATGAAGGGCTGGAGCTGCAACCAAGGCTATTTAATCTTATCTTTGCCTTCTCCTTGTTCAGAAAGTGTTTATCTCTTTCACAAATAGAAGAGGCATGAGCTCATTATAGAACTTGCTATTCCCCATTCCCCTCACTGCTTCTTGTCTACATGGCTTTTATTCCTTTGGCGCTGCCTGAGCAAGGTTAATATAAGCATGAAAGTCTGACAACAGTTGTACTTCTCCCTGACTAAGATGTTTCAGCCTGTTCACTGGTATCAGTATTCTTGTTTGGCAACAAGGAAATAGAATCTGGGTGGATGGCTTCATCTTTAAGAAATCTTCTTCGCAGTTATGGCCACGGCTTCCTTATCAACCTGTTTCAAAACGCCTTCGTTTACTGGGGGGTTGGAAAGTGAAGGAAGAAATTTAAGTTCAAGGTCTCCTGGTGTTTACATGGTTAGTTCTTATTTGAGTTCTTTTATTTAAACACAGCTGCCCTGTCCTGGACTAAGAGCCAGCTGTGCTCTGGCAGGTGAAATCTATGGTGGTGCTGCTGAAGCCAGCGATGGAAGTCTGTGGAGGCAGGGAGAAATCTGAGGAACTCTCAAACGTGGGATGTTAGGTTGGCTCACTCTTGGATTAACTTCTCCGTGCAGGCTCTGAACCCAAATTCTTAAATGGGTTGTAAACACATGAGCTTGTGCCGAGCGACTGATCTCGCAGCCCGTGAGCCGTCTGGTTGCACTTGGGCAGGATCTGAGGGTCGCGCGTTTGCCTGTGCCTGCTGCAAAGCTCTGACTCCAAAGGCACTGGGAACAGCAACCTGTGGAAGGATACCTCTTGCACAAGGGCAATCCGCAAAGTCCGAATCACAAATAGGACACAGGGTTTGGGTCATGTAATTTTCCCCTTGATATTCTTAGAGCATGTAGATTTTATAGTCCTCCGCGACACTGAGTAGGAGATCTGTGAACATACATTTTTCTATCAATGGGATGTCCTGATAGTCAAACCTAGTCTTCTCTATCCTAAAATCTGCCTCTTAATTTTGAATTACAAACTGGCAGATCTTATCTTCATTTCCTTCATGTGATTATGAGCATATAAACATGGTGCTTGATCCCTGCTTAGCCACATAATTCTTGCTATGTTTGTTGTAATCTGCTGCCAAGCTGAATTTTCTGCAAAATGCCATCCCTTTTTCCTCTTTTGCACATGCCATCTTTAAAAACAGCCAGGGAACAAAGTGAAAAGGAATTTGTCTTTTTCATCAAAGGACAATAAGAATTGTCCTGGTACAAATAACTGTAGAACTGTTATAATTTACTTTTTTTACTTTAATCACCTGATTTTTATTACGTTTCTTGATATAGATGGTTGTCATCTACAAAAAATGTTTGAAATAGCCAAAATTTATGCTTGCCTTCTAGAGGAATTGTTAGTTTGAGACAACAAAAGAAGAAGAAAACTGGCATTATAAAAGGTCTCTTTAAGATTTTAGACCTTTCTGTTTGTAGGTCAAAGTCAAGAGAACTTTGAAACACTGATGTACTAAGAAATTTTGGGGTGCTGGGAGTTACGAGGCTTAGGTGACTGGGTTTATCCAGACTTGTACCGATATACAGTAAAACCTTTTATGATTATAAAGACAAGAAATGAACATTTATCTTAAAGTTTTTGTGGGTGTCTGTCTGTTCTTAGTCAGTAGCACATATTTAAAATGGTAAACCCTTTATTATCTAGCTGCTACAGAGAATGCTGCTTTCCCAAAGCAGTTGTCAAAGGTATGCTTGTAATGTTGTGCTGAAAGTATTTTTAGGGGGAGTAGTAAACTATGCTGGTGATGTGTTTTCTTTTGGGGAAAAAAATGCTTTAATGCATTGGCAAAAATTTGAGTGAATGACATTAGAAGACTACAAGTTGGTTGTTGATTTGCCAAGAAAAATGAGATATGAGCTTGGTGAACTTTAGGAACACCTGACTGAAATTTTGAGCCTGTGGGGGTGATTTTTGCCCCTGGCTTTTGCCCCTGCCATATTGCAACTTTCTTTCTAGGATTGAGTTAAGAAAAGTGATGCAAGAGGGCTAAAATGGAAATAGAGTAAGGGAGTAAAATGTTAAAAATCAGCTGGTTAATAACTGGTAACAAAAGAGGTTTTTAAGGAAGTTCTGTTGATCCTCAATAAACAAAAGGAGTAGGGAGTGCAATTAGAGATGGATTATAGTAGAGGCAGTTGGAAGGTAGGCTTCTTTGGAGAAAGACTAATTAAAAAGCCACAGGCCTGCCTTTTTTTGGGGAGTGGGTTTGGTTTGTTTTTCTAATTCACACAGGTTTCTTGCAGGACTCACATGAGAAAGATGAATCAAAAGCAGTCTTTTCATTTTCTTTTTATCCTTCAGAAGAAAAAATTATATTTGAAGCTTCCTTTAGGTGTAGTTTTGTGGCAGGTGTGGCTCAAGAAAACTAGTTCCTATAAGTAGAAGAGGTGTCTTGTAGGGGAGTCTCCAAAAGTCCTTTGAGTAACTTATGGTGGCAAATTTTTGGGAATTTTGATGTAGTTATTAAAAAAAAAAATCACTTAAAAAATTGGGAGCAATATTTAAACCAACAACTTCCCATCAAGACTCTCTCAAAGTTGTGAACAGATCCCTCTGTTTCTCAACAAGTGATTCAGTTTGTTTCACCAGCTCTTTTCTACCTTATCTCATTGATATGTTACAGAAATCCTGACTGTTTCTTATTTTTATGGTTGTGGTTTCACAACAATTCTTTACTTTGAGAATATAAGAAAGAAAAAAATGCCATGTGAGCTTTCAGGGTTTATGGAGTTACTCTCCACTTCAGTTTTTAAATCTCTTGGCCCTCCTCTTTCACTTCTATATGGGCATCTTAATGTTCTAGTCAGGTTTCTGTTTGTTTATGGCTGTAGCTGCACCAGGTCACAGTACACTGATTAATGGATGCTACTGAGATGACATCCTAAGGTTGTGAACTTCAGTCTGATATATTTTCTTCTTCCTTATTTACAATGTTCTGTTTAAGGACAGTAATGTGAAAATAAGCAGTTGCATTTGAAGCTCCGAAAGCATCTTGATGTATTTTCATTCAAGCACCAGCAGATGTTTAAGTACAGTGAATGCTTTAAGGGAAATACCTTTATATCCACTGGGGGAGTGGGAGACAAAGAAGGAACAAAATAATACATCCAGCTCCAGTATCCTGCATCAGATTTATTCTGTGTTCGAGAATAGGACCATTTTCTAAATTCACTTTTTAAAGAGAAAAAATCAGAAAGAGAAAATTCCATTTCAGGGTGTTAAATCAGACATTTGGTCAGAATGGAAGCACAGTTCAAGGAGAGACAGAACAAATAGGGATGTGCCAGGATTGACTAGCCAAGGAGCCTGAAATAAGGAATAGTGTGTGTGCAGGAGGAGGGGCAGGGACTAGGGAGAAGACTCATTCAACAATGCCCTGAGTGGCAAGAAGTAATCCACGTATTTATTAGACTTGAAATATCCCTCTCTCCTCACACCTCTCCTTTTAAGCAACAGTGAGAGAGAAACAACTTCAGTCCTGCTCGGAAGGTATTAGCTTTCTTCTTGAATTCCTGTTTTATTTTCTGCGCAGCTTTAAAGAGGAGTTTTGCTTTGCTGCACTTTTTCTGGATCTTAAAAAGTCTGGGCAGTTCCACACTTTTTCACAGCCCACTTGGAATTGCCACCTGGCCCTGTTACTACTTACTTTCTGCCAGCTGCTCCCCCCTGTGATAGAGGCTGCAGTATACCAAGCATTTGTTTTTAGGGTTCTGGTGATTTCAGGAGAGGAAGAAGGAGCTATTGCACTTGCAGTAAACAGGTATTTTTAATGGTCAGGTAGAAATAAAACCTCCTATTTTCCTCCTGTACTTCCTGCTATACCTCAGTAGCAGTAAATTCTCCTGTCCCACCTATGTGTCACTCCAGGGGTGAAAAAGAACACTTGGGGTTTTTAATGACATCGTGTTGCATTGGCTGTGACCAGTGCAACAGAGCCAAATTCTGCTTCCTCTGGCAAGAGGGGAAAATCATGTGGTTACTGATTGTGTGGGGCACTTCCCATATCTGCAGGTGGTTGTTGTATTAGAGACATGTCACTGTGTCAGGCTTTATTTTTGCTTCTAATTATAATCTGTTGTGTGTATGTGCATAATCACAGTTTTAGTTTTGAAAACTGAATACAGTGTTAGTGTTGGGGAGTTGTTTCTGGTGTTAGGACCGTGGTATAACTTGCTGTGTATGTTACAAATCCTAAACTCTGGATGGGTAGACCTGTACCTCCTCCACAGAGCTCCTGGAAAAGTTCTCCTGATAAAATATTGGGTGCATGCTGAAAAATGGCAGGAAAATAGTGTCACATTAAGCACAAAGAACTTGCAGGTCAGGTATGAGTATTTTCAAAGAAAAATTCTGAGTATCAGCCTTTCTATCTTAACTGGGCTTTTGGAAGTGCAAATGAGTGTTTTCTGGTTTTGGTAGCTGTTTACAAATTTTGCTGAGTAGGTTTGTAGATCCTTCTTGTAAATGATTCGTAAGGGGAAAGTCAGTAAGATCATATTTTGCTCGATTGTGTTAGGTGATGCAACAGCAAATTCTTTCTTCACCCAAAGTTGGCATGTCTAAAGAAATGGTATGGAAAAAAAAATATATTTTGTGTTGCTAAACAAGTACACTTTAAATATACTTGCCTTGCAAATGCAAGCTCATAAAATTATACATTTCATCGATATTTTGCTACTGTTGTCTCTCCAAGGTAACGCTTCGTCCTTGCTTTTCCTCTTTCCTGATCTTGAAATGTGCAATGGCTTGGAGCTGAACAACCCCACCTCAGTGAATCTGTAGGCACTGCATCCCCACTATGTTCATGCTCAGTGAAACTCTGGAGAACCTGCTGTTTCATGTATGGTGATGTGTAAGAGCAGAGCAATCGTGTTCCTGGGGGATGGATGGCAGGAAGAACAAGCTATTCCCTCTCAAGGAGAAGCACACGTTCACTTCAAGGTTAGGTTTGGAACATTTGGAAAAGCACAGCGTGGCCCCGGTTAGGATAACTGTGCTAGGAGTGGCTTTGAGAGACTGGAGTTCATGAACTTAAACGCTTCCAGCTCAGTCAGCCTAAGAAGCCTGGAATGTGGTGATGTCATGGGCAGTTTCGCCAAGTGACTTACAGAAGTAGCTTTTAGTTGTTTGATGGAAATTGTTTTCAGAAATGCTTTCATACTTCATGACATTGCCTTTAGATGTATTTAGGGAGGGCTCAAGATGTCATTTGTAGAATGTGCAGGTGCTGCCACCCTGGGATTTTTTCCCAAGGCCTAAGCTGGTATCCTTGCTTTGCTCTTGTTAATTGCCTCTAACTTGGAGTCTTCATTTTTGGAAAGACCTGGAAATAGAGGGAAAACAAATCTGACAGCTTGCAGTAGCATCGTAATTGAGATATGATCTTCAAAACAGCCTTCTTGTTTTACCTACCAGCTTTTAATGATTCTTGGAGACGTGTCTCTTACCTATGGACTGTTCTGGTGCAAGGCAGTCTGTGTTTCTTGATGGTCTCCTTAGAGTTTAACTGATTTCTCTTGGCAAGTGACCATGTATGTCACAGTCACTAATCTTGTTAAGCTTTGAAAAAGAAACCGAAACTGTCATTTAAATGTAGCACCATTTTCTTTACTGTTCCACCTTTCTACTGCATTCCCCAAAATACTTAAAAATCTGCAGATCTATTAATTATTTTTTAGTATTTTCAGTCATACTGATGCTTCCTTTCTCTTTTGCAGCAAGCTGGCCAGCAACTGTGATCTGATATTGTAAAAGTCTCTTGTTCTTTTTACAGTAACTACTAAGTTTTTATAAGATGGGGTAGAAAAATACAGCCTTTCCTCTTTTATGCAGTGTGTATTTCATTTTGAATGTGAATTTTTTCAGTGTAAGAACTGAGCTTGGTTTTTTTCAAGAACCTCACTTTTCAGGGCACTTGCATACAGAGAAAACAGCCTGAAGTTCTTATCCCTAAACATGCCAGGTGCTGTGACACTTCTGAAAATCTGAATTCTTCTGAAAATGTCTTGAGCCCAGTTGCTGCATAAGCAGGTAACCCAGCAATGAACATCTTATTTTTATTGTTACAATTAAATGGGTGAAATTAATGAAATGCGATGCTGACCTGAATTTTTGCCCTGCAGCCTTGTTAGACTTAGCCCAGAAACATCCCACTGCCCAAAAGCAGACATGCCCACTGCACTTTGTAGAATAAGCCACAGACATTGAAGTGCTTCTCCTGGCCCTGCCTGGAGTGAGCTTGTCAGGTATTCCTGACAGAAAGGGGGAAAGAAGGACTGGAGGTCACAGAAATAAATCTTCCAGCCTAGCCTAGACAAAATGCCTTTCACTTTGAGTCTCAGTATTGGTTGCAATGATATTTTAAATTCAGTGAGTACTTTTACATAGTTAGAATCTTTAAAAGTAGGAGAGAAGGCCTTTTAAGTACAAACACTGCAGCCTGGCAGAACCTGTGTTGTTGTTTACTGCAAGAAAGGGCAAAGCATTTTGGGGAGAAAAGATCCCACTTTCAAATAAAATAGTCAAGTACTGGCTTGGATGTTGAGAAAGCTTTCTTTCTTTTGCTGCAGATGTTGTTAAATTTTAGCCAACTTGGAATTTTATGGACAGCAAAAGGCTTGATTTCTTTTTCTTTTTCGAACATGGTACTAGTTAAATCAACCCTGGCAAAGATAAAGCAAAACATTGACGCACAAGCTTGGAATGAACATGTTCAGTCCCTTCTCATGCAAAAACCAGCAGAAACCCCAAAAGGGTTATTTTTAGCTTTTGTTTTCTCCCAGGATAGATAAATGGAATCAGCTGTGACAGAGACATGATTCACCAGCATGAAAAAGGGACTGATATAATCCAGAGCAAACAAACAAAAGCAGAAAAGGGTTTTAGGGAAAACGGAGAAATGGGTTTATTTTTAGTTTGAGTCCACAGGTTTTGGAGAGGTAGTATTCCTCTTTCTCCTAGCTCTACCCTGAAAGTTGAACAACTTTCAGACTAACAAGCAGGAATGATCTCTGTTTATGCTAGTAGAAATCTGAAATGTACCAGGACCCTTATTATTTCTTTCTCTTAACCCTTGCAAATATACCTTAAGACACTGCTAGTTTTTAAAGGCATTTTAAAGGCACCTGATTTGATTTTTTTCTAATATGACTGCAGAAAGTTATTCCCTTCTTTGCATCAGCAATCAAAATGTTATTAGTTTGGCTATCTTGCCAGTAACAGAAACTTGTGTTTCTTGTAAGGCAGAAAGGACATTGAGCTGGTGACCAGTAGTTACTTAATTCACTTTTTTCCTGTGTCTTAAAGATACGCAGCTTTGATACATTCTGAGTTCAGTACAGATGGCTGGTATTAAAAGCAGAGATATTGTATGAGTCTTGAACCAGAAGCTATTAGAAAATAATGTGCAGTGTTAACTTCTCTTTAAAGTACAAATCCCTCCAGCTCACATATTTCACCAGACATTCAACCACTGTCACTACTGGTTTCTGTTTGCTGTTGTAGAGTGTATCTATGTGTAAGCTCAGACTGTTGCTTTGTTTTGAAGTTCTAGGGCGTGCATATTTATTATATTTTTCCTGTGGGTAGGATTTTTCCTGGGTTATGGTATGATGGATGTCAAATGAACTCAAGCCTGTTAAGGTGTTTGCATGCAACTTTGCAGAACGTGTCGGTGTGTGAAGATCGGTAAACCTTTCATGACAAAACCATGTTTAAGTTAATTCTGAATCTGCTGCCTTTGTGAGAAAGCAGAGTGTGCTCAGAAAAGCTCCCCCCATCAGAGCTCACAAGAGTTATCTGTTCTGCAGTTTTGTGTGGCTGTGAGAAAAATTCCTTTCTATTTTACTCCCTTTTCCCATCCTCTCTGTTATCCCCATTTTCCTTTCTTTTTCCCGCTTCAAAGCAGCAGTATGGAATCAGTGCTGGTGCATGGTTTGATAAAGCCTGCCCATCCACTGGTGGGAATGTCACAGGACAGATGTTTTGAGGGGCTGCAAAGGTGGAGGAACAGGAGAGGTTTCTGCAGGGAAGACAATCTGCCTCTGTAGGCCCACAGTGGTGATAAATAATTCTAGGCATGACTTCCTCGTATTTTCTCCAGAAAGAGCATTGTGAACTTCCCAGCAAAAATGGTCAATAAGTGGTAACAAATCTATTCAAAATGCGGGGTTCCAAACAATATGTGAAGTAAATTGTGCTCTGTATTTAGCCATCAGAGAAACTTGGAGCATTTGAAGGCATTTGAAGAATAAGTAGTTGTGCATATCAAAGGAGAATCTTCTTCCCTAAAGACTATACTGTTAGAATTTGAACTCATTTTGCTGTCAGGCTTTATGTGATGATTGTGGACCTTGTCATGTGCTGTAAACCTGTCAGCACTGCTCTGCTTCCTAAAGGTGAGGTACTGGGTTGTTGAGAGCTCACCTGTGTGTGTGTTTCAGGAGTCTGTGGGTGGTATGAGCAGCATCTGCAGATTTATGTTGCTTGATCCTTGCAATGAATTAACATTTTGTTTTCACTTGAGTAGGTGACACTCAAGTTAACTGTAACTTTATCAACAAAAAAGGGAAGAAAACGTGGAGTTTCTTGTGGGAATCGGAGTACTGCAGGAGTTTTGTGAAAAGTCTCTTATTTCTGGTTTCTTGCTAGTGGCAAATAAGCATAGGAGAGTTCCTTTTATGCATTCATTTCACCTCTTCAAATTATCTGGTTTTGCGTGTTTTCTCATTCGAGCTCATGTGAATTTTGGGAAAAAAAATATACTAGTGCAGAAACTTGCATTTTCACTGTGAAGCTCCATGTTGAGTGACTGTGTGGGAAGGGGAAAGAGATGTATCAAGGGAGGGGTTAGGTTGGATATTAGGAAAAGGTTCTTCCCCCAGAGGGTAGTTGGGCACTGAATGGGCACAGCTCCAAACCTGATCCAAGCCCTGAGCTTGAGGAGCGCTCGGATAATGCTCTCAGGCACGTGGTGGATTGTTGGGGTTGTTCTTTGCAGGGCCAGGAGCTGGACTTGGATCTGTGAGGGTGCCTTCCAACTCGGGGTGTTCTGTGATTCTGTCTTTCGTGCTTACTTATGTGGCTGGAGTATATTGTCTTCTTTGGATAATTCTTATGGCAGGACAGGTTTTTTTACTGAGGCTGTTTCTTCCTATCTCCTTCCGTATTTCATCTCAAAATTGTGCTTTTAGCAAAATCTTGCAACTTGGCAACTTGACAGGGGTTTTTATATCTACATTCCACTATTTTCTCCCCGTTGCTTGCAGGTTGATGCAGTTTATTTAAAATTTGTCACTGGGATGTCCTTTTATCAGAGGATGGCTGTACTCCTTGGCCAAAATCCCATTAAAAAAAAATAGCTGTTTCATTTCTAAATATGCATATTCTGACTTAAAGTCAAAGCAATAAAAAAAGCACACTGAATTATGACTTACAATCTAGTCCACTTGGCTCCATTCTGTCCATTAAATCTTTTTTTCAATAAGATGAGCACGTAAAAGTTCTACTCTCGCTGCTTTTGTAATTTAAAAACATAGAAAAGTCCTACTACAGATTGTCACAGTTCTGGTGAGATAACAAATACCATATGAGTTTCCACTCTGCTCAGCAGAATAAAATGGATCAAGTTTAAGGGAGAATTTAAGGCATAAAGTAGATCATAAGTTGTTACAGAATGGTCCTAGTAATTAAATGTTGAGGTTACCGTTTTTTTTAAGACCATGAATGACAATCATTTGAAAGACCCATGATAATATTTCTTTTAAAATCTGTGAAGGCAAAATGCTCAAAGGGGTTTATTTCTCCATTGATCATATCAGATGAAACCCCTTGTTGGTAAAAACCTTTCTATCACGTAGATCACATCTGCTGCCACAAATCAAGGAGACTTTTTCTGATATAAGAAGACAAAATAAACACAGGAAATTGCTGTTTTTTCAAGAAAGCTTTCAAAAGAAGCTGCATTATGTCACTTCAGAAACTGCAAGTAAAATGAGCAGGCTGAATGTGTTTGTTTTGGTGACTTTTCACTTCCTTTGATAACTAGAACAGTTATAATATTACTCAATAAACCAACTCATTTTATGGGATATAGTTTTGTGCAAACTGGTAAAAAGTCTCTGACAGAAAAAAAAAATGGAGCAGAGGAAGGGAAGATTTTTATCCTAGAGGTTGTATTTTTTATATTTGTCTTAATTGCTGTAGTGAAGTGACAGTGGCAGAGAATTATGCAAGAAAAACAAGGCCCCAGTTTCTCCTTTTTTCTTGCTTCTCAAGGCCATATAGATGAGAATGTATGCCTTTGGAGTATGTCAGTCAGCCTTCTGAAGATTTATCTGCACTCACACTTAAAATCTATATACTGATTAGTGCAATCAGTCACTCACAAGCTTGACACGGACCACTGTATAAATTATATTTAAGGGATGTCTTCACTGGGATGTTAACTTGTATTTTCATCTTAGGTTTATTATTAATGTGCCCTCCTCTTTATAAGTAGTAGGTAATAATTCTCTTCATCTGTTTCAATTTCAGTCTGGTTTTCTGCTTCTTCTCTGTTATGCTAATGTGGATACAGATACAGCACTTAAAATTCCACAACAATGCAAGCAATACAGGACATGATGTAGAGTATTACCTTTCTATAGATCTGTTGCAGATAGCAAATACTGCCCTAAAACTGACTTGGAGCAGTAAAAAGTTTTTGTGGCCAAACACAAGCCTGTTTTACTGCCTTGATTTCTAAAGGGGAGTAGGGGAAAAGTCATAATAATTTTCACTTTGAGAAATATTTCCTCTTCTGGTTAGAGCACAACAAAAAAGGATGATTAGTTCTGTTCAGATCCTGTTCCTGACACTGACACCAATTTTTTGCTTACCTTGAGCTTCTGTTTACTCAGAAGTGAGGGCAGCATGTGAAGAGTAAGCTAGAGTTGTTTCCATTGCAGTCTCTTCTGTAAAGTGTTTTGTGATTCATTGGTGGAAAAAATCAGAAAAGTTATGCAAAAAACAAGTTGTTGTTTTAGTTCACCTTGCCCAGGTAGAATAATAACATCATAACCAGCTGCAAAGACTGTTCAGTCTGATGCTGCCAGAAAGTTTACAACCAATATTCTCACAAAACTCAAGTGAAGAAATTAATTTTTGTGGGGTTGTTTTTGTTTTGTATTGGTTTGGGGTTTTTGCCAGTAGATCTCAAAACACTTTAAAGAAAGACTACTGATGCTGTTTCCATTTTGCAGGTGGAATCCGGTGCATAAAGAGCAGGACGTGTATATATATCCTATATATCTGGTGGAAGGACTGAACAGGGAATGCAGTCCTCCTGGCCTCCCCAGCTCACAGAGGCTGTGACACAGGGCCATATTTATTCCCCATGCACAGTTTTCCTTGTATTCCATCTTTCTGTTTTTCTCCCCCTTTTCTCCCTGTCCCAAGGAGACAGACATTCAGCAGTGTAAAAAATATCATAAGGCCGTTTCTCTCCTGTCTAATTTTCAAAAGCAGGCCTGTACATTTTCTTTTTCCGTGTCAGTTGATCTGAAACTGAAGGCAATAAAAGGAACTGGACCTGTGCAATGTCACCTGTGCCATACAAGTAATATTTTTACCAGATAGGGTCATACCAGCTCATGGAGAGCTTTTCACATGGCCCTTTAGACTCCTTAAGTAGTCCTGTGGGAAATTCAAAATTCATTTATAGAAACAACAGAGCAGATGCCTTGAGGATGCCGCAGTGAAGTGGAATTCTTGCCTTTGCTGTCCACAGCACTGCTCTCTCCCCCCTTTTGTTTTCTCTGACGATATCTGCCAATACTTGTACAAATGTAAGCGGCACCAAAGAGTTCTTTCAAACTCTTCACAGCAAACGCTGCTGCAGTGCTGCGTTCTCGTGGCGCTTGAGCACCTGCCAAACACCTGACCCAGCCGAGCACAGTTCACCTGCACTGTGGCCCTACCTGTTTTTCCTGTTGCTCTTGTAGCCTCTCTGGGCCAGCAGCAGGGAGGAGGAGCTGCAGGGGTGAGGCCAAGCAAGAACCTGTCACAGCCGGGAAGCAGCTGGACTGGGCACTGGGGTTGGGATAAGGAAGAGAAGATTTTACCAAACTAAGTGCCCTCTTGCACTGCATGGTCTGCAAACAGTAAAGCATTCTGGGACCTCAGCAATAGGAAGTGTGCTGACAGTTGGGATTAACTGGAAAAAGGTTTGCCCAATCTTCAAATTTCTGAAAGACTTGTGTGCTCCTTTTCCAGAACTGCAAGAAGTTTTATGGTATTTCATCATATTGTAGTGTTTTTCTAGTGAAAATTGTGGAAAAAAGCCCCCAAAACCCAGAAGTCATATTCCTCAGCATAAGCTTCTCCAACAATTTAAAATTCAGGATAAGTAGCATTTTCCACTCAGACTGTCAGTGTGGATGAATGCACATTGCTGCCAGCTTTCCAACACATAGAGCTGTGTACATGTGGTGGAGAAACAAGCAGCAATGCATGGGGAATATATCCTGGATCTGCGGGAGAGGTGTCTGTGCAAGCCCTGTAGATTGTATCTCAAGAAGTTTGAGACGGAGCTCTGACAAATATGCACTCTGGTTGCAGTGCAACACCATGATGGCATTTGGAAACTGTGACCCGAGTAGCTTGATGCGGGCTGTGCTGTGGGTGTTCACGATAGCAATTTTGTGGAAAGCAGCCATGAGGAATCTTATTTATAATACATGAGATGCATTCAGCCTGAACACAGGCCACAGTGTCTCATCCAGAATAATTGCAGAGGAGCTGCTTCTTGTTGTGTGTTTGGTGATCCAAAAATCTGTCCCAGATTCTCGACTGGTGTAAACTAATACATCTCTATTAAGTTTGGTGGTTCTGCATTAATCTCCAGCAGCTGGTCCAGCGTGTGAATGAGTGACAGCTTATGCCCATGGCAATGCTTGCTGCTCCTTTGTACCTCAGCCTTCGCAAACAAGTTGCTTCTGCCTTTTCTTTCCTTGCTTCGCTCAAGGGAATAATATTTTAGACACGTATGCCCTAAATGGAATTGATGTGAGGATGATGAATATGGAAGAATATCACTGTGGTAAAAAAAAGCAATTGACTTTGGGAGAATAACAGTCTTAATTTCTAGAGAGATAGTCTCTGATGTAAAACTCAGAAAGGAAATGAACCCTCTTATATGTTTTCCTTCCTTGTGTTTCCTTTGAAGTGTGGGAGTAGAATTGTAAATACAACTATAATGTCTTAATTATTTGTAATTTTTCAAAATAGTGTTTGACATGAGAACAAATAGTTTTGGAAACATTTTGATTTTACATTTTTACAGAAATGGAAAACATTCTGACAATATGTTACATTTGGCTACCAGAGTAATTTAGACAAGGCTGTATAATTTACTTTTTTCTTATAAGTCTGAATTGTGAGACAGGGAGGCTTAGAACATAATGTTTATATAGTAAGTCAACTACAGAAAAAATAGAAACACAAAAGAAGAAGCCATTTAAGCAAAGACCACCATGCTGAACAACAAATATCCACACTGGCTGTTCTTTGAAGTCAGACACTTAATGCCTTTTATGTCAACAGAAATCAAAGGGAAAACTGAAGCACCAAACTTGAAAGGTTAAGCTGCACATTGGTCATGGCATAGTTTGGTATACACTGCAAATGTACAAAAATGCAGAAGTTTTGGGTTTTCTTAATGGACCACTTTGGCTGAGGGACTGAATGAGCTTAGCAAAAGCAAGCTAAAACTTAATGTTCCCTTTTTCATTTTTGATTTACCATCAGAAAAACTCATCCCCAGTGCTAAAGAGTCAGGAACTATTCACGGGCTGATCTATAACTCTGAGTAAGGGAAGAACAGATTTTCCTAAATCTTTTAAGTGAAAAAAACAATGGAAGAGCTGGAGGTAGAGATGTGGTGTCCTGAAATGAAGCAACTGTAATTCTCTTACACTTTAGAATCATCAGTTTGCATTCCAAATACATGCTGAAGCAGCCAGAATTCACATATAGTCTTTGCTTAAATTGCAGGCTTTGTTTTCTTGACAAGAATAACACAGATGTTTGTGGTCTTTGAGATGCCATGTAACAAATGGCAGAACTCTAAATAGAAAGAGAAAATCAGAAAAATGGATAGTTGGTATTTCAGATTTGTTATCTTGTTGCCTATCTCCATATCTTCCAGACAGAATTTTGAAAGTATATCTATTTCAGAGAGGGAGGGGGGAAATACCCTAGTTAGTTTTCACTGTAAATTAAAGCAAGTTGATCAAATTATAAAACAAGCTAAAAAGGTAGGGCGAGGGTTTTTTTAAATTATTTACAAAGAATATCAGAAGACTCACTATTTCATATCCTCAATGATTTTATTTTTTTAAACAATCTTTTTCCACTCAGAGAAATTATGTTTTCATATGCTTCATTCTTGCGTAAAACAGATCTGGAAATAAAAATTGGTTTCTTTCAGCAATGTATTTATGTGGCTAATTTGACTGCCTATTTTCTTGGCAATTAAATTTTGTGCTGTAAGCACTCCGTTGTTAAAAAAAAGGAAACATAGCATGCAGGCAGCATAAGGTATGTGGCTAAAGCTTGCTATAGTTTTTCCCAAGCTATCATAAACCATCCTTAATGAAGAGAAATAGAGTGTACTTGATAACTGAATCAGGTTTTGTAAATACACATGCTTATTAACACACACATGCATGAGTGCAAGCATTTAGAATTTGATAATGTTTAAAAACCTAACTTGCTTCTGAAACAATGCTTTTGTGCCAGAATTAAGGTATCAATTTCAATATTTGTGCTGAATCAGATCCATTTGTAAAATGTCAGCTCAGTAGTTATTGACAAGAGAATTATCACAGGACCCCCTTTTCTGGACATAAAGCATCAGCCTGAAAGTATTAAATAACATCTGGCAGTGACCTGCACTTTGTAAGCCATATTTTTGAAATCAGCTTAACATATTTTGTCCAAACAAACTGAGAAATTAAGATGCAGAGGAAAGAAAAGCATTCCAGCTGCAGATAAAAATAATTGCTGAAGTACTATCAGGAGACACTGAGTAATTGCAGCAGTGTGATTGAGTGGAGGCAGCAAGTATTTTTGTATTTTAACTGTAAAACAGGACATCAGAAAAGAAAACAGAAGGTCTTTAATATGGTACTATCATTAAAAAAAGGTTCGGTTAAGCAAGTATATTGTACACAGAGAAGTGTTATGTTTGTTAGAATGTGTGTGGAAGGAACTGAGAATAATTAGACTTATAATAGGAGTTTTTGGCTCTGGTTCCACACTGTTTCAAAGCCTCAACTGTTCTTGAATCCTTAATAAGTTAAGGAATGAGTACAGCAGAGGAGAGAGCAGGCAGAATCTGTTGTAGCAGCTTGCCCATGCCAGTTTGCCAAAATCTAAATAGCCCTTTAAAAAAGGCTTATTTTTTGCTGATGACATCATTCCTGCCACTGTCAAAGCGTGACAAGTCTTGGCTTGCCTAAAAAAGAAGAAAAAAAAACCTTTCTAAAATTGACACTGCACAGATTTAAAACATATACAACTACTACTATAAATGTAAGATACTTATACTGTTTTTTTCCATGCTACAAGTTTTCATTCACGGATAGTTTTTTGACATTTTTTGACTTTGTAAGTCTTTGGACAATGCATTTTCAATATCTCATTTGTTCTTTGTGATTTTGTTATGGCTGCCTTAGCTTAGACGTTGGACTATTTTGATACCAGTGCCCACAACTTCCCTTTTCTCCATCGTAGTTAATTTTGGAAATGTCTGTATAAAGTCAGGAAAGACACAGGTATTTCTGGAAGTGATCTAAATGCATGTTTTCCACGGTACCATACTAATCTTATATCTCTTTTTTTTTTTTAATTCTGATTTTTATTTACTCTGTTCTGAAGAAATATGGAAAAGATGCTTTATGAATGTATTTTTTAACGCTCATATTATTTGCCATTTTAAGCATCATCACCAGCTGTGAATTGTACAATGAATAATTAATGTTGAATGGCGACCTTGAACCTCATAAAGCTGATTAGTAAGACAATGCATCTGGGAGAACAACTTTAAGACTGTGCTTGTAAAAGAATATCAAAACAGCTTAACACAGTAGGGAAAAGCCCCCTGGAGCCCTTTTAAAACCAATTGCCTACAAACACTTCTAAAAAGAACAACTCTGTAGTGGGGGGAAAAAAAAAAAAGGCATGTGTAAAAATCCTATGAAGTTCAGAAAATAAAACAGCCTTTATACCTAATTGTAACAGAGATATTTGCAGTTAAACACTGCATAACATTATATAGAGGGTATAGTCAACCAGAATAGAGCATATTTGTCTTCTTTCGAGTTCAGATTGTTACGGCACATTTGTTTTCTAGTTCACTGGATTCAAAACTCATTCATAAATAAGGACAGCACACAGCTTCGTTGATACTTCAAAGCAGAAGATATTTGCCCTGATTCCTTTGCTGGCAAAGTGCTTAAAAACTCAGGCAAAATTCTGTGTTATTTCTGCACACCAAGAAAGCTATGTATGATGGAAATTTCAGAAATAATTAATTTGTTTTTTTCCCCCTGGAAAAAATATGTAATTTTTTTTTTCTTTTGATTAGCACGTTTGCTAAATGGCCTTTGCTTCTGTTAGTTGCAGGGCTGTGGCTGGGAGAGAGAAGTGAGTCTGTTCCTCAAAGTTCAGGCTGTCTGAAGGGACTAGGTAGCTATAAAAGATCAGATAAAGGGAGCCAGAGGGATGTAGCTCAAAGACACAAAGGAGCTTGCCTGAGATTATGAAGGAGCTGATTGACAAGTCTGAATTTACCTGAAACTGAAGAATTTAAGCTTCTGAATTAAACCAGCTGGCACAGAATGGACCCCTTCCCCCCCATTACATGGCAAAGCAGGGAGGATGTGCCACTCCTTCAGTTGACCAGGAGCACATCTGTCCGTGGGTGCCAAAGCTGGACCGGTCTCAGGCAAAACTGTGTTAATTAAGATCAGTGAGCACGAGTGATGATCTGAGTATCCCTACCAGAGACTGAATGGTTTTAATATCAAAACACGGCCCTGGTCCAGCTGTGACCTTCAGCAGCTTTAAATCAAGCATGTCTGCTCTTCATTTAGCCTTTTAGACCGTGTTAGAAGCCCTAAATGCAGACTAACTAATTCATGCATTAACTTTGGTTTTCCTCACATACCATTAAATTTGTAAATATTTAAAAGAATTAAGCAGTATCTTTTTGTTAAATGGTTTGATTTAGAACTGAATTTGATTTACTTAATGATTTTTTGATTCAAACATTTTAAAATATTGTAAATAATTTTAAATGAAAAAAATCAACATATAAACAGAATAGTCTGATTTTTTTTTTCCTTTTATTCAGCTGTGGGTTTGCAGCACTTTTGGAGATTTTATTCCAGTTTTGGATGATTTTAAACTAAAAATCTTTCAAATTTTCACAGTTTGAGAACATCTGCTGCTCAACCTTAGCCTCTAAGAAATCAGAACTTCTCTCTTAGAAAATTGAATAAAAAGCCCCCAGGCCTTCAGGGAAATCAGAGTTATGTCTGAATTTGGCAAGTAATTTGTCAGAGATAAGGATTCATTCCATGGCATCATTTAAAATTTGTAATATTCATGTTTTCATTTTAAAAATCACTACAAAACCAGTTAAATCTGAAAACTATGCACAATTTAGATTTGGATCAATCTAATTTAAAGTATTTTCATACTACAGTGTATAACACAGTGTAGTGTTGAATCACTTTTTGGGTAGACTTCCGTATTTTTACTGAATTGGTCTTGTTGTGGTGTTAAAACCAGGTCATGTTCACTGAAACCATGTGAGTTCTACACTGCAGATCTAACAAGTTTTAAAAATGCTTCTACAATTTTAAAACATGCTGGGTAATTTTGTCAGTACAGGGAAACTTCCAGTGGTTCAGTTAATATGCTCATTATTCATACAGGGCTATACTTTATAAAATAAGTTTGCTGCAGTTACTAGGGATTATCCACAAATGGATTGTATGTTTTTTTGGGTGGGTTTGTTTTCTATAAATAGATTGAGTACTTTTAATTCTAATTTGAATACGGAGCACAAATGATTATGAATCTGTCACAAAAAGTAAACTGAATTTTTGAAGTTCTTTCACATTTAGAGTGTTTTAGTTTTATAGTTCCAGTGCAGAGCCTTTCAGAATTTTAAAACAGTCTGAAACACATTCGATTTCATTAAAGCTATTTATTTGAATTATGAACAGAAAAATCTATTGAAGGATACACAAGGAATTCTGTCCTCTGGAATAAATAATTTGTCTTTGTACTGTGGAACTAGAAATACTGCTCAGAACTGGGCAAGTTGTACTTATGTGACCCCCATCTCATCTAAGCAATTTTCTAGGACTTAGTCCTGTTTGCTTTCTGTGACAACACAGGGAGTGCAGGATGTTGAAGACTTGCATCTGTGTGTTTGTCATATGCCAAGCTCCCCAAATCCTAATCTGTTGTATGCTGAATATGTGAGAAATATATTATTAGGGTAGGGTAAAACCCCTCTCTGCAGCTCAAATTTTGTTCTGAAGGCTTGAGTGAAGCTCAGAAGGGGTTGGTGGCCCTCCCACCACACATGGGGGAGTTTCAATCTCTTAAATGTCAACCAGCTTAACTGCACACCCCTTTTTATTGTGTTGGGTTTTGGTTTCTCCCCCCCATTGCACCCCCCAAATACTATGATATCAGCCAAGAATAACTTGAGGACTGCTTTTTAATGTTTTTGAAACATTACAGGAATGTATCTGATACTTTTTCATTCTAGATTCTTTTTTTTTTTTTTTTTAAGGCACTTAGTAAAATCAACAACTCCCTGAAAGCAGCCAATTGCTTGAGCTGGACCTGCAGAGAGCAAGGGTTCTGAACCCAAACTCAAAATGTTGGGCTACAGGAGAGCTTCTCTGGCAACTCTCTGGCTTCAGGCCTGTCAGTATCCAGAAAGCTCATTGTGTCAGTGCAGGCAATTTTTGTTCAAATTGCCAAAATCTTATAAATATCAGACCAGTTGGCTTTTCCCGCCCTGAACTTTCTGTGTATTCATCAGGACTCATTTCCTTTTTCTTATGAATTGACTCCTTTTCTGACACAATGACTGTGAGGTGGGTAACAGTTTTATCTTGTAATTTAACGAGTGAAAATATACTTATCTTTGTGGGTTTACTATTGCTTTTTCTTTATGCATCAAGAAGTATTTGATGAGCAGGTTTCAGGTAGAGTGAGAGAGAAAAGGAATAGTTACTCAGGCAAGCACCATCTTGGAATCACAGAACGAGTCAGGTTGGAAGGGACCAGAGTGGCTTATCTGGTCCCACCTCCCTGCTCCAGCAGAGTCATCCCAGGGGTTATTCCTCCTCAGGTGCAGGATCCTGCATTTGCCTGTTGGACTTTAAACAGTTCCTCTCTGTCCACCTCTCCAACCTGTTGGGGTCCCTCTGAATGGCCACCCAGAGCTCTGGGGGATCAGCCACTCCTCCTGGTTTTGTATAATCAGTGAGCTTGCTGAGGCGGCACCTTCCCCTTCATCCAAGTCATTGATGAACCAGTTAAACAATATTCCAGCCTGGCTCACACCGCTCCCACAGGAGCCCGTAGCACGGGCTGTGAAAGGAGAGTCCTGTTTGGACACTTATTTGCTTACAGTGACATTAATGGGTATTAATGGCTCTACAGATCTCAAGCAGACACACAGGAGTCCCCACATGAACTTCGTGAAAGATGCTATATCTCCTTAGTAAGTTATGAGGGGTGAACACAGAGAACCTTTTACGTTCAACGTACAGCCCCGCTCTGTCTGTGCGTGACTTCAAATTCTGCCTTGTGTGGTGTAATTTGATCGCTGTGCTGTGCCACCGACTGTTTGTCCAGCTGGTAAAAGACATCCCAAAGGCTTTCAGCATCTCGGGTATCTGGTTAGAGTTGAAGTGTAGGATAAATATGTTATACTTTGCAGCCTATTCTGAGCCCTCTGCACGAACCTCATCTCATGCCAGTTCCTCTTTCCTGTGGGGCCAAGCCCTGTGTAAAAAGCTTAATCTGCGACTGTGAGTAGCCACACTCCAAAATGACAAAAACCATTTAGAAATCTGATTGTGTGTTTGCTGAGGTACGTCTGTGCATCTTCTTTTTCATGTAGTTGGGTGCAGCCAAACCCCAAAACGTACTCACAAAGTGGGAAAGCAGGAAATCTTGCCTCCTCTCGTCCAGCTTGGCAAGGTACTGCTCAAAACTCCATCTGTTCGCTTATCCTTTAGTCATCGGCTTGAATGAGGAGTCAACCTGTGTAGGCAAAGACAGTGAAAACAGAATCTGTGCTCCTGGGGAAAAATATGACAGTAAAATTATTGAGCAGGGAACTAACCTAGGTATGTCAGACTTCATTAAATTTTAGAGCCTGTATTGTCTGATAATATGAGACAAGAATGGCCCCTTATAATGGTGTTTTGTTGTGAATTATCTGATGTGAGCTGATATACGATCGTGCTGCTTGTTTTACACAGATCATTAAGCAATGATGAGATCAACAGTAGCCTTGCACTGAATACTTCCCTGTTTCAATTATTGCAGCTGCATGTTTATTCTGAAATATTCAGATTCCTGAAATTAGGCAGGTTAGGTCCACTATCTACCACCTTAGTTAAGTAAGAAATTCTGTGGTTCTGCACAGTGTTGTGATTTGTGGTTTATTTTTCACATTAATTATTTGCTATCACAATTCATATGGATCATTTATAGTAGCTGGTTGTGTGAGGTTTCTGTCAGTTTTTCTTTGCTGTCTTGGAAAATTCATCAGAGTTTGGTTTGGGATGAGTCACGTCAGAGGCAACAGTACTATTTATAGTCTTGCATTGTTTCCAAAGAGACAGAAATGGAAATAAAAATTTGAAAGCTATTAGACAATAGAGGTACTATTTAATGTTAGAATGATTGAAATATTTAATTGCAAATTGATTTACTAAGATAGAAGATAAAAATCACTTTAATTTCATAAAAGAGAAATTTCTTCGAAAGAGTATGTATCATATACTTCAATAGATAAATCACAAAATTCATATAGTTCTCAGATGATACATTATAAATTAGGCTTGTTCAAGGATACTTTACAAAAGTGGGAGGATCTGTGGAGCATAAAATGAGCAGAAAAAAGTGTTTAAACAATGAAATTATTAAAAATTTGCATAACTTAAAAATAAAAGATGTCATGATGAGGTTTTTGCTGATCTAAGAATATAATTTCCCTTATAAATTCTATTATGACTTTAACAGCATTTGGGAAAAAATGTATTCATTCTGGCTACGTGAAGACGTCTTGCCTTTTTTGTTCTCTTACCTTTTATGTGTTCAGCTTTCATCTCCAGTTAACTGTACTATCCTTTTAAATATAACGGGATTGTGTAATTTAGATTTATTTAATGGAAAAGTGTTTTGCTTGTGTATGGCTTTATAGAATAATTGCAAAGCAGTGTCTCAGAAGACTTAATCATGGAGTTCCAATAAGGAGCTAGAATACACTGGTGATGATTTGCCAAGTAGATTTATTATATACTGTTGAATGCAAAGATAAAATGCTCATCTTTGCTTAGAGGTAATGAAATGGACTTTCAGATTAATATTATTCTGACAAGGGAAATAGTCAATGTATTTTTCTGCTGAAAGTCCCAGTCTTTCCCCTCAGCAATACAAAGTGCAGAGGTGACGGAGAAGTATCCAGGCAATGGGAGGTACTGAAACTACAGAGCAGCTTTTGTACTCCAAATAAAAATAAAAGTGGGTTCTTTTCACAACCCAGCCTGATGTATATGCTGGCAAAATAAATCAAGTGCTGGCCAGCTACAGATAGTTGGAATACTTTTCAGAGAACTCCATTTACCAGGAGTTCTGTAACTATCCCGACTATCAAAAGAGGGGTTTCCTGTGAAACTGCATGTGACATGGGAAGCAAATTAATGTGTGGTTTTAATAACAAAGATTATCTAATATGATACCGTGATGAAGTTATTCTAAAAATTGCTACCCACTAAGTGAAAAACATTGGAAGAGATTGGCAAGGAATGTCTTGTGCATATGAATGAACTTAACATGTGCCAGCCACGGGTAAGTGGAATGTGCCACTTAACAAATTATGCTATTTTTAGCACCCTAACCTTCTTCATATGCTTTCAATCAGGAGACGAGCCTTATGTATGTGAGGCAGCCAAAACAAGCTGCCAGTTGTGGCCTTTCCATTAGCTTTCCATGGTTTTAGTTTGCAGACCGAAGGCCGAAAAATCCTGCAGCTGCTGGCTGCGGAGTGCTGGCCCGTTTGCCGTAGCCATGGTGTGGAATTTCTCTGTGTTGAGTATATTTAGACAGCAGCACACTTACAAATGTGTTGTAAAATTGGACGCCTGCCGGGGGAGGCTTGGGCCTCTTTGGTTTACTTACTAAGCCTGTGTTTCAATGGAGAAGCAAATTTGATTTTTCTCCCCCCTCCCACTCTTTTCCTTTCTCTTTTCCCTCCTCCCCCATCCCTCCTTTGCTAAAGAGGCATCAGTGACTGGTGAGAAGAACTGACCAACTTGACCTCCTCTCCCACTGGTGGTCATGAGAATAATACGGGAGGAGGTCAAAGGTTAGCTTTTGAATACTCTTAGGAGCTAATTTATTACAAGGAGGGAGTTTCACATTGGCTGAATTATTTTCTTGAGGAGAAGACCACACTTGAGTTTGTTTATGCCTTGTGTTCATTGGGAGTTCTCTTTAGGAGTCTTTCTATGCACCTGTGCAGAGCACAATAACAGCCCTTTTCTGCAGAGTGGAATAGCCGACAGCCAGAGAAAAAAAATGGGCTAGCCTGGAGCAGAACCTGGAGGTTATTTGATTACAGAATGTAGTCCAGAGGGTTTTTTCATTGTAATTCCCTTTCCCCATCCCGCCTCTTTTGCCCTTATGTTGTTGCTGGATGTTTTTTGACTGGTGGAACATGGGGAAGCTGGAATGGGGGAGGAGGGAAGGAAGGAGAGCACATTTGCAAGAACATCTTTCTGAGAAATAAAAGATCCTTCAGGAAATATGGATCAGTGATAGTCAGTGGAAAGTCAAAGGAAGTCAGTGATAGTAAAAGCTGCCGTTGTCTCAGTGCTTCCATTTGCTGTTGGGGTAGAAGAAATTCTATATTCTGCTTGCATTTCGAGTTGCCTGGAACACTGTGATACCTTATAACTTAGGAGTTTGAAAATTATTTGCCTAGATTTAAATGTCCTGGCTACACTTAGTTTCTGCTGCTCAGCTACTGCCCAGCAACCTACTATTTCAGTCATTCCTTGTGGTTTTGTACAGTGTCTAGTGATATCTCAAACATCACTTACTGTCAGACAAGGCAGCTACAGCTGCATATTCTTTCAAGACTCCCATTATCCAGAAAATCTTGATCTATTGCAGTTTTTCTTTTTACAAATCAACTCTCTAGCCGTAGTTTGCATTTTAAAAAATATCTGTTGTCTGTTACGAGATTCCATACATTAAGCTCTCTGTGCACTGGAATCTGTAACTTTGCCTGAATGTTCTACTGATTTAAATTTGTTCGGATTGTTGGTGAAAAACTCTGAAAGGCAAATTCATGTAAACAAAGCAGCTTTCTTTTGAATGCAGTGGGATTAGGAGGCTGAGCCTCTTCAGCACTGGAACCTGGGTTTGTTGGGGGAGTTCTACATATTCCACATTTCTGAGCACCGGGTCTAGGTAAAGCTGAAGTTCTAAATGTGCTCATTAGCTTTGTCTGTGCAGGCAAGGGGTAAAGCCACTCTGGGGAGCTTGAGAAGGAATTGAGGAGTTCCTGGAGCTGTAGTCAAATTTAAGGAATACCAGCTTTCTGCCTACAACATTTCTCCCTGCCTCTGCAGTTTGGATTTTGTCTCTTAAAGACGTTTGCCTGTTACACTTTTGGAGAGAGATTTACAGCAGTTTAGCAGGTATTGCTGATAAACCTTTATAAGTTACAAAGTCCACACAAACAGACATAGTAGTAGACAGGGCCCTCCCAAGGCTGTCACAGGGGAACATCAGCTCCATGGTCCAGCATGGATGACCAAGATGGGAACACCTCTCCTGGTAACAGACTGAGGGGGTCACATCCTGGGCTGTGGTACTCACTATGGGGCTCAGGGGGAGAGCATCTTGGGATAGCACAACATTTACTGTGGGTTGTTCTGTGGAGGAAACAGAGGTGGAGAAAGGGGGAAACATCTGGGAGGTTTGAGGAGAAAGAAGTATGGAAAATAGAGGGAAGAGGAGAGAAAATGGATTGGTCACATGTAAACAGTTGCTTCTCACACCTGTCTGTCCTTGCCCTTTATCTGATTGGCATGGACTGTCCTGTCTTCTGAGTAACCCTTGCTCTTTTTTGAGGGACTCTTTATTCTGTGTGGGAGTACAGAGGTCAGCAACAAAGTCAGCCTGTGAGTCGCAGGAGTTGTTCATCTGTGGAGCCTGCAGCTGGAAGCAGGGAGGGTTTGCAGGGCAGTGTGTGATCTCTGGTCAGTACAAAGCTGCACTAGCCAGAGGGTTGCTGGGGAAGCTGGATAGTGGCTAGAGGAACTGAGGTGGCAACTGCAGGGATCAAGCTATTTATGATGGAAACTGCAGGGCTTTTGAGGGTCAAGTGAGTGTATGCATATGTGCCTCAGGGTGAGGCACCTGGAGATGAGAGGGTCGAAGGACGAGTTGCTGAGTAGACTAACAGCATCTACTAGTGGAATCTCTAATGTGTGCAATCTTAAATGCCTGTGCATCTGTTGATGTGTGCAGGGGTGACCTCTGCCAGCAGCTGGAGTGGGCTTTGGGCCTCAAGGGCTTGTATGTCTGAGGCAGCTACTGGAGAGATCCAAATTGTGTATGTACGAATATGTTTTCTTGTAGCAGACCTTCCTCATCAGCCAGTGAGGGGAAACAGGGTAAGGCCATCAGTGCTGAGTGTTCCTGTCTGTGTTGATCTGCGTGGCTGGCCACATGTTTGTGCATATATTTGTTGTATATATGTGTGTGCCTGCCTACTAGGAATGCACCTCTACCAGCTGAGACCTCTGGCAGGAGCTTTCCCCATCTCAGGCTTCTGTATTCAGCCACCGAGGAGTTTGTTTTAAATCACCTGAAGGAGGAGTGAATTGCATGGCTGGGTGCCTGGTGCTGACAATAGCAAAAAGTCTTGGTGTAGGCAGAACATTATCACAATCTGAGCTTTGATGATAAAACCGCAGACTGTAGTGATGAAACTGAAAGGAAATACGGACATTCTTGTGCAGATCTGGAGCAAAATAAAAAAAATAAAAAACACCAGACCTTTTTCTGTGCTCTTTGAACATGAGGAGTCAGTGATGAGTCCCACAAATTTCAGAAAACAAGCATCGTCCTGGCAAATAGCTTGACCCTTCGGTGGTCTAGTAACGGGAGAAGGTAGATATTCACATTTCTGCTGTAACATCTGACCGGTACCCTGAGCCAACTGCTTTTCATTGTATCTACACTGCCCTGTGAAAAGAGGAAGACATCTGAGAAATGGTGCTGCTGTGCTTAATGAAAGGCTGTAACTGAGCACGTGCTCACCATTGCCCTGGCGATGCTCCTTCCACATTGTAGCACCTGGGGCTGCCCTTTGTTCCCCCTCCTTTGTCCTTCAAGTTATAAGATCTGCAGGCCAGAAACTGTCATCTCTCCCCCTTGGACTGTGTCCACACCTCTTACAGCAGTATAAATGATAGTATCTATCTGCCAACTGAGGTTACTGTTCTGTGAGACTTGGGCACTACTGGAGAGCTGGAACTGCATCGCTGCTGTGGGTGGCAGCCTGTCACTGACACTCAAACCTCTGTTCAAGGGTGGTTCTGCTTTATTCCATATTTTCTCTGCTGTTTTCCATGCTGTTGGTTTTGCTGTGCAAAGTGTTGCCTTTTGTGCAATTACAGAACAGCCACTGCTTGTTCGCTGGGGTTGAGAAACTCACTGATAGACAGAATCAATGAAGGCAAAGCTGAGCAAACCTGTCCCAAGTGCGAGCTGGCGTTAATGGAACAGGTTTGATACGGAGCCCGTGTGGCTGCTGGGGAGCTGGCATAGCTTGAGGTTGTGACTCCGGGATAACTTCTCTGTGTTGGATTGGATGAGGCTTGTTAGATGCCAGTCTTCTTCCATTCATTTCACAGAGGAAGGAATTTTTACACCCATTCAGTTCAACGGCAAAAATAATACCACGTTAATAGTTGATATATAAGTTTTTGCAGAGTGAAGCAGCACTTTTGTTACTGCTTACACTAAGTGGGGCCTCACCTGTTTCAAAGTGTTCATGCAAAGGAGGTAAAATGATATGTGAAGTTTCAGGTGCTTCCTCAGAGAGTTGTCAAGCAGAGATCTTAGAGTGTTCTCTCATATTTCATTTTTGATCAGCAAGGACATATATAGAAATGTGCTCCTTGCATTTGAATTCCTTAGAGAGATACAAAGCACAGGCTCAGTAAACCCAAAAGTCTGAAATTAAATTGGTTGTAATTTCTGTGTTTAATATATAAAAGCTCTAGTTCTATGCAGAATTAAATCTGGGTTTTAATTTAATTAATCATCAAACAATTGCATACATAATCTCATAGCATACTTAATATTTTACTTATTTGTGTGTAACTGCTCTCTGCTTTATTCCCCCCGGGAAGGTTTTATTTCTTTTCCTACCCTTTCAAAATACAAGCACTTCAGCAGTTTAGCTGAATTAAGTGATAATGAATATCAAGTAAAGATAATAACCTGGGGGATTTTTTTCTTTTATATGTTAGTGACATTGAGAGTCTGTATGGATTACTCACATCCTTCTTCTCTACTGTTTACATAGTATATTGCACTGGAGGAAATCTTGATTTCTAGGGATGAACTTACAGTTTATGACTGATAATTTTTTTTGTACTTCAGTGTTCTGATGTTTTGCTGAAATATTGTGGTAGACAGTAAGATTCTTCATTTCTGTTCTACCTTGAAAATTCATATTCTCTGTTTTGATTTATATCTTACCTGTTTTTAGAAAAGGGAATCTGCCAAACTGAAAATTGTGAGCAGTAATAGATTTTTATGGTAGCTAAAAGCTGTGCAAAAAGAGTGAACACGGTGATTTTATAGTGGGTGATCTAGCCTTTATAAGCAGAAAAGCTTTAATTTCCACTTACAGCTGTTGTCCAGAAGCTAGTAATTCTTCCTGGAATTTTGTTCTGTCACAAATAAGCCGTGTCACACCACCTTATTCTCAAATTAAGCATTCATAATATTTGACAACCTAGAGAAAGGTAGTTATTGCTAGATCTATTTATGTTGGGGTTTTTTTAGTTCTTCTAAAGTCTGCTTTTTGTAAATTTATTAAAGAAAAAAGCTTATTGAGCAGGTTGTTACTTAATTTAGTAATTCTGAAACTTTTAGAAGAGAGGGCTCTGCATGAGCAAACACTGTGTACCCACACATAACAATCACCAAGTCTGTACAAAAATTCTATTTACTCTTTTCTGAGGGGAAAAGGTGCATTTCTGCAATAAAGAGTTAGTCAAGTGGAAATACTTCAAAACTGTATCTCCTCTGCAGAACTGCTGGTTGCTTAGCTGATGTGCTCCTAGTTGTCTGCTGAAAATATCCCAGTTCTTGCAGCCTCCTTTGGTCTGGCAGGGATAGCTGAAATTAAGGCTTTGAGTGGGTGAAGGCTATTTGCAAGATCTCCTGCTGAGCCTGCTAAGACGTATATTGTGGGGTAATTTCTGGAGTTTTGCCAGTTGCAAACAGGGGGCCCCACCAAGCCTATTAAAGTAGGAATGAGGTTGGAATGCCACACTTTGCTATGCTCTGTTTTCCACTGTCCCTGCTCTGCT
Source organism: Pseudotriccus pelzelni (assembly GCA_035584735.1). Taxonomy (NCBI): domain Eukaryota; kingdom Metazoa; phylum Chordata; class Aves; order Passeriformes; family Tyrannidae; genus Pseudotriccus; species Pseudotriccus pelzelni. The sequence goes on from JAWMRA010000041.1 coordinate 62,955,515, forward strand.
GACCACCAGAGTAAAAATAAATTAGGGGATTTTTTTTTTCACTGTAATGTCTGCCATTCCTTATTAAATGTTGTAACTTATAAATAGTTTATCTGATTGTGATTTTATTTTTTTTTTAATGTGAAATAGAATAAGAAATATTTTTCCATTGACCCCCCTTCCCAGACTCTGCAAGTAGCAGGACAAGATGACATACATCCACTTCATTTGTTATGAAGCCATAAATCTTTTTTGGCCTTTTGGTGATTGCTGTTTAGGAGGATCAAAATTAAAATGCAGTTTTTACATACTCATTGGGATGTTTTCAGATTGTTGTCATTGGAAAGTTCTGTCAGTCTAACTCATTTATGGTTCGGTAAAGTGTTGTGTCTCAGTACCCATTGTGAGACTGACTTTTCATAAGTGGTGGAAAGTCTGGCTTATGACAGAAGCAGAGTTGTTGCCTTAAAACTGGGAAAGGCTACTGCCTTGCCATAATATGTACTGACAGTTAGGGTTTTTGGAGCTTGTGTGTGGGTTTCCAATAAGGAGGTTTTCTAAAGGGAGATATTCTTGGATTTATTAAAATAATAAAGGAGCAGACTCCTTGCAATGTGGTATAAAGCATGAGAGGCAGAAGTTTGGGAAGGAATGTTTTGGGTGGGGTTTTTGGGTCTTTTTTTTTTTTTTTTGGTACAGGTTATTCATCTTGGAATAATTTAGCATTAAAGTACCCTACTGTATGTTGCACACAGATGTGGTTTAACACACTAACTGAATAGCCTGTTGCTCTTTTCTTCAAGGTTTCGGAGCTAGATTTTATAGTTTTTGGCAGTCTGTTCCTAGAAGTTTCGAAATTGTTCTATAAGCAATATTTCGTGGCCATAAATTATCACGACCATTTTAGGTTTGTAAAAACCCTACATAAATCTCCATGTAAGCACAACAATAAAAAGTGCAAATGTGTTTAGTAATGTTTCTTGGGTCACCATTGCTCTGAGTTGTGTGTAACAGTACCCTAAAAACTACAACTGGAAACCTATCTTATTACCTATTTGTTAACTCCCACCATAACATACTGCAGTAGTAAAATCACTAAGCTTTGCTGTTTATTGCCCTTTTGATATGTGGCAACATAAGTGGACCACAGGCACTCTAAGATAAAACAGGAGGAGGCTTTTTTTTTCCCAATATTAATAGTGCAGATGTCAGATCTGTGCCTTCTTGGAGCCAACAAACCAAATTTGATTGTTGTGGGCTTTCTGGGAAGTTGACTTCATGCAACCTCTGGGTTCCTTATTTACTGGTAGAGAGAGCATTGCTCAACACATGGCTGGCATCACTCTCAGTCGTTTTAAAAGAATATTATTTAAATGACTGAACTGTTATTGGAAACATCCCTGCAAGTTCAGCTGTACTGTGTGCTTTATGAACTTAGAGGAAAACGTGGTTCTTGCTTCAAAGAGCTAATAATGAGGTTCAAAATGAGGCCCACCACATCAGAGAGATAAAGTACAGGAGAGAAGGACAGCAGAAGGAAGTGAGGTGCTTTTGTCCAGTGGGACGTAGCAGAATCATGCCTGTAGCTCCTAACTTGTCTCAGTAGCTCAGTTCAAGAGTTTTAATTGTGGCTGCTCCAGCCAGTCCCCCTTTTCCACGTGTGTGCCCCAGCTTGCAACAGAACTTGATCTGAATCCAAAACCTGCTCTGCTTTCCTTAGGAGGGCTGTGACCCAGATACACCAGCAGCTGAACAGCTGCAAAGCACCCGACTCTGCTGGTGAAGGGAGTCTCTCAAGCAGCCAATCTGGAAGTACAAGCAGCTGGATAAGATTTCTGCTGTGCACCTGATCCACTGCTGCAATTACCTTTCGTATTGTAGCTGCAAATAAGTTGATAGTAATCTCCCCATGTGCGTTTTTTCCCACAGTTCTCTAATCACCTCATAATTTTACGTAAATGTTGTGTTGTGATGAGCATGGAAAGGTTTACCCAAGGTAGTCTTATTTTCCAAGTGGAAAAAAATGCAACATTTTGTTCTTCAGTTAATGATGGTGCTGGTATCTCCTTGCCAGGTGATTGCCAGAATATGCTGCAGGAAAGAGAGAATCTTTGATGTATTTTGGCTTTTAAGATTGATATAAAATAAAGAAAGCAGGTTGACTCAAAGGGAAAGAGAACTCTGTATCACTGAAAAGGATGCAGTTGGACTATTATCTAGAAAAAATGTGAGATTTATTTTTGTTCAGAACAGGGAATATTATTCTATATGACTGTGGGAGACTGAGTTCTAAGTTTCTCCACCATAAATCAGGAGGGCATGCGGCTGAACCTGGGTCTCCCATTACATATTCAGTAAATGGCATGGAAGGTATGTTATTAAAGGGGGTCACATCCTTGTTTTCATTAGAGAATTCTTCCCGAGGTTGAGAAACTTCCTGTATCACAACTGCTGAGAATCTACCTTTAGAGAGTTTTGTTTCTTACAAAACCACTGCAGGAGGTATTTTTGGAAGCTCTGTCCAAGAGGTGATGAAGAGGGGGGATAGGCCAGTGTATATATGCTATGGATGCACCTCAGAATAGGAAACATCGGTGCATCATCCTAAGCAGCTCAGAGAAGCTGTTTTCCTCAGTCTCTAGAATTGGAGGCTGCACATCCTAGAGTAAATGATGTAGTTAGAAATCGGTGTAAAGTAGAGTTCACTGAGACATAGATCAAAATCATCCCAGATGTCCATTTTTTTTCTACTGTGCACAGGAGTTTCTCTATGATCCCAACACCCTCATATTTCTTATTCTGTGTTCCTTGAACTTGGGTGAAGCCCTGCTTGCTCAAAGCCTCACATTACCAGTGGCACTTTAAGGCTAGCTAAAACCCATTTAAGAACAACTGAGCCTGTTCCTATTGGATTTACTGTGTCCTCACTGGCAGATGATCTTTCATTTGTGCCTGTGTGGCACTGCTTCTGAAACTGCAGTTGCTGAAATACTGTTTAGTAAAAGCAGACCTGAAGTAGAGCTGTTCAGACAGAACAAAAAATCCCTGAAGCCCAAATCTTGTGTGAACAGTTCACTGACTGCTGAAATATTTTGTAAATAATATATATTGCGTGTACTTTTCTGCTGCTCTAACTCTTTCTAATGTAGAGAATTACACTATGTAATTGTATTGCAAAAAAATGAAATAAAATTGCCCAAATTTCCAGCTATTACTATTTAGTAGTCGTTATCTCACACCATTTGGTTTGATAAAGGACCCAGGAGACAAAAACAGACAGAAATTTGACTGCACAGCCAGCTTCTGTTGATGTGTTGAAGTGAAAGCTCTGGCTGTCCTATAGTTCTGTCCTGCCCAGTTCTGGACTTGGCCATTCAGTGTGAGAATTTGAGGGTGAAGCTCAGCCATTGCCACATAATAGTGTCACAACCCCCTACCAGGTCACTTTACAGATGTCACTCTGTATGGAAGAGCTAAGGAGAGAAGAAAAACTCATCCTTCCACTCTTTCCCCATGTGCTGACTGTGAGTGACCTCTTTCATTCCCAAGTAAGCAGATGCATTCCCTACTTCCCACTACTCCTCAAAACAGAAAGAAAAGTTGTGCCTGGGAGTGGTTGGCAAGAAGAAAAAATCAATTTGGAGTATGTTTCATGCATACTTTTAAATCAATATGCACCTTGACAGATGCAGAGGGCGCTCAGACACCAAAAGAATGAGTTACATTGAATTTCTCTGCTTTAATTTGTCTCCACGGGATTCTGTGAAATGTCTTGTATCTTGCAGTTGAAGGTGTAATCATTTGGTTAGTAATTTTAAGTGAATGCTGTTTCTACATTTGTTTGCATTTGAGGAGGGTGGGGGTTTAATTGTTTTCATGAGAATGAATGCTACTCAAAGGAACATGTAGTGTAACATGTTTTCTTGAACTCTAGAAATGTCAATAATAGTTGAATGTTAATTTAAAGATGAAAGCCAACACACAGTGTATACAAAACCTTCCATTCTTTCTTAGGTATAATGTGTCTAAAATTATGATAGTGTTATGCTTGGAAATGTAAATTGTTCCTTGGATAAAATATTTCAAAGTAGATAAGTTTGTGTATTTGGATACCTAAAGCCAAAACTCAGCTCTCGGTATTAAAACGTGGCCTAAGATGTCCTGACAATTGTCTGCAATACCTTAACATCCCCATGTAATAATCAAAGCTGTCTTTTTCCTTTCATCTCTTAATTTAGGCTTCAAAACCTGACTTGATCAAAATAGAGTTATCTTGCCTTTCTTCCTTTTTTCTCTTATATATTTATTTAAGTTGGATTTTTAGATGTGATCAGCATCTAACACTAAGAAATCTGTTCTGTTCACTGAGCAGGGAAGTGCAAGATTTAACCTTTTCCAAATCCAGTTGCTGAGTTTCTTTTTGTTGTTTTTCAGCTTTGTTGACAATCTGTCCTTGAATATGCCTGTATAATGAGAGATGGTATATGGAACAATATCTAGAGTGAAAAGGGATTCAATTCTCACTCTCATTCTCATTTTTTAAAACGTTTATAGTTTTACAAGATGTTTTCATTTAGGTTGAAACTACCCATTTTTTATTGCTACGTGGAAGAAGCATTTTCCCAAAACTTAAGCCTGTTTAGATTTTTTTTTTCCAGCTGAGAAAACTATTTTGTCATATGAAGCATACGTGAAAATGCACGTACATAGTGTATTTAAGTTGCTACGTTATTAGTAGTAGTAGAAGTTGCAGTAATAGCAATAAAAAGAAACACTACTTTTGGATCTCACGCTGCAGGATTTTGGTGGTTTGGAAGGGTCATCATCCTGAGTCATACATCACACATCTTAAGAAAATCTGTTTTGGTGTAACTACATTATAGGGGCTTGATGAAAACAGTTTGTGTGTGTGCACACCAGCCTTTCTTATACTTTTCCACTCTTTGATCTTTGTCTTTGCAAAGATCACTCACCATTCCATTGATCCTGTGCATAGAAGTGTAAGTAAGTGGAGTTGATTTCCATTTGTGTTTGTGGAGCTGACAGATATGGTCTGCAAGGTGAGAGTGGACTGCTTTTGTGCTCTGCAGCCCATCTGTATATATTTTAGTTACTGAGGTTTATTTCATAGTTTTTCCAGAAGCTCCAATAAGGTTATTGTTTAAATGTATATTCCATATTTGTGGCATGTGAAAGAATGAGAAAAAGGCACTACTGTAATTCAGCTCTTATGTACCATAGTTGAACTGTACTGATTATATTTTCTTGGTTTCCCAAGGAGACGAGGGTTATGAGATCATCCCCTCTGTGTCTCTGTTTTTGTCAGTCTCCTCCCTTCCTCCCCCTCTTTCTCCTTCTGTCTTCACCAATAACTTTGAACACACTGGCCAAGTTCAGTCCCATTTGCTAGAGCAGAAGTCTGAAATATATTAAATTCCTAGAGTTATAATGAATACTGGCAGTCAGGTAGTGGAGAGAAACTCCAAGGAGTTGTCCTCCAAAGAGGAAAATGCTTATAGTGTAAATGTAATCCTTGTTAGAGTGCAGATGGTCGACACAGGAACAGCTACAAATAAGGACATTTTTCATGAGTTCTACTGTTTGCAGATATTGAGTGCTAAATGTTTGATTGCTAAACATTGCACTTTGTGTCAGGATTAATCACAGAAGTGCTGTTGTGTGGGAAATTTATAGGAACATTTTGCAGGCAGACATTAATTTATTTTCTTTAGTTATTTGCACACTTCTGTGTATGTGACACCCAGCCAGCTGGGGGATGTGCACACACACTCTTCATCAGCCATTTGGGCTGAGCTTTGACAGGGCAGCTCTCGACTGTCTTCGCTTCTGTTACTACTTATAAACAAACAGGAGGGTGTATTAGCATGAAAAATAGATGCTTTGTGCAAACCTGTGTAGTGGAATGGGTTGCAAAGGTGAAGCAGTTTCCGCTATGTAAATCTCTTATTCCTTGGAATACAACTATGGCACTGAATGTTCCAGCAATCCAAACCCACCTTCCACAGATGTATTATGCTACATTTTCCTCTTTTCTCACACGTGGGAGGAAAACATGCTTCTTCTCCTGTGTAAGTCATGGATAATACCCCAGGTGATTCTGTGGTGGCAAGTGTTTTCCCACTTGGCAATGTCATGGACTGCAGGAATCAGTGGGTGCATCCAGGGTGGCTCCGCAGACACCACTCAGGCTGTGTGCAGTAGCTGTTTGCCCAGAGCTTTTGAATATCCTACACCCAGAGCTAGTAAGGATGGTGACAGTATGTACAGCAATGCAGGAGAAATGATAGGCTTGAAATAGGGAAAAAATAAATAAAATTGGACATGCTTACATGGCTTTCAAAGGCCCATCTTTAGGGTTTTCTTCCCGGATAGGATTAAACAGTAACAACTGTGTGTACTTGTACACATACACATATATATATATGCATAGATGTTATGTTTTTCTTTTATTAACAAGCTACATGGAATACTCCAATTGTCACTGTCCAGCATTAATGTTTTCTCTTTCTCACGTTGTCTGGGCATTACCAAATGGGAATAAAAAGGCCTGACTGTGTGGTCGTGACTAACTAGCAGCTGATCTCTGCAACCATGCAGTCTGGTTTTTATCGCAGAGCTAAAGGAGGATTTTTATGCACAGAGCTGTACTTCTTGATATTTAATATTTCAGGTCTGATTCCCACTGACAGTCTGGAGCAGACAGGGGTCATGACTTAACTTGTCCGTGAAGTAAACAGAACACTATTGATGCTATAAAGATAAGTTATATTCATTACAAAGACCACAAAGTCATGTACTTGAAGAGGCTAGTGTTTGGAAACCAGGGCATGCCAGATTTATAATTGTCTTGTGATACCAATTCAGTCACTGCACACATAAGCATAATGTTTAAAGCTGGTTGATAATTCAGTAACAGATGTTTGCTTTATGCTTCAGAATGCATTAAATGTTTTAGAATTTTGTAGTGACATATAATGAAATACGAAATATCTCAGGAAAAATGAAAAAGACATCTGTTTTCCTGTCAAAGTGATACCTTGGCAAGACTGAAACATAACTGTTTGTTTCAGTTTGCTGTTTGTTTCAGACTGGTAGCAATTAGGGATGCTTTTTTTAATTGTTTGGCTACAGTTTCGTTAATGTGTATGGAGTAGCTGCACAAGAAAGCTGTTTGCATGTTGAACAGCTGTAGTTGTCTCATTCAGGGTGGGATTTGGTTACCTAAATGTGTGTGTTGTCATTTGAGACACCAAGGTATCCCACCTGGCTCCTGGCTGTTACTTCTGAAGAGTGCAAGTCCCTGACCAATCTCTTCTCCTGCCTGAAGCCCCGTGCAAACGTTTCAGATGCGTAATAGTGTCTCAAGTGGCAGTAGTGCTTACACATAAACAGATAACATCACACTTGACTGACTTTGCAAGCTGAAAAATATTTTTAAAGTGGAGTTGCATGTACAATAATGTTAATATTGCAGATTTTCTCTGAATGAGAACAGATCACTTGTGTATTAGACGTCAACATTTTTTAGTAGGCTAGCACCACCAGTTTGGTGAAATGGGGCGAGACGTGCAGCAGGAAGAGCAAAACACGGTATATAAATGTATGAAACGAGAGTCTGTGCCCCAGGGAGGTGTGTGGGCTCCTACATAGGAAAATAATGTGGGACAACATCCTTGTGAACGGAGGAGTGGCAATGCTGATATAAACTGAAGGCCTGTCCGACTTCCTTGTCCATCTCTGGTCAGCAGCAGATGCTTAGAGAACATCATAATCAAAGCAGGGTAAGTGTACAGTGCTATGTACATAAAAGTCCTCACTAGGGTTCTGAATCCTTCAGGAGCATGTGCGGTTACTTTGAAGTTGTGCAGTCAGTTTTTCAATCACTGTCCCGTTTACTCACCCAATAACACTATCTACTTTGTAACCAGTCAATAGGCATTCCTGGCCTGCTCATGAACTTCTCAGGAGGGCAATGTAATATGATTCACAAAGCAATACTTTTTGGTGAAATGACAAGTCTCTCTGAAAAGCTGTGAAAAGATTTCAAACATTTAATCTCTCTTTTGACTATATCGGTTCACCATTTTATGCCCAAACAATGGCATAAAATGCTACCTCAAAATCTCTAAGTCTAAGATATGTCAAAGTACGTTTCTTGGTGTGCTACTTTGTGAGATGTATTTATGTCGGTGAGATATCCAAACAGATATTATTGAATTCTGTGAATCATAATTATTCAACTGCTGAATGAAGGATGAGTTGAATACACGTGTTCATATTCTCGGAACTACACTTTTACTTTGAAGACAATGAGTTATAGCATCTCTAATTTGCTTATCTGGTATTTGGGAAATGAGAGGTTTACAGCAGTTTATCACCTTCATCCTCTGGGTAAGATTTCTGTGAGGTCTGTTTTTTTCTGAGATTGCTCAACTTTTTGTTTTTGAAACCACTGGGCTTTGGGAGTTGATTAATCAGGAGATTGTAGAAGATGAGCAGAGCAGGCCACAAATGTCTGGGAGGTCTTAAGCTTAAAAGCATTATGTTGGATTTGATTTCAAATCTCAAGGCCTCTTTGAAGTCATTATTGCAGCAGCACTGTCGTGCAACACTGAGGTCAAGGCATGGGAAACTCTACTGGCTGCAGATTTTTGCCTTCCCTGCAGGGACAAGTTGCCCTGAATTAACTGGTTGCACGACCTTATCTCTTCGGATCTCCCAGTGCAGATATCTGTGTGTGCTGGTCTGAAGTTGAGCTGCTGAACTGGTTAGTTCGGCTAATTAGTTACCAATACTTCAAACAGGTTCAACAGCTGGGAGAAGTGAGGGCTCGTCTTATTGGGTAGGAAATTGTGTTCTTATTCAGTAAAATTGTTATTTTGCAACCATGCCTGCACCAGGTCACTAAGTGAGAGAAAAAAGTACCTGGCAAAAGAGAGACACAGGTAATCCATGAAGTTCTTAAATGAATTTTTATATGCACCCAGGAAAACTCCAGCACAATAACAAGGACTATGAGTTCTGTCCCAGATGAAACCAGGACAAGGTTTCTATAGAAGAAGGTGTGTAGGATGGGGCTTCCATGCTTGGTAATTTATCTGTTATGTTGCCTTTCAGCAGATGGAGTTTTGCCTACTTTGGATGTTTTCACTTCAAAACCTTCCACCTAATATGCCTCTTTCTCCCAATCCGTGTTATATGAAAACAAAGAGTAGGGGAGCTCTCCATCTATTTTCAGCTACTTTAGCCTTCACTGTTTTTAGTAGATAAACCACAAATGCAATTCTGTTTTAATACTTGATTGAAACTCCTGATTTTACAGAGAAGAACATACTGAGGTTTCTGGTAATCTTTTGAGTAACTGTTTACTCGTTATGAGAGTTGAAAATCATGCTTGGACTGTAGTTTGTACTGAGGTTTTAGCCCAATTTTGCACTCCTGTGGCATTCTGAGTAATAAAGGCCTCTGCAGAGCTACAATTGCAATGTACCTTTGTGCCCACTTTCTCTGAATTACCTACATATTAATGTAAATGTCACATTTTCACAGTCAGATAGTAGCTTTTTTGTCCCAAAATCATGTTGCATAGAGGGAGGTTTGGTTTGGTGGGGGGAAGGTTGGGGGGAGATTGGGATTTTTTTCTTTCAGAGGTCATGGCTTTGAGTTGCTGATGTTTTCCATTCCTTTCTGAAATAAGATACTGCATGTAGTAAGTGATAGAATAAAATGATGCTTTGAAACATTGCTCTTTTCTAATCCAGCATATCAGTATTTGCTTCTGTGTGTTCAGGATTTACATTGACCTTTTCCATCGTCTAAATGAAGTTTCAAAGTTTTCCTAAATTCTTGCAATAAAATGTCAGGGCTTTGATAAATTAGAAGCTTTCTGCATTCTCCTCAGATGATTGGCATATATTTTCCTGCTACACTGTGTTCTAGTATTTTAAGTACTACTGTTCATCTCAAAGGCTTTCTAACTCTTCAGGCCTATCCTTGAGGTGAATGCAGGGCAACAGAAAGTATAGATATGCACATAACTGATGGAATAATTATGTGCACATAACTTGTGCACATAATTTGTGGAATTCTGACCCAGTAGGTGTTGTGCAGATTTTGTTATCCATGTTTAAGTGATTTCAAAATAAAATATTTAATAGTTAAAACACAATTTTAATTGAAAGCAGTTGGCTAAGACTTAAATATTTGATAGGAAAATATTTTAACTACCATTAGTTGCTGCCCACAGGCATGGATGTGCAGCTTCCCTGTAAGGAAATCCAAGTAGGCACCTGTAGAGATGGCTCTTTCTCTTGGCCTTTCGTTTCTCTTCATTCCATGCTGTTGAGGAGCAGAATTCTTCAAGCTGTTTTAAATTCCAAGTTGTGTAGTTATGGAAGTTTGAACAAATTCAGGGTTGTGCATAGCTGATTCAGCTTTTACTTTGGTGCTATCCAGCAGTTGTTTCTCTGCACAGGAATTACAGGGGGGAAAGTAAAAGATATTAGGAAAGTTGCACTTTGTGTCTGCTTTGTTAGGAAAGTGTCTAATTTTTAGATGTTCCTGGGTCTGTGTTACTTCTTGGACTCTCTATTTCTTCATTGTTGACTTTCAGTCTTCTTTTAGCTAAGCAACAAATCCTAATGACTAGCTAAAAGTTAAAATATTTTGTCACAACCAGAGCCAGTCACCTGTATGTGTAATCTCCTGTCTGATTACACAGTGTTCTACAAATGGAAGTCTTTGGAGGCAGAAGCAGCAACACATAAAAGCCGTTTTTCATTGGGTACCCAAGCTGTCCACTGCTTGTGGGTGTCTAGTTTTCTGTACTGCAATTGTTTTATAAATCCTCCTGCATCCTGGCAGAATTCCTGTATCTGAAAGGACAACCTCCAAAAGCAACAGCAACAAGAAAAAAATGGAAAACCCCAGAATCAGGGAATATTCTTAGCTGGAAGGGACCCACAAGGATTATCAAGTCCAAGCCTTAGCCCTGCACAGGACCATCTCCAGGAGTCACAGTATGTGCCTGAAGGTGCCCAATGCTTCTGGAACTCTGTCAGGCTTGGTGCTGTGACCACTTCCATGGGGAGCCTGTTCAGTGCCCGACCACCATCTGAGTGAAGAACCTTTTTCTAATATCCAACCTAAACCTCCCCTGACACAACTTCAGGCCATTCCCTCGTGTTCTCTCACTGGTCACCAAATAAAGTTAAAGCAGCTGAATTACACAAAGACTGATAAGCCAAGTGGATTCTGCTCACAATGTTTATGCTTGTTTAGAGAGTACATAGGTCAAGTGACCAGTTAAAGTAGATTGCCATTACTTGCTTTGCTCCAAACAGCAGCATCTTGCCCTACTATTTAACATCGGCTGCTAGTGGAACTTGGATTCACACGTGGGAGTTAAGGACTGGCCTAGCTCTGCTTCCATCTATGTATATTCAGTCAACGTTTCTAAAATCCCACTCCAGTGCAGCACATGTATCTACAGCCTTGGACGAGGGAGGGAAAGAGCCAGTTTCCATGGAGTACAGACACTACTGTAGTTGTGACTAAGAGACTACCCAAGGGAAGCTTTCTGAAGGGGAAGGTACTTGGTCTGCCTGGGATAACTCATACAATTAAAACATAGGGCAAAAACTCCATCATCTACCTCCAGTATTTCTGTTGGTCACATCAAAAGGTGAAATCTCTTTGTATTGTTTGTGTGGAAGCAAGTTGTACTATTTTTGTCCAACAGCTTGCCATACTTAATAGACTACTAGTAAGAAAAATAATTTTTTTCCCATTCAGCTGTTGGCTTTTTTCAAGTTTTGTTTTTATTCAACAGGAAATAAATCAGAAGTGGTTGTTTTTGTGAGTACAGTAGTGTTTCTTTGCATTAAGCAGTTAATCAGAACTTGTATGAACCCACTGACTTTTTTGAGGCCTGCAGAGAGAATTTTGCTCTTATTAGTGGAAGGTGCAAATCAGTTGGTTGCATTTGTCCTCGTTGACAGTAAGAAGAAACAAAAAAAGTATTAATAGAATATAGTGCTAGGACGTTATTAAATAATTTTATAGTCTAAAAGTTTAATTAGTTGAAAGACCACTATGTAAAATATTGGGATTTAATCTTATTCATATGATTGTCTCTTCAGAGTACCATAAAGACTCTCCCAAACTCTCATATAGACTTTACTCTGACCAATTTTTTGCCAGTGACTCAATGCCAGACTTTTATCCAAACTCAGAAAACCTTGTCAGTGTAGGTTGTTCAGATCTTAAAAGTTTCCCCTTGAAAACGTTCATCTCTTGTGCGGAGGGTTCACAAACTCTCCAAAGGAGGATTTAGAAAATAAAATTCTTTTTCACTGATGTTATCTGTACACAGTTCGAAAAAGCACTTTCCTTTAGTAGGCCTTTAAAATACCAAGATTGTGTTGTCTAAAACACTGAGCCCAGTATAATATTCATACTGGACACTTGCTCTCCCCCACAGATCAGTGCCCGCTAGGATACAACGTTCCCAAAAGGAAAAGCATTGCTAGTTGTGAGTGAGAAAGGAAGTCTCAAGAATTAGGCAAGTCCCTGCGTAATTTCCCTTCTGAAGCTGCAAAGGTGACTCGAGCGTTACAAGGACAGAGAACCAGCAGTGGCAAGGTGTGTTGTATCTGCCTCTCAGCTCTGCTACAGACTTGCTAATATTAAGCCACTTAACAGGGTATCTCACTTCCAGACCAGGCCCCAGGCTGTTCTGGGCTTGAATCTTTTATATAATCAGGCAAGCAAAGCAATCAAGACCTTAGACCATCCTTTTTTCGTCAGCCACGCGAGTGCTTTTGAGTCTGGGTGCACCATGCTGGGTTGATTATTCCTTTTCTGCGTTTAAACACACCTGAAGAGCCTATAAATATTGAAACAAATATTTATGATGTATTCGAACTCATGATTTCATTGTTCAGTCTGAGCAGAGTTGCTGTAGGGCTTATTTTTGTCCTTTTCAACTGTGCATATGTAGCAGGATTGGACAAGGCAAGCTTTGATCTAGCTTGCATGCAGATTAAACCCCAGGCTTGGTTCTGAGGGTGTTTGTTTGATTGAGGAACGCTTATTTTTTAGATATCTGCGTATATTTGGGTTTTTTAAACACTGAAATCTTTATTTTTCTCTAATGCAGTAAAGATTAAATCGCAGCCTGTGTATGAGTTGTCAATGGATGTGAGCCATCAAGACATTTAGCTTAGATCTGTGTGTGGGGATTATTTTGTAAACAAACTTGCAAAGTAGAAAGGTAAATTCCACAGGGAAAGTTAAAAAATAATGTTATTTTTCCTTGGTTTTCCTGAAGCTGAATATGTGTCTGTGTGGTATTGCTTTCTAAACCTAACTTCAAGTGTAATGCCATAGAAAATGCTCATAGGCATTGTTCTGAAGTGATTTATCCTTTAAATCACAGCTGTCTTACTGCCTGCCTTCATCTGATCCTAAAAGTATAAATGAACCCCAAGGCTTTGATCTGGAAGGTTCAAACCTCCAAGGAGATTTTCAAGGGCTTTGAAGTTGAGCTCTAGAAGGGACAATGCACTGTGCAGTTATTCACTGGGGGAGTGCTGTCATCGTACAGCCGAGACTTTGCCAGTGTGAATTCATCAGTGTTTGATGTAGCATTATTACATTAGTATTCATTTTAGTTCAGAGTTAGGATAAAGAAGGGGGTGAGGGAAGGAGCTTCTTTTGCTCTTTGGCTCCATTTGTTAATTCAAACAAATACATATTGATTTTCTTATGACAGAATTTTTCAGAATTAAATAAAGGAAAAAAAAAAGGTGTGCCCTGGTATCACCCTTTCTACCGTTAAATAAAGTTCTGAGAAAGTATTCAGAGAGATTCTTACTTCTAGCAGCAGCTTTCATTAACTGACAGCAGGCAAGAAAAATTGATGTGTAAATTTTAAATTGCTTCATAAAGGCTTCTTTCACATTTAGAAATGCCCCATGCCCTTCTCTTGTGATCACATGGGTAAAATCCTGTGCCTGCTAAAGAGGCTGAGTAATTGCAAGATGTTGCAGGGTGGCATTTGTGGAGTCCAGCCGGTAACTGATACCTCAAATGACAATCAGAATTCTATGACTTCATTCTGACATAACTTCTGAATTAGGAATATGGGTTACAGCCCATGGAGGTATAAAATGCCTCATGTGGCTGAGCACACCTTCACTGTTAAATCAGCAGGCGCTGAAGGTACCTCTGGGTCTAAAACTAATATCAGAATCACAGAATAGAAAGATCTGGGAAAACCCAGATCACTTGATGAAGACATTTTGGTTATTCTGTCAAAATTCCGGTGTTTTAGTTTTCGGTCTGTGCCTTTTAGGTTGAGCTGTGTGGTACCTCATTGGTGAGAACATCAGATTGAAACCACTATCTTTTGTGACCTGAAACAGGCAAAAAGAGAAGCTTTTGCAGATAAAAGGCTTGCAAGTTTATCTTTTCTGCTACCTATTCCTTTCTGTAATTTCACGATCCTTTTGTTGGAAATTAATATCATTTCAATCCAGACCGGATTATGATGATGAGGCTTCTGTCCGCCTCTCGCTGTCCTTGTCAATTGGTATGATAAATAAACCAAGTCAGCTGGCATATTCACCTAGATATTTCAAGTTGACTCTGACTTTATCTTGCTCCACGTTGATAAGTTAGCAGTTTTCCAGCCTTTATAGGTGGGAAGTGCTTATTTAATGAAAATCGTGGATTTTGTTCACAATTCATCAAACAACTCAAAAATTTGCTTAGACCGATTTAGTGATCACTTTTCTTTATAATGGAACAATTTCCTGGTCTTTGCATGCAATTGTTTCCTAGGCTTTTTTAAGCTCTTCCTTTCAGAATTTCTGCTTGCTCAGAGGTGCAGTACAGTCTAATGGGTTCAATTTAATTCAGTTTCCTTTGCATAAAGACTTGTGTTGTAGCCACCATCTTCCTACCAGATAAGTGGACTGGATCTTGCTGCTGTTGCTGAACCTACTTGGAGCAACGGATTGTCAGCCCTCATCAGAAAATATAAGTGCTTTTTGGAATCTATAGTGCATTTTCATGAAAGTCTTGGAGTCCTCTGCCACGTTATCCATATGAGGAAAACAAGGAAAATTTGTGGAAAACAAAAGCTGGTTTATATTGTATCCAAGCAAGCCAGCTGTTGATTTGGGAATGAATATGGTGATTTGGAAGGAAATCAGGTAAAGGGTTAACTGTGAGGTTAAAATGGAAAGAAGGTGGTATGTTGGTCAGCGTGAATTGGTGTGCTGTGTTTGCCTGAAGAGTGTATCTCTTGCATACTAATATTGGTAATCAGACTCATATTTGTGGTTGTGAAAGACTAAAATGTGTATTACAGTATGCAATAAACCCTTGAGTGTATTTCCTGAAGTTAATTAAGCTGGTATGGTTTCTCTGTTCAGAGGGTGATGTGTTTGGAGGCGGTGTGGAAATAGAAGATAACAATTTGTAGAAATCAGTGTTTGTGCAAAAGTGTGATTTATTTTTTTTTTAAATCAGATTGCAATGTTGCGCATTAGCTTGCTAAAGGTTGAGTTCTAAAGGCTAGAAAGACTTGTAACATGTAGTTTAATGTAAAAGATAACCTTTAAGACTACTGCTCATATTTTCTGAAGTAAATTGCACAGATTTTTTTGCGTAGCAGTGATTAATATTGTTTATTTTGCAGTAACCCTCAGCTATCTCATCCAAAGATTAGGTGTCACTGCAGTGGATTGTTTCTTCCCCTCAGCTCCACAAGGATCTTTCCTGGATAGTGCCTGCATATGTAATTAATTATACCGATAGCATTAACATTCTCATTGAAGCACAGAGAATCATTTCCAAAACTTTGCCATTTTTTAATACGTCGAGGTGCAAATCATGTCTACACAGTTGTACTTGGAATTTCTATGAAATTTCGATGTCTGCTAATTATGACCTCAGGATAAACTACTCCTGAATGAACTCTCTTTGCAGGCATTCTTACCTTCAGCTTACTACTACTTTTCTGGGAGTGAATTCAGGAAAGCTTGACAATTTTACTGCAAAATTATAAATAAAAAGAAGGGCAAAAGAGATTCCTCTATGCTAAACTTCTCATTCCTTGATAATTGTATGTAATGATTTGATATTTCCCTCCTCACTCAGCCAATGTACTACTGTTCCTGAAAGTGAAAGGCTTAGCTAGATTTTTAATTTACTAGTTTAACTTGGAAGTCACTTCCCAACATAAAGTGTTGAAATGTCTCCTTATGTAACCCACCAGCTTTTAGATATCAAGGGAACATTTTCACTAACTTACATGGAAAAAATACAGAAAGAAACAAGTAAAATATTATTATAATAAGGGGTTTATTTTTCTATTCCATTTCAATAGTAGTTGTACAACAGTGTGTCACATAAGATTGTTAGATTGTTGAAGTTAACTCCTAAAGCAGAAGTAAATAAATTTAAGCTCACACAAACAAATAACTCTAGTGTATTTTAATAAAGAAGTGGTTATGGAGAACCAACCTTCTCTCCTTGCCCCTCCCCACCTCCCCCTTAAACTAGAATCTCATTTTTGTTCAAGTTTTAAAATAAGTCTTACTAAGAACTTCTTTGGGGAATATTATTTAGTGTGACATCCCACCCTTAAAGGGAAGGAATTTAGGCCTCTATCCTCAGTAGAACCCTATTCAGAAATTGGATTTATGTATTTAAGAGTTAGATTTTGTTTGAGTTACGGTAAGAAAAGATGTTTTCTCAAGTTGAGCTTTCTCAGATGGTCATATTATTTTCACAAATGGTCCACTGAAGTACATGTCACTTAACATATTTTTTCTGACTACAGGTGGCACACTTAGGCTCTTACATAGCAAAAAATCTCTTCCAATTTTTGAATCAGCTAATTGAAAAGCAAGTTGGAAAACACCAGGAAGCTCTGGACGTTTTCCTTCTGTGATGATCTGTTTCCTCCCTCTTGCCCCTGTCTACTTCAGAGTAACAGAGGTAACAGCAAATGAGTAGTTACAGAAAATGATTCCGAAATTGAGTCAAGCTTGAAAATAGCTTATTGAGAGTCTACAACATGAGCAGTTACTTATAAGTGGCTAAACAGAGATCTCCTGTTTTCTTTAATAATTCTTTTTAAATTTCTTTTTCTTCTCTAATTCTTTCGCATTGTTTTTGATGCACTGTGTGGGGTTGAAGGGTTAAACTTACACTGTTTTATGATAAGCAAATAAAGTGGCTAAAATTTAGGGTAAGTAAAACGAAATTGTTGTTTGTTTAAGCCAAGACAGATTTAAACATTTAAATATTCTGGTTGCTTATTATATTTATTATTATATTAAGGATTTTAACTTGAGGTGCCTATTAACAGTCTTGTTTTCAGAAAGTTGCAGGTGGCCACGCTTTGAAAATTACAGGATTTTTCAAAATTAATTTGCCAAAAATTGCATACAAGTCCAGAATGATGATGCTATTGTGAATGTTATCATTAGGACTGTGAAGTGTATGAAGTTTCCACAAAGAACGTGCTCCAGGCCACTGGATATACATCACCTATGTTTATGAGGCACCTCATGCTTTGTATTGCCAAGCTTAAAGTGGGCCCTTTTTTAGGCTAGGATTACTGGCAGGGAGCTGGAGACTGGCTCATTATTTTTCTGTGCCAAACTAGGTCTGCTTTAGAATTTCCAGGTTGCCTTGGAAATTTTCAGATTTCCACTTAGGCATGTCATCAGGATGAGCCAGTCTAGCCCCCCTGCCAGCCAGCAGTGTAGCTCTCCCTGTACTTATTCCACTTGTTTTTCTGTTCACTGGTTCTGTAACCTCAACTGCTTAACTTCACAAGAGGTTTGTGCTTCTACCTTTACATATAAATCCTCTAATTTAAATAAAAATAAAAGCATTCAGAGTATAAACTAGTAAACAAAACAATATCACCATTTCCAACCAGTTCCGGGAGAGTTAAGCACCCATTAAATATGTGCTATCCTGAAATGCTGAATATTTCACGACAATAATGAGTATGTCTTTTAAATAGAATTGTTAGGGTTCTGGACTTTCCTGTGGAAGGTACATTTCCATGGGAGCCCTACTTGCAGTTGCTTTTTGGTAGGATACCTAGTTTATATTCAAACTTGCCAAACACATGTTGTTTTTACAAGCTGCAAAACAATGAAAATGTCCTAACACCAACTTGAAAAGTTGCCTTGGTTTTTTGTTACTATCACTTTATTTTTTATTATAGGATTTTAAAAACTCTTGATATCAGGTTTCAGTTCCTCTCATTAAAATAGTTCATTACCTCTTTTGTCTCACCTAAGCTTATCATCTGCAAATTGCTTGCCAGATATGTATTATCGTAATTTGGTTTTAGAGAGACAATAATAGAGAAATGCTGTCTACTACAAAGAGGCATTATTAGTTGATAAGGCATTATCTACAGCAGCCTTAAAAGGTTGCAACACTGACTGATAAGTTGTTAAACAATTCAAGCATTGTCCTCTTTGGAGTACTTGCAGTCCATTACATTTCGTGTGTAGTTAATTTATCCCTTTCAGCCTATATTAAAATGTCAGTTTTACACTGAATTCTGAGGTCATGGTTGTGTGTGACCTGCTTGGAAAACAACAATGGAAGTGATTCAGGATAACAAGTGTGGAAAATGCTGTTCAGCGGATTTTAAGTTCTCTGTATTTTCAGTAGATTTTATGAATGTGTAGTGCTGTGCATGTAAAAAAGCTTTTAATGAGTATGCAAGACCACAGACTTGATATGGTATTCCTGGCATTACATTGTTTGGCAAATCCTTGGCATTTCTGCTGAGTTCTAAAGTGTTTTTTGGGAAGTGTGAAAAGTTGTTTGCACATTGTTTTGTTTGGATGTGAATCTCTAGTCATGCCAAACTGTTCTTCTTCCACTTGGATGCTAAATACAGAATGTGAGACAAAAAGGATACACATATTTCAGTTAGCACCTTCTCCTGTAACTTAATAAGAGGGCATTAAAATTTGCTATCAAACATGATGTGTTGCAGGGGAAAAACGGAGCCCCTAGAATATTTTAAAGCTCAGCTACAGCAAGTGTTGTGATGTGCAGGGGAAGGGAGAAGAGCATGGGGCAAGAAGCTAAAACCAAGAGCCATTAGTCATGCACTGGGCTTCAGAGATTTTTATTTTTTTTTCCCCTGAAATAAAGCTAGTTCTACAGTAAACCAGCTGTAGAAATGAGTTTAAAGTCTGTGAAGACTGAGACCTACAAATCTGCCTCTGTCCCGCAGGGTTAAAGGGCACTTCTCCTGCAGGCAGAGCTGCAGACAATCCCATAAATGCAGGACTGTTGCCATGACACAGGAAAATTGTCATAAGGAGCAGGATGACAAATGAGTGAAACTGTCTTCAACTTACACAAGGGAGTTGGGAGGAAAAGCTTCGAGTAGATGAGTGTTCTCTCTGAAAGCATAAGCATCTAAGATTCTTCCTCACAGGAATTTGTCAAAGCAGTATCTCAGTTTGTTTTATCTGGCCTGCTAAGTGGTGTGGCTTGAAAAATTTAATAAATTGGGCTGGCCACAGCTCCTGGCCTGTGGAGATACTCACAGAAGTTTGGTTACATGAATCCAATTCGATTTTTGAGAACAAATCAGTTGCCAATAGGACTAGCAGATAGGTATTTGATAATATTTAGATTTATGGGGTTTTTGCATAGAATTTTCGTTAGTAATTGTACTGAGTCACATTCCAGTGATCCAGTCTAAATGAGTAGCGATACTCTTTGAAGGCAACAATTGGAATGTACCTGGGTTTATTTTAATCGGAATGTAATAAGCACTCATTTTGGATTATCATTTTTGGTTGGTAAGAACAGATTGCAGTCAATTGTCAATTTTTTTCCAGGGATCACTTAGAATCTCATAATATATAGAATCTCTTCCTCTCAGTTAATATCAGGCATATTTTGGACTAGACTGATAAAAGCTAAACTTATTTAGGCAACAGATAAACTAGAGAGAACCATCAACAGTGAAGGTGTGTATGTGAACCAACACATGAAACATATTAGGGAAGAATGGTTTAGACACTCATATCTGTCTTGCCTAAATGTGTTATATAGAGATAGATTAAATAACCCAAGTTAATAACGTCATAATTAATTGAGTAAAAATGTTTGATGTTACTAATGGAGCTTTTTTCTGAAATCTGCCCTTTTTGTTCCATTTCTATTTGGCTCCCCCAAAAACATTCTTCCCCGGTCCTGCTGAACCTTTGCTGGAAAACTGCAGTGACTGCTCCTTGCTCCTGTCCTGTACATAACACTAAATAATTGCTGCTGCTTTGCTTTCTCCAGACTGTGATTTTATGTACATCTATCATGCACCTATTATAATCTTTCTTTCCAGATAAGGAAACACATTGTTTTTTAATCTCTGGTTTTACTTTTATACACTAACAGTTCCCATTACCTGTTTTCATCATTATCTTGCCACTCAGTCCATTTTCTATTTCTCATACATTCTTGTGTAATATTTGCAATTACTTATCGCTTTAATGGAAATCTTAAGACAGGATCACAAGATCTCCTGTTTACCCTCTCAGAATATTCAGAGCCTATTTCCTTGGCACCTTTATTTCCTTTTTTTTATATTTGAGAAATAAAAAGCCAGGCAGATTATTATGCTCCCACTGCAACAGTCAATAATGATGTTCCTTTCCTTGTATATTGAAAGTGTAGCTTTCTGTTGATCCACAGTCAGGGTAGGAATGGTTTAGTCGCAAGTGAGGGTACACCCATCTGACATCTACCCACAGATTCAAAATTTATCTCATGAATAAAGCACGGTGTGTGTTGTCATCATCATTTATGCTTTGTAGCTGATGTAATTCAAATCATATTTCTGTGAATGAAGCGGAGAGGAGGAATCAGCTGGGGTGGGGGATATGCTGTTTTCTTCTGCACTGTGTAAGATACAAAAAATCCACCCAACACCACACACACCCCCCG
>JAWMRA010000041.1:62976533-63034219 GCA_035584735.1 Pseudotriccus pelzelni
CACACGCAAAGATCTTTGACCTATTAAAAGAGAGCCCACCCCCCCCCCCCCCCAAAAAAAAAAAACCACTGTAGTGTCTAGATTTAAAGAGCAATATATGCTCTTGGAGTAAACAGGAGTTTGGGATTAGCATAAGGATAGTGTATTTTTCTGCAAACTGAGTGGCAGACTGCTTTATATTTGAAGGTTAATGTTATAATTTCTAACTTGAAATAGCAGAAGATGAGGGCCTCACAGATAAACTCTGTGACTTTCACAGAGTAGCTGGGTAACAACGGTGTATGTTCTCAGTACTGAGCAGTGTTTCATTTGCAGTGTTGTTTAAATTTCACAGTAGCACATTTTGATTTTTAAGATCTATGGTTTTCTGATATAGAGGTCCTGTCTGATTTCTGCTGGGTCACCTGAAGCCAATGTGACACAGTAGTTCCTCTCTTCACAGTTGAGAGTAAACAATCTTAATAGTTCCACTTCAGGGAGATGGAATGTATTGGATCAAAAAAACCTTTAAAATTGTCATCTGCTAACTTCTTTGGCTCTAAAGGAATAAAATGCACACAGCTTTGCTTCTTAGCTTACTAGAAACAGTGTTTAGAACTAGAAGGCTGGTATCAACATGGAAAATGTTTTAGACAGAAGCAGAATATTCTCAGATAAATCAACCTACTTTCATTTCAGGAATTATCAACCAGTGACGCCTTTTTCTGTTTTAAGAGGTTTTCTGTGTGCAACATTCTCAAGCACCAAGTCTGTTTTAAGTTCCTACCCCTGAATCCAAGCAAATGGGAAACCCGAGTCAAGGAGAAAATCTAACAAAGAGAGGAAAATACTTGTGATGAATTTGCTGGCAGTTCAGTGTATGTCCTAGCGGGAAAGGAGAAAATATAAACATACCTTTTATTTGGCCTGAGCAGGTTTGGGAATACAATGTAGGCATTTATAGGAAACAGACCCACAATGTAGAGGAATATGATGTGGGGGTTTTGTGTGTGTGTTTGTTTGTTTGTTTGTTTCAAAAGCCTAACTCTTCTTAACTTCCTGATTGCCATGTCTGCATTTCTAGATGAGTAATAGTCCAGAAATAAGACATAACTGTAGTTTTGCGAGTGCTTAAGATTTAATTCCTTTGTCTCCTGATGATCCCTATTAATTGAAAATGTTATCAGAGTTATACCACCTGTTGAGATCGGCTAAAGTGGAATCCTGTGGCCTCTCTAGCAGGACTTATAATGCTGAACTTTTGGGGGCTGATGGAGGGGCATTTTCTTGTTTTAGTGGAAATTTTTATCTTTCTTACCAATCTATTTTAATAAATGCCCCTTAAATATTATGGGGGCTTTTTCCCCCCCTTTCCTTTTGTGTTTTAGAAGAAGCTGGGGCATGTGGCTCTTTGTCCTGCTTAACATTTGTGTCAGAGAGCTAAATAGACTGGGTCAGGAGGGGATGAGTGCAGGGCACTACTGCAGGTTTGAAGACCTGAGAGTTTGCTCAGAATGTAGTAACTTCGGGTGGTCTTCTGAATGGATGACACATGGGAATAAGCATTTGAAATGCGACTCATTTTGAAATCAATGAAATGGGAAAGAAGGTGGCTCCACTTGACAAGTGTTCTCAAGTTTTTCATTTTCAGAAGCAGCAGACAAGATTTTAATTTGCAGCAGATTCCCCTTCATAAGAACACAGTGTTCTGAGCTAAGGGTTAAGCAGCTTGAAATAGTTAATTCACAAAACAGTGCTTTCTCCTGTCCTTTTCCAGGTTCTTCCTTCTCTTTCATCTACTGAATAATGCATGAGGGCTCTCAGATCTACACTTATGTGGAATAGAATTTTTTTATCATTTTATGTACCTTCCTTTTTATATTTTGAGAGATGAGTCTTTACTTTTTTAACTGCATCTAAATGCAGGGAAATAAAATGTAAAATGTATCTAAGCAATTTTAGTTATTGTTATGGTTAGTTCTCCTTAGAACATGAAAAATGTGGTGGTAATCAACTTACATAATGCAGAAAGTCAGTTCTCAGTGAACTAAGAAAATGTTGTATACATAACACTGGAGAAGAGAATACATTATAAATAGATTATCTCCCCTGCGTGGCAATGTCACTGCATTGTTGGTGAAAAAAAGTGCTGGTTTTTCATTGTGGAGAAAACAGGTGCTTTGAGAAATAACGCTTGGTTTCAAAAAACATTAAGGAGAGTTTTCATGCTGTGGATGAATAAGTGAATTTGGACTGAATTCTCCTTAGAAATTCTCCTTTGAGGAGTAAAGAATTGCTGATATATGAAGATACCAAGGCTTATTGGATTAAACTGTGATGTGAGAGAATAGATGTACTTTCAACTAGACACAATCTGCACTAATATCTACAATCAAATGCTAAAATATGAGTTTTCAGGGTAAACAGCCTATTCATTCTTCCTATTGGAAGAGAAAAAAGCTGAACCCGTTTTTTATATGACAGATTACTGTTTAAAACATTCATGCAGTTGGATCTGCTTTCAGAAAAAAATTAATACTTAATAAAGGGAAACCAGTGAGGATTTGGGGGGAGGAGTGTGTTTTTCTTTTTGAAAATATTCAAAATCTGTTTATGAGGAGGAAAAGCTGTTTAAAGGATTTGCACACAAGTGATACATGTATTTTTAAATCAAACAGGCAGTAAAGCTAACTCAGAAATATTCGGAAGTGAATTATTATACTGGAAATTTCATGAATGCTGAAGCATGCCAGGTCACTCAGAGAGCACTAATCAGGGCTGTGAGCATATTACCAAACAGTAGGAGTGAAATTAGATTACATTCAGTTCATAGTGGTCATACCAAAACCAACACTTGCTGCAATTACTCACTTGTGTCACTTCTTACAAGTGTTTGTGATATAATATAATACAATCATATGAATTTGTGAGTGCAGAAAGTATTTTCCCAAAGGAGGCCTTTCTTGATATTATTGTAAGAATTTCCTAGTGTTGGAAGCTGTTTTCCAACACACTGTTCTGGATTGATTCTCTCTTCCAGCTGGTAATCATATGGTACAGGTCATCCCCCATACCACCCCCATTCTTTCTTCATTTAATTGCAGCTAAGATTGCACATTCTTATAATAGTTATAGAGTTGCTATTTTCTTGGCTGCTTCTGCAGGAATTTTTTATTGCTTAGCCTTATCCTATCCCAAAATCCAGCCTAAATAAAGAAGAAACATTTGCTTGAACTGCAGGAGTAAATAATAACCTGCTGGAGGCAGAAGAAAAATGAGTTAATGTGTGCCTGACAAATCAGAGATCATCTGTGCAACAAATATGTGCTCTTGAATTGCTGACTGGGACACTGACTTTGCTCAATCCTTAAAAATTATTTTGCTTTACTCATCACTGGGTGTGGGAAGTCATGATGGGGAGTAGTAACGAGGAGTCAATGAACCAAACAAATTCAGGAATTAAAATTCAGAACATCAAGAGGAGGCAAGAAGAGGTGTGCGATAGTGGCTCTTGTGGCTTTATCTTCCAACACAGTAGAGCAAGGTCCTGGTACATGGAATTGGCTGGAGTCAGAAATTCCATGGGTTTGTCAGAGGTGATATCCCACTAAAGAGCAGTAAGGAAAAAACCACTTCTAGCTGCTAAGTCCTACCCCTTTTCCACCTCAACCTTACTACATCCTGTTGGTGAGGGGAAGCAGAAGTGAATGTTCTTGATATGCTCATTCCAAATATCTAACAAAGTTTTAACCTCTTCTGCTGTAACCTTTTCCATTGTCTATTGCCCCAGTAGATGACCAAAAATTTTCATCTTTCAGTGAGGGTACAGACCTGTCATTCCAACGTGAGGATCTGCAGCTTTTTTCCCTGCCAGCTAATCTGGATGTGTGGCTGGTGGGGCCACTGGGACTGATCACTTTCATTTAACCTGTTGTTGATTCACAACGGGAGTAAAGACACCGGTGTTTCTAAAGGCAGGTATCGAGAGACTACAGAAGAACGTGGGGGTTTGTAACAATTTATATTCGGTGCAGATAAAAGGTGAAGTTTCAGGAGTTCACCTTCGTCTTGTAAGGAAGATCTTCAAGGTTTCTTTTAAATTGTTCTTCTGTTCACTCTCTCATTGGTCCACGCTTTTAGCACTGCAGAATTTCAGAGAGCAAACTCCATATTCCTTGTTTTAAGCTGGGAGTAATTTAATGTCTGTCACAATTAGCAGTCCTAAATACTTTTTTTTTAAAAAAGGGGGGAGGTGTGTAAAAATCAATCTGTCAAAACTGTATTGCATTTGAGACATGACTATGAACTTAGGGCTGTCTCATATTCCAAATGCACAGAAAGACAGAGTTAGGATGAACTTAACTGTGATGTTTCCTGAGTTTTTAGTGCTAAATTCTCTAATGCAACTAAATGTTTGCTAAGGGGAGAATGAAGAACAGGTCTGAGCAGAGTCTGAACTCTACCTTCAGAGTTCTGCTGCAATATGGAAATTTTAAAATTGAGTTTGCAAATTAAAACTATTTCACAAAATTAAGACTATGGACTGCTCCTTCAGTTATGTTAGTAATGTTAATAATGTTAGTAACTATATTAATAATTTCAG
Organism: Pseudotriccus pelzelni; assembly: GCA_035584735.1. Taxonomy (NCBI): domain Eukaryota; kingdom Metazoa; phylum Chordata; class Aves; order Passeriformes; family Tyrannidae; genus Pseudotriccus; species Pseudotriccus pelzelni. Next base: position 62,981,116 of record JAWMRA010000041.1, read on the forward strand.
TCATTGTCCTGTGTAAGTCAAAATAGGCCAGAGAATTAAATTCATTGGTAGCACAGAAAATGTTGAATTGAGGTTTTTTTAACTAATCCAATCATGATTTCAGCCAGCTCTCAACTTTAGAAATTTGATGTTAAATCAATATGTGGTACAATTAAGGCAGATATCAATATATGAATGTAGTCAGCACACCACCTGAATCAAAAAGGGACCCGTGCCTAGAGAGGAAAATGATTCTTTATTTTTTTCCTGCTACATCTGTTTAAATTTTAAGTTGGTTTTTTCCCCCTGAAAAGAACAAATTGAATTTTTCTTTTCATTTTAAGCTTTTGCCAACTTGCACACTAAGTTGCTGCACTTTATAATGTATGTAACTCTGAATTTAAGCCTGCAAATAACAACTTAGGTGGTTTTGACTTCTGCATTATAAATGTGTTTCAGGTTTTTAAATTTCATTTAATTCACTTTTCTTAAAACAATGCAAAGTGAAGTTTCCTGGCTGTGATCATGATTTGAAGTTTAAACTAATTTTTAATACCAGTGCCCTCAGTTTTGAACTCTGTTTTTCTCTAGCATTTATGACACAAAAAATGCTATTTAATGCAACTAGTTTTAGGAAGAGATGTTGTGAATAGTTAAACCCTCTTTTTCTTCAGCTTGCGTAGGTTTTTTACATTACTTGTATTTTTTTTGTCTAGCTTCTGGACAGGCATTAGCAGTGCATCATCTTCAGTTTGACAGTGATACACTGCGATTTGCCTTCTTGCAAAAGGTACCAGGTCTCCCAACAAAAGTGTGTTTTTGTACATATTGGTTCAAAAATATGCAATTATTTCATTTTTACTTTCACCCAAACGAAAGGTCTTTCATTTTGGATGAAAGTGGCTGGTTGTAAGCAAGTGACACCTCTGTCATAAAAGTGGAATAACCCTGGAGCAGTAGCAGAGGGGAAGAGGTTTGGAAACTGAAACTTTATAGCCAAGTACTAGTTAGGAGCGCTCTGTGTTGGGATTCTTTGTGCTACCTATGGAGATACAGATTTCTACCTTTAGAAATGAAGTTGTCTGCTAGAATTCACGTTTTGCCAGCAGAGGTGACTGTCTTTATTATAGCTTTCATGCTAAAGTATAGGTTTTATTCCAACCAGGATTACACGGAGCTAGTGCATGGTGGGTTTTACCTTTCATACCCATACTACTTTAATTAGAAAAATAATAAAGTTTCCTGGGTAGTCGATGTTTTATTTAAGCATGGAATGCAGAATTGTATTCCCACAGTTGCAGTTACTTTACAATAGCACATTTGGCTTCTTTATGAAAGTTCCTTTTACTTTCTTTAATTTTTAATTCTGAAAGGATTTTCTCTGTTGCAAATGGGTAAAGGAATGCAGAGCAGTTATCCTATGTCAGTATGTGACATCTGTCATTCTTAAAAGCTCTTGTTTTTATTGAGAATACTTTAGAAAAGGCTTCCAGCAGGTAAGTATTTATTCATTTGTGTGACCATATCGATGAAGGGGTAGTATTAGCAGTGGAATAATTAGTTACCTGTTTACTTTATCTCCTGAAAAATAAATCCATCATTTTCTTATGTGTGCTCTAGGCCATCACAGTGCAGTGTGAGTCCCATCCAATTTTGTACCAACACTTATGCATTTCTTTCTTTACACTGCCATCAGGTCTGAAATAACCCTACAAAGTCTTCACACCAGTTCTTTGAAATTCAGGCCACTTTCATGTACTGTTGTGTATGACATCAGTTTAATTGAAGCAATGCAGTTAGAAATGTGTGTCAATGAAACAAACCCATTGTCCCTCACTGTCAGTGCTGATTAGTTTTAGCGGTGGAAAAAAATTTCGTTTGAAGCTGAATTGCAGTTTTTCAAAAGGGACAGTGAACAAATAGCAATAAATATCCAGAAAAGCACGTTAGAAGTTTGTCCAGATGGCCTTTCTCCTGGTGCCCAATGTTAATGTGCAAAGAGCAGCGATGATGCAGCTTTTACATCAGTGAGAGCAAATAACTGTCTGAGGTACAAGCAATTTCAGTCATCAAGGGGAGAGCACACCTCTTCTGAAAAAGGCACAGCAATCTGCTTTTAACAAGTTGAAATAGAACCTTCTTCTGACCTTAGCCACATTTTCACATGATATTGTCTCTTGTGACATGGATGAGCTTGAGAAATGTGACTCTGAGGAGAGTATTGCTGTGTAGATCTGCAAACCTGCTTGGGAAATCATACTGTGAGAGTTGGTTGCTCCAGGTAGGGCAGACTGAGTTAAGATGGAATTATCCTGTAAAATGAGGGAAAGTATCGAGACCAAAAAAAATTCAATATGAAAATTATTAGTGACAAGTTTACTTAGGCTCAAATGCAAGAAGGATAAAGTGCATAAGGAAAGGATGGGGAACAGGAGCAGCTTTACAGAGAAGGGTAGAGATGTTATTTCAGCACACAGGCACAGCATTAGTCAGCAATGTCACGCTCTTGCAAGGAAGCAAATAATATCTTGGTATGTATAAACAGGAATGTAACTTTCAAGGCACACAAAGGAATCCGATAAAACCTCAGTGGGAGTACTGTGTCCAGTGTGGGATAACATTGTTTCAAGAGAAAGAAATATTTTTAGCTGAGGTGATCGGCAGGATGGACAACAGGACCTGTGAGAAACTTATTCTTCTGCCTAGAGAAGCTTAACAATGACTATGAGGTTTTTAGAATGTGCAGAAAACTCACATAAGGAGGTAGGAACTGATATATACACCATTTCTTTGACAGACGAGATTTAAAACGTGACACATACTACAGCAAGATGGATTTAGTATAAAATCTCATTAAAACTTTCTGTTCATAGGAGGAGCTCTCAGACAGACTGTACTGAAGGTCTTTGAGAGGAGGCTGACAGAGGCTGTATCTAAAAACTGCCGCTTGTATAAAGCCCTCTTAGGAAAAAGGATGTTTGTGAAGCTCTAACCAGATACAGAGTGGGATAACACTAGTTCAAAAAACTATTATTAGTTGGCATTGAAGCTGTCTTTTGCATACAATTTTGAAATGTAAAGGGATTTTTTCTGCTCTTTATCATATATCTTATTTTCTGTTTAGAAATTATTAATCATCTAACCATGAATGTTTTGAAATTTAATTCTATTCGTATCGTGCAATTTGATCAAGACATGAAGACTGTTAAGCATGGCATTTGAACTGCCCTTGCTGGTTGTGTTTAAGATCTCCTTAGTTTTGGTGCTCTGAGCACAGAAGAATAAAGGGGCCCTGAGTGATGGTAACTGGGGGAAGAGTCCAGGGGGTTGAGATCCAGCTGTTCAGAGGGTTCCTGAATTCAGGAACCCAAACAGCAGCACTGAAAGCTGTCAGAACCTGGAAACTCTCAGGAGCCAACCAGGCACAATTTGCTGGGAGCATCCATGGGAGACTTAAACAACTCCAAGGAGCATGAGAGACCCAGAGTGCAGGGAACAGGGGTTGGCATGGCAGTTTGCATAGGCATGGTGAGCAGGAAAGGCTCCTCTCTGGCCGTCTGGGAGCACCCAGTGGAGACAGCAAACAGACTCAGTAGCTGGAAAGAAGAGCAAAGAGATCCTTTCAGCCCAAGTCTTGCTAGCATATCCATTTCAGCTTCCTCAGTTAGGGTGTTGATGCGCTGTAAGGCTCAAGCCCCTGTAGCTGCTGGAGTCGCTGTACACGCCGTGTCAGACAGACAGACAGACCTGCTGATGTAGACACAGCTCTCCAGGTTGCCAGGAGTGCCTGGTGCCAGTTTGTGAGGCTGGGGCTGACAAACAGCTCTTCTGCAGGAGGTGTGCTCTGACTGAAGAGCTGTGTCACCAGGTGAAGGAGCTACAGGAGGCAGTGAATGGGCTGCACGGTTTTTGAACAACTGAGCAAGAGAGATCAATTATTTTCAGAGATGCTACAGGCTCAAGACTCTCAGGAGTCTCAAAGCTCGGTTGTAGTGGAGAAGCAGGTGGACTCAGAACACTGCATGGTAATTAGTCAAGAGACTGTAGGTCAAGGGTCTGTTAAAGATGAAATCTTGGAAAGAAAGCGAAAAAGGAAGGGTATATGCCTGGTGGAAGCAAGATCAGTGTCAAGGGAGGTAATTGCCCTGCTCTGCTCTGCACTGGGGTGGCCTCACCTTGAATATTGTGGCAGTTTTGGGCACTGCAATATAAGGAAGACATTAAGCCATTAGAGAGTGTCCAAAGGAGGCTGCATTTGTCTATTCAGGATTTGAGAGAATTTAGTTTCCTTGTATGATTACCAGATCTTATTCTTTCCTGGAGGAAGAGAGCCATCCACCCATAGGAGGACACTGGTGTTACCCAAACAGGACAGAGGCAGACACAGATCACCCAGCAATATCTGAGTTTCAGGTAGGGCCACTCTTAGGCAGATTCTTTCCCTTCAGTGTTCGTTTTAAAAATGTTACCAAATAACGTGTTCGAGGAATCTCATCATGATGACCCAGAAAAAAGTAAATTTTCCAGTTTAAAGCCACACTGGAGTTGTCTAGTAGAAATAGCCAAAATAAAACAGTCTGAAGCAGGATGTTTTGTCTGTTTTAAAGAAAAAAATTGGCTGTGTATTTTCTCCATTCTCCTGTTCTGGACGCTAATCCACTCCTGAACAGCTTCTCCTTTCTGTGTTTAGCTGTGACCTAATGTTTTACTCTTGAGATTTTTTTGATTACATTTTGACACTTTTTCACTGCACCCTAGGGTACCTTGACCTTGCTCTCTGTCAAAGACTTAGTAGGTGCTAATATCAGCTTCCCAGAAACCTATAGCATTACCCTCCAGGAATGTGGTCCAGAAAGAAATAAAGGTATCTAACGGAGGAATATAAATATAATACCTAAGGGCTCGTGGTATAATTTCAGGATTGCCTTTTATCTTCTCTCATTGTGTGGCTGCATTCTCTGCAGTGGCAGTGATGTCTGTCTTGGTTTCAGACCATTGTAATGGAAACACCTAAACCTTTGCTACTTGCTGCTCTTCTATCCCATTGTTTCTCCTGTTGTGAAGTATGTCTTTGTTAGAGGTATTCCTTTTCCTACCTGTTGTGTCTTGTGTGCCATATTTTTTGATCCCGGTTGTACCCAATCTACAAGCACATTTTTCTGTATAGCTAAGAACCACGAAGTGCAGTCCATGCACTTTGGAATTGTAGAGGGTGTTTCATGGACGAGAAATGGCATTTGCCATCCTGGGATTTCAGTGGTGATTTCACTGTAAGCCTGGGCTGACTGGGTATGCACCCAGGAGATCAGTCTTAGTTTACAGTGGTGGCTCATTTCTGACCACACGAGGGTTGTGGGTTACCCAGGAGCCAGCACAGCTCTAGGACAGGAGTTCCAGTTCAACTGCTCAATACCTGATGTGGCTTAAGGGCCGGGGACGGACTGACTGACTGGCACTGCAGTGCATCGAGATGCTGTGCTTGGGTTTAGACAAGGATTTAACAGGATAAATCAAAGGAAAACTTAACCAAGGGAATTAGAGAGAGATGTCCAGTGTATTTTGTATGTGTATAGATGCAGTAGTTGAGTTTTTAGAGGTGTCATAGCAATTAAAACCCAAAAAAGCGAAACTTTTTAAGTAACACTCAAGTTCACACTGCAGCTGAAAAAACTCTGGTAGAAGCCAACAGCAGCTTGTTTTTTCACCAGTAGGTGTTTACTGATTTAAGTCTCTAGCTAAATGCTAGTCTTCTAGGTTTGTTGGGCCATCAGGCTTCATTACACCCCTTGAGGTAATACATACTGCATGACAAATTGTTGGCTGCCTGCAGAATAGCTGAAAAACTTGCAAGGAGTCTTCTACCATGGTGAATCTGTTTCTGCAGTATTGTTTCTTCCTGAAATGTGCACAAAAATATGCACGAAGAAAATATTAATGCCAGAAGATTTCCTGCCTCTTGTGGCTAGCAGGGGCAAACTATAACAATTCAAGGTCAGGCAAATAAGTATCTTGAATTACGTGGGAATGCACATCTCGTTACCTACACAGTTTCCATACCTATATATATGTGTGTGTGTGTATTATTTTTCCTTTGTTTTAGGAAGTAATTTTTTTCTTCCTCTCGTGGAAGCCAAAACCTGGAGTCTATCCGGTCTCATTTTCTTGTGGGTGAGAATGTTGCTGTCACTCTCTTAGCCTTCCTTTTCTCCACTCACCTCAGTAGATAGGTGTCAGATGTTTTTTCACTGGTGCCCACCCTCCCCACTGTGCTCTAAGTTAGGAACATATGTCTTGGTAGAGAAATCATTAGACTAACTAGTTTTTAATGTAGAAGTTCAGTTGTATAGTAAGATGATTTCAATGCCATATTTTGATTTAATAAGTGCTGTGGGGTGGAGTATTTTTTAAGGGAAGAGGAATAAAAGAAAAACTAAACTTTTTAAAAAAAAGCTGATGGGTTCAGTTGACCAACAGTCTTTTTGTTGTTGATGCTCTGTGAGTCATGTTTGACTCATTTCAGCATAGAAGATGAAATTAGCCCAGTCAGCTTCATATTTCTTTGTTGTGTTTTGCTTGCTGAAAATCGTGATTTAGCAAAGAAGTATTGTTTCAGCTGCTAGGACATGAAGTAGACCTTAGAAATAAAATCTCTCAGTCTAGAAATTTGTGAGCATTTTTGTATTTGCCATTAGAATACTTGTGTGTGTGTTCCAGCTTCTGATCCTTTTCTCTTTTAGAGAACTAGTTATAGTTTTTTTAAGTGTTTTATATGTAACATCTTACTTCACTTCATCATTAACCAGCATAATCATCTGTATCTTTTGTAACAATTAAGTCAGGTTTTATGTCACTGATTATTTGACTTTCTGTGCAGACTCAATAACCCCAGTTTGTCCTCCTTTGGGGAGGCAGGTGATAAATCTCTTTTGTCTTCTGAACATATGGTTAACTTGCTTCAAATATCCCTTTCTGATTGCCAGTCAGTCATTCTCCAGAGCTCCAGATATAAGTTACTTCTAATAACAGCATCCAGTCAAAATTGTCTAGAATGAAAGGCAAACTGTTTTTTCTTGTGTGAGAGAAAACCAGAGTAAGCAGTCATCCCACACCTTTACATGAAAAGACCACATCCTCTCCCTGTTCTGTGTGGCTGGATCCCCACATGTGGGTGACTGGTGAATCCTTTCATTGACCACCAATTCTGATGTCACACTTGCTCACGCAGCAGAGGAGAGATGGCTTCAGTGGCACTGTGGGCTGTTAGTGAGTCCTCAGCTCAAAGTTGTTACAGCTTTTTACCACCCAGTGCCATGCACTGGGTTTAAAGCTGAAACAAGCTGACTTGTATATAGCTTGCAGTATGAAAAAGGTGTCTTTGACACCCTGGAATCTGTCCTCTAATTCTTAGGGTTGCCAGCACAGAAGGTGCCCCCATGGCTGTCAAGGGCTGTACTTCTCGTGATTTTCTGCTTGCTTCAGTTCATCTGTGGCATCACCTCAATCATTCTTGCCTGGACAAAAAATGTAACTTCTAGTAATATGCTTATTGAGCTCTAAGAAAAATTTTAGTGGTGTGTTTAAACTTGTGTTACTCCTTTTATATATCATGGCTATTTCTAAGTCCTGTTCTGGGCAAGCTGTTCAGTATATTACTGTTTCCTGTCTAGTTTCGTAACTTCTGGTAAATAGAGGAAAGGTACATTTCACACAGTCTGAATAATGTTCTGAACCTCAACACAAAATAGCAATCACAAATGAAATACATTTTAATTTAAAGTGTATTTAAAGATATGGATATGTACTTAAAGACTGTAAGGAGTGACTGGCACTTGTGAAGTATCATCACATGTTGTGCACAGTGGGGTTACAAAGCCTCCACTAGCATTTCAGTGTGTGAAAATACTTTTATGTATTGTTGGTTTATAAAGGGAACCTTGGTTTCTAAAGACAAGTCCTATCCTTTTTAATCCATTTAAGTAATATTCCACAACAAAAAGGCATTGTATGTTAGCAGGCAAAGGACTTAGCAGTTTATAAAATTCAGGCCCCAAACTCACGATTCATAAGTAAGTCAACCTCTAGCCAAACTGTTCATATTATTAATTTGCAAAAGTAAAGAATATGTGTTTAAATCTCTAGAAGCAAGGAAATAGCAAGTTCAGCTTGAAACCTGAGCTCTGGACACTGCAAAGTCCTTAAGACTGCAACACATATAGTCAGATATTTTGCTGGGAGGGGTGTTCTTCTCTTTATACATGTACACATAACTGTATTGTTATACATTCCCTTTACTGACAGAAAAAAAAAAAAAATCTTACTTTTTCTAAATCAGAACCTGAACACAAATACTTTGATTGAAAAAAAAAGAACAATGACCCTCCCTGAAACCTACCTTCCTTTCATTTATTAGCACTTTTTGCCATCTCCCACCTCATCCCTCCCCAAAGTGTTTCTGCTCTGACAACTAGCAAGTGTAGTCCAGCATTTCCTACGAGAACCCTTTACGAAGACATCTTTAAACTCAAAATATGTGGGCAGATCAAGAAAGCTTATAGCTTAATATGTTTTGGTTTTTTGGTTTTTTTTTTGAACCAGCCTCCAGGTTTGCTAGTGCATAGAGTCTGTCAGTTGTCTTTGGAAGGAAAGTTTCAAAGTAAATACACAAGGGGCTGCAAATGTGTGATATGTGTTTACTGAATAAAGCTAAATCTATTTTTAGTCAGTGTAGCGAAAGCTTGCTCAAGCTTAGTTAATACACTGTTAATATTGCTACATTAGCTTCCTGGGTTTGATGGGAATTGAAGGTTTCAGTTAAGTACACCAAGTCACTACAAGTCTTGTAGCAAATGATCTTATCATCCAGCCATGGGTAATTATTTACTTACCTTTTTCTCATTTACATTACAGTGTATCTCTCTGAAGCATTTTACTGTGTTATTCCTTCAGCCTTTTCTCTCATTCCAGACTTTTTAATATTGGGGTTAATTCTCTCTCAATCCTGAGTTGGTTCCAGCACATTGGTCTGACATCCTTGAAGACTTTAAAGCTATCACTGCATCCAAGTTTTTCTCAGCATGTCTAGGTCTGTCTCTGCTTTTTTGGGAACATCCTTCCACTCCAAACAGCAACACCTGAGATCTATCTCTGTATTTGGGGTATTTTCTTCAGTAACTCCACGTCTCAGCTGACAGACACTTCCAGTGACATCTGAGTACTGTTTCCCGCTTATTCCTTCTTCTTCCATGCATTTGGGCAAAGCAAGATGCTATTCTTTTTTTTCTTTTGCAGACCTTTTCCCCATACACTTGATTAAAGAATGAGTATTTTTAAACATCAGTTTAATGGTTAACAATGTCCAATATAATCCTAACCTACAGCTCACTGTGCTATGACCCAAATTCAGTTTGCTCAGTCAGAAGGGCTTCACCTTCAGTGTAAATGCTGGATGCAGATATGTTGTGAAGATCTACCTCTGACCTCAATCTTCAGATGTTTAGACACCTTATTTAATGATCTAGTTTTGGCTTCTTGCTAGGGATGAGCAAGGAATATTTGGAACATTGGATGTGGACGACTCATTCACACAGAGCAGCAGAATCTTTAGTTTTGTTTTAAAGTCCATTAAGATAATACCATAGAGAGGTGTTGAACTGCCAAAATGGATCTGTTTAGTAGGAGGTAGCTGGAATTCTTGGACTTCTTAGGATAAAAATTTATTATTTGGAACATAATCAACAATCTGTGTTTTTCCCCATATCCCAATTTTCAGGGTGGAATGCCAGTCTTGATGACAATATTTTTGGATCTGATGGCCCTGGTATATCAACTTGTGCAGGCTTGTGAAGATTTTGGATGAAGCTTTCCTGTAGTCAACTGATGCCTTTGGTCAAGATTATCTTTTCCTGTATCTGGTAGAGAGAAGAATAAAGAAGAAGGAAGGGAAAAGAAAAACATTTTCACTGTCTGGGTTAAAAAAATGGAGGGGGGTTGGAAGAAAACAAAAGAAAGAAAAAGCAAAGCTTCACGTTCTTCAGTTTTTGGAGATTTTTTTTTTTTTGACTGCAGTGGCCAAATTGGTTTGCTGGCAGAAAAAGGCAGGAAAAACTAATCATCTGCCACTTTTGAGTTTGGAATAAATCCTGCATATCAGAAGTTTGGGGAATAGGTCACTCTTACTTTAAAACGTAGCCTCATCAAGCTTCAGAAATCTTCATAGTTAGAAATAATGGAGCCAAGACTACTTTCAGAAAAATCATAGCTGTTAAAGAAGAGGCAGTTTACTTATTTTGTGGTGAGTCTGCAATGTCAAGCAGTCTGTATTCCCGTGCCTTCAAAGTACACTGCGTGTTTGTAGTGGAAACAGGGTTCTGCCAAGCATCTTGTAAATTCCTGCTTAACTTTCCAAAACGTGTAGTGTGGGTCTGTTAATTTGCATGGGCTGCACTGTGTGTGAGAGAGCCACCTGCATCTTGAAATTCAGTATCACTCTCATGGAGTAGCTGGGGCTAATCAGGGGGTGATAAAAACAGCACGTTGTAAAACTTAACTGGACGTGGCCAGAAGTTGATTTAGTGCACAATAACACGTGAGTCCATCCAGAGGGAAGAGGAGTTGTGGAGGGGTTGGTTGGTTTGGGGTTGTTTTCTGGTAAAGAAGAAAAAGAGGATGGCAGTAACTTTCCTTACATGAGTGGAGGAACTCCTTTCCCCAGGGCTGTGGCTTTAACCAGGCACTAGAGTTTGCTGTTGCAATGGCACAAGTCTCACCAATCTGTTATGAATAGGGAGTGCTGTGTACCATCCCTGCCTTTGAACGGGAAACGGAGTTTAGGATAAGACGTGGATCAGTCAGGCGGCATCACTTCACGCCAACTTTCAGTCCAGCGTGAATGCTTATGGCCTCTGAAAATTGCGTTGTAACGTAACGGCTGCCAGATTCTGAAGTTCAGTGATGCTATTGGGCTCCTAGTATAATACAAATGTTTTCTTTCTTCTTGTGATTTATGGGCCTGTCTCAATATCTCTTATTTTTCTGGGATCTTGGTTAGTGAAGCAGAGTCTTAAGCCTGCCAAACCTCTAACTGACAGCTATCTCACTGGTACCAAAAGAAGGGAGATTTGCTGTCTGGAGGACCCAGCTGACCAAAGAAAATAGCTTACAGTTGGCACTGACAAAGCAAAGTGCAGTAAAAATATCATGAGTCCAAATATGCAAACCACCGACAGTTGAAGCCAAATCTGGGACACTGAAATGGTGCAACAGTTTGGACTAGCACTTTTTCCCAGCAGATAAAAGATTTTGTATAAGGTAAAGTGGTTAATTTTCATGCTCTGTGAAAATAAACAGAAGCTAAAATTTTTAAATTTTTATTTTTTTTTTAAGTGAAGTAATTGACAAAATGAAGTGCTTATTACTAAAGAAATGCATGCCAGGATTCCCTAAACAGTGCCTTTAGTAAGGCAGGGATGATTACCCTGCTGATACACCCAAGATGTAAATACATTGAAGACATTAGGTAAGTTAAGAATTTGTAACAGAACAATTTACTGTGGTGTGCCAGGATACTGGAAGCAGTCTGCTTTTTGTGTGCTTAACTTATAAACTGTGAAATGCAATTTTGTTTTAACACTTGCAGTCCTCAGGAATAACTGGGTTTTTTAAGCGCATGCTATATATCCAAGATACTTTTCATTACTTATTAATCCAGAGTAATTGCGTACCGTGTTCCATGGATATATTAGGTTTTTGTCCAACTTGTTATTTTCAGCTTTTATCCTTGAAGAAAGCACTTTTAGGCATAGTACAACTCTCTCTCATATTTTCATGCCAGCTTAAATCTAGCTTGACCTGGCACCGTTTCAGGACACACATTTTTATTCTCTGAGTTCTTGCTGCTGGAGCTGTTCAGGACTGAGGCTGCCAATTTAGTGTCTGTTCACTAATCACTTGGATCCCAGTCTGACCCCGATGGTAGTTTTCTTTCCCCTCAGAAATAAATCTAAATTTGTTGAGGAGTAAGAGCTGTGCCAGGTTTATAATGATATATGTTGGTGTCATCAGGGTCCTTGGAAGCTTGTAAAAAGGTATCCACCATTCATGGATCTTCCAAACACAAACCAGTTTGCCAAACCATGTGGCATGTTTTTACATGTCACAATACAAAAAATATGAAACCACTGTGGCTTGAGTATAAGGTGTGAGCAGAGTGGAATATAGTTGGCAGTTTAAACAAAACAAAGCATTTCTATGCAGCTTCCATTCTTCATGATGTGTGTAACTGAACAGAAAGTATCTATTTTCGTGCCAAATTCTGTAATATTTGGGTAGAAAGAATAATTTTGCAAAGTTATTTTACACTTAAAACTTCATTTAAAGGAGATGCAGTGTTACCATAAAAATTACAGATTTGTTTGGAATCTAATTATGTGTCTATGGTATGTTTAAGTGACATCATAACAGTATCTTTTATTTGGTTTCAGACCTTGAATTTAGAAAGTTGTTATTTAGAAAGCAGTTGATCGTAATGTAATAACCAAAAAAAAAAAAAAAAGTTTAGTTGCAGGCTTTTAGTTGTGAATTTTCCACAGATTTTCTTGGTCACCTACTTAGGTGAGTAGAAGGCAGAAATCTGTCATGTGCCTGAGTGGAGAAATACGACTGTGTAACGTGATCCACTACCTCCAGTTGGCTTTATAGTCCTTTTCTGTTGTTTTCTGAGGGCTGCTTCAGAGTGAAATGAGTCCTTTGTGGTGCTGTTCAAGCTTCTGTGTCCTCTGCATCATGTCCGTGTTTGTGTAGGAAATTTCAGAGCAATTTCAAGTCCGAAAGTTTGGGAGAGAATAAGCAGCGCAGGCCAAACTGACTGCAAACGTGGGTCTGGTCCTCAAAAGAGCAAGTAAAAATCTTGTCCCTTTAAACCATCAGTTCCTGAATTAAGCTCTAGGAATGCTGTCTTAGTGATGGACTTACACAACCTCAGTTGCTGACTGGTAGTGGACTTTTCTGATGCCTTCAGAGAAGTTTCTTGTCAGGGTGTTGTTGTTGCCATGGCGGTTGAGAAAATCCAAATTATCTGTCAGTGCTGAATCTGACATCAGTGCCAATAGAGGTCCTGAGTGCTGCTAAGACTTGATATTGTGGCTGATTTGGTAAACTTCACTGACTTTAAATGTTACTTCTCTGAGCTCTGTTTACTGATCATTAATTATGTTTTTGCCTCATCTGCTGATACAGCACTAAGAGGTATTTCCTTTATGTGGACACACAAATAGGGAATGCTGTGTTTTTACTTGGCTCAACTCCTTCCTCTGACTGAAAAGGACAGTCAACAAAACAAAATGCTAATATGTCTCTACAGAGAAAAATATTCATTAAATACAGATTGCTTTAAATAAACTTAACTTAAAACATAAAGAAATAATACAATATCCTGCATACCACTAGCACTTACTGCACATCTAAGTGTATGCTTTCTGATGAACATTTAACTTTTGTATTTACATTGTATGCCTTTAAATACGTGTCTGTTTTTAGGTTACGTGTTGTTAGGTAAATATTTCATTTACATTGTGAGATAAATCTCCATTTGCTTTGAAACCTTATACTATATAGTTTACAAACTTGCCAGGTTGTTTTGCTTTTAAAGCAGAATAGATCCACGCCACAATAACATTAATGTGCATTTTAAATATTGTAGTTTTATTAAATTGTATAGTTAAGGAGTAAACAGATAGTTGGAATTTAGTAAGGAGGAATAAAACTGAACTCTCTTCATTCCAATTCCTCTATCTTTGACTGTGAAATCTATACTCTCCCCAAAATGGAAGAATGGCGAGAGAGAAGCTGAAAATTAGAATGTGCTGATGGATTTCCTGTGACTGTGGTTGGACACTGGGTGTTTATTTTTATTAAATCCATATAAGCAATAATTGAAAAGATGAAACAGTTGAGTAGGGCTGATTTATAGAACTTTCAAAAGAGCCTGTGAACTGCAAGCATTCCTCCCTCTTTGTTTCATTAAATAAAAATGCTACTTTCGAGCCTGGAAACGCTGACTGTTTTATTTGCATTGCCAAGAAGTTTTGCAAAATTTGATTTGCCTTGCTCTTTGTTCAGCATTTCCTAGGCATGTGGAGGGATTGACTTGCAGCAGTGGCACTGTGGAAGAAAACCAGTTGCAGAAGTTTTGAACGTTTGGCAGATGGATAAGGGGCTGGGAAAGTGTAGGAGATCCCAGCCTGGGTAGCGCTCAGTGTGGTGTGGGAAAGTGTGAAACAGAAGAAAAAGAGAAAAACCAAAAATACGTGCTTTGCAATGCACTTATGGGAATCTTTCAAAATAAAGCCACGCTTTTCCCCTCTGAACCCCATAAGAGGAATATGGACATGTAATAAACTAGTGTTCACTTATCGGCACGTTCTGGTGATAATCCATTTATTTCTACAATAGCTGCTGTGTTTTGATATTGAGTAGCTCCTCTGAGGATCTTCAGTCTATTTCAAGACAATCCACCATGACTTTTTTAGTGTTTAATATTTACCTCTTTATTGTTACATTTTGTTCAGCTTTCAAAAAATAATTTTGAAAAAACACTTTTGAGATTTAGGTATAATGTTATGCTCCCATCAGAGTCAGAAATTATTGAAGGAAACAGTAAAAGAAAAATCTACCTCAAGTGACTTACAGTTGAAGAGAAAATGGAAAACACATAACAATGTGATCAGAGGGAGAACTGACAAAATTATTTTATAGCAGGTGTTTCCTTCCTATTCAATTTCTTCCTTTGTAGTGGGGTCTGCTGTGCAAGTTACATCAGAATTTATTTTTATTTATTTATTCTTTAATCCGTGCTGTAGTAGCTTTTCTCACTAAGGTTTCCCCTCTCTGTTTAAAACACAATTCTTTTTAACCCATGTCATCTATTATTGTGTTTATGTCAGTGGAAAGACTTTAGGAAACATACTGATAGTGCAGATCCAAAGGGATTGATGTGAAACCAAAAGCATGTGGTTTCTGTAAGGAGCACATTCATCAGCCTTTAGCTCAGCATCCTTTCTCTTACTCAGTCCTGTTCTAAAACTGATGTGCTGTGTTGAGTCTGTGCTGTGATCCAGTTGATAACTACCTGGGGTTTTTTTGCTCTTTTCTTTTGTACAGCTAGTTTTCTTACTGAGCCACAAATGCTGTCATGCATGCTCTTTAGCTGGCTGCATATCATCAAACTCCATTTTAGAAACAGCAGGGTACGAATCAGTTACAGGCATCAAGCTGAGGGTGATATTAATCAAATCCAATCCAAATTAGTCTTTTTCCCTCCTTCTAGTTTATAATCATCTGGAAGGGAAAGAATACTGTGCAGGAGACATGCTCAAGATTGGGGTGTGTTTTTTTAGGTGTTTCAAAATGTTTAAAATCTTGTGTCGGACCCTGTACCTTTGGATTCTCATACTCCAGTTCAGGCCTTGATTCATTTAGGGTAGTTCTTTCAACAGATTTACTTTAAGTGCTGGTTTGGTTGCATAAAATCCTTGAATACTCTACTCCTTCCAAACCTGTGACATACACGTATGAAAAAAAATGGGGCAGCTCATCTTGGGCAGCAACAACTTGTTATGTGCAGCAAACACAATGGGCTGCAATAATCCATGTAAGTGTAGTGGAGAAACAAAGTGTAATAGTTCTTTTGGAGAGAGACAGAATACCACAGACTGGTGGATTTTACAGATCCATTGGTCTTAAGTAAATGCTCTTGACTGCTGCTCCCAGGAACTACTGTGAATATGCTTTTGATATTGGGCACTCTGCTGTGTTAGATGTGAATAACGGTGTTCAACTCGCAGCTTATTCAAATTCCCCTGCCCTTTGTCAGGACTCTGGCACAGAGTTGCATGGCCGGTTTCACCCCTCAGAAACTCCAAGGAAGATCTCAGGGCTTCAAGTCATAGATCTCTGTAAGCTACTGTGCAACTCCACACGTGCAAATGATGTAACAAAGGACACACGGCAGGCAGTGGACGGGACTTTCCTTGCTCAGCCCTGGTACCTGTTTGAATACCTCAGGTTCGTGTTTTCTATCCACAGTGCAGTAATGCAGCTTCTCATCAGTTTTTGTAATCCTCTGGGGCAGACTTGCCTGGTTATAGATCATAGCAGAATTTGCAACCTGATTTCACAGAAAAGACCGGTGATAAGTGACTGGGGGATTGAGCAAGTCTCAAAATTGGGGCTCAAGGCTTCCCATGGAGCCTGGACTAGTGAAATATGGTTATGCCTCCTTGTCCATTCTAACTTACTTTCTTTGAGGAGAAGGGAAATCTGAGACCAAATAGAAGTGCAGCTGCTATTCCTACTAAAGTGACAAATGTGTGAGTCTTTGTTGGTTATGCTTCCCAAGTCTGGCAAAGAGGTATGTCCTCAAAGTCTGGCTGAGGGAATCTGTCAATCCATCTAAATTTTAATGACAGATTTCTAAGGTGCTGTATGCCTGGGAGTAATCCTTTTGTTTCATCTGCATGACTCAATTTTACCTCATTTCTAGAAGTGGAAAGAAACCAAACTGGAAAGAAGGTTGTTCATTTTCAGATTAGGCAAGATAGAAGAGAATGAAGCAGGTGCTATGTGGAGTTCCTCTCATTTTTGCTAAGAAATTCTAGCTCAAGCTGTGTGCTGCATCAAACCAGTGTCAAGTGATTTTGGTGCATTCCTGTCTGATAAGGTGCATCAGCAACATGCACATGAATGCTGTAAACAGCTATACTATTAGTGGACATGTATTAATGCATGTGCTTGTACTTTCTGTGGGATTCTTTAAGGTAGTGCCTGTTTTCTCTTTTGTTTTCTTTTATCCATAGCATCTACATTAAAGCTGTGCAAAATGAAAGCTAAAACTCCTGTTCAAAGCACGATAGAAAGTTCCCTTTGAGTTTAGTCATGCAACGAGCCTGCTGCAGTAAAAAATGTGGTGGAAATTCTCTGAACAAACCACTGTAGCATGGAAAAAGCCTGCAATAATTTCAATAACCTGTTCATATAAGCTTTCTTGCCATTTCTTTTTCTACTGTCTAATTGTATTAACAAAGCACAGAATGTTGAAGGGACCCCAGTAAATCTCCTGTATGCAATCGAAGCATCCCTAATAGTTTTCATTATCATTGTATTCTGTGTAGGAGCCCTGCAAGAGTGCAGCACCACTGTTACAAATTAAGTAGTGACATTGTGTGCTGCCAGCAGAGGATGGGAAAGGCAATTAATATCTGTGAACACTCATACAGCACTTCTCTCGTTGCCCTTTTTACTCATGTGAAAAGAGGAATCAGTGCAGTGTCTGTAGCGCATCATTCATTCTGCATGGATCATGTAGTTATTATCCTGAATATACAAGATACTCAGTTCCTGTTTGCTCAGAATAAAGATAGCAAAAACAGCAGCCAAACTTCCCAGGGACAATTCTGCTGTCAGTGCTCCAGCTAAAACAGCAGTGGCTCAGCACTTTTTTTCCCTCATCAGCGGCCTTTCTGTTTCCCATGCATGCCCTGTCTTCGTTTCTAGTGTGAGACTCCATCTGCATCCACATGGCAGAATTTAAGTGGCAAAAATTCCCACTGTCACTTCTGCTGGTTCAGCAAAAGGGATCCTTTGTCAGGTAGTTTACAGCATTCCTGATGTGCTTTGTTGTATCACTTCGCCCACCACAAATGTAAACACTTCAAAATCCTTTTATACTGAGACAGGAACTTAGATGTCACAGCTTCAAGTCAGCTTCACTGTCTTCTGCATATGGTGTATTTTGTTCTTGTCTATGTGCCTGCATTGTTATATTGTACAGACGGTAGGATTCATTTAATTATTTTTTTTATTTGCTCTTGATGGTGTTTCTTCCTGTTCTTTTCCTTTTTAAGGCACAGAGCAAAGTTAAGCATGCTGCATTACTTATTTTTTCTGTGATATCTTGCTCCATGGAGTTCACTGGCAACTAAGTAATTGAATTCAGCAGTCTGCACGCCAGGCAAGAGCTCATTGTAATAAACAATGCCCCATCCCTGGAGGTGTTCAAGGCCAGACTGGATGGGGCTTGGAGCAACCTGGTCTAGTGCAAGGTGTCCCTGCCCAAGGAAGAGAGTTGGAATGAGATGAGCTTTGAGGTCCCTTCCAACCCAGGCCAGTCTATGATCTATGAAACCTTCACAGATGTGAATATTTCTTTTGCCCTGAACCCAAAATCCATGAGAATGATGATAGACCGTTGGTACATATATTGAATACACATTGAATTGTTAACCAGAAGTTTGTGTGTACAGAATAACCTTCCACTAAGATATATTTATCATTCTTGGTGACGTTTTTTGGTGACTGATATTGCACAAAGAATTGAGATTATCTCAGCCCAGAAACGACTAGCCATGTAAACTAGGCAGGCACCAGAGGAAGGCTTCTGGCACATAAGCAATGTTGACTGGTGTGATGGTTCTAAAAGTCTTATATTTATACTTTAGTTAATTGAAATTTCCTGGTGATCCAGGCACTGGTTCCCAGTATCTTTTAATATGTATTCTGATTAACATCTTGCAGTGTCCTGAAGTATGTTAGTGGCTGAGCAGTCCAAATAAATAACACAAAGTTGCTGCCATAAAACTCTTGTTATCTAAGCCCCTGATCTGGCAGATACCCAACCACATACATGGATTTGCTGCTGTGAATGACTTCACTGGTTTCACTGGAACCTCTCAGGTAGATAAAATTATACACTACTTTAACATTTAAAAGTACAGGACCTAAGGTAGAACATGGTACGATTTAATGGGTAGAGGGGAAAAAAGTACTGGGAACAGCAATGACACAGCTGTTATGTATCACTTGGTTCATTTTATTATTAATGTTAAGGAATTGAGATACCTGGATCCCTGAACATTTTTGTCTCTTTATGGTTTAAACTTTTTCTCATAGTTCAGAAGAGACATTAGTCTGATAAATTTTCTTTTGCTTTCTAGGAGGTTTTTTGATAAAAGTATTAATAAATCTGCTACCAAGAGAACATTTGTGAATATATTTAAATGAAACATTTTCCATTACTTTGTTTATGAAAGCCAGTAGAAGAAACATACAGAGAAAAGAACACACACACCTTGGTAACATATCCAGGGCTACAAATTAATAAAATTATCTTTTAGTCTGGTTTCCTAGGGCATTAAGTCTTAGGTGAAATCACTGGTTTTTTTTTGTTTGTTAGTATTTTTTCCTCAAAGCTTTGACCCCATGATAAATTTCAAGGAAAACTGACAGGGACAAGGGACCTTGAAGTTAAAGGCCTCAATTGAACCAAAAGCAAAATGTGGCTATTAAATGGTCTGTTAGATAGAAGCCAGCCAGTCGATTCAATACAGGCATATGATCTCCAAGAAGGGGGATCCATATGTAGGTCAAAATCATCCACAATGGTAGTGTCTCTTGGCTGACAGAAAGCCCCTAAAGGTCAGAAATTGTAACTGTATAAAAGAGAATACGGAGAAGACAGAAATTGAGCCTTTATTAGAGCCACTGTCCATGGAACAGGTGGTTTTCATGTGCTAGTGTGTAGCTCCAATTAGGTTACCTGCTTTACAAATAGATCATATACAGAGAGGTCGTTTGTTTGTTCCTCTGTTCACTTTCAATGACCTCTAGGCCAGATGCAGCACCTTATTGTGCTTCCTCGGTGAAATCAGATGCTCTACACACACAAAAGGAAAAGGAGAAATGCAGTGGTGACTGAATTCTGATCATTCACTCTGACCCAGCAATCTTTAGTCAGGTAAAAGGTTTGTAGCCTCCTTATAGCAGTGGCTGCTGAGAGAAGGGTATGGGATTCACTCCTTTAGTTTGATCCTTTAAATATTAACCATGTATTTTGTTCCTTCCTCCCCTTACGCTGTGCAACCCAAATGCAAGGAGAATAATGTAACAGAGCCTGTTAAATCCTGATGATTAAAGCAGCTGGAGAACATGGTCCTGCAGCATGAAACAGGTGAATCAACTTTACTTCTGGTGCAAGTGAATGGGCGAAGAAGAAGGAAAGTAATTTAACACTACAGCAGCAAAGTCAGGTTCAATAGATCGCTTTTGTCAGGGCCACATTCATAGGGGTACCATATGGTGAGCTGCTGTACAGAATGACTCCACCCAGCTCTGCATATGGTACCCACCATTTATAATAGATGTTGCTACATGTTTATTAAGTATTATTAAAAAGCTAATGTTACAGCTTCCTTTCAGAGACACCAAAAGCTTGGGTAAGATTACAGAGGTAATAAGGTTTAGAAGTCCAAAATGAAGTTTAGAAGTCCAGTCGCTTTTTTCCTTTTTTTTTTTTTTTTTTGTAAACATTTATATAGTGCCAACTTAGAAACTCTGGTGGCAGTAGAGACATTAACAGGTGATTGTCATTTTGAATGCCTTTATCAGGAAAATACTTTCTTCTTTCTCTTGATTTCAGCACATGCTGGCTGAGATAATAACTAGCTTATGGTGATGAGAGAGGGGATGTGAATGACAGTCTTTGTTACTTTTTAAAAATTGCATAGCTCACTGTAACTTTTGGGCCAGGTTTTTGTGATGGTTTTGGAGATTTTTGGTGGTTGGGGTTTTTTGTTGGCATCCCAGTATCAAGTTGCAGTGTTTGCATTGTGCTGTTGTCTAGAGTTGATACAATATGTTTACACTGCGTTTTAAAACACTTTGTGATAAATCCAAAGGACAGAGTCCAAAGTCCAAGAGTAGCAGAATCAGCCTGAGATCTGAGCTACATATGAATTTTGGTCTCTGACCCAGCTACATCTTTCTTTCATGGTTTCTCACCCTTTCTTCATTTCTGATGTCTAAGAACAAGAGGAATAACTCTGTGCTTACAGAGAGGAAGCAAGCTTTTTAATCTCTGCTCCTGCCTTGTTCCTTATGCACCTCCCATGCCTTACCAGGAAAAAAATACCCTTCTGAAAGTGTTCTCGCTCCCCAGGAGCAGGTTGCCACCAGATTTCCAAAAAACTATGACATGAGTAGTGGTTTTTCAATACCTTTTTGTTTAAGCATCCTAAACGTTTTCCAGTGGGTATGCAAACCTCTTTAGAAATTTCACAAATATGCACAGCATATTGCATGCTTTCCTTCATGACATTTTCTAGCCTCTTATAAATAGTCTACAGGTTCCAAGTTTCTTCAGTCAGCAGTTGGGAAACCGAGAGGACAGTTTAATACCTCTATGTTTCATCTTTGACAAGAACAGCCATGGACTTGATTGTTCTGCTTGATTGAACTAAATCACATTTTACTTAAAACAATGGCTTCTTAGAGATGGTTGTTAAAATCATATTGCAACTGGTAATCATGAGTTAAATTCTGTCTATGTAATTTCAGGTATTCCTTGATATCTGAAAGCACATTTTTGTTGTTGTGTTGAGGACAGAGACTGAAACCAGCTGGCGTTAGGGCAGAACAGTATCGTAAGAAAAACAGGATACTGCTAAATGACTACAATATCACTATTTGTGTATCTTGAAATGTGGAAAAAATCAGTTTTATAATTTGGTAGAGAAGAGCACCTGTGTTCTCAAAGGATATAGCTGATGCTGGGATTAGATGTAGTTGACGTGTAAGCTAATCTCTTAAATTTGTGATGATGATTATGATAAAATCTAATCATGATAAGAATTCAAATTGCCTACCCTTTGAAGTACTTTTTGATATTAAGTATATTTTCATGGTAATTTTGGCACATGTGAAATAGCATTTATGTAAACATTTAAACAAATTGCCTTTTGTTATTTGTTTGCTAATCAATGCAGGTGGTTTGTTTTGCTAAGATGTGCCTGGCTTGTTATTTTAGGGAAAGTACCATATTCCTCATGTGTGGGAAGGGCTGGCTTTTCTCATTTCCCCAGCACTGTGCCTCTGCCAGCTACTGGTACTCACACCTCCCTTTGTCATGGCAGTCAGCCTCCCTCACACCTTTTGGCCAGGTTTTTCTTGAAGAAATTAGGTTCTAAGCATGCACTTCTGGTCAAGACTTAAGGACTTTGGCCAGGAAGCCTGTTCTCTCAGATTCTTCTCAAATGACTCCTTCCCCTTCCCTCCCCCACCTAAGAGGTCTCCTGCCAAACTCATTTAAGTTTATCAAAGTTTTCCTTTGGGGGGCCCAAAAAACGGGTGCGGTGCACATTCATTCAAAGACTTTGGCTTCAAACCCCTATATTGCATCACCTCCTTTCATGAGACTCCTGATGTGGTCCTTCCCACTACCCCCCTACCTCTGCAGGTCACTTTCAGAGAGATTCAAGGTCAGTTGAAGCCAAAACATTATCAGACCTTGTGCTTTGCTTCAGCTGGGGACCGCTGGTGCTGAATCAAGCCAGCTTTCTTCACGGTATTGCTTCATTTAGGATGTGGTTTCACGAAGAGTTTTGATTCTTGCAAGACTTGAGGAAAACCCGAAATGCCCTCAGAGAAAGATGCATCAGTGCTCTTGCAAACTTACAGATTTTGACTTAGCCCTCTGTGCTAAATGTGTTTGACACTTCAAGACTCTGAAATCTTCCCACAAATACTAGACCTCACTTCTCGCATCTGCTTACTCAGAATGTTGTTGTTACATAAAGTTTTCCTTCAAATCTTTGAAAGTTCTGACCACAACACATCTGCTGAAATAAGTTTTCTTGGCATGGTTTAATCTTACTACTCTATTAAATGTCCTCCTGTTGTGGTTTTTTGTTTTTTTTTTTGGGGGGGGAGGGTGTTTGGTTTTTTGGGGGGATTTTTTTTGGTGTGTTACTTTAAATGACTAGAGATAAGAAAGATTTCTAAGATTTTTTTTTTTTTTGTATTAACAACTAAACTATAAGTCAATAAGTCAATAGCAGCTTTGAAATTTTGCTTCCCAAAAATGCATTTGTAAACTAGGTTTGAAAACTACTGATTTTTGCACGGCTACAGCTAAAAAATTCCTTATCAGTTCTACTTCAGGACTGTCATTTTGTAGTAGCAATCTAGGAAGTAGGTTTTGACACTTCTTGCATTTTAAGCTGTGTTTTCACTTGCTCAGTTTACAGAACAAATGCTTCTTGTAATACATACAGAAATAAAAATGCACACTATCATTATGCATTTTACTCATGACAGCCTGAGTGATTAGATCTAAACTGTTCTAAAGCAGTTGCGCTGCATTTAAATAGGAGATGGCTGTTACAGGCTTGCTCTACTGTATTTTTCCAGAGCTTCTGTTGTGAAAGAGACAGGAATACTTGATGGTCTGACTTGGAATTTGAATATTTTAGCCCATGACATTAGAAGCAAAGGTGAAGGTATTAGTGAACAGAGCTTAGTGTTTTAGGGCAAAGGGCAACATATCAAGACATTACCTTACAAATAAAAATGGAATCTTTCACCTTATTTGTAAAAGAAAATGGTGAAGATTTACTTTTTAGAATGATTGTAACACACATGTAGTGCTGTTTTATGTCTCCGGCAAAGTATAAC
Organism: Pseudotriccus pelzelni; assembly: GCA_035584735.1. Lineage (NCBI taxonomy): Eukaryota > Metazoa > Chordata > Aves > Passeriformes > Tyrannidae > Pseudotriccus > Pseudotriccus pelzelni. Next base: position 63,004,594 of record JAWMRA010000041.1, read on the forward strand.
AGATGGACTGTGGGTTTATTGGGAAAAAAAAAGTGCTGAAAGATTTTTATTATGTGAGAAAGAGAGAACAAAACCCAAGGAAACATCTGGACAATTAATCTCTCAATCTTTGTATGTAACATGAAGAAAAATAGCGAAATATTTCAGAAGCCTTGCTCAGAAACAAATTAGCTATTGTTAGCGAAGCACAATAATTTACCATCCTACACGTAAAAAGATCTTTGTAATTAATAATTAATTGATGCCACTTTGTTCTTCACCCATGGAAAAATAAAGAACAGGGAGAGCAGCATGTTCCTCATGAGGTTTCTAGTTTGTCATTATAAAGCGATGAATCACTTTCACCAAAGCTGAACTGATCTGTCATCTCTCAAGGAAGCATATGTCATTGTGGGGGGAAAAGGGTCTTTACCTATTATTCAAGCCTGCATGGTGTCTGATTACTAAGATGGACCTAAACATCTGGTAGTCATGCCACCTCTTCCTGACATGTGTAGGCAATATGCAATTCTGCTTTGTGGTTTCTTGTGTGTGGAGGGTTTTGTTTTTTTATTTTAAAGCTACACAATGACAGGTGAGCAGAGAAATAGACGCTTTTTGTCTGGGCTGGTGAAACATTATCTTTTTTTTGAGAGGGTAGGTTGCTGTTTAAACTAGTGTTTCTTAAAGTTGTCGTGCCATCAGGCTGTTTTGAATGAAAAAGCTGAGGCCACCACCCACGCCTGCTGGCTGTTTCTCCATGTGTTCCTCTCGTGCAGTGCCTTTTCTGAGACAGCAGCACTGGCGCACTGCAGAGAACAGCCACAAATCAAACCATTCACATCCTCACTTCTGTTCTCTTAGTTGCGATCTTACTAGGTTGATTTCCTCTCCCTCAGCTTTACGTATTTTAGGAAATGGGAAACAGTTCTGTTCATTGGTTTACCCGCCTATACCCTTTGAATTCTGGTTTTGGCTTCTCCTTCTAGCAACCCCACTGTGGGTTTTCTAGTCGATGTTAATTCAAACACTATTAAAAATGTATACTTTGGCCTTTCTTCTCTTGCCTCAGCCAAATACGAATACAGATATTTTGCCGCACAATTTCAGAACGGGGCTCTCTCTGGACTAATGTTCCATTTCCATCAGTAACCGTGTGAGTTCCATAGCAGGAACATGAAGGAAGGCAGTCTGAGCAATAATCAAACCCCAAGAACAAATCATTCCCACTGTGCAGTCTGAGTCATGGCCTTAGCTGGAAAATCAACGTCCTTTCTGAAGCTCAGGCTCCCTGTCTGTGTCTAACCTGGGCTATTGTATAGCTGGATGTGTAGCTGTATATACTACCTGCCTTTAAATCTCCTTTAAACTCACTAACCCCCGGAATTTGCTTATCATTTAAGTGATGAATAAAGAAAACTCTCTACTTATGGATTCAAGGAGGAATGTAGGATTATTTTGTTGTTGTTGTTGTTTTTTGGGCGTTGTGGTTTTCTGTTTGTTCTTTTTTGTTTGGTTGGGGTTTGTGTTGTTTTTGTTTGTTTGCTTTTTTTCTTTTTTTGTTCTTTTTAGTCAGTCTAACAGATAGGAAAGCCTCTAAATACATAGACTTTTAAAATAGTATGGTTCAATCCAGGCTCTTAAAAATGTAAGTATTTTTGATATTAAGAGTTTACTTGCCATATAAATACTGGGATCTCCCCCATCCAGTATATCTGTTGCCACATATCTCAAAAGATATTGAAAATTGAGTGCCTTGGTGGCAAAGTATTTTTAATCTGACAATTTAAAATCTAGTTTTGATAGAACATTTCATGTCAACTGCAACACTGCTTGATATGGTGTTGTGATCAGAACTTCTTGAAATGAAATTATGATGGTTATATGTTAGCACAACATCCAGTGCCAGCAAAAAGGCTGAAACTTATTTAAAGGATTAAAAAACACCTTGGAAAAATTTCATATTTAGCCATAAATTTTACTTCATTCTTGTCTTGCATGAAGAAAGAAAACAAAATGCAAAATTCTTGTTGAAAGATTTGTTACTTTTTGAGTACATTCTATGACTGGTCTCAAAAGAATCAGAGAGGGTTTATGATGTTCTCACCAGTGATTTAGGAAGAAACCCTCAAGAACTACGATAACTACTTTTATTGATTCAGTGTGTGTGGGTTGTGTTTATTTTTTTTCTTTCATGACTCACATTTGAAATGACAATAGTAAATATCTTTAAACAATGTCTTTTGGCTTTTTTTTGTATTTCTTTATTTAATTTTTCAGGGTATACTTACCACCTATATATGTCTAATTAATGTCAGCCACCAAAGAATCAAAAAAAGATTTCAGTTACTTGTATGACAACAGTTACTGGTTACTGAAATAATTTGAAATTCACAGGAGGTATATCTATCATCTGGGTTTCACCAGTATATGCCTCCCTGGAAATAATAATATAATATTTAATATCAATATTATAGGTAACATGAAGATAACAAAGGTCTTCATTTGAGGAGTGTCAGGCCTCAGAGGCAGAAGTTGTTTCAGGCTGTTTTTTTCATGAAGGGTACTTATTTGGTAGCTGAATCATGGTGGTGCTTGTGGTGTTTCACCAAGGAAACTGTGGCAAAAAGAGTTTTGATGGCCTGGAAGGACCAAACAAAGAACTTTGTTTTGGAAAGCAAGGAAAGTGATTATGTTCTTTTGTTTGTTTTTTAGTTATTTAGGGAGTAGTAATGATGTCAGTTAAAAGAAGCAACAGGGACACTGTGGACAGCTTTCTAAAAAAAATAACTCGTTCAGAGAAAAATCAGCCTTCTCTCAAAATATAGTATGAGATATAATAGATGTTTTCTAAAAGCTCAGTTCGATACAGTTATTATATGTGAGTCTGGTATGTTTGCATGCCATAGCCATGGCCAACCATAATCCACCTGAAAAACTAGAGGACCAAATTGCTTCACTCAGATCATTCCTCAATCAAATAAAATTATGTGTATTTGAATGCAAAGTAGATTCCTCAAATTAAGAGGTAAACTCTTTTTCTGCTTTATTTGCCTAATTCCACATATGCTCTTATTGATGGTCAATTCAGAGAAAACCAAAAATGGTAGGAACCAAAATTATATGACAAATGGAGTCTCCAGGAATTGGGCATGGTAATTGCTTGTATCAGTATCATCTCAGACCCTATTGTCTCCTTTAAGGTGTAATGATGTTGGAGTGTCCTTTGCAGCTCTGGTATTACACTTTGAAAACAGATGTTTCTCTTCCCCACCTAAGTTTTTTACTCTGTTGCAATGAAAAGCAAATTTCATAATTTATACTGTATTACACGAATTCCAGCCTGCAGGTTCGTTGCATCTGACCTAACAGTGAGGAGATTAATCTCCTCTGCTTACCTCAGTCAGGAGAACAGGTCTCAGCAGGAGGTGCTTCTGTCTCAGCAGGAATGGCTGGCTGAGTCAGCTCAAAATGTAGTTTCTGCACAGTGATTCTCACGGCAGCTCCAGCAGGCAAAACCCCACTGGGCCAGAGCCTTTCAAACATTTGTTGGGCAGCTACTGCTCATGGGGCTGGGACATTTGAGAGTGGTCAGAGACCAAGAAGTACATCGTTGCCTCCAGTCTGTCCTGCTGTAGTCCCTTTTGTCACTCTCCCAAGCGAGTCCAGGCAGAACCTCGCACACCTCCCTGTTTGGGCAGTCAGAGTCCAAAGGAGTTTGGACAATGCCTCGATGGGAATCACTCTGGCCCAGGAAGGTGTCCCCAAACATGATGATTACAAAGGCATTGAAAAGATTAAATTGTCATGTGAGAGTTTTTCTTTCACTTGACTGTTGTTTTGCTTTGGCAAACTACGGGAATAAAAGAAAGTGGTGGGTCCTTTCCATGTTTGTATTTTTCTAGCAACTTGAGCTTTCACCTTTGAATGCACAGTAAATGATGTACAGGTCCCTCTTGTATGGCTGTCTGTTCCTCTTCAGGGTGAAGCTGATAGAGAAGCAAAGGCTTTGGAAAGGTCTTATGCTAAGTCACTAATAAACCCTGTTGTCACGGAAGAACAGTGGATTTTTTTCTTAGAAATTAGATGATGTCTTCCTTCTGATTTCTGAATCCCCTTTATGTGATGTTTTATTTTCCTGACTTGTTAGGTACAACAATAAAACCTGATGATACATTTTCAGTACCACGAGTGCTGAATCAGCTACCTTATTATGGACTGGGAAGTAAGCTCAGTCTTTTAACCTGGCAGCACTTCTAAACCAAAACTGCCTATTTTACTGCCACATGCTGTAGTCTTCAAATTCCTGTTGGATAGTGTGGGTTACAGGCACACAGATGTAACATTACCTAAGATGTCAGTATAGTTCCTTTGAAAACACGATAGACCCTTTGTTGTTACGCACATTTTGTGTCATAAGGAGAGGGTGTCTGGTTCCCTGTACTAGGCAATGTCAGGGCTAAAGCTGCTGTCACTGAACAGGAGTTTCTTTGGATGCTCAGTGAAACAATACAGTCCTGTCACAAGGGCCTGACATCTGCAGCCTGTGTCACACCTTTTGTCTCTGTCCCTGAGAATTGTGCTTGCAGACTGGGAACAAAAGCAAGCAAAGAATTCTGAAGGAATTTGTATATATTCCACTTTTTGACTGATCGATTTAAGTCAGTCTTCCAGCTGGACTAAGTATTTTTGATGTTGTCCTTATTATGATTTCTTTTTCATTCAAGTTACTGATATAAGTATTTTCTGCACACATTTTTGGTTCTGTTTTCAGATAAGCTTTTGCATCACAGAGGCTCTGCAGAGACTCAAATGAGAGAAATTAATTGTCTGTGCTTAATTCTTTTTTGGAGTGGCAGAATGGGTCCTCCCAGCATTCTCAGCTTGTTGTCACAATTGCTGTGAGAAATGATAACAGGTCTAGTTATGTGCTTATAAATGCTGTGCATTTCTTTTTGACGTGTTGCCCAGAAATGCTGTATTTGAAGTGAAAATACTGTATCTCTTGTGTAATAAAACACGTATTCAAGTCAGGTATGATTTATTTTTTCTATAATTTTCTGTTTTTCCTGTATTTTCTCTAACATTGGTGCACTGTACTCCAGTATCCACTGTAGTCAGAGCTTCAGAAATATATATAACTGCCTTTCTGAAGGAGCTTTTTTCCACACCCAAATGGGTTTCCAACCAGCAATGGGTCTCCTCATTTTGCAGAAACCCATTCTCTTGCGAGTGACAAATTCTTTTAGTTTGAAATTCTTCCAGATATCTCTTTACTGCATAGACTCTAACTTTTTATTCCTGCAGTAAATCTCAGCAGCTGCATCAAAATAGTGGGTTGTGCGTGTGTGTTTTGCAAATGCATGTAGATTAAAAAGTCATAATTATTACATATAAAAACTGGGATTAAAAGGACATCAGTGTTCAAATACCATAACTCAGAAGCTGGAGTTTCCCATATGTCTGATCTTACGTGTGTTACCCAGTCTTTAATTACAGAATCACTCAGCATTTTTCAGAAGAATATTTGCCTTAGACTGTATGAAAATGCATATTCTTAAGGGGTATTTCCTCATCTCTGATGGCTTGGCTTCGACATCACGATATTCCCTTGAAAGAGCTGCTTTTATGGATGTCTCTGTGTCAAAATTTAATTCCCAGTAGCTACAGCATCCCAGTCAATATTCTTAGACACTCATGATCCAATTCCCATTTATTTCAATGCTGGCATCTCACTTTCCTTAACAAGTGTTGAAACTTTGAAAGAAGGTGTTGCCCAGTTGGCACATGAGGAAGTCCCCAGGGTCTCAGAGGAAGGAGGGATATGTTTGTAACTCCAGTCAATACAGGGCTGGCCCTTTGCATTTAACTTGTCCTCAAAAACCGATTTAGTATGACACAGAAACACAGCACAGAAATACAATGTTTCAACTCTTATTTAAGCTCTTCTCTAGTAAATGAAAAGAAGGCTGAGAGAAGGAGATCAGATTCCTCCGCGTTGTAAGGAACTCGAGCCGAACAGGAACATGTGGCTGGAATTGCCAGGGAGGAGGCTTCTTCTTATTTCACACAGTTAAGTCTAGAGTAATCTGAATCCTCTCTCGAGTTCTTGAAGGATAAAGACTGATTGGTACATGTAAGCTGTAGTGCACTGATCTAGTGGCAAACAGGAGCTGCTCGGTTTGTGCTGTGTTTCTTTAAGACGATGTATGCTGAAGTCTGAGAGCTCATGGGCTATGACAAGAGGAAGCTGTGACAGGAGAGACTGGTCTCTGCTCCAAGATGGGTTGTGTGCAGACACTCACTGTAGTGATCAGATGGGACTGTGTAGAGTTTGCTGTCCTTCCAAGTCACCAATTTCGTTAAACCCCTGAATGCAGCAAGAATACAGTTGCTGTAGGGAGTATTTTTTGCTTCTCTGTCTATGGCTTAGCTATTTTGTGTTCCTATTTCACAAGTGGTTTTGTTCAAATGGATGTTAGTATTTTCTCTTCTAAAATTATTATTTTAAAGCTTGTCAGACATTTGCTGGGGAAGTCACTATGAGTGGAAAGTGTTGGCAGAACCATCTCAACACTCTCTGTTTATTCTTTGTCTCTGTGCTTTTTTAGCATAGCCAACTTGTACCCCAATACAAACTACGAAGAACTTTTTCTTTCTGCCACATTAGAGAGTATTAATTGCTAAGCAGGGCTTTGGGTTAAAGGCAAATTACTTTAGAAGCATTCACCTGTGTTGTTAATAAGCCCTTGTTGAGAAGCTTCACAGTCTTTAGGAATTTGCAGATTTCAAATGTCATGCCATGTTTTGGGAGTACCCAAACTACTTCAAATAAGTGATATTTTAGAACCCTTGGGCATAATTTTCTCTTTTTCTCTGCCCTTGGACACTAACATGCCATAATTTCTGGGTTTTGTCTACTGGTATCAGTGGGACAGTGACAGGTGTCATACGCTAAGGAGTGTCTGAAAACCTTTTAAATAACCTAAGTTGTTTCCTTTGTGCTGCAGTGTTTTGAAACAGAAGATAGTCCTCCATTCTTCCTTTTTAATGTGAAACATGTCACTCATACAGAAATTATCCTGTGAATGGCTTTTTTTGCAAGCTCTACTTGGTACAGTGTGCTGTTTCCACTTATATGTGCAGCGCTTCCTCAGACATATGATTCCAGGCATAAGGATTTTTTGGCCAAATAAAACTTAATTTTTTATTAAAATTTCCAACAATCACAATGGCTACTGCCAATTTATATCACTTGGAAACTGAGCTACTCAACCATAATATTTTCATATAAATGCATTGGCTTAGGACATTTCTCCCTTGGGTTAGGCAAGCTGGATATAAAGTCTACTAAGGATATTGAAGAAGAAATATAGAAGAATGTTTAAAATTAATTTGAGATGAAGCTTGAACCTCGCTTTTGAGGAGGTAAAAAATTTCTTAAAGGATTTTGTGTTTCACTTCTGCCTGTTAGATTGGCTTGATAAGTAATTTTCGTGTGTTTGTTGTTGTGCTCTGTTTGCCACCGAGCTGAAACTTTGGCTTCCAGCCTCTTCAGAGCTGTTACACTGTGGACATCTGGGTAAAGCTTAAGGATTTTACTGGTAAGGAGATGCTAGTTGGTGCTTGGAATAACCTACGTGATAGGTGGGGCTGTTTTGATTGTGTTATTTTTAAATTTTTATTACTGATAGATTTTTGGTAATGTGAATGAGGCGAACCTCCTTTTTCTCTCCTGTTTCTGGGCAAAAGTTACTTTAAACCTCTTTGTGGAAATGGAGAGAGGGGAGGCAGAAGGAAAGAGCAGAATAATTTCTTTTTTCTTTACTTTGACCTCTGTGTGCCATACTGCTCCATCCTTCCACCTGTAACCAGAGTTATTTGTGAGCAGTGAAACAATTAATTCCGCTGCTATGGTTGGTCACTGGGGTTGAAAGCCACTGCTCTAGGAGTTGGTTATTTACAGATTTCCTGTAATAAGTGGATGAATGAACTAAACCTCACAGTAAATTTGCATTTGCTTCATATTTTCAAGGCTCTCTCGCTGATTGGGAAGCTGAGCTTCCAATGCCCCATTAAAATAAAAAATTTTTTTAAAAAATAATAATTAATGGTCTAGAGTTATGTAGCCACAGGTACACTGTCATTTTCATTGTTTCTGTGGGGTATGACATATATGAGTGAGCTGGATGGTTATGTTTCTTAATGGCCAATCCAGGAAAAAAAAGACAGTGTTTCCAGAAGAAGAATAGATTCTGTAGGAGTGTCTGGCAAATTTCCTTGGAGCCATAGCCTGATGTGATCAATGATGTCCTATATGCTAGTTAACTGAAGGAAGAAATTGTTTGGGACCTTGAAAATAGAAATCCAAGGAAACCATCTGATGTAATTTACATGTCTCTTAGCCTTATCATTTATCAGTATTTCTGATTTTGCCTTTATTTTGTGTGTATGTAGGGGCAGGAGGTGTGACAGAGGGGGAAGGGTATTGTATACAGTGAAATACTGAATACATTTCAGTTACTGACAAGACCTGTTGGCTTACGACTGGTGGAAAATCCAGTGTCTACAAAATCTACTTTTTCCATGTGAAAGTCTGAAATATTGCCAAAACACAGCAGGGAACTTAAATTGCAGTATATTGTTTCAGGTCAGTTTGGTGCCCATCAGAATTTTGTTGAATGGATTGCAAACATTTAGTTTTAAAACAACTTACTATACCTGCATTTTCCAAGCAGCACATTGCCCTCTGAGGCCTGAAATTCAAGCTCCCTTTGTCTCCTGAAGTCTGAGCTGACCAGAGGACTATTTCTGACATAAAATAACAGTTTGCCCTTTAACTAGTCTTGTTTGTAACACATCATGGTTAATATTGTGTAACCCATCATGGAATTACACAACTGGAATTTATTATAAGAAGCAGAGAAAGCCTAACACAAATAGGATCTGAACAGCTAAAAAACCTGCAGTGCTTAGATGACGATGCCTGGGAAAACACTGTAGTGAAACCAGATGAGGAAGTAACCTGAATTAGCCCATTAAGTCATTTCAGATAAAAATTAATCACATGTCATCAAGTCAAAGCAGCGAAGTTTGTAAAGGCAAACATAGCTGGATAAGATGCAGATGAAATGTTAGTTAGTAAGCATTTCTGTGCTGTGTATTTCCACACAGATGTTCTCATATTGGTACAGAAATCTGGAGACCTTCCTGAAAAGAAGGGCAAAACAGTATATCTCTCTAATCGTGTTGTGGAAATTTAATATCATCTTGTTCCTCTCATCTTTCGTCTTTTAGCACAATTCCCTCAGTTCACTCATTTTTGTATTAAAGCTCAATTGCTTTAGTAACATAATATTGGTGTCCAACTGCCAAAGCAAATGTAGGGTGCAGATTTTCATTAGTTAGAGCTCTGGAATCTTTTATTTGATTAACTATTCTAAAGCAACACAAGGGTTGCGTGATAAAAACTTTGCATGCTCTTTTTACTGCATGTGCTTACTAGAGAACTCGGGGGGTTATTTATATATTGTGGTAAAAAAATTGCATTAGCACTTGCTGCCTCAGCAGACTTCTTGGGTTTTGCTGAAATTCTCCTCTGATTATCCATTGGCCCTGCACAGTAAAATATAATGAAGGGCTTTGGGAACATTTCAACACATCAATTATCAGTTTTATACAAAGAGCTATCAGTGGGCAGGGTGCTTGCCCATTGCAAGGGAAAGACTGTGGCTTTTGTTCACACGGTAATGATAGGCAATTCACGAGTAGCCAACAATACAAAATCATAACTTCAGCCCGGAGTTGGGCAGATATATTACCACTGCCAGAAAGAATAATTTTGATGAACTGTTAAAGTCATTATTCAGTTCCATTACTCTGTCATAACATCCATTCAGCCTGTGTCTAGGTTATGTTTGGTTTGTTGTTGTAACTTCTGTGGTGGAAGTCAGCACGGTGTAACCTTTGTCAATAAAAGACCAACACAAACAGTTGGGTTTTGTGTGTTATTAGCCATGTTGTCACGGACTTTTTGTTTTCCTCTCTGGTGGCTGCTGAGGTCAGACGTCAGTCTCGGGGCAAAGAGAAAAGCACTATGATGGTGTAGAGATTACCTCATTAAATGACTATGTGCTATATTAATAGTGGCTTTGCCAGTGTTACTTTAGGTAAACCCTTGCTTTTTCTGTCGTAGTCATAACACTGAAACGCTTCCTGTTAATTATGAGCTCCCATCAACGGTGCCTGTAGAAGAGACAAAGTGGACGTGCCACTAAACCTATTTCCTGGCTTCTTGTTTTTTGTTGTAGGTTATAAATTGGCGCTATGATGATAGTGGAATGGTGGTGTTTGAAATGACAGAGGAAGGGAAATAGGAACAAGTTGGATGTTTTTCTCTTCCTACTTCTTCCCACATTTTGAAAGGGTTATACTGAGAAGCAGTGAGCTAATTTAAGAAACATGGTGTTATCCTTGGCCACACCCTTTCCATGGAAAATCGTGTGTCAGTGCTGCAGAAATCCCTCTTTCAGCAGTGCAGTAGCACAGATTTCAGCCATGTATCCTGGGATGACCTCTCAAAGGCACTGCACATGCCCTGGTGACCACAGGAGTCACTTATTGCAATTCTTTCTTAGCTGGGTTTGTAGCTCGGCTCCACCACTGGGCTGGAGAGAGCTGAGTACGTGCACCCACCTCACTGGGTTGAAAAGCTGTGATCAAATTACCCTTCTGCCTTCTTTATGTTGGCTCTCTGAAAAAAACAAAAAGCTAGTGGTTTGATTTTAAAATTGGCCCACAAGGAATGAGTCTTTAGCACAAAGAGATGTTTTAAGAAATCCAAAACCTGCTTTTTTAGAGTTTTGAGATGGCATTAATTTTAAAAGTGTTTGAGTCTCATAGCTTGGATTGGCAGGGTAAAACCTTTGCTTTAAGTGATTCTTGAGATGTAAAATTTATTCCTCTTGGACAGCTGCCTGAGCAGATCCTTTAAGAAAACAATTCTGAAAATACTTTTTTTTTCAGCAGAGTTATTTTCAAAAGCTGGCTCTTCTATAATTTTCTGCTCTTATAGTACAAGTTGTCTATGTAGATTTGAATATGTTATTAAATTTTCATAGTCTGTCAAACTATGTTGCATTTTAATTGGGTGGGTCTCCTCCCTGAAGTTAGAAAGATTGGTTGAGAAATTATTGTTATCTTTTTTTATTTGAAAGACGACTTCTACAAACAAAGAAGTTAAGTTACTGTAAAAATAACAATGAATGTTGTAGTACAGACATCTGAGAGTCAGGCGTGTTTGATAGGAAAAGGAGCGATGTCATATTAGCAGCACTCCCAAACTCACTTGCTTTTGTAGAGCACCTTTTAGCTGGGACTCAGAAAGTGGTGTATAAACATAAATATATATGGATAAAGGAAGCCTGACCCATGGGAATGTTTCGATTTTTTCCTGAGATCACACATTGAAGCCCAGTGAAAGAGTCAGGAAGAGTGCCAAGCTTTCCTAATTTGTAGTGCTTTGTTCTTGCAAACAGACAGTGTCTCCTGAAGGCTGCGCGTGTGCTGATTGCATTTACTGACATTTGCATGTGCACTTGAGAGGGAATAAAAATAGAATTAAATCTCTGATAAATCTCTATTTATTAACATATTTTCTATGAGTAGTGAAACTAATGAAGCCTGGTTTCCTATGCAGCTGAGTTTCATTGTTGGGCTCTCTGATGTCCAGTAAAATCTAAGTTCCAATTGAAGCTTTTCCCACAGCTGGGATATTTAGAAAGCTTCTTGTGTGCCTTGATTCTCTAGTGTCCAATAAAAAAGGAGCTTATATTGCAGTCTTTCCTGTTTGTGGGGCACCACTAATGGGGGCTCCCTTTTTTATCTTCTTTGCCTCTTCTATTTTCATTGTTTATTAGAACGAAACATAACTGTGATCATTGCTCCTCTGCCAAATTGGTTATAAAAGTCCATCTCGGACACACTAAGATGGAAGGCCAACAAAGATGTAAAATTATGAAGAGTGTGCTATGACTTTACTTTTCTTAGGACACAGGATTAAAAATTGAGTTTTCAAGCACCATCTTGTTTTCTTTCAAAGCAAAACAGGAATAAGCACTGGTATTTACATGATGGTGTATAAAGTGGTGATAATACTTTAGTATGATAATATACGTTGCCATCAAAGCCATAAAAAATGATTAGTCTGACTGATGATAATGGATATAAGTGCCTCGGGACTTCTAAAGGGAAGAACAAATCTAGTACCAGCAGGGTCTATGAAGACAGGCAGAAAAACTGGAAACAAGAGAGTTGATATTATCCAGAAGTAAAAGCGATTGAACAGTCAATTACTTCTAGAAGTTGTTTGTTTAAACATTTAACCACTGCTAGCATTTAGAGTAAGTGCCCTAGCTATCCATCTGTGAACAAATAACAATGCTGCTGTATATCTCTCAGCCATTAACTGCAAACCCTTAGGACCAATTCCATTTTTACTCTCTTGAAATCACAAGTTTTTGACAAAATAGCAGTAATAATTTGGGTTGTAAATTGCACTCGGTTTAAAAAAAAAAAGTTCAAACTGCAATTTAGCACAGCCAATGAAAACATTTATTTCACAAGTTTAAACTTTCCCATGGGAATGCTGGATCAGTCCTTCTGATCTCTCTGTGTGTATTCAAAGGAAACATCTTTACAATACAGATGCTTGGGAAAACATACTGGAACACAGACATTGCCTTTCAGGATCACAGAAACACAACAACAAACTTGCTGGTGTTTGTAGTTAAATGTTTTTTAAAAAAGAACATCGGATTTAGGGGGGGTGGTTTTTATATTTGGGAGTTCGGGGGGTTTTGTTTGTTTGTGCTTTTCATGCCAAGGGTATAATTTTTTTCTAAACAGGAAATGTCCCGTTCATTATCAAGTCAGCTGCTAAGCTCAGCCCCCATGGCAGTGACTGATAATGTCTGTCAAAGGTGATGAAATGTCTCCAGACTGTTTTGAGCATTTCTTTGAAATATTCTGTTATGACTGAGTGCCTAAATCTCAGTTGCTGTGATACCTAAATTAATCACCTACACAAGGTGATACGAATGTAGTCTAAAGGTTATTTTTTGTGATTCAGTCTTGAATTATGATTGCCATATCATGCTGTTTTGGCTGATCTTCTAACTTGTTGGGGTGCTGAGATTCCTCAAGGGCCAGTAGTTCAGACTTGCTGAATAAAACAGGTGGTCTTAGATACTGTTTTTCTTCTGCTCTGACCTCACTGTGGATTGTCACTGAGTTCAGTGTTACGACTTCCTTTGGAAAAGGTGATGTCTAAGTCACATTGCACATCCATCCTAACAGCAATCTCAGAACATAACCTAATTAAACTGCATGCCTTCTTCTTACATGCTACATATGTGGGTTTGATATTTGATCTCTGATTATGGTAAGACAAAAATTTCAGACCACCTTAAGTGGATCATAAAGGGTTTTCCTGCCAAAGATACGGTCTTTCTCTCTCAAAATATCAAAGCAAATTTCATCTATGGCACAAACAGTACCTTAAACAGAGTTATATACTGCGGTATTGACATCTGAGTAATCCCCAATGCTGATTTGAGGAAGGTGTTCACTCATGACTAGACTAATAAAGTCAAATGTACTAATTTCAACTGCCAAGTTCATCCCATAATCACATATTTGAATAAGAATACATTTGCAGTAATGTGTTGCTCCTTGACATGATGTAATCAAAATGGATCTTCAACCAACTTTTGGTAGAGTTTAGGAATAGAGGTGTAGACTTACAACTCTGAGAGGTGTGATGAAAATGCACAAAATGTCTTTTGGACCTTCATAGAGGGACAAGAAGGTATATGATCCCCGTTAGCACTGCAGATCAAGAGACAACAATCTTGTCTGCTCTGTGCTCTTAGGATAAGATATGCTGTGGCTCCAGTGTTTTAAAGGTGACAATTCCTATATATAAATGGTGTCTTGATTTTTGTTACTGATGACTGGGTGCCTGATTACAATTCTCTGAAAAATATCTGGTGTTCGGAACGAAATATAAAACCAAATGCCTAAGAAAATTGCATATTCTGTAGGAGACAGCAAGATAGCTAGATTCCCCAGAGAACTTACTTGGATAGAATCAGGAAAAATACAATGTTCTTTTCTCTTTTGCCTCTAGGGTAATGAAGCATTCCTGAAGATAAACTATGCTTTAATTATTCATCATAACCAGTTACTGCTTAATCAAATTAACTGTCACAGTTTACTGTAATTTTGGCAGTTTTAATATTGTGACAGAAACCATTATTTACTTAAACATAAAGGAGCAAATCTGTCATGGACTAGCTAAAGAGACTGACGTGTTTGACTCAAACAGCTGTCCATGGGCATGTGTTTTTCTCTCAAATACCAGCTGCTTCCACTAATCCTTTTGCCAGCACACCTACACAGCAACAGCAAAATCATGGCCTGTGAGAGTAGCTATCCATGTAAATCGGTAAAAACATTACTACACCACTCTCTTCCAGTAATAGTTCAATTGAAAAGTTCCAGCTGTTGGAGGCAAAAATATTCTCATGAAGACAATGTGGTGTTTTTCTAGTTCCCCTCACTTAGCAGTTAAGGGTATGTTGCCTTTAGCAATATTTGCCTTTGTTCAAGGCCTCCTGACCTAAGGGATTTGTTTTATAGTGCACTCACGACCCCTCATTACTACGTATACAAAACAAGACATGGAGGGAATGATAGATATACATCTGTCAAGTGAAAAAGCTAAAGGACATCTGAAGACATATATCCTAAAAAAAAAAAAGAAAACATTAATGGAAGGGACTGAGGATCCTCTAAAGTGAAGCTGGTATCCCTTACTCTGAAGTTTTAGTTTTATAATTATCCTGGTATACTGAGGCATGCCAAAGCCATGTTGCTGTGTATGTCTATACAGTTGATGTTCATAATAAACAGTTATGTCAGTATTCAGTTATTATGGAAATTCCTGTATTTTACTGTTCACACCCCTCCAGCACATTCATGTTTACAGAGATCTGTATATGACCTCCACATATTCCTGTGTCAAACAAAGTTATATTTAAGCAGAGTACCTTTTTACTGAACTGATTTCCCAGACTTATTAAATTTAAAATAGCCTTTTGAGAAACTTGTTTTAAAGGGAATAAACTTTCAGTTCAGGAGCATCTGTATCTAGTGTCAGAGTAACCTCATGGGTTGCAGCATCTGTGTTTCATGACTATAGTGCAAATATCACTGAATATCACATTTTATAACATAATGTGTGTTGCTGTCTTGGTAGTAACTTAAAGAGCATTAGATATGTAATGGCCACTTTTACTGCTGACCGGCAGTTGTTCAGAACACTCAGAGAAATTAATGTGTGTGTAGGGGCCAAACACTTCTTGGAGGTGCGCAACAATAATCCAACACACAGCAGACAAAACATGCAGCCAGGGGAATTTGCAAATATTTGGAAGGCAAAAGTTCTGTATATGAGGGTGATTAAGGTCTGGGACAGGTGTCTGAAGGAGGTGTGTAATCTCCATCCCTAGAGATACTCATATTTCAAGTGAGCAAGGCCCCGAGCAACTTGAGTGGAGGTTGGACTGGGAAATCTGGTCCAGAGGTCTCTTCTCTTCCAGCCTCCAGGGTGATTCTTCATATTGCAGCTCACTGGGGCTGCTTGCCCACCTTTTAGGCTGTGTGGCAGGGAATCCAGCCTGGTCTTGAGGAGCTCAAGGCCAGGTTGGATGGGGCTCTGAGCAACCTTGTTTAGTGGCAGGTGTCCCTGCCCATGGCAGGGGGACGGAACGATATGGGCTTTAAAAGGTCCTTTCCAACCCAAACTGTTCTGTGATTCTATGCTTCTAATCCAGAGAACTTGCTCTGTTGCAGTGCTGGAACTATCCTTTTAACACAGTATGAACAGAAGGTGCATCCTTGTAGGTAACAGTGGAACAGGTCCCTGGAAGTAGTGTACTGTTTACGAAATACCTTTTTTTTTTTCTTTTTTTAGAAAACTCACTTCTTTTCCAGCAGGGAGTCTGGAGATTCTTATCATACTTCTAGGCAAAAGAAACCTCCAAATACTTCACATTCCATTCCCCAGGAAATCTCCAGTCTGTGAAAACTAGATGCACTGGGAGTTGTATAGCTGGACTATCTTTAAAAGAGGAAAAAAAAAAAAAAGGAAAGAAAGGGAATTGAATCGTGACCCTCATCAGGAAAAACTGCATTTGCAGTGCAACAGGATTAAATGATTTTTCATTAAGAGCATCACTAAAGGCATTAAAACCCCATGCAATAATTGACGAAATGCTGAATTGTCAAAGACTCAGCTATTAAGCATTTAAGCTGCTTAAGTGCATAACATTTCTCTATAGCTTGGAAATTAACAGTAATATGAGCTAGCTCCTAATGACCTACAAAACTGTTTGTATAAAGGTAACTGCTGGAAGTATTTCTGTGCCCACGTTGTGTAGCTAGAGAAAAAAGAATTCTACTTGCTATAGGAAGGAATGCACAGTCTTCTGACTTCAACATTTTAAAGCTGTAATGCTGAATGATTGGTAATTAATAAATAAATGGCTCTGACAATTTCATTAAAACACATATTTAGAGGGAAATTTTCAAATCAAATATGGAGTCTGCCTTGTAAGGCTGATATGACTGTGACATTTGTCATGCTGCAGCTGACAGATTACAGCATGTTGGAGTTGACCTTAAAAGTGCACATCAAAGTGCATAAATACTGATCAAGCTATTTTTTCTAAAACCTGAGACTAATGAAGCAACTGTGATCATTTTGTTAGAGTCTGAAGATCAATTACCTAGGTGAAAGAGAGGAATATAATCATGACAATTTCGGATATCTAAAAGGCTCCAGGCATTACTGAAGCGCAGAAACACTTGGAAGTGATCCAAGTATCTCTGAGTGTCCTGCTGTTAATTATTCATGTCCTGGGGAGATGCTAAGAACATCAAACAAGTGACCAAACTGCTAATAAGCACCATTTCGTCTCCACTCCACAAAAGCAGAAATCTGGTTTAAATTTCAGAACTGCATTTGTATTGTAGAATAGAACAGGGATGGTTTCTCCAGTGTTTGGAGTTGGTTGGTGTGTTTGCTGTTAAACTGAGAGCTCAATGTGTGGAACTCCTAAGGTCTTCAACAACACAACTGCTAAATATAAATAATTTATGGGAAGTTTCCTTGTTTATGAGACTTTATAGGGAGGTTAGAAGATTAACTTATATCTCTAAAACAAATTAGATAATTACTAATGGAAATGTATTAAGTATGTGGTGGTGTGACTAAGGGCATTACCTGGGCCACTAGTAGGTAACTCTTAGGTAAATTCCTGAGATCTGGTGCAGGGTTGCATATTTAGGAACCTTTGATGTGATTGAGCTGTGTGACTGTGTGTGGTTGAGCTGCATCAGTGAAAGTTGGCTTTGAGAGAGAAAGGGTACCAGCAATAGCAAATAGTTGAGTTTTTATAGGCTTTCTTTGCATGTTTCCTATGTGATCCTTGGATACCTGTATATCCATAGTTGTATCTATATAGATCCCTATTTTGTATTTGATAAATCAAAAAACCCTGTAGTATACTATAGAAGAAAATCTCCTGCTGGGTTTGGATATTTCCCTTAAATTAGTTATGGATTCTACATTTGCAGCAAATGCTGTTTTCTCTGATCTCATGCTGGATGAAGATTCATCTGCATGATCCATGTGCCTCATTTGCCTGCTCAAATGAGGGGAGGGGATGTTGTTTCTGAGCTCATTCTCCTAATAATTACAGCTTGCAGTTTCTCCTCATATAACAATGAGTTTGGAAAGGTGTTTCTCTAAGATCCAGATATGCCACTATGACATGCCACAGAAATACCTGTGATACGCAGGTCCTTTTGTAAGATGTGAGAGCACTGAGGTATGATATGCCCTTTTCCTCTGTGAAATAACTTCTCTTTAGTACTTTGAAACTTTTACTTATTTTATACTTAACCAGATTGCAGTGCATTCTTTCACTTGGCATTTTAATATGCAACTGTTCCCTCTGACTTGAGTTATTGAACTGGCAGAGTATTGCCAGGATATCTCGGAACTGGAGTACATGACAAATACGTGGCACTGGGAGAACTGGCTTTGTTCAGCCTTGAGAAGGGAAGGCTCGGGGGAAGCTTTTCTTGCTGTCTAAACCACCTGATGGGAGGGTGTAGAGAAATCTTCATCTCAGAGGCACAGAGTGGCAGAGCAGGAAGAAACAGATCCAAGATGGACAGTGGGAAATGCTGAATAGATATAGAGACATGTTTTGTCATCATGAGGGTGATCAGGCACTGGGACGTCTGATGGTGGAAGAGCATGGAACCTCCATCCTCGGAGATATGCAGAGCTTGACAGGACAAAGCCCTGAGCTACCTGGTCTAAGCTGGTTCTGCTTTGAACAGGAGCCTAGATTAGATGACCTCTGTGCAATCCTTCCAAGTATTAATTATTCTGTGATTCACTTGAGGATTTCTGAAGCAGTGATCTTCTACAAAATAAAGAAAGTCAGCAATTAGGAGCCATTCAGACTTACTGAGGTGCTGTGGAGTAGGTTGTGCATATTTTGGGAAGGGATTGTGTAGCCGCTCTTTATTTTGGGGGCAACATGGAGATATTTAGCATATAAAATTGCTACATTAGTGTAGAAGCATTTGAGTATGGAATATCAAGTCGTATTTCTTTCTTATGCCACACCATGTCCATGTAGTTAGAACAGTATTAGTGCATCCCTGTTCCTCGATGTTAGTTATTGTCTGATTTGCCATGTGTAAAGGCTGCATCTTCCAACAGCACCTGCAGATCAGCCTGTGCTCTTATTGCTGATTCCCAATATTGCAGCCCTTCCAGTTAACCGAAAGAAGTGAATTTCTATTTCCACTTGGAGTCCTCATCCCAGCCATGTCCTGTGTCTTTATAGATGTCATGTAAAGCTGTGCAGAAATGTAGTCTGCTTGGTAAAAAGGCAATCATTGGATCATGGAGGTGTCGAGTTATAAGAAATCTCTGCTGAGCAACTGTAAACTCGGGTCTTTCAGCGACTTATAGCTGAATTTGGTCGATTTCTTGAGAACAGCAAAAAGCACATTGCTGACAGAACTGTGCAGCTCCTGTCAAGCATTAGCTTTCTGCTTTAAAGCAGAATACAGTTAGATTTTTGAATGGCACTCTTACTGACTGAACAGGGGGATCTTTTCCTAACTATTGTTTGCTTATTACATCAACATAAATACTTGTTTTATCTTGAAATTCTCAGAAACTATTGTATAATTTTTGCAAAGCTGGCAAATTCACAGGGAAATAAAATTAGGATATTGTAATGACAAATACCAGGCAACCTTAATCATACATTTTCTGTCTGTATGGCAGTTTCTCGGCCAATCATTTTATGTTCTTTCTCATGAGGAACTTGAATATAGATAATTAAAATATATTTCTACAACAATGATCTGCTTGATTATGATTTCCAAGACGTTTCCTAAATTTCAGCAACTGTTTATAGATTATCATTAATCCAAATACATGTTTTGAAAGAATAGCTTAAAATAGGAAAATCATAATATCATAACTCACAAATTAGAAAAGTCATAGGGAAATACCATAATCACAAGATTATCTTGAAGGTTTAAGCAAGGTCAAAGACTTTGACTCACCAGCTATACTCTGACTTTATTTTTAATTAAATGGGAGCATGGTAGCACAGAGGCAAATAAAGTCTCTAAACTAATTTCTAATTTTTATTCCATTCTCATTTTTTGGGTGTGCTGGTTTTTAGCATTTTTTTTTGTTTAGGATAACAATAATCACTATCTCTTCCTATTAGATCTAGTGTGCATTTATTATGAACTGGTTGTTGCTGGTATATAACTTTTCAAGAACACTATGGTAGAAATTAAAATCTTCCGTTCTCACTCAGCTATAAAACACTTTTTTTGCTGCTTTTCATTCCTGTTTTCTTATGTAGCCACTAATAAATTAAAGGAAAGGAAATCACTGCACCAAAAAAACTTAGGAAGAGTTTCCTTACGTAACATTACTACTGTGCCATTGGCTGGGGTTAATCAGCTATCATAAGCTAAATAAGGCTAAGCCTGGTTGTTACTTGGCACAGATTTTTTTGGCTGAAACATCCTTCTTTTGAGCTGTGTTTGCTCCAGTACTGTGATTGAGAGTTACATGTGCATCCTGGCACGGGAAGTATTCAGATGAATTTTTTAAATACAGATGCAGTAAAAGAATCAGAAGCAGCATTTTAGATACTTACGTTAAGTGTGGTAAAAATCTCGTGTTGGTTGCTGGCACTAAACAATCCTGACATCTTTGAAAAATGGGCTAAGTGCTTTGTAATCCAGCTGGCATTGATTCCATTTAAAAAAATAAAATAAAATCACAGTCCAAAATGCAGACCATAGCTACAGTTTGGCACTGATTTTTCTAAATCAAAGGTTGAAGAAGATAGTTGATTTTTGTTATGCATTCTTAACGTACCTTTCACAAGAACTATGAAAGGTCTTTAACTGACTGCATTTAAAATGCCACAAATCATGAGAATTAGAAGGTTCATAAATGGATTTGTACAAGCCTTGGTATAATTTCTTAGTCTCAGATGAAGACTTTATATAGACCTAGGTACTTTCTGTAGTGAAAAGCCATTCTCCATCATTGTATGAACAGGGAGCCACAAGAAAATGGAAACTTAAGCTTTTAGGTCACAAAAAATACTCTTTCATGTTAGGAATAATGTCTTTAGCAAGCATGCACAATTAGCTTGATGACCTTAATATGGATGGTTGATTGCTAGTATGTGGTGATATTGGAAATGAAAGTATTTTGCCTAATATTCAGCACACATGGTTCCAATGGAAGCATGTATTGTTGCAGTCTCACTGCTCTGAAACTTTTGATCCATAAACCCAGCTCCTAATCCATAAACTCTTCGGCTATTTCTACTCATCTGCTTATTTAAAGATATATTTTATCCCACTCATAACTCAAATTGAAATTGTGGCCTTCACTAAAAAAGGAAAGAGAGGAGCACCGCTTTTCCCTTTGGAAGGGAAAACTCTGAAAAGCAATTAGTGGGAACCTGCAAAAGAAAGCTGTGTATCTTGTCAGTAATTAAAATCATTGTGGACAGATGCAGGACAGGAAAAAGAAGACTGAATGATGGTGATCATACTTGGGTCTCCCCTGAAGTGGTGGACATGCAGGCAGAACCTGGTTCCCATGGTAGGACAGGACTTATGCTCAACATAAACAGCTTTGAGTTCAGCATGGCACAGAGGTCTGCTTCCTTGAGTCTCTCTTTATTTTAAGCAAGAGGAAGAATTCATTCCTAGTATTGCCCTGAGTGTTCAGAAGTCACCTAAGCCTTGGAACTTCAGAACTTTGCATGATCATTACCAAAATTACAGTGTGGTCTGACCATCCCCTCTGTGTGGCACACACTTCACACACACACATATTATTTGGTCTTCAGACTTTTTTAGTATTTCATTAAGGTTAACTGTATGGTTTCAAGGACTGGAATTTCAAGATAACACCAGATATGCAATAAATTACACAATTCAGGAAACAGAAATAATACTGTACATCAAAACAGTATTTAATACCATTCCTTTTGTTGCATCTGTACCACTGAAGGTACTGTGCTCTGTCCTGGGCAACCTCTTAAAAACAGTTGTCCAAATCTATAGCTAAGATATCAGGTCAAAACCCCAGAAATTTTGTTACTATTTTTTGTTTAAATTTCTCCCTTGAAAACCACTCATTACTTCTCTGTTCAAACTTCAGGGACAAAAATTTTCATCCACGCAGGGGCTTCATCAAGTGCACCTCCTACAATAAGAGTCAACCTGTGGCTTTCCCATCAGCAGGTCTCAGAAAACCTCTTGGTGCTCTCAGGCCAGCCTGGGGCTTCAGTTCCTGTGGTGCCACGGTTGGGGTTTGTGTGGAACAAAGGCCACGTGGTTCTCTATTGGGATCTGGGCATTCTCAGCCTTTTACGTGAAATCTGTGAGCGCTGCTTGTCTGTTAAAACTCTCAGTGTGCAAAGGAGTTATGCTTCAGAATGTGCAGAGTGTCAAACATTTGAAGCCAGGAAGACTGAAAATTTTTTTTTCCCTTTTAGAACAGGCACTTAAACACCTTTTTTGGTTTTTTGGTACAGGTTTGGCAGGCACTATCTGATGCGAAATCAAAGTCAGCTGATCAAGCTGCATCTTTGGAAATGCAATAAAGTAACTTTTTGGAAAGGCAAGATTTTTAATTTGATTTAACATGCATATAGCAAATTTAGTTAGAGAGCCCCAGGGCAAATAATTTGTTCATTCTTAGATACCTCATGTTAATGAGAACACAGAACACTGGCATTCAATCCACTGCCTGCAGAGCTTTTCTACCACTTTTCTGCCACAGCTGGAACTGTCTTAAACTGTAACCTTCATCCTCTGGCTGAGCTAGAGAGTCTTAGCCAGGTACCATACTGGCTGCTTGCCTGGGTGAGGAGAATTGCTTTTAGCCTTGAAGTGTCCTTTTTTTTCTGTACATGAGGAAGATCATCTCCATCTTTAGAACATGATGATAACCTGAAAAATTCCTGTGTTCCAGAAACCAGCTATGTTTTCAGCTGACTACTTATGACCCTGTGACAGCATGGTTAACGGAGTGACTGTTAAAGTATTTTGTATGGAAAAGGAGAAGCAAATTTACAGGTACTATGAAAGGGAAAAGCCTTGATTTTTGCATGTCAGCTCGGAAGCAAAGATGATGAAGGCAGTGTCTGCTTCAATTTGGGAAGGAAGGGGAAGTGGGTTTGAGGTTTGTTACACAAATCATTTTCTGTGTTCACTACAAGTTCTCCGTGGCAGACTGATAGCTTCTCTGACTTCAGGTTGTCTCTATCCAATTTAGGCTTATTACAGGTAACTATCAAACCGTTTCTCCACATATATAAATCTGTATTTAACTCTGATTGTCGCACAGACTGCAAGAGGACTTCTGCCTTATAGGCCCATCAAAGAATTTGAAATCCCTTAGATGACGTAGTCCATTTAGTCCTGAACTTCTTATCAGTGGCATTTCCTATTAGCCCAGATATATCCCCAATTAAATCACATACCTCAACCTTCAGACTGTTTTGCTTAGGTAGTTTCTGCTGCTCAGTGAGCTTTCTTTCTGCCTGCTTTCTGTTTGTTCTTTTTAAAGAAGGATTTTCATACCTGAAAAAGCTTTCAGACATGCCAGACATAAATCCTGGCTGATGTGGAGTGATGCAGGTCTGAGTGAAACTCAGTTGATTCCGCAGGGACAGGGAGGGATCCCAAGCAGGGCCCCTGCCTTTTCCATACTGTCTTTTGAGCCTGTTACAAAACAGACGTGACAGCCAGAAAAAGGACTAGTAGATAAAAGGATGTCTCAGGTGCAAGAGGCAGTAGGTCTGTGAAGTGCATGATGTTCCTGTGGAAATAAACCTTAAAGAAAGAAGGATGAGTGTAGTGATTTACTTCTAGGCAGACCCAGTAGTGGGGACTCCCCAGAAAGAAAATAATCTCTCCTGCCTTATGATTAGTTTCTTGAAAGGCCATTAACTTGGCGACAGTATCATTCTTTAAACAGAAATTATTTGGTTTGTTCTTCAAGATTTCACTTTCTGTTCATCTAGTTGTTGAAAACATCAGTGAAAACTTGGAGCTCTCTTGCTTTTTGTGCTTGTGCTTTTCCATCTGGTCCAATTCTGGCAATTCTGAATTGGATCAATATCATTTTATGGGTAGCAGATTCCAATATTTCAAATCCAGAGTGTTATTCAGTGGCAGGATCAGGCAGAAACAGAAGTTTGTAAATTGTAGGACTCAGCTGTCAACCAAGACTTAAGAAAAAAAAGGTAGGGAAAGCATGATTTTTTCCCTTTTTTTTTTTTTTTTTGTTCCTAAATTTACATTGTGTCAAAAAGATTCAACAGAGACCTGGCAAACCTTGTGTTATGTGTATATTTAGCTACATTTTCTGTTTACACACAGAATCACTTGGAATTCAAAATATTTTATGTTAAATGCTCTGCCTTCCTGCTTTCTTTAGGCTCCTGGAATATACATCACTCAACTCCTGTGGGTGATGATAATATTTCATTAAAAATGGCATGGTTTTGAAAGCATATTTCTCTAAGTATGATAAAAAACTTCAGCACTCCAAAAAAGATACGTTTTCAAAGATAGTAATTATTTTGTCTCAATGGATGCTTGAAGTTGTCTTTTAATTTATTTTTTTTTGTTTTTTAAATCTTAACAGAGAGAATGGTCTGTAATCTGTGCTTGCGTATATGTTTTGTTGCCAATAGATTTGAGGGACAGTTATAATATTGACATTTATTGGAATTAGTGAAACATACCTCTGTGATTTTGATTTCAGATACACATTTGGAATTTCTCTTGCTGATGTAATTTTCTTAGTCACCTCTTATTCTTACTCTTGGAATTTTTGTAAACTTATAAATTTGAAACGAGATTTTTTTGTGTTTGATTAAGGATATATTATCTGAGCTATGTAAAGTTTTCCACAGCTGTGCTTTTTCTTCAGTGCCTTTCATTGCATTTACAAACATGGTTCCTCGTTTGGGCCTTGAAATATTAAATAATAGAGGGATAGGGGAAAAAAGTGGGATTTTTTTCCTGGATTTCAGTTTAAGACAGCTGGCAGGTCTGCCTCTCATCCTCTTAAAGCATAATATTTACTGTCCTAGCATTTCATCCTCAAGGGATGTTTTTATTTAGGGGAAAATCCAATATTACCCTCAGCAAGGACATGTTGAGCCCAGAGCAATTTATTATGCTAACTGTTTCTCTTACTGAATTTCAAATTGCAACATTGTTGGCGTTTTTCATTGGGGAGAGCGAATGCCGAGGTTTAGTTACAGGTTTTTGTTTGGTTTTTGCCCCTTAGGAAACTTCTGGGCTGAAACAGTCATTGCTTTCATACAGCAAGCCTAATAGGTGTTGCTTTAAAAAATCCTCTTAGGTCAGTGTTCCTAAGATGAATTGGTAAATTTTCATAAGAACCTCCATTACCGCAATATGTTTCCTATTTGGCTAATGTAGTATGTGTAGATGGACAACTCAACACTTAAAGGAGGCAGACCCTTTAATGTTGAAAGCATTACCATTCGCAGTTTGGAAAAAAAAAAAAAACGACAGAGTAAGCCTAACTTTTTGCAAGCTTTGCCTTTCAAGAGCAAACATATACTCTTCATAAACACTCTATTTGCACTGCGGGGTGGCTGAGACAGCAATAGTCACAGGGATCAGAGCCTCACGCAGCCCAGACTAGTGGCATGCAATTTATGCAGCCTGCTCTGCTTTCTTTATCTCACATCTCTATTCTGCCTACAAAGATGTACAGTAGGTGGAATCTGTCAGGCATGAGGCCAGCAGGCAATGTGAAAGTGGAGACTGCTGGCGTCAGATTGATTAAGCCTGTGCACGTGTCTGCAGAAAGGAGACATCAGGTTTAATCACTTGGCCTGAATTTCTTTCTGCTCCTTTCTCTTGCAGAGAGAAATGTCTTGTGAAATGTCTTGTGCAGATCGCAGTGGGAGCACTCCACTAAAGCAGAAAAGTAATCAAGGATAGAAACTTATTATCTCACCCCCATTGTTTTGTTATCAGAGGTTTATGGAGTCTTAAAACATCTTAAAATAAGAATTTCTAACAAATTTCCTGAACTTTTTCCTTAAACAGCGTTCATAGGGAATAATAAATGCTACCTGTGTACTTAAGAACTACTCAATAGCAAATTTTTAGAAGTATCAGTCTCAGCTTTTCTCTAATCTCTGTTTTGTGTATTGGAGAGTATAAAGCAGGAAAGTATTTTGGTTATAAACTCTCCTGAGAGCAACTGGATCGTTTTTTAAATACATGTATCCTTATTTTTATTGGTTTACAAAAGTAGAGTGATTCCCAAGTTTGCAAAGCCTTGAGATTGCAGTAGAAAACACAGTATATATTCATTGTGCAAAACAGCAAGGAGCTGCCAGATACTGAATTTGCTGCATATTTTATTGTTTAAAACATTTGGCCAACTTGTTTGAATAGAAATATGAGGCAGAAAAAAAAGATGAAGGAAAGAAAAGGCCTGGAAGAGGAAAAGGAATGTAAATAAAAAAGTAAAGGAAAAATTCACAGTTGATCTGTGATTGAAATTATTACCACTAATGTCTTTCAGAGTTGTCCTCAGTAGTTACAGCACATATAAGTATTTTTTTGTAAGTGCTGGCCTATGCTATGTAACATAAATTGTTTCCTTTCCATGTAGTAAAAGTAGCGTACAACACAGCAGTTGTTCATTATTTCTAATCCCTTGGTCGAGCAGGTATCAGAATGCCCTACATTTGTTATTTGTACGTAAAGGAATGAAATGTCTCAAACAAAAATACCCTAAATTGGACCTATGTTTTCTCTCAAGTTCTGTTTGCTGTGTTCAGGAATATGCTATATCGTGTCTTCCATGTGTCTCCAAGTCTCTGTTTGCTGAGCTTGTGCATTGTTTCTTTTTTGCTTCTAAGGTTCTGAACCAAAGTACCTTGGAGACTTAAAATTCACTATACAGCTATTTATTACATAGCTATATTTATTATATAGCTGTTTCCAAATAGTTACACTGTAGTATGTTGGGGTCTTTGTTAATTAGGAGTTGCCTCAAGTTAAGGGAGACCAGAGTCAAAACACAGGCTAAGGATACGGCAATAATAGTGGAGAGCTTTACCCAAAGAGGAAGTGGAGGATAAGAACTGAAACAGACAGGCATGCAGGATTTTAATTTTAACTTGCAGATCCTATTAAGTCACAACTATTTGGCTGAATGCCAAAGGTTGCAAATTAAAAGGATTGGACTGAACTGAAACACCTTTGGTAATGTCTAGGATTAACTACAACAACTCTTCTTCACTGATCTTCTAGAGGACACTGTAGGTAAACTTGATTTATTCAGAAGTCTGTTGTTGACTCACAAAGCAGGATGTTTGCCCAAGAGATGAAAGCAAAGTGCTGAGCACTTGCGGTTCTTAAAGTTCCGATGATGTATTTGCAGGACCTGAAGGTGCTAATCCTGATGGCCTGGACAAGCTGCTGCTTGAATGATTTCATTGCAGATTTTCCTTCACCTCTGGTGCAACTGCATTTGGCTTTGAAAAATCATTCCTAGCCTTAATAATTGTGTCATCTCCCTGAGTTCAGTAAAATACTGCGTTACCTTGCTCATTGCTTTCCATGTTGTCAGGGCTCAGATATTCCAGCTTGGACCTGTAGAAGTGGCATAGCAACCGTTCTTCCACACCTTCCTGCACCACTGGAGCTAAAGCAGGACTCTTTCACTGGGCCTGCCCTCTGTTCTTTGAGCTGATCTTCACGTGCAAATGCTAAATCACCTATATCTCCTAGCACTGCAAATCCCAAAAACTGTATTTCAGTTATAGGTAGATAGACCCCCCAGTCACAGAGAATTTCTCTCATGCCCGGATAGGTCTTCACTGTGTGGGACTTGAGGCTGAAGGAGCATTTTCCTCTCTTGTAGGCTGGGAATTTGCGCACCACTTGGCCAGGCAAATCAGTGTCCTGTCCTTAAAAGGGTGTTGTCGTTGAACTTGATTAAATTTTTTCAAACCTGCTTCCAAGAATCTCTCGTAGCAGTGAGTTACATCAATATGTAATTGGAGTAACAGAGAACAAATAATTTTGCCCCTATGGAAAGAGGAGTTGTGTTGTATTTGATTCATCAGAAGGAACATCTGCAGCAACTAGATGTGATTTCTTGTTACTACAAATACAAGGTCAGGTACTTTGATGAAATTATTTGTGAAAGTAACTTTTTTCCTCCTCTCTCTATCTTTATGCCTAAAAAATGTACTGTCTTTGTGAAATACATTTCCATATTTTGGACACACATAAAAGCATTTATCGCTGCAATGATTGCTGCTCACGATAAAACTCTTCCTCTCCCTTTTTTTTTTTGAAAGTGCCCAATTCCACTTCCATTTGATTTGTCTTCTTTGACTGTGTACAGGTGACACCTTACTGTTCTGGAATTTAAGTAACCTGTGCCATCCTATGAAATTAAATCAAGACTTGCATTGTCTGGCATTCTCAGTGAAGTAAACCTTTTCCCTGGTTGTCTTCCATTGCCCTGCTACATATTCTGGAAGACAGCTTGAAATAATGAGAGCTAATCATCAGTTGCAGAAGGAATCTGCCCGATTGTTCGTTCTCTCTTGGGCAAATCGAGCTCCAATTTTAAGGCATTATTCTGTTTCAGCTTGGCATTTATAAACCTCCACTAATTCTGAGGTACAATGTAATAGAAGATGCTATATTCTAAGCGTGACTAGTTTTGGTAAAAAAATCTTTTTTTACTGCTGACCTACTGGATTGCATTTTGGGGCTTCTTCTTTTATTTTTATTTTGCACTTTAGTGTGTTAACTACTATAAGGTTTGATTAAACAAGACATCGCTCAGTTTTTTTGAGTTGGTCTACTCTAGTTAATGGAGGCAGTTTAGAGATATAACTGAAGGTTTTAGTACCAGCAGCCAAATGACCATCCACCACAGTAATAATTACAGCTTGGAATAATTAGCAAGAGAACTATATCGTGGAAAGCAACTGGAAAACATTTACATGGCAATGTTAAACACTTGGGAATTAAACAAGTGTGTACAGACTTGGAATATGGAGAGAGTGATTTTTTTTTTCCATATATAATTGTTAGAAACACTTGCACTTCATGCCAGCTATTTTTAGTTTGTTAGGCACAGTCCAAGGAGAGGAAGTTTTGGTATATCACCACTGCCTTCTTGCGGATAGGTTTTTGGGAAGCAGGCTACTAATGATTGCAAGTGCATAATCAAAAATGGAATTAAGCATCATAATTCTGGTAAAGAAGCTTTTTGACAGAACGTATTCCAGTAATTTCTACTCTCTTCTTTTCCCTTCAGGGAGTATGAATTAGGATTCAAGGCAACGATTTGTTCAACATAATAATTGTGCTTTCATAAAAACCAAGTGGAATCTGATTTTCAAAGTTCATGACAAAGACGGTCCTAGTATTCAGCTGGATTCAGGAAAATGGTTATAGGATGGTGGGTGAATGGCAACTGAGACAGTCAGCATTGACTCACTGGCCTCAAAAATGAAGCTTTAATTAGGAATGTGAAAATATTAGAAAAAATGCCTCAGAAATAAACTTTGTGAGATTTTTCATGACTGTTCAGTTTTTAGGGTGTCAGGAAGACTGAATTATTTGCTTTATTATTGTGTCATTTTTGTTCTACATTTATGCATTCTCCTTTATTGTAAAGTTATTCCTTCTTTCCTTTGATTCGAATGGTTGGTAAAGAGACAAGTTGATGGTAAATTGTGAAGTGTCTATGGACTCCACAGAGGCCATAGGAAAGAATCATAAAATCATAGAATCCACAGTGTTTTGTCTAGAAATCATCTCCTCTTAACCCCCATGCCATGGGGGGGCCACCAGGTTGCTCAGAGCCCCATCCAACCTGGCCTTGGACACTTCCAGGGATGGGGCAGCCACA
>JAWMRA010000041.1:63038033-63067390 GCA_035584735.1 Pseudotriccus pelzelni
TAAGGAACACAGTCAGAGAGATTTCTTATTAGTTTTGGAGAGCAGAATTAAGGGACTGCATCCCTTGCTTCACTGTTGCACGCATCCTTGTCTTCACACCAACGAGGCACTGGTAGATGCTGCTGTGAAACAACTCTTAGTGCTACATGAGGAGTTTATTGGGCTCCTGAACTCAGGAGGGTATCACTCTAAAGTAAAACCCCAGCTGTTCCTCAGTTCAGAGACAGGGCTGTATTCCAAACAAAAAGCTCCAAAAATTATTATTGAACAGTTAGCTGAAAAAAAGGGTCTAGAAGTGTTGGGGAGTTGGGGGAAAAGGAAAAAAAATAAATAGAAACTATCATTCCACATTCCTGATAACTGTTTCCACAGCAGGACTTTCCTGTAATTGCGAAATACGAAATTTAGTTTTCCATTCTGCACGAGTTCTCACATCCCATTCACTGCCATATCTGCACTATGCAATGTCACTAACTTCTGTCACATGTTGTTGCTCAGCTTGGCACTTTAGCCCTGGCAATATTCATGTCCATAGCTCTACAGGTTGAGTTTAATACAACAGCACTAGTGCTTCAAGTCTGACACGAAAAGCAACCCAGTATCGGCAAGGGGTGTATTCAGTGCAGTACCACATGTGTAAAAATAATCTGGAGGGGCAGTGCTCAGAACCGTCACTGAGATGTAATGTGTGAATTAATTCATTTTGTTCTCATGACTGTTTTGTTTGATACCATGAAACTGGAGGAAACAATGGTCCCAATTCATACAGTCAAGTAGTATACCTTGGCCAATATAATAATTTATAAACAGTTCTCATGTGGGTTTAGAGAGATGCACACACTCAGAGACATATCAGGGAATTTCCACTTTAACAGTGCAAGGCATCTTTACAGTGGTACAGTTATGCTTATGTTAAGGCTTATATGCATATAAATATTTCAGTAAAAACATTAGATCCTTAGCTGGATTGATTACGTTGTGAAAAGTAATAAGAATTAATCTCTCTTTATATTCATCCTCCAGAAATAAAGGCCAGAATTACACAAGTGGTATTGAATTTTAAGTGCTTACTTACCTCTGTCACAGTGCAATGGTACAGCATTTTTCCTCAAAGTAGCACTTGAAATTGAACTGCTTCCTTTCCACACACAGAAAAAGCTGCTGTAAAGTTTCAGTGATTTAAACATGAGGAAGAAAAAGCAGTAACAAGCATTTGAAACAGGTATGTTGATTATCTCATTGGAAGGAGTGCAGTCCTTACCATCTGTGAATGTTCTCCTTGGCAAAGCCAAAAGCTTTTTCTCAGATCAGGAAACCTGTTTTTCTGTTGTTGTGAGTAACATTGTCCTGGAATCCAGATCACAGTGCTAGTTCTGTAAACTCTGTGACATAGGGACTGTGGTTTTCAGCATGTGTGGCATGCTTTCTTTTCTAGAGGCTGTAATACTCGATCCTGTCAAAACTGCAACAATTTTCTTCAAGTCTTTCTTTAAATGCTATACAACAGAAATATCTCTTTGTTGCCTAATAAGAAATTATGATTCCTGTGTGAAAAGGTCAAAGCATTACATTTTACTAAATGGATAAGTATTTGTTACATTTAGGAAGATCAGTCTGGTATTCAGTGTCATTACTGCAGAAACACAGTGTATTTAATTTAAACAGGGAATCAGATTTCTTCCTGGGTGGAGTCATGTACAGCCAGTGTCTCAGTGAAGAAGAAGAATGTTTTTAAGAATGACTAATGATGTTGAGTATCAAAGATGACATCTTAGAGGTGTCTGGAAGCTGTGGGTCATCTGTCATTAGAAAAAAATACCCTACTTCAGGTTACCAAGGGTCAGAAAGAACAAACATGTGTCACTGGGTTTTGGAATAAGTGCTGTTTCAGCTGTGCATAGGTAGTGGTATGTTCACTTATAAACAAACTCTACACTGTAACCAGTGGGGAAAAAAAATAACAGAATAAATACATGCCCTTCAATGGGAATAATTTTGCTTATCATTTGGGTTTCTGGACACCACGGTGTCATTGTGTTAGACATAATGGAAAATCAAAGAGTTTGATAAATGACAGAAGAGAGTAAATATTAACTTTGTTTCAGAGCAAAGGAATTGAGTCGTGAGTGTATTATTGCAGTCTCAGAGCTGCCCACTCTTATGACGTTAATTTGCCTTTCAAACTTACACTGAGCCAGCTTGGCCTCCAATAGAATTAAGGCGTTTGAGGCACCACAGAACTGAGCCTTTTCCTACTGAGATTTTGTTAACATGGCAGTATTTGAACAAGATAAAATAATGATGCCTCTGTTGCAGAGCTCTCAGCCCCACTGTAGAGCATGTGAGATGTGTTATTTACCGTGTTGTCATGGCAAAGTGCACACATGTGACTGTGCTCTTTTACCATGGCTGTGCCGTTACTTTCATTCCTTTGCCTCAGTAGTGGGATAGAGAATTTACACATCCTTTGGGTCATTGTCAGGCTTTAAATCACTTGTAACTGCAATAGAAAGTTAATAGTCTACACCTTCAGAAAGAAGATTTGTATTTTTTATTGCTAATAAAATACCTTCCTAATATCCTCATTTAAAGTTTACTCTGATTTTGTTCTAAGATGTGTTCAATGTACTTTTCAAAAACCTGTCCTGCTTTACTTCCTAAAGCTAAAGACACTTCTTTTGAACCAGCATTCTAATCTCCTGTTGCCTTGCAGTAGATTTTAGGTTGTAATGAATTTGCCCTGATTGTGTAGACAGGTGTTTTGAGTTTGCAGAACAGAAACACTAGTTTTTTTAGCAAATATTTTGAACAAGTACTGCAAGTTATATCTATCAGAACTAATCCTTGGGAACTGGCAGCTCAGAAGAGTATGAATGTTACATTATCTAAGCAGAACTAATTCAAACATTTGCAGTCATTCTTCAGTTGCTTGCCTCCTATTTAATTGTTGTTTTATAGTTAGAAGTTTTTGGTGTTGAGGTTCACTGAGCTCAAGAGTTGTTTGCAGGTTACTTCAAGGTACTAGTGAAAAACCTTATCACACACTCCATAAGAATAGTAGAATTTTTTCTTTGGAAAACTGGCCAAATCCTGCAAACATTACTTACATGCTGTGTGCTACTAAAATAATATCATCTCCTTCTGTGATTGAGGTTTGACTTAGGGCAACTTAAGATAATACTCTTCTAAAATAGGAAATTTACTTATAAAATCTCCAAATAATTTGTTTTGAAGACATTTGTCCTAATGGATTAGATTTACAGTCTCCTAAGGAAGGTGAAGAGTGTAAAGCCATGCATTAGTTTTTCATTTCAGAACCAAATCTAATTTGGCACAGTAATTTTCATTCCCAATGTTTCTGCAGACACAAAGTAGGAGGTTTTGTTTGCTTGGTGGTTTGTTTTAGTGGAGATCTTTAGAAGTAGTTCAGGGACAGTGAAGTACTTACGTAAGACAGGCTTAAAATTACTTTAAAAGGCTTCAGAGGTTAGAGTGTGTTGCACTGTGGTGTACCTTTACTTTGGAATACAGGGGATTAATAGGTTCCGTGGTAGCTTCAGCTTTTGTTGTTTCTTTTCAAATATATTTCAGGTGAAATGACTGTAGGGGAAAAAAAGTCCTAAAAAAATGTGACACCAACTAACCAAGCCTAACAGTAGAAAGCACTATCTAATTTTAAAAGCTCTAACAGTGTCTGTCTTCTGATCATAGGAATGTTCGTTTGTAAGGCTTTGGATTTGTGATGATCTGTCTACCAGTAGGAGGAACAAAGTTTCGTGGGCTGGTATCCCAAACTGTCTTTCAAATAAAATAGCTATGCAAAGTATCAGAATATAGTGCAAGTTAAAGAATCAGTGAGTTAAAACACAGTTCCAGATATAATAATATAAAAGACAATGAGTAGAAAGACCGTGACTGAATAATTTTTCAGTGCAGTTGCCTAGCAGATATATCAGCTCATTTCTGATGAAGTCCTTTGTGTGACATCACCTTAATCCTCCTCAAAGCACGTTTCACAGCATTCTTATGTTATTTTGTAGGTGGCAGAATATATCTCTCAGTATAAAAGAGTATGGCATTTGGATGTTTCTTGGAACATCAGGCAGAGGGTAATAATAGTTTTCTACATGTTTAAATAGATTAAAAATCTCAAAACCTCATAGTACAACTTCAAAACTGACATTTTAACTTTGATGAAATATGACACGGTGGGGCTTCAAATATAATTTGAAGTCATTGCACAGAAGCAGTAGAAAAGTTCTGAATCTCAGGCATCGTACTCAAAAGTTATTCTAGAGCCCTGGGAACTGGACTTTTATTAATTCTTACACAGACCCTTGCTGCCAGTGGCTTAGGGTTCTGAGAAGTTGTGAAGTATCATGAGACTGTCTATGAAGTCAAAAGAGTGCATGTTCATTAACTACTTCAAGGTCTAATCTCATGCCTGCAAAACAAGCATGTTCAGAAAGAGTGCCCAAATTTGCTTTTTAGCTGCACTATTTTATATACTTCTCTATGTCATGATTAGCATGCAGACTGCTTTTTAAAATCTGGCACATTCATCTCCCAGGAATTCTCTGAGGCATAGTTGTAGTTTGAAAAAAGGATTTCACACCTCAGCTAAACATTTTCTGAGCAGAAGATATGATTCTGATGATCAGTGCTGTGGTCCAAAATAATTTGTCCTATCCATTGAACTAGTGTTTGTTGCCAGATCATGAATATATTTTTATTACCTTATTTTTATGATTTGTTGCTGGGTAACCTATTGTTTTAGATCCTAGCAAGGAACCAGTCAAATCAAAGTATGGAACTGCTGCTAATGACCATTCTGTTAGATTATTGACCCCCCCTCTGTTTTATCTCTGCCTGTACTAATGGTCAATTTTTAAGAGATTGTTTTCCAGTTAATTCTGTCACATGATGATTAGCATTGTCAAATATTTAATATCTGCTTTCAAACTGTGAGAAGAACGAAAACTGCATGTTTTGTTATTGCTGCCATAAGACCAATGAGTTCCTGACTTGATGGTGATTCAGTTCTTTCTGTGGAGACCAAGAGATTGTAAACACTTTCTGCAGGTGCTGCTTAAAATAGGCACATGCATGAAATTTACTCTGTTCTCCAGAGGATTTTTTAATATGTTTTGCTGTTCCTTTAGGTAGAAAGAGAAATTAGTTTGGTATCCATTGCAGTTGGCACTCTGTTCTGCAAGCAGAATATGTGTCTGTAGTTAAAAGTTGAGAACAGCTCAGTCCAGTAAATGAGTCTGTGACAAAGCTCTTAAAGATTGTTGTTTCCATGAGCCATTTTCTTCCTGCTGTAAATAGACTCATGTTTCATCTACTAGGAAGAATAAAAAGCAGCTTTTAATTTTCTGCATATTATATTTCTAATTCAGTGTTCAACAGAAAGTCATCCCAATTTAGGCACCTAGTTTTCCAGTTTCCTCAGCAATAACGGAGCTGCCAGAAGGAACATGGACCTTCTGTTGCTCACAGCTCATGGGTTTTGAAAGCAAAGTGATCATGCCACTGAGGCTTATTTTCTGACCTAAAATTGCCTAGAGCTGTGCATTATGCAACCTGTGCAGATTTCCGGAGGAATTCTTTAAATTAATTGATGATGTAGCTTGGTCATCCTGAGTTTCTGGAGAGAAAGGATTTCGTTTTTTAAAACTGCCCTAGGTGCTTTAAATTCAGAAAGAAAGTGGCCATGATTAACAACTTTGTTATGCAAGACTAACTCTGGCTCAATTAAGCTGCATTTCAGATTCCCAAGGAATAATCTGGCTTTCAGCTTCTCTTTGACCTGAGCACTTTCCTAACACAAGCTGCCATTTCATACCTGTGCTTAAGAATGAACACGGCTGGGAAAAAGTCCCACTTTCTCTGCACGTCTTTTGCTCTGAACCCTTAGCTTGGATGTGCTGATAGTTTTATTTCCAGTTAGCCAAATGAAGTAAACAACTGCATGAAAACCATAGAATATTAAGAAAATAAAAAGTAAGAAAGCTGTACAGCTGCTTTTTCTTTTCCTTTTTTTTTTGCTGTTTCTTAAAAAAAAAAAAAAAAAGAGAGAGAGGAGCAAGAAGGAATAAAACAATACCTGTAATAGGAAATCCTATCCTAAGTGTTAGTGAAAAAAAATTTCTTCCTCCCTCTGACCACTTGGCAAGAGAGCTTTGGTCCTCATGTCAATGGCAGACATCGTTGGAGAAAGCACAGTCAGCACTCTGGCATTAAAACCCCTGAAAGAAACCATTAAGTCACAAACCATGCTGTCCCAAAGACTTGGAGGGCTGAGGTCACTGAGGTCATGGTCCTAATAAGGGAATGTTTTAATTGGTTTCTACTGTTTCTCCCCTGACATCCCTCCTCTCCTTCCTCCCTCCCCTCCACCAAGCTTCATACCTTTGATCCCTCAACTGCTGTGATTCTGAAACTGTATGGAGAAAACTGCAATTATTCAAATATCACCATTACTGTGACACATTGCAGATAGCGGGAGCACAGGGCCTCCACCACTAAGTAATCCTGTAAATTGCTTAAAATAACAGCGAAGAGCACTATACACTTTTCTCCTCCATTGTTAGACTGAAATAAATAGGTCTTTCTTTAACATGCCTAATCCTGCTAAACAGTACAAAATCCTATTACTCAATGAATTATAAATCCTGCTTCAGCACCTCATTTGTCCTGGAGTGTTTCATTGTGAAAACCAGAAATTCAATACCTTATTTTAGTCACACAATCCCTAGCACAACTGATTTTTTTCCCCCTCCCTTCCCCCAGCCTGTCCTCCCGTGTTGATCGTGCTCAGGAAGGTTTATGTTACGGCCGCTACAAACCCTGGTGAGGCGAGTAAAGACAGCATAAGCCAGTTTAAAAACCAGCCTGCACATTTCTGTACCTGCATTCTCACTGTGCGCTTTTGGAAGGTAATGCGAGACAGATTAAAGATCTTGTTAAGGCAATATTGTGCTGAGCGTTTCTTCTCCAGGTGCAGCTATAATGGCAGTATATCTATTGCTTTCCTCTTGCTTGTGTTAGGAAACGTTAATCTCAAGAAGAGCTCACGTTTTTCGCCACTGAGCCCTACCTTCACCAGATTTCTGGCGCCTTTGAAATGCATCAAATCTGCATAAACTAGGTGAAGTTACTTAGGGTTTTGTCTTTGGTGATGTGGGAGCACAGGCTGCAGAAACTGCAGCTCCCACAGGGCAGTGCCGCTCTCCAGTCCCTGCTGTGACCTCTGCATTTGTTACTATTCCTGCCCCACAAGTGAGGTGGGGCTGTTTCACATGGTGTGCAGACCGATAGTCAGTGCCATGCCCATGAGACCACCATGAGGAGGTCATTACAGTGCTGAACGAAAACTGGGGCACAGAGGAGGAGTTTTCTAGCACAGAAAACCCTCATGAAAACCAGCTAATAAGAGCAGCTTTAAGCTTTATTCATTTTCTTTGGTTTGCAAACCGGTGACGCAGCAGGAATGAAGAAGGGAATGCGAGAAACGGTATTTCCTTACTTCATGCTGCAAGGATTTGATACAACCCAGGGCCCAGATCTGTGACACTGTCTCAGAAAGTTGATTAGATGTGCCTGGACTTGCTGGGTGTGTTGTGGTGAGGGGCAGCACCTGCTTCTCCTGGAGGTGTGTTAGCTGGCTTTGCTAGAGTTCCTCTCCAGCTGTAGCTTAGATCCTTGTTACCCTGTCCTGCTTGGGCCTCTGGTTGTAAAAATAAAATCCTAAACCTTGGAATTTGAAGGATTGTATTTCAGAATATATGCCATAAATATCTCCTATCTAGTCTGAGATCTGCCGCCTTTCTTGCCATCTTTCCATTTCTAAATACCATTTAAGATGTGCTAAGTATATTTCATTAAACGAGGTCTTTTTAATGGAATTCATTTATAATGCATGGTCATGTAGGTGTCATGCCTGCCAATGTGCTGAATTTTTTTTAGGGCTTTATGCAACGAAGAATTCAATTTCTTGTAATGAGTGTATTTTCCCCTACCATGAATACATTTTAAAAGTAATCCTTTTGTGTCAGTTCTGTTTTCCTTATAAAACCCAATGCAAGCTGCTTAGAGAAGTCTTTCGGCCAAATTAAACCCAAATGAAGTTTTTTATTAATTGATTTTATCAGTACTAATATGATAACATCCAGCACTAACATCTTGACTTACATTTTGAACAGGTTTCTATTTAGAAATATATGTAAATTTTATTTTTAAAAATAATTTCACAGACATGAAACATTTTTCCTTTTTTTGGCTCAGACTAGCAATATTCATACATGTCTAAAATTACTTTCCACTCAGTGCATCATGTTGCAAACTCTACAGCTATCCTAAGAATCCTTGAAATTTATGAATAAACCTTTTTGTCTCTAATTATTGGTAGCTTTTATCTGAACTATGAGATAATGCTTCCAGCAAGTCATTGAACAGACCAATCAGCAAAGGTGTCAAAGCGCTTTCAACCTTTGTGGAAGTACAAACATTTAATGAATTCTGAAATAATTCAAAGAAAATTACTGCTTTCATTTCTCTTCGCTAAGGTACACGGTTAAAGATTAAAAAAACAACTATCAGCAAACAAATGTTGCTGGTGATGTGAAGAAACCAAAAGCCTGGAGCATGTAGAGAGGGAAGAAAAAGGTGAGGGTGTGCTCAACCTACATTGTTTCAGAAACAAGGAAAGAGGATGCTACAGCTGTAAGAAATTAACACAAAATAAATACTGTACATGCTGATACTGATCAGAGGGGAAAAAATCCAGACCGAGAAGGCTAAGGTTTGTAAGATTGTAGGGCAGTTATTTACAAAAGCTTTAGAAGAAAGGAAAAAAAAAAAAAAAAGCCACGTCTGCATTCTAAACAATAGAGTAACAAGAGTTATCTCATTCCTGAAAGTAGATTTTTGCAGTTAAAGTTTCATGTCTTACACATTAATATGACTCAAGACAGTATTACTGTAGATGCGCTTTTTTGTAAAAAAACTCTACAGGCAAAAATTGAAAACCCTCTGTCCCAAACACTTCGTGATTTGAATCCTCAAATTTTTCCTGTCCTTTCACTCATGAGTAATTTTAGACACGTGAGCCAGTCCCCTTAAACTCAGTGAGACTCAACGTGCATCAGCCTTTGGTGGGTTACAGCTCACGTGAGCAGGGATATGAAAAAATGGACAAGAGCAAAAATGCTGAATATGGGAAATCAGTGGGGAATGCTATAAGTCAGCAGGTATAAGCTGTGCAGGGCTGTACCTCCAATTACAAAGAAATTTATGTTTTTCTTCTGTCTATCAGAATCTTTGATTGCTTCTGACTAATCCTTTCCTCTGTGCTCTTTCCTTCTATTTCAGTCCACGTTGTGTTCCCACAAGTAGAGAAGTGTCATTTCATGTGATTTTGCTGCAGTGAACCACTGCAAAGCCTTTGTTTTCATAACACATTAAACTGTATTCTTTAAATTCTTCGTTGATTCTATTAAGCTTTAAAAACAGCCCTTTCCCTCTCCCTCCCCACCTCCACCCACACACACCAAAAAAAGGAAGAAAAATCCCCCCAGCCCCCTAGGCAGTGCTCGGAAATGATTGACAGGCTCTGCTCAGAAGAGACCTCTGGATCCTAATAGCGGGGTTGCTGCAGGTCAGGACTGAGGCTTATTTACAGAGCTCAGAGGGGCCCAGGTCTGCGAGGAGAGCAGGGGGTACCGTGGGGCACTGGCACGAAGCTGCACAGCGGCTCGGGGAGAGGAAAAGTGGGGAGCTCGCCGTAGGTCAGAAAGGAGGTCTCAGCAGAACCTTTTGGGAGCGCCAGGACTGGAGTAGCAAAGGGGGAGTCACAGGTCAGGACTGAGGTGTTTTGGCAGAGCTGCACAGGGGCCCAGGACTGCAGTAACGGGGGGTGAAGCAGGTCATTGGCATTGGCAGCGATGCGTGGGAGAAAGCTCTGCAGAAGAGCCTGCCTTGCTTTAACTGAAATGCTATTGCTCCTACTCCTTAATGAGCCTTCTCTTTACCCCCTAAGACCAGGAAATAATTCCTTCTAGAGCCTGCTTCTCTACAGTCTTCAAATGGCATTTTAGGTATTGGAAAGAAGTGATATCACAAACTACGACAGTGATCACAATTTGCCTAATTACTGATTTAAAAATAAAGCAAAACTGAGTTTTCAAAGGATCTGGGGAGTTTTGGGTTTATCAAACTCCCAGGCTACAGAGACTCCACAAAGTCTGCGGACAGGAAAAGAAGTTGCTGTGTGGATTCCCTCTGGGCTCAGGGCAGTTGTTCATAAACAGGCTGAGGTCTTGGGTATCAGGCTGTAATCTGCTCACTCTTACAATAAGGGGCTTGCGCTATTTGTG
The DNA here is from genome assembly GCA_035584735.1 of Pseudotriccus pelzelni. Lineage (NCBI taxonomy): Eukaryota > Metazoa > Chordata > Aves > Passeriformes > Tyrannidae > Pseudotriccus > Pseudotriccus pelzelni. Next base: position 63,048,413 of record JAWMRA010000041.1, read on the forward strand.
AGGTAACCCACGTGGACATATATGAGGTCAAAATGCTTTGCAATAATATATGTTATAGAGAGCATAAACTTTTCCTCTTAGAGGTGCATTTTCTACCAACAACACCAGGACTTTGTGAATAGCTGTTTGAGCTGCTCGTCAAAATAAAAGGAGAAATTTGCTTTGGGGGAGAACGTAATTAAAAAGAAATAAAGTTAAGAAACATATAGCTAGGTCTAGAACTAGTTAAATCATTTCCCCCCTTTTCTACTTCTTCTTTTTCCCAGCTTACCCTGAGAAAAACAGTTTGGGACATACCTGATTTTTATAGTAAACTGTCCTAGATTGTGTTGATTCAATCTCTGCTCAGTAGCAAACATTAACCTCCAGGAACCTTTAGTTTCAGGTGAATAATAAGGAATAAAGAGGAAAAAGAACTGCAACTTGACACATAGTGTAAGTTTACTGAAAACTACATGTTTTACTACGTATCAGGTATTTACTTATCTATCAAGGGGTTAAAGGCATGCTGTTGTATCCTGCCATACTTAAAATACTGAAATCCATGTTTAATGACCAATAGGCATATTAAATATTTTGTGAACAATTTGCTATAAAAATAATAGCATGACTCTGAAGTAGTAACAGCATGATTAGAGCAGTGAGAAGATACATTTGATTACTACTCTCTTGACATAGGTAGTATCAAATATTCTCTGCCCAGCTAAGGGCAAGTCTAAAATGCAGTATTTTATCTCAAGTTATAAAGTTGCTGTCTGTAGCCCAAGTAAGAAATTATTTCCCCAAATTTAAGCCAAAAAAAAAAACAAAACACAACAACAAAACGCAGAGAAAAGACTAATCTGATCTTCTGTCATGTTTCAGGGACGTATCTGAGTTTTCATTCCATATATTTTCTTGTTTGCATTGTGCACGGAGTTGTTTCCCTCCCTTTCTCTCCTATGCACTGTCAGCAACAATAAACCCTTGCACTGCAAATGTCAGAGTGTGTGTGTAAATGACTTGCTGGAGAACACAAATTCCTCCTGTCCACTGGCTGAAATGCATTGCTGGACCTTTGCACAGGATCCCCATTTTGTGACTGAGGGCTCCAGGTCCTGTAACAATTCGGTATAACAATATACAGGATCCCACCAAATGTTTGATTAAGGTGCTAACTGAAGAAATGTGGTAGTCTTGTAGTCCTTGACACACTCCAAACAATCCTTTTCATCTAGAAATGTGAGGAGCTGTAGGAGGACACCTTTTTTAGGCTTAGCTAGATGTCAAAGGTAGACTACTTGTTTTAGAAGTATTACCTACTATTGCTGTAGTCTAATATTGTGACATATTCTTTGTAATTCACATTGCTCCTTGCTCATCAAATTGCTTACAGTCCCCTCATCTGTCATGGCTTGAAACACGTGATAAATGCTTCAAATTCTTGCTTCTGCTTTTCTGCACACTTCAGTGCAAATTCCTCCACCTTCAAGAGGAAAACACCTAAATAACATCTCTTGTGGCTTTTATGCCTTGCTTATTTCACTTTACAAAAACAGCTCTTTCTCACATCATCTGTTTCTTGCCAGGTTGGATAGAACCTCCTCTCTTCACTTACATCCATCCAGGTATGTTTGCTTTTCAGAATCCCTCTGGTGATAACTCACAGCCATCAAAATGTCATATCCCTTTTACTCATTACTGGATCTAATCCAAAGAAACATGACCCCTACAGATTTATCCTGGAGGGAATCCGGTATTTGAGCTCTGCCTTTGCACAGGGCTCTTCCCCTTCTGCCCATGCCTAGTCCTGTACTTGCACTAGGAGTGCTTATGCATCACTTGACTGATCTTTCTCAAACAATCATGGCCTAAGAGTGCACACAGTAGGTGAGATTGGACCCCAGTGAGCTCTGTGGAACCCCCTCACAGAGTCCAGGGGTTGGGGAACTGTGCTGTTGGAAGTTTCTTGCACGTCCAGAAGAGTGAGTGTCTGGGTTGACATGCAGGGTGGCAAAACCAACCATGTGACAGAAGGAGTAGTGAAGATGGAAAGTTGTAGAGAAAGGAGATTGCTCAGCTTTGATTCACCTGTGTTCAGAAGACCATGAAAACAAATTTTAGCAATACTGAAAGAGGAACATCAGCATAGTTCTAATGTAGTTTTGCTGGGATGTGAAATTGAATACAAGGGTTCTGTTTTTTCATATGTATTGCTCATGAGAGACTGGTTTAACTAAGCTAAATATGCCTTAACAGTCGCCAGGTTCAGTACTAATGCTGTAAAATGCCAGTTCATAAACACAGAAGAAACATCAAGCGTCTGCTTTTGAACACACAGAATGGTGTACTGGGTTATAGTCATGTTTTCCTTCAATTGTCTGTGACTGCCATCAGAGCACAGTTCGTTGTGCTCACCATCGAGAGGAAAATAGGGCTGGGAAAACTACTCTGCTTCCTTTGTAATTTTTCACCAACAGTTTTCTCTATAGCTAAAGCTATGGGGTCACCCTTTAATTCTTTGATTGCCTAGAAATACAACTCAACACAGCTTTAGCACCAAGCAACAATCATTCTATCCACTACTAGCATAATGCTTAACTCCATGCTTAAATAAAATGCTTTGCTGAGTAACAAAGGTTATTTGTGTCCTGAAGTGCTTTACTGAACTACAGACTGTATTCCTGGGCTATAGGTTGTCCCTGCAGCACAGGTATCAACAGATTTTGCCCATTTTTAGCAGATCTGAGAAGAAAACAGAATGCAAGCATACATATAACAGGACATAGTACAGAGCATAGATAACTCATGCTAAATAAAACAAAGATGTGGCAAGTGTGTGTCACTGCACGGTCAATTATAACCATTCTGTGGTTCTTCTGTGAAAAAAAAAACAACATACACACAGCTATGACAGATTCAGGCTTTAAATAAGCAATAATAAAAATAGAGTAGATATGCAGTACAGTAAGGCCATGTATTGTACATGGCTTTTGAAAAAAGTTATAAAATTTCTTGTAAATATTTTATGCACTTTTCTATATTTGATGAGCATCTTTCATAACAGAACTAGTTATACCCACTGGAATTATGCATCTCTGTACAGTAATAATCATCAGAACTATTCCACACTTAAAACATTCATGTAGAAAAAGAATGTCTAAAAGAATGAGTAAAATCTTTATTAGTAGACAGGATCCTTTTAATTTTGTTTAATTACTTATTTATTTTACCCCAGAAAGCTTTAATTCATATGAGTAGGGAATTTACAGTTTAAAGGCTTAGGCCTTTATCCATCAAACATCATACTAGGTTTGCAAGAAGTGCCATTGAAGGCAATAAAGTTATTCATGTGCATGAAACTGGAATTGAGCACATCTGGGCCTGAATAAGAGACTCCACATGATGTATTTGTCTCTAGGAGCTCTCTCTTTCCCTGTGTTGTGCCTGATTTCAACTCTGTGTCCACTGCTGGCAAGTTCTGGCAGGAAGGGACTCGTGAGCAACCTGAATTAGTAAAACACCTTTAATACTTCAGCTTTAAGATTTCTTAATAATAAGGTTCTAAGCAGGTTCTTAAAATTGAAATTTTAAAAGATTGATATACTTTTAAAAATTCTCAAGTCTCAGTTTTTCTTTTTGTTGGCATACCACAAATGACAACTCAAATTAACCACTTCTCCTTTTCTTTATTCTCACTGAATTTCCATTCCTATTCTCAAGTATAATGTATATAAAAAGCCAGCTGCTTTTTTCCACTCTCTTACATTTATTCGTGGAATTTCAAAAATTGCAACCTAAAGTTTATGGTATAGATGACAACATATGAGAGTATGAAGGCCTACTCAGAATATTAGGAGTCTTTAACATTTGACCTAATGATGCAAAAAAGTTGTCCTACATTAATTCTAACATTCCATATGAATATCTGACAGTTGTTACTTTAGGAAAGAGAAAATTTCAGCCACTGTGCTTTATTTTAATTTAATATAGTTGTGCTTTATTCTTTCCCCTTTTTCTACTCTTTCCTAGCCCAATCCAAGTATATTGGCTCAAGAGATACTCCGACATCCGCTTCTTTTACTGGATCTTCTCCAATGCCATGAAGATTCTGATTATCATTATGCTTTCAAGTGGACTATTTCTTTGTTTTCCACACCCTGTACAAATGGTACATGGCTATCCTTTGCAGGATACTTAATTTTGCATAAAATGGAAGCGAGTTTTGGCATCTCCCTTGGTTAGGAGCATCTTAAAATCTAATTTATGCCTTTTGAAGTTTTGGTATTGGGTTTGGGTCTGGGAAGAACAACATGTGGGCAAGGCTATTCTTGTAATTAATTGTTTGCTTTCTCTGGCTGCTCTGAGAATCTGTTCTTTGTCCTGCATATCTGATAATGTCATGACTCTGAGGTTCTTTATAGCTGTAGTAGCTAATGTACCTTAATGCATTTATATTTCAGCATCCTCAGAGAGGTTCCAAGCTGTGGTCTCATTAACAGAAACCAGAGCAGGGTGGAAGCAGCCTTCCTGATAACCACACACTTGAGACCTCTCATTGTGACTCTTCTCTCTTGCTTTTTCTGTGACCTCTCCCGTTCCCCTCACAGCCCAGCTAACAGGCTAATCATCCTTATTACAGTAACAAACATCTTGCATTCTCTAATCTATTGTTTTTAATCTCACAATTTGTGCTTGTCTAGAATGTCATATTTATAAACAGAGACAGAGTCCAGTGCCTTCTGTTCCCAAAGCGTAGGCATCCACCATGAGAGTGATTGAGGAATCCTCTTAGGCTCTAGGAGACTTAGGGTTCCTGACTAAGATGACTGTAACTTCCAGGTGTGAGGCACTGGATTTGTATAGGGAGCAAGGGAGTGTGAAAATATAGTACACACCCAGCAACATTAGAATGAAGTCACTGTTCTTTTTGCCATTTTGAAATGCTTGGTTAAAAATCAAACAGCAATAATCTCACTGTAGTAGAATCACAGCTAACAAAAACTACCACACAGAGTGGCTGAAATGCTGGCCACCAGAGGCACCTAGGAAGATTTAGCCCTTCTACCACCGTCTCTCCCCAGCATGGTTCACACCAACAGGACTGCTGAAGCCCTGAGAACATCTTGAACAAGGAGTCTATCCAGCTTAGTCACCTGCCAGCGAAGTGGATACTTTAGGAAAAATAGAAGAGGCACTCAGTGATACTTGCTCACCTTCCCAGCATCTCTGGCTTAGAGAAGTTCCTCAGATCTCAAGCAAATACTCATTCTGTAGGTGCAGTGAGTCAATGGCATGATCAGTTTAAGTTTTTTGAGACCTAGAGGTATCAGGTTTCCTGTATGTGGCTGGTGTTCCTTGAAAAGCTTACGAACTAAATGCTGCAGGTCTTTGCTCGGTGTGCCTGGCATACGCACCACTATTTCTTTTGAGGAGGCTGGTACAGATAACAAACAAGAGAAACCGAAAAAGACAACAGAAGACACCTCTGCTTGAGGAAAGAACAAAAGTACTAACAAACAGCTGTGTTCACTCCTGTCAAAGCAGGGTTATCAAAAATTCACTCTTATCAAAATGATTCTTGGCACTGTAGGCAGCTATTCAGACTACAGATGTCACTTTTGATACCTGGTCATCAACCATTATCAGAGGGTACTGTAAACTTGGGTTGTCTTCAACCTTGGTAATGTGTGCATTTGATCTCTTTGACCACCTTCAGCACAATTTAACCCAAAGCAAGAAGATATAAAATTAACAAATAATTTGCAGAATCATTTGTGCTTACTAAAAATGCCTCATTTCTGGCATCTTCCACTTTAAGCAGATGAGAAGAAGAGCAAGAAAGGGAATTTCACAGAACTAATTAATTAGAAATGTCAAAATAAAGCTAGTGGGTTACAAAAAGTAGTTGGGAGAAAAAGTAAGACGATGAATAAGAGAAGCAGGGCAGGCAAAAGTGAACAGATGAAGGCATGACAGAGGAGGGGGGTTTAACAAAGTGAACTTTTGTCAGCAAAAGCAGAGAATATAAAACTAAAAAATACCACAGGATCATCAGAATGGCAGCTGGATGTCCTTATCACTTATGCTGTAACAGCTTTTAAAAGGGTGGAAAAATCCTAACTGAATAACCATTCCTTTTTTTTTTTTAATAAAACATCTGACTTTCACATTCAGAGGTTTCATTATAACCTCTGGCAACTAAGTGCTAATGGGTTCAGTTTTCATGTCTGCACTTCAGAGTGAAGAAAAAGGTCAGAAACGAGTTGCATTTTTCCTCTTCTCATTTAAAAGAAGAGATATTTTGACTTGTAAGGAGCCAAGTGCAGCTCACGTGCTTAGTTTCCTCTGTGCTGCACATAAAAACAGGAAAAGCGAGTCCTTTGGCTGCGCTGCTTTTTATTGTTGGTTGTTTGACATGTTTTTCTATCACAATTCACAGCAGGGAGCGTTTATCTCCGTTATGAAAACCAGTTGGCCCATTGTTAGGAAAGAAAGCTGCACTTCCCCAGTGGGAAGTCAAGTGTCTCTACAGTGTCGTGGAAAGGCGTTCTGCTGCTGAAGTCAACATGTGTCGGCGCTGGCAGGCTCTGTGTGCGCAGCCCCAGCGCTCCTGCCTCTGGTTTTAGCACAAGGGAGTTTCCCCTCGCACACGTCGGGACACGGCGTCGTGCACAGAGAGCAACAGCAGCTCCAGCGGAGCCCCTCTTCCTGCCCACTGGGGACTGGGGGGGAGGTTTTGGTAGCGGGGCCTTTGTGCAACATTAGCCCCAGAAGCTGTGAGATTTCTTTCTTTCTTTTCCTGAAGCTGGTTATTTTGAAGGAGATGATCAGCCACTCTCCAAAGAACATCAGCTCTATTCACTTAAAAAATGCAAATATTGCATCTTCTTTTCTACTTCCTCTTTCATTCCAAAACAGTAAGAAAGGATTGTTTTATTCACATTCTTTTCTTTTTACAGTCCTATCGTTGAAAGCTCACTTTGCCATTTTTTTCCCCCCAAACACAAATCCCTTAAACATTCGTATCTGATAGTGCCAAATTATTCATGGGGGTGTTTCTTAGAATTTACCTTCCTGTCCAGCAAGCATGGTCAATATGGTGTCTAGCTCAAAGGTGGGTGTTGACACAAAATTAAGGCATGGGCCGATTTGCTTCTACCAGTCAGTCTTCTGGCCAGTGCTTGGGTGACATTGCATCTTTGAGAAGACCCGTTAGTTTCATTCACACCAGGTCGAGTAAATGTGACTTCATCTGTCTAGATCAAATAATAAAATGTCTTAAATATCACCCAAATCATTCGTAAAGGATAGAAAGTTCAGACTGTGTGATATTTCAAAATGAGCTTCAGTTAGGACTTGGTATCTGCTCTTTTCAGCAACATTCTGATCTGAAGTCAGACTTCGTGTTTGCATAATTTTATTGTCAAAATCTGAGTGAAGAACATGAAAAGTCAGATATTCATCTTGATTTATAATGTATGACTTGGTCGTATATCCGGTAGTGTTTAAAATACATAATTTAATTACTCTACTTTCTTTTTAGTAATTATGTACAGTGTATTGAATTGTTATAGTTTGTTAATCTATTGGGCTAATCAAATTATTGTGTGATCCTGTATTTATTATTATTAATATTTCCCTTGGATGACTATTTGTTTTTATACATGGCTTACAAGCTAATAACAGTTTTAAGACTAGAAAGCAAAACAAAGATAAAATATAACTGAATTCTCACCTTTTAAACTGCTAGTCCAATGCTTCATTTTGTACACTTGCCTGTTGGGCTCAGTTTGACCTTTGTAAAGTATATAAAAGTGCAAAACCAGACTAGAGTTCGTATTTGAGCATCTGCCTTGTAGGATGTAATTTTCTAATGCATTCTGATTTTCACTGGCTCTTCAATGAACATGGAGCAGTTGTTTAAGTACAAGTTTTAGGCCAAAGGCTGTCAGTTATCTTTGAAATTTGCATTGTTCCCTATTGCTTTTGTTCTTTTATTAAATCCTTAAAAATTCAGCATACTAGATTGCATCTGTGGGAAGCGTATTTATACCAAGAGATCTTACAAAGATAAAAAGCTCACTGAATATAGATCTTCAGTTCTGGCTGAAGCAAAACAGCAGTACAAGAAAAATAATTGATTCTAATGAAAAAAATACAAAGCAAACAAATTCCAAGTAGTGGGGTACTTTTTCGTTTGTTTCCCTAAGATTTAAAAATTCCATATAGCAAGGAATATAAACTTCCTCATCAAGTTGTATTAAAAGTCCAAAGTATTTCAGACTTGAACTCCTCCGTGTTCTAGTTAGTTTTAGTTTGATCATGCAAGACTTTGTCCATGGGTAAATTATCTAATAGTATTAAAAGCTACAGATATCCAGCATTTCAAATATCCCCTCGCATACACTTCATTGTGCAAAAGACAAACAAAAATATCTTGGTGATTTTTGCCACTATGTATAGGATTTTTTAATTATTATTTCTTTTATACCCTGTCAACTGTGCTGTTTCTGTGCAGTTTCTTGCATATAAAACTTACATTTAGATAGAAGTGACAAATGTTTGGGACTGAAGTACTTCTGCTGATAACTGTCATAATTTAAATAGAATAGAAAAGAACCTAGAAATCTTTGGACTATAGTGAAAGCATCTTTCACTATAGTGAAAGCATATTTGGGGAGTGCATTGATACAAATCATATTGTAAGTCTAAAATGTTAAGGTCTAACTTTGTTGATCAAGAGTTATAATCAGTACAAGGGTTCAGTGCTTTCCAGGAGGAGAAACTCATTCTGTGGCAATGGATAAATTCCAAAAACATTTTTGAAAGGGAGATCAAAGTGATTTTGCTGCCTTGCAAGGTTTGCACCCATTAGCAGAGGTTACTTCTAAAGAGCAAATGCTTGCCTTTGAAATACAGTAGACTGCCTCAGGTATGTCTCCAAAACTGTTCCCTGTATGAAATACCAAAAATGTAATTCTTTAACTCTCATTTCAAGTGATATTAGTTTGTATACTAAGTCCAAAATGTATTCTAGGAAGAAAGTATAAATATTTTTAGCAAGACTACTTAATTTGTTTGCTTACTATCTGCTACTTCCTTCTAAGACTGCTGACATGAAAAAAATAAATGAACGAAACATCCATCATAGACAAGTATATTCTTCCTCCTTCTTAGAACTATTGCTTGGAAGGAGCTAAAAATTCTACCCGTGTCTGCATTAAAATTCTCATGGACTTCAGCAGATGAGTAGTTCATACAGGATTGAAAACGAAATGAAAAGAAATTCAGGGTAATACTGAAAAGTCATTACACATATTTCACTAAAGCTTGGAAAATAAAGAGAATTCCCTTGAAGACGTAAGTTAATACAGAACAAGTTATTGGTGTCATTATGAGGGACAGCTGTGTGGAATTTCGCAAACAAAATCGCTGTTAACTGTTTTCTGCTTCTAGAATCGTTTAAACAACCTTTTCATTCTGAAAATAAGTTTAAAAAAAAATCTGTTATATCACATGTAACAAAAATCAGTTATGACAGGATAACTATATGTTCCTTTAACAGACACAAAGTTGATCTTAACTTCAGTTTGTTTAATTTTCTACCTACACACATTTTCACTGCTGGTTTTGCATGCTTTGTTAACCGTGCATTAAAATGGACTGTCGTAAACTGCTTAACAAAAAATCCAGTAGAGCTTCTCACAAGTAAATCTTATCCCTCTCATATTTGCCTAATTTGGTTACATCTTCATCGGTGCTATTGTTATTTTTTTGTAATGCAATAGATCTCATGAAAGATCAGGGGCTCGCTGTGCTAGACGTTGTGTAAATAGAAAGGGAGAGACAGTCCCTATCCCTGAAGCACTCCTAGTCTAAATAGACCCAGTAGGAAAGGAAGCCGAAGCATGGAGCACTGAAGTGATTTCGCCTGAGGTCATACAACAGTTCATTAGTAGGTTTTGGGAAAGAAACTGGTCTTTCTGCTGCCCTTCCAAAATCTCTTACATACACCTCTTGTATGGTGATTGAAATTTTCTTAAACGTTTGCAGTTGCAGTGTTGTCCTTACTTGTGTTTCTGTGTAGCGTGCTGGTGATTTGCTTGCCACGAAGCTGATCTCAGCTCATTTCTGTGATATTGGAATACAGCTTGCCAGCCTGATGGACCTCTGGGATTATTATTACCTAACTGGAGATTCTGTACCAAAGACTTTCAAAACTTGAGCAACCTGACCTAACTCTGACATTAGGCCTGTACTAACAAGGGATTGAACTGTATTTTCAACCTGGATGAGTGTGCGATTCTGTTTTTGGTGGTGACTAAGTCACTTCATTCTCACACTTTTTTTTATAGCTCTGGCAGAACATCATCTAATTCTGAGAGAGTTTCATGTTACCCATTCTGTTAATCCAGCATCTACGAGCAACTTAACCCCTGTTTCTACTTTGCACCTTTCGTCTGTAAATGCCTGAGCGAGAGCTGCAAACTCGAAGAAAATCCCCCAGTTTCACTGGCTGGGTAGATCCCTATCATTTTCTCTTTGGCAGTTTAGGGAAAGCACTGATACTGCTCACAGTTCTGAGTTCTAGTAGCTCGCCAACATTCCTCACCTTGTCTTCAGGGACATGGGCCATGTTAGCAGATTTATAAGCCCTAACAGAGGGAGAAGGGCTTGCTGCCTACCAGTTGCAGTCCTCCCCATTAGCTTGCTGATGAGACATTGTTGACCTGGCAGCTTCCCACGTAGACAGGAACTTTTCTGAAGAAAAAGAACATTTTCTTTAGGAACACTTGTGTCACTGCCGTGTATTCTGTTCTCTTTTTTTCCCCTCTCATTCTTTATCATCAAGGAAGTTTGCATGTAAAGAAGACCTTTTTATCTTATGAGTTCATCTTACTCTGAAGCCCTTAATTGTGTCCACAATAGCCATTTGTGAAGGCTCACACAGAGGGTTATGGCTTCAGGTGAGCAGCAAGCAGTGGGAGCAGATGGAATCCCGGGGAAAAAAAGATACAGTTCTCATGCAAATCCAACTGCAAAAAGAATGCAAAGAAAATACATTCAATGCAAACACTCTTTTAGTGAAACCTTATGATCATGAAGTCAAAGGCACAAAAGTCAGAAGTTTCAGCAGTGGGATTCCACAGCAGCTCTAAACTTGGCTGTCTTGTTGCATTTTTCATGAAACTTTTAGCTTTTGTCTCTGTCTGCTGTCCAGATTTGCTGCTCTGGATCTGACCCTTAATGTCTGAGAAAGTTTTTATTCTAAATTTCTGACACAAACCCATCTCTGTTAGGCACCGTGGCTTAACTTTGCAAATGACGAGAACAAGTGTGTAATAAAAACCCCTGAAGTTAAGTTTCTCTGTGAATGCTGATTCGAGCTTTCTGACTCTTCCAGGTCTAAACAGTATCTGCAGTTGTGTTGCATGAACAGAAAGCTTTTGTACTAAGTTTCTTCTTCAATGCTTTTGGTTTTTGATATAGTGGGGCATTATGTCATCTGTTCGTTGCAACTTCTTTTCTTCTGCATTTAGTTTGCAATCAGCTTCTTGAACAAAAGTGAGGCCTTTGAGGACAGGGGAAACCTAAAGTAGTCAAGATCACCGGGAAAGTTGCACAGACATTTATTTAAAGTGCTAGCTGAACTGTCAGTTTGATACAAAGTTTACTCTTACGTGGAATTTGTCATGTGAACATTAGTTCAGGCTTTTAAAAGACTGGTTTTAATCTTCATTGATCTAACAGTGCAATGTACTATGATTTGTGAGGAAAGGCACACTCATCGTTTTAGTTTTTCCTTCAGTGTAAAATAGCAGCTGAAGTTGGTCTGTACCTGAATTGTGTGGATGGTCCATCTTCAAGTCTGCCACATTTGTTAGCTCAACCCAGGCAGTTAATTTCCCCATCACCTTTCTTCAGCTGTAAGTCTGTTTGGTTTAGGATTATTTTAATGTTTGTTCAGTGACCCAGATTTTAAATTAATGCAAAAACTGAAGCTTCCCTACTGCAATGCTATTTTACTGCATTGTATTTTCTGTACAAAAAAGAACAAAAAAAAAAAAAAAACCATAAACATTGCAGCCACCTGAACTTTATTGCAAAAAGCCAGTTAAATCAGGTAAAGGAGAAAGTAAATACATGGTAAAGTGAACTTTCTCCATTCTCAGCTGAATATATCACAGTAGATCTGAATATATTTTCACTCATTTTGAAGACTCAAGCAATCCTAATATAATGTGTATGCATAGAGGCTTAAACTGAGTTTGTGGAGGAACCTAACATAGTGTATTGCCTGATCTTTCTTGATTGATGCTACTACCCTACTATTATTTTTTTAAAATTTTATCGATCATTTTTATTTCAGGAATGTGTTTGCCCTTGTTCATTAAACAAAAAAACAGCTTCACAGTAACGACACAGTGACATCCTATCCTTCATTTAAGACTTTAATTTTAAAACTGTTATGTGGGCTAACACCAAAGGAGACGCAGACATACACTATACAACAAACTTTGCTAAAAGTTGTTTTCTATCCCCTTACACAGCTTCTGTCCCTGGATTTTCTCCAAATATTTTTTGTGTCTTCCCTATTTTCCAGTCTATCTTCTCTACCTCAGACTTGGTCTAGTTACTTTGTCAGATGGCTCTAGCCCTTCCTTTCTGACCCTACATCTCACTCTTTATGCCTCCACAGATTTCTGGCACAGACACATTCCCACTCTGTATTACCTAGAGGCCTAAATATAACAAAACAAATGAATGAACAAATCAGATCCCCAAACATCTACAGGGGCATTTGTGCAGGAAATAAATAGGCTTCATAAAGCCCAAATCAGAAGTGGATAAGTGTTTGTTGCTGAGTACATCATAGCCTTTTCTCTTTCCTGGCTCACCAAGATCCATGGCAATGGAAAACAGCAACCTTTATGTAGAGATCTGTTTTTAGAGATCTGTCTCTAAACTGGGCAGTATAGGTGTGGTTGCTGGTGCTCCTGATTCTTTTTTTTTTAACAACACCTGAGATGACCCTATGAGTGATGTGTTTAGAGTTGACACATGAACTACAAGTAAATAGTGTCAAATCTGAAAAGAACAAAAATATGCCCTCTCCCCCTCTCCCCCCCAAAATTGTAAAACTGACACAAGCCTAAGGAACTGTTGCTTACTGATGACGTATGAATGAGAGAAAGAAAAACTATTTCCATCTGCTGGGCAACATGCTAATGCTGTGAGGGGAAAAAGTATTGGGGCACATCTAAAAGATTTATGGGGATTAGTAAATTGCTGGTGTAAATTCCTAAACTTGAATCTGTGCCCACAGACCGTGAATTTCTCTCTGCTGTTCCCCTGGCACCCGTTATCTGAAACATCCCCTCGCCACGGGGCAGCTACTCGGCATCTGCAGCACCGACACATTTGAAAAGGGAGACGAGCATCCAGATGTGTGGGATTTCAGCAGAGGAGGCAGAGCAGGGAACAAGCTTTGGCAACTGGCATTTGGAGGCAATCGAGGCTCTCCGATGTGAGCACGGTAGGGAGCAGGGGCTGCAGAGATGTGGTGAGGAGCCTTCTCTCACAGGAGCTTGGATCTGGCCAAGCGGAACCAAATGCTGTGAGAGAGGTGTGAGGTTTGCTGGGGAGGTGTCTGCAGGCATGCTGACCTTCTGGGAAAACTAACTGTGAGCTGGCAGTGATTCCAGCTCACCTGACCGTAGGTGTTTTGATGGGGATTTAGAGAAGGAAGAGGAGCCGGGAAACAGCTTTTCATGAAATCACACAGGCTCTCCCCCTGTGCACTGCCTAGGAAAACCGTGCCTATGATTTGGGGGCTGTTTGGAACCTTCCTGAGGGAAAATTATTGACATTAGAGGGACTATTTTTTTGTGAGCATAAACGGTGGTGCAGAACAGGGCTCTTACTCAGCTACCCAGGAGGCTTCCACAGTGGGTGGTAAGCCATTGGGAGTCGCCAGATGGCTGCCGAGCTTGTGATTAAGGTGTTGGGACACCGAAGGAGTTTGTTCAAAAATATATCATGGACCACACATCATTCTGAATACAGCATTAATTTTCTGGTTTGTGAGGAGTCAGATTTATTAACAATTTGCATACTTGAAGCTTTGTGTGCTGGGCAACACATCCTGCTCTCATTACCCTTAATCGCAATAGGAAATATGCACATACCCCCCCCCCCCATCTACTTCCTAGGCAATTTGCCTCTAACACTGAGTTTTTAGAAAACAAAATTAAATCATATATGCAATGGGAGAAACCTCAGTGTTTTAAAAAATGTTAAACTGCTTCGCATTAATTAAATCAAGCTGGCCAAATTTGCCTTTTAGATATCTGAAATGGAACTCTGTTTTATAGCTTGAAATATTGTTTTTTAGGAAGATAAAGTTTTGAGAACCTTTGACTGATCTGTAGTAAAATATTTTACAGCAATTTCATTTGACTGAACAAATATTTTTAGAACATTAACAGAAATGTATGGCATAAATTTCAAAGCCTATCGTATAATTTCATGTACAAATATTTATATACATGGTCCCAGGGAAGTTAAAAATGTAGTGTTTTTATAGAAAATATACAATACAGTGTATAGTCTCCATACAGTATATATTATCTAAAATGGGAGAGAATTTTCTTTCAGTATCTCGAAGTGAATAGCTTTCATTTAAAATGGAGCTGATAAATGTCAGCAAATGTCAGAAATTTTAATTTGTAGTACTGATACACCAAGAAATCCAAAAATAGTACTAAGAAGGTGCTTTTGATGGAGACTGGATAACAACAGTGACTTCAACTGGTGGAGCTCTCTTTATTACATGGGACAGCCTCTGCCCTTAGTCACTAAATCTTGTGTCCACACACAAAGTGCATTCAAACCTATGTTTTTCACAGTGGACAGTCATGGGCTGCTGCTTACAGGGTATTCGAGGAGAGGCTTGCAATGCAAGTTAAACCCAGCTCTGAGTGCTTGATTCAAGCCCTCTCCCTTCTCCTGCTGATGTTGTTAAAACCTAAACCTGACTTAAAGTTCCTCTAACCCTCAACTGGAAACGTGCCAGCAGCCCTGCGTTCAGCATAAAATGAGTTCTACCTCGCATATAATGTAAATAATACTTAGATAAGTGAGCTCACAGACAGCCAATTCAAGTACTCTCATTCTGAAATCAGTGCAGGCTGTTTTCACTGCTAATTTGCCCTCCTTCCGTGCCAGACGCAGTTACAAGACAACACTTAGTTCTCAAACCTGCCAAGCTTTGCCTGTTTCTTCACAAGCTGTCAAATGCCTGTTGTAGCACGCAGAGTCACTGAGCTGAAGTCACAAGTCAGTCTGCGGCTGAGGCAATATAACAGCTCACTGCTACTGACAGGGGCAGGTCCTGCTCCAGCTGCACACCCCTTTCCTCCCCCCTGTGCAGATCACCGGGTGATCTGAGCCAATTCAGAGGCTTAGTTAGAGCTTAGGTGGGTGGGGTGACATCTGGCTGGTGAGCTCGCATTAGTGGGCTTCCACAGGGCTCCATCCTCAGCCCAGTTCTCCTCAACACCTTTGTAAGTGACTTGGATGCAGGATTAAGTTTGCAAATGACACTAAGCTGGGAGGAGCTGTTGACTCCCTTGAGGGTAGAGGGGCTCTGCAGAGAGACCTCAACAAATCAGAGGGCTGGGCAATCACCAACCATATGAAGTTCAACAAGGGCAAGTGCCAGACACTGCACCTGGGATGGGGCAACTCCGGATGTACAGACAGACAGGGGAATGAGACGCTAGAAAGATGCTGTAGAAAGGGACCTGGGGGTCCTGGTTGGAGGCAAGTTGAGTATGAGTCAGAAGTGCCCTGGCAGCCAGGAGGGCCAACCATGTCCTTTGGGGCATCAGGCACAGCACCATTGGTCAAGGGGAGTCCCTTCAGGGTGGTTGTTCTGACACACTGACGGCCTGACCTAAGTCAGTGTGCAGCTGTGAGGTCCTGAGTGCAAGCAGGCAGCAAGATCTGCTGATGACACAGGGGAGTAAGGCTGCTTCCTCTTGGGAGGTGTGGTCAAAGCTCGGCCTCAGCTGGCCATGAAGCAGCCACCTGAATTTTGGCTTGTGTTTTTGATATCCATTAAAAACCTATTCAAACGTCCCTTGAAGTTGCAAAAGAAATGCTACTTAAACATATTCTGTGACATTCAATGGCCTTTGGGTATGATCCTGTGTTGTGTTATTTGCCAAGCAGCAATGTGATTCCTTCTTTGCAAATTGGTTCCTCCTGTGTGACCAGATCATCCATTGGGGTGAGAGTCTTTGCAGTTTCAATTCTGATGCTAATATTTCTTTAACCTTGGTGTGTGTTTATGGATCATTACTCTAACCAACTGTTGGATTTTTATACAGGAATTACTGTAAATCTAAAAGCAAAGTCTTAGTGCTCTTGCTAGGAATTTTAAAGCAGTGGAAGGAGATAGCCAAAGACTGTCCAGGAGAAACATCTCCTGATACTCCATAGATACCAGAAGACATTCCTATTCACATGAAATCTACAGTGTTGGAGAGGGGGGGATCTAATTCTTATTTTTTACGGGACTGTTCAAGGGTAACACCAGGTTATTCCTAATGATTTTAAGATTTCAGATTTTGATTACTGTTGAATTTCTTTTAAATCACAACTGAACAGAGTAATCTGAATACACCTCTTACTAATGAGTTCAGGACTGTGACGTTGGGCAAAAGAAATAACCCTAAACACTTTGAGGACCATTAACTTTAATGTTTGCCTGATGATGAAAGAATAGTCCAGGCCGTTTTGTCTGGGCTTTACAGTGTGGGTTTTTTTAGCAGTGTGATAAGTTTCATTTGGAAACATTAAAAGGTTCAAAATTAAAAAGTGCTCTTATAATGCACATTTGATTCTTGCATGGAAAATATCTCACTTCATATGCCATCACAAATTTTCAGTGGCAAGTGTTATGGGACACAGCAAAGCCTGCATTAAATGAGCAATTGCTGATTTTTTAAATGCATTTATGCTTCTTCCATAGTCTGTCAGAGCAGTTGCTGCCTTTTGTATTTTTGTCCCATGTACCATATACAGGTTTTGCTTCACCAGTCCAGGATTATCCCAAGTGATGTTCATGATGCAGCCTGATTTTGCTCTTAAATATCTACACCTTTTTACAGTCATGTAATTTTTTTTCAATACTCTGTAGAAACTTGACTTCTCACAGATATATCTGACTTTCCCGTCCCTCATTTAAAA
The DNA here is from genome assembly GCA_035584735.1 of Pseudotriccus pelzelni. Lineage (NCBI taxonomy): Eukaryota > Metazoa > Chordata > Aves > Passeriformes > Tyrannidae > Pseudotriccus > Pseudotriccus pelzelni. The sequence goes on from JAWMRA010000041.1 coordinate 63,065,651, forward strand.
ATCCCACGTTTGAACATACTTTTCTTTGAAAGGGTTTAATTTCACCTCTGCTAATGTTATATGACTCTATTAGTTATTAATGTGGTCAACTCGTAAACACAGTTTAGGGGGTATGGGCATTGGAAGAACTTTCCAGGAGACCAATATATCAAATCAATTCTGAAGTCCCTTGACCTCAGGATAGAATTACAGGTTTATAATTTACTCAACACTTACATGACCCAGAGAACAAAGGATTGCAAAGTCAGTCAAAACTAAATTACTCTTGACCTTAAATTAGTCATTTTCATGCTATTAAAACTATATAGCTACATCACTCTTAAGAGTTTTTCAAGTTTATAAATGAGGTTTGTATTTTTCCATATTTATGCATACAGCCTAGGAGTATGCATATACTTTAATGCATATTTAATTATTTTCTGAAAGTTACCAATGAGCTTCATCCATGGAAGTGTATTAAATGTGGGGCTTTAGGCATACATGTGTGTGTCTCCAAAATGTCCAATTTTCTTGTGAATAATATGAATATATGTAATAAACCCAGCAATTTATAGCTGATAAGATTGAACAGTAAGAATCCTGTAGGATGATGCCAGCTGCCTACTAGTGCTTGAGAGATTCTACAGTCCTCGCTGGGGTACAGGGTCAGGTCTGTCTGTGTTCAGTAGCTGAGGCATGACAGAGCATGTTGCTGACAACGTACATGGTTGACAATATTTGTCACACTTTGCAGACATGCATGAATAGTGAGGATAAATGGCTGAAGAACCTTCTGTCAACACCACTTTTAATAGCATAATTTTAGTTGCATAATTGCAAATTTTGTGAACTTGAATTTTGTATGCAGCTTGATACCTGTCCTCAGCCTGTGTGTTCAGTGAAATAACACATGTACTGAACTACTTCGATGCGAGTTTCCAGAATCAAACCCTTCATTAATTCTGAACAAATCTTAGCCTATGCAGGTATTTCTCCTCAGTCATTTGGAAAGCTAGCTACTTCCTCATTCTCTAGGTACTGCCATTAAAAAGTTATTTCTGAAGGTGCAGGGGAGGTGTGTAGGTGTGTAAACACTTTCAGGTTTTAATGCTGTGGCTGCCAGGAATGGAAACTGCACTTCCAGAATGTGACCTGAGATATATGAAAACCAGTACACAGAGCTAACGTATTTAATTTTTTTAAAACTTCCTGTATGTTTTTTAAGAGACTTTGTAGTCTGTAATAGCTGTGTCCCCCAAATGCCTCGTATAGAAACACAGACTGATGGAATTTGCTGTGAGCAGAAGTAACATCTTCAGTGCAGCTTTCTGAAAACTTCCATTGCTGAAAACTTCCATCATGTCAGGAGTCATGAATTCCTTCAGAGTCCCTAAACCTGAAAAAAGGCGTGTTCATAAGCTGAATGTTTGAGTGCATCTTATCTTTTAAGACCATCTTAGGTCTTGACATAACGTAGACTGGAGTTACACTCTGGTCGGGCAGGAACACAGTCTTCAGCAGGATTCTGCAGTCTGGATTTAAAGATTGTCACAGACAATTTATCTCATAATTTAGATTAGTGGTGAGTTTGCATTTGCTTAGCAGAAACTGGTTGTGGTGATCATAGAATCACAGAATGCCTTGATTTGGAAGGGGCCTTAAAAATCATCCAGTTCCAACCCCTTGCCATGGGCAGGGACACCTTCCACTATCCCAGGTTGCTCAGAGCCCCATCCAACCTGGCCTTGGACACTTCCAGGG
>JAWMRA010000041.1:63067490-63124478 GCA_035584735.1 Pseudotriccus pelzelni
CAAGCCCCGTCCAACCTGGCCTTGGACACTTCCAGGGATGGGGCAGCCACAGCTTCTCTGGGCAACCTGTGCCAGTGTCTCAGCTCCTTCACACGGAAGAACTTCTTCCCAATATCCAATCTAGACCTCCTCCCTGACCGTTTGAAGCCTTTTCCCCTTATTCTGTCACTCCAGGCCCTTGTGGGCTCTCTTTCAGGCACTGGAAGGCCACAATTAGGTCACCCCAAAGGCGCCTCTTCTCCAGGCTGAACAACCCCAACTCTCTCAGCCTTTCCTCCCAGCAGAGCTGCTCCATCCCTCTGATCACCTTGGTGTCCCTCCTCTGGACTTTCTCCAACAGCTCCATGTCCTTGCTGTGCTGGGATCCCAGAGCTGGAGGCAGCTCTACAGGTGGGGTCTCACCAGAGTGGAGTGGAAGGGAAGACCATGATAAGGTTATGAGGAATACTGGCATGTTATCCCTTTAGAAATGCAGCCCTGGGAGAGAGGTCTGGCACTGAGCACAGGAGTAGCTGAGAGTGCAAGAATGCTACTCTTTGCCCGGGGACTCGCTGCTGTGAGGTCTGGTTGGGCAGAACTGAAAGGGAAATGTCATGTTAAAAGACCACTCACAGATATTTTTGTGGAAACCAAAGCAAAGACAAGCCAGAAAACTGGCAATTGTTTGAGGGCTGGACTGACTGCAGGCTCCAATGTGAAAGGCATCCAACGCAACTGCCTGTTCTTTAGGTGATTCATTAGGGATTTATGAGGCATAAAATAGGTTTAAGAGGGAAAACATGAGGCATCTCTTTGTTTCAAATGGTGAAGGTGAACGCTGTGGTGCAATCGCTCTGACAGCAGGCCAGTGCTTACCAAACCCCAACCAATCCTTCTGACTGCCAGGCAAAAGCACATTAACATCCATCCTTTCTCCCCTTTTCAACAGGGAACTACTTAGGGCAGTTAAACCTGGCATTGGGTGCCTGCAACGGGGAGAGCATTCAGCTGTGGCACGTGGGAGGGGTGTGTGAGGAAAGGGATGAAAAGAGAAAAGAGAACCTCTTAAACTGCGAAATTTCTAACATGGAGCCACAGCCCCTGTCACACATAATGGAAAGAAAGAGGGCAAAAATGGTCCCCAAGAAGCCAAGCTGACTGACAGAGGTAAATCATCTCAGAAGTACTTTCAGGCCAGAGGAAAGAAATTGAGTGTATTCATTCATTCCCTTCCGTGGAGAGCTGGAAACCTTTTGGTGCTGTTAAAGCCACAAGAGGAGGATCCATTGGTTTGTTTACCTGCAGGAGAGGGCAGGCAGGCCGAGTCCTGCAGGTTCTCCCAAGACAATGCACCGAGTCTAATAAAACTCCCGTTTTGTTTTAACCCTTGATTTATCTATCAATTTAAAAGAAAACCTGAAAATTTGAAAAATCTTAAAATTAAGTCGATTTAAACAGAGCCATGACTAGGAGTCACACCTAAAACATTCCTCACTGGCCAAAGGCTGTATCTGCTCTTCCAAGAAAAGAGAAAATTGGCTCATGCCAGAAATATGTGGCAGCCAGCCTTGTTCCTTGCCATGCAGTGCAGTGTTCTGCTCACTGTCTTTTCCAACAGCCTCTCATCTTCTAGCAGAGACTCTCCCATCAGCTGCAGCACCTATTTTCTCAGCCTAAGAGAAACTGCAGAGACACAGGACTTTTCTTGGAGATTGCCAAGGACAAAGCAGTGACTTCTCACATTTGTGTGGAGTCGTTTAAAAATTACTTGTGTGTGAAGAGTTTTCCCTTCCTTGGGCAGGGTTTTTTGACTCACGCAGGTATTTTGTGGCTTCTAGAGACTATGTACAGTCACTCTCTAGCTTTTCATGAGTGTTCTGGAATTGCACATGACCTAAGCTCTCACAGGAAATCATAAAATGGTTTGGGTTGGAAGGGACCTTAAAGATCATCTTGTTCCAATACCCCTGCATGGAAATGGACACCTTCCACTATCCCAGGTTGCTCAGAGCCCCATCCAACCTGGCCTTGGACACTTCCAGGGATGGGGCAGCCACAGCTTCTCTGGGCAACCTGTGCCAGGGCCTCACCCCCTCACAGGAAAGAATTGCGTTCTTATATCTAATCTAAACTTACTCTCTTTCAGTTTAAAGCCAATATGAAAATGATATTTGGTATTTTTTTTGCATTGTCGTTTCTGATCCAAATATTTGAAAAAATTATTATGTTGGTTTGAGTGAGGATAAACATTTATTTTTTTTTCATAAAACTAAAAATGTATTCAATTTTTATTTGACTCAAAAAGAAATGTTTCTCTCCTACAGAGAATTAGAACTATGAAGCTGCTAGAAATGAAAGTGTCCTTCTGTAATTTAATATGATGACAGATCCGCACTGTGAGTGGCTTAGGTTCAGTTCTTTCTGCAGTTTCACAAGATCCAAGTACGTTGTTCCCCAGAACTATGCATCATCACCAGATCACAGAAGTCTCATTCATGCTTTTGCACTCTGAAAAGATACCCTCACAGAGACAGGGACTTGAACAGTTTACTTCCATCAGACAGTGAATGCCTGAACCGCAGCGCTGGAGAGTTGCTTACATTCTTTGTCTTGATGAATATTTATTTATTCCATGTGGCAAGCCAAGCTGAGAGGAGAATGGCAGAGCTTCAGGTGCCAAGGCTCTCTTCCCTGTAAGAGAGGAAGAGGTAAGAGAAAAAGGAAGGTGGTAGAAATAGGAAATTTAAAGAGGGACGTTAAACAAATCCTAGATGGATGGGTATTTCACATGCTGGTTTGTTAGATAAAAATCATCTTTCAAGGTTCTATGAATATTTTACCTGCTATTTTTCAGTCCCTGACATTCTGAATTTGCAACAGTGTGCTCACCCATGTTATTTTAAAAAACTCATGATGCATGAAAAAAATACATAATTCAGTTCTGATAAATGTCCTGAGCAGAACTTTGCTCATTCCAACATGACTGGTTTTTAGAGCAAGAAGGTGTATGGGCTTTATGTAGCATAGCCACAACTTAATGTGTAAATATGCATGGCTGTTGCTTTTGAAGAGCTGCTTTCTTATTTTCCTTTAATCTTTGAGAATACTAAAAATTAGTTCTTTATTCTGTCCTTAGCTCTCTGCATAGTCTGTACCAGTGGAGAATCCTGAGGTGGGTATGGTATTGGGGTGGACATGGCCACTTTTGTAGCCAGGAATGGAGTGGATTGTATGATATGGTGCTGAGGATGGAACAGAACGTTTCCCTGATGTTCTGGGGACACAGCCATGCTCTCTGTTTGTAACAGAGAATGAGCTGCTTTTAAGACTTTATGCTTGAAACGGTTCATCTCTTTGACCAAAAAGTTCCACATTAAAAAAAAACAACCAGGAAGTGAAAAAACCACCCTGGTATTTATGAACTATTTGCTTCAGATAAGTGATGGTATCAGGTTGAGTTGATTATCACTTGTAACACCATATAATTCAGTGAAATTATCAGCTGTCACTTAGAGTCAGCTGGTTCACCAGACACATGTGATTATTCTCCAGGGAACACATTTAAAGGTGGGGTTTGGTAGTACAAAAAGGCTTTGTTTTCCCTGTAGTTCTCATGACATGAAGCCTGAAAATTTGAGAAAGATTGAAGTGATGATAACAGAAACTTTAAGACTGGGAGAAGAGCTTAAAACTTGAGATTATGAGGCTTCGTGGTTGAGCAGACTGGTAATGGAAGAGATGAATTATTGTTTTGTTAAATGTGAAGTAGATTGTCTTCAGAAAATGTTCCTGTCTGATTCCTGGTTTGCCAGCCTCTGCTTCATGTCATGTGAAATTAAGCATCTTTGATTCATGGAGTGTTGTGTAAACTTCTGTTGATTTCTATCTGTTCTGGTTTACACTTCTGCCCTGAGGTTTGCTTTGAGTTTCAGGTTTGGGCAAACTGAAATTGTCGAAGAAAATTCACTTTAAATTGCAGTGTTTCAAGTGGTTTTGTTTCGAGTCCATGCCAAACCGGAGATTTTGCGTAATTTCTTTTTGCGTAATTTCTTTTTGCATATTTTCCAAGCAAAAAGATAAATTGTGTCAAGCTCCTTTGGAATTATAAGTTTGTGAACTTTTACGAAATGGGGGATAGAATAATACTGGGAAACTTCTGTGTAAGAGAATTATATTGGAAGAGAAGGAGCATGTTCTTATTTCAGCTCCAAGTTGACAGATGGTCATGACCTTTTTCACTTTTTTGAGTACTGAAATTTTGGCCTTGAGTACGTGAATATTTAAGCTGCTGCCTCATCTCTGCAGTAAGTTTCTTCAGATCCAGAATAAAGCCAGTTGCTCAAGGAGAAGATAAAGCTAATTAGAGGCAATATCTATATGTCTGTTCCTTGGATAAAAAAAAAATAATAATTTCAGTGGAAGTCTTGATAGCATCATTCCCAGTTTTTATTTTATTCTTACAAAGAGCTTCCAAGAGGAGCTCCCAGATTGTTTTCAGAGAACAATCCTTGGAAACGTGTCAGATGAAATGAAGATCCCCTTACTTTTTGGTTTCAGGGTGTTTTTTTTTTTGTTTGAACATATTTCTGTATCCTAGATCTTAAAACAGCCTTCAGCATTGCTAATATAATTAATTGCTTGTATCAAGTGTTCTAATTACAGCAATTCAGGTGGTTAGCCACCTAAATGAGTGCATAATTATTTAGAAACACTTTTGATTGCAGTACTGGCATCCTCAAGGCCCAATTAAAAAGCCAAAAAAAACCACACAAAAAGAAAAAACCAAAACCCAAAATACTGAGTCTTTGAAGCACTAATACCTATTATCCTGTTAATTAGATCACCTCATATGTACTCAATATAATATGGTTGTCTTTTGCTTCTATCAGATATTCATTTGCTAATAACTTTCAGTGAACACAGAGCTGATGATCTTTCAAGTGAGGGGAAAAAAACCAAACACTTTAAAATTGAGTTCTTCCATGAGGAAACTTTGAGGGGAAAACAGATTTTTATTAATTTAATTTTTTAGTAGAGGGATGGAAACAAAACTGATTTGATGCTGACACAGTTCAGGACACTGTGAATAGTGGAAAATTGTCCAAGTCCATACCAATATCTGACCTGAATCTGCCCAGCACTATCTGCAGTTTCGTAGGATACATAGCATGGATGTGCTATTTTTAATAATATCCTGTAAACCAGTTTACATCTTCTCTAAGACGTACAGTCTTCATTCTGCACCCTATGATGCAGTGTTGGGTATATGTCTTCAGGGTACAGTCCCAGTTACAGGGAGGGAAAAGGGCATAAAACAGATAAAATGCATTAATTTTATGAGGATAAAGTATTTCCTTTCTGGAAACAAAAGTATATTAAAATGGGGGAGAGAGAGGGGAGGAATGAAACATATTATCATTTCAGGCTCCAATGCTTTCAAAATCTTTTGTTTCATAATTACTTTTAAAATATTTTTCCTGTGAGTTAGGATGGAAACAAAGACAGGAAAATCAGAATTCTCCAGAGCATGAAGACACAGATTTCCTCACTTACTTTGAAAACAGAATTTTTCCTGTTCTTTAGTAGTGAGTCAAAAGTAATTGGTATATGAACACTTTCCTTCTGTTCATCCACTGGAAGAGCTAAAGGTCTGCCAGAAAAATAAAAAGGCCAAGAGATAGCATCTTTTCCTGAAAGTAAAGAAAAAATGCACAATTCTTGAAAAGAAAGTAGTTTCTCAATATGCAAGTGAAATCTCTTGAAATAAGAGAGCAGCAAAACGTCTGGTTTCAGTGATTGTTTTCACAAATGACGCTTGCAACTCTTAGCAAGATATTTATTTCACAGTAGTAAACTATTGATAAGCACCGCATATTTTCAGTATTAGGCAAGTGAGACCCGTAAGATTTTTATGCATGTTATGAAATGTAGGGTGGAAAAATACTACGTGTCTGTGGCTACATAACGTTTCCTGCGAGGTTCTACGAGTATGATCACTGTTGTCTGCAAAGTGGTTCGTGCACACTAAAATTTCATAAAAAAAAAAAAAAGGTACATGTTTTTTTCTGGGTTTGAAATGCCAGTTTCTCTAGTGGCAAAGTGGTACTATTTCTTGCACATGGGTTTGGTAGAAATTGGTCTTGGAGCTCAGAATGGGCTGGGACTCTGTGACTGAAGCTTGCAAGGATGTTATGAGAAGACCTTTGAAATGAGACATTTGAAAGACAAGTTTGAAGGTCATCAAATAGGAAATCTATTTTAGAACTGGCTTCTGCTGGGGACTTTCTGCAAGGGTCTGGTTGTTGTATATCAGATCTTGATAGAGAGCATTAGTGGAGGGCAAGAGCATTTTATTTTAGAATGGCAAGTTTCAGTTATTCACTGTCACACTCAGGTACTCACAAATACAACAAAGTGAGTACCCAAGCAGTCTGTCTACCATGTCTGTATCCCAGCTGCATGTATCCAGGCGGGCTGCTCAGGATTCCCTGCCATGTATGCAGGGCCATGTAGTGCTCCACTGAGCATTCATCTTGTCTGCTGGCATCTCCTCAGGGTGGCAACCAGGTGGCACTGAACCCTTTTTGCCTTTGGGAGCTGACAGTTACCCTGATCTTTGATTTCTCGGTGCTCTCCCGCCTCTGGGAATCATTAGGATTTATTTCCTCTTCTCTGTCTCCTGACTAGGGTGTCTTAAGACTCCAGCTCTGTTCTATATTTCCCTACCATCACCTCTTAGTGGCTAGAGACCTTTTTCAGTTCCAGGTGGGGGCAGTTCCTGACTAAGCTTGTTCCTTTGTGTTCCTGAACCTTCAAAAGCTGTTCATAAATGTGTCTAGCACCTGCCATCCTCTCTGGGCTTTTTGTGCTGGTTTTTCACTTTCTGACACTTCCACATACAGACCTTCCCATTCATTCTCCATTCCTGCCAGTGTAAGCATTTCCATTATGAATCTCTGTATTTACTGGTAGTGTGATTTAAACCACATGCAAAAAAACAATGAAAAAAAATGTTTTAGTATTTCAGTCTCTCCTGGAAATTCCACCAAAAGCTGTATTGTACTCTCTCTTCCCTATACCAGAGCCTGGTCTACCTGCCAGGGCATAGGCAGTGCATCTGGCACCCCTGAAGGTTCCTGGAAGAAAGACAGGGCTGGAAAAAGCTAAAATTGCTGCTACTCCAGTTGGAGAGAGGAGCTTAGACACTCTATACTGACAAATTTAAATAAACAATAAGGCACTTTTTAACAGTATATAAAGGTCTTTATATCAAGGCCAGACGCCTTTCTGGTAACTTACTTTAGTCCTATACAAGGTTTTTGCTCAGGGCAAGGGCAGCGATGTGAAATGCAATCCCCTGCACCGTTGAGCAGGTCACATTTATGATCTAATGGTCCCGTTTGGCTTCAGATGCTGTGGATGTCTTTCATTGCTGAGGATCTGGGGAATGGGGAATTAATTCCCAGATTGCTCAGGGGAGGAGGAGCAGAGGTTGTGAAGATGGAGAGGGAAGAATGCTTTGGAAAATAGCCTTTGCTCAGGGGCCAGCGACATGGCAATTTATCCCAAGCCTGCAGCTCAGCATCCCTTGTTTCTTTTCATCGTTAAGGAAAAAATGTATTGTCACTACCCTTTCCTTTTCTGCTGAGTCATTCTGTAAATAAAATATGACTTCATTTGGGACTGCTAATTGCCTTAAAATCCCCATGACACCTCTATGACTTAGACAGGTTTTGCACTTACTTTAGGGACATATAAACCAGAGTGTGGCCAGGTAAAGGAACTTGAACTGGATCACCCAGAAAGACAGAGACCAGTTAAATCAATCAGTTCAAGAGCCCAGCAGTTGTGTTTCCATAGCCCCTGCTGTATCCACTAAATCACATGAACTGCTAAGGAAAGATCCTGCCAAAAGCCACTGTTTTGTGTTTTTTAAAACCACAAGAAGCATATTCCTTAATTCCACAGGGTTTCTTCCTAGTACTTGGTGCAGATTAATTAATTATGTATTTTTAAAAGAAATGTAAAGCCTTGGGCAGCCCAAAAGCCATTGAAACTTTAATTCTCAGAACTATTCCCTGACTTGACTGTTATCCAGTTCCTATTCAGGCAAGATAGGAATTAAGATTAATGAACCCAAACAAACTGGTATTTCAGAGAATCAGTCTTTGCCAGGCATTATATTCTCATGACAGAAAATCATTGAGGCATAAATACAGCACTCAGTCATTGGTGTATATTAACAACACCACGTTGTTCCCATAAATGCTGAATACAGTGAAGAGGAAAATGAAGTCTTAAAGTTCATTAATTTGGGTTGAGGCATTTATCAAAGTGGGCAAACCAGAACCTATGGAATAAGGCTGTCCTGTTCCTGTACTGCACAGATATGAAGGCTATTCAGATTCCAGAAAGGCATCTCCTCTTCTGGGGAGGTTGTTTGGGCTTGGTGATGACTGTCCCGGCAGTGCCTTTCACCAGCTGGACATCCTGGAGACATTTTTTAAAAGGCAAATTGATGAAGACTGAGTCTTATGGAGAGAGAAATAAAACAAAAATACCTTTCACTGCTAGGATCAGTGAATGTTGTGATATGTGGGGTAAACACATGCCGTTATCTGCCAGCATCTGTCCAACTCCCAAGAAGGGGTCTGTGGCCAGAGTCTGTTTTGTAAGCAAATGAGAACAGGCATGGGCACAGGAGCATTTCACCTGTCCTGGGACTAGAAGTAGTGATGGTACAGCACTAATACAGGAAGTTAGGAAGTTATTGTGGCAATTTCTAGAAGATGTTTGCTCAGGAAAAAAAAAAATCTTTGTGTGTTTGCATTTCCACACTGAAAAGACATCCTATGATATCATCTTGTTTGTTCTGACATTGCAGTAAGAATGGAAGAAATAAAATGGCAGAAAAGAGACCAGGGACTTTTATTTTGCTGCCAACAAAAAATACAGGAAAAATGTAACCAAAATATCCAATGGTTACTTTAGTTCTCAGAGACAGTTCAGCAGATGAATTGTTTTTCAAGGGCAGTTGGGCTCCCAGACAGAAGAGCATTCTGTAGTAAGCTTAATTACTCATTTTAATTATGCATTTTAATTAGCAAGGGACTAACACAGAGCTTTTCTCCCACTTTCTCAATGAACCCACTTTGTAATATTACAGAAGAAACTTGTAACTAAAACTCCCAACTGTCAGCGGTTGAGAAAAACAACCTAAAGTTCAAGGGCTTTTCTTCTTCATTAAATCACATTCAGTGACCTGGTTGCATCTACCTCTGATTATTTTCAGCAGCTTTCTCATTACTTTTATCTGTTTGTGGACAACATCAAGAAATCACCCTGTGCTGCTTCTTCTCCCAGTGGTGTCTCCTTAGCCAATATGTCGTCTTCTGAGTTGTTCCCTTTAAATGGTGTCCTAGTTCTTCCTCTTCTAGCAGTTTCTCCTCAGAGCTGTTGCTCTGCCCCTGCACTATCTTCCCTGCCCCAATCCCTAGGGGCTCTGCTGTAGGAAATCTGCTTTCTTTCTCATTCACTTCAGGGAAGGCCAGGTTAGAGAGGCAAATAGGAGCAGAGGCAGTTGCATTCTGGAACGATTTCAGGGGCAGCAGCGTACATGGTGCTGAATGGGTGGAGACAGCAATTGCCACAAAATCTTCAGGAAAATAACCAGATGCCAGAAAGCAACTCCCCCAACAAACATGTCACTTCTGTGCTGTTTCCTACTTTGCCTGAGACTGTACCTGCTGAGGAGGGATTTTCAGAATCTGCAGCATTCAGCATTCCTTCATAAATCGAGGCTGTCAGCAGAGCTTGGTGAAGCCAAAAAGGCCTCCAGGCTGTGCAGTCTGAGAGAAGCCAATCCTAATTTATTTATAATCTTGATCCAAACATGGGCTTGAAAAGGTTCAGATAAGGATATGGTTAAAATAGAGATGAGGTAGGTTTAAGGTGGGGTTGTGATTAAGAATAAAGGGAAAAATAAAGTTGTGCCAACGTTTTCTGAAATGTTCCCTCAGGTTTCAGTGCAAATGGCATCTTATATAATTTCCACCATGTAAGTGATGGAAAATCTCCAGACGTTTGTGTTCTTTACAAGGCTTTGATGAAATGTTACAAGGCTGGAAACCTCTTTTGTTATATTTATGTTGTACTTCTCTGCTACTGCTGGCTTGGGGTTAGCTCTGGAATCAGAATCATTGCCTGACATTTCTAGGTGTTTGCATGTCAAATTCAAGCTGCAACCTTCTCTTAACTCGTGGTTAAGGCTCAAGGCATTTTGTCTGGCTTTGCTTAGCTGAAAGCATTAATAATTTTATTTTCATTTGTTGGAAGATGTCTTTTTTTTCATTTGGACATTGTAGCTTCCCTCAGTTTTAAAAACACATTATATAAGCTTCTTTGTGATGAGAACCATCACTCTTCCACCCCTTTTCTCCGTCAATAGAAGGTGGATATAGTGCATTTTACTTCATATGGACTAACAGCTGCATCTCTCTGTGTTAAGGTCTGTAATTTTATCTCCTGTCAGATATATCTTTTCCCACCCTTCTTATCCTCCAACAAATTATTGGCGCGTGCTATCCATATGACAGGATAATTGCACAGTTTAGCTGTGTGTACATATTTGAATAAAGATGATATTCATCTCTGCTAAATATTGCCCTTCAGTAGCTGTGGGATTCTGCAGGTTCAAGGGAAAAGCTCAGCTCTGGAAGTGAGCAGTCTGTGCTACATGCACCTGCAGAAAAAAAATTGCCCTATCATGCCACCATTTCATGTTTTGTATTGATTCTGGTAATGCTGTCAGTGCAAATAAGATTTGCTCTATATTTTACTTAATAAAATATCATTTGATAGAATTGTACATGTTAAAAAAAGAAAGTTAGGACTGGGAATCAATGTTCTTCCCAGAATCCAAGTTGGAAAATGATTAGTCTTAATCAGAGGTGGTGGGAAAACAAAAAGGCAGATGGAGGGCTGAGCTTCTCCAATAACTTACTTACATTTCAGTTCCCATCACTGATCTAGTCCCTGTTTGTGCTGGCTTAGAAACTAATGTCAAATGAGCAACTTCAGAACTGATGATACTGTATGTTACGCTGGAAAGCAGTTGTAACATTATCCAGTGATACGTGGATAAGTGATCAGTATTAAAATAGAGTTAGTATGACTTTATATGTATTTTCCTGCTAAGCAATCAAAACGTAACAAATGAATGAAGCTCAGCAGTAATCCAAGTACTGTGAGTGTGTATCCTCAAACCAGTTCTGCAAATGGGGACAGAGAGCTGCAATTGACCTTAGTGAAGTGGCCTTTATTTTCCCCAGTTCATGATCAAAGTAGTTACGTTGCACTGAATAACTCTTCTAACTCACGACACCCGAATGAATGTCAGGAAAACCAGTCTGGAATGCACGTTCCACTATCTGCAGCCATCCTGCAGCACAGCTTGGGTGAAGTCCATCCCCCGATCCCTACACTGAAGTCCACTCTAATGATTCAAAAGTGCTTCTGGACTGAAAAGTGCATCACACCGATAACAGGCTTGTTTGTAAACTTGTGCTGTGCCTCAGCATGGTCTGGAATAGCTGTAACTCTGCCTGGGTTTAGGGTCCATTTATGTCTCTCTTTTTCACTTAAAAGATTCCCTGACTGTTCCTAAGCTCATTAAGCTGGAAGTTGTCAGACTCCACACAAAAGAAGAAAAAGAGCACATCTGAACTGGCCAACACAAGCTTTTAGCAAACAAAATGGTATATAAAAATAAAATTTAAACAAAACCTCACTGTGGATAGTTTCTAGAGTTGCTTTGGATTTCATCATCTCTATTTCCTCCTCTGGTTCAATTATTTTTAACTGAAGAAAAATGTTTGGCTTCTTTGGCTTAAGCTACTGCCTTTCTGCAGCTAAAAAAAGAAAAAAGTCTTAAATGCATCCAAGTGTTTTAGCTAAAAGTAATGCCTTTCAGTGCTCTCTGAACCCTGAGCAGAGCACCAAATCAGTGCTGCAGTGTCATCTTGGCACACAGCTGTCCTTCCAGCCTCTTCATCCACACAGGCATACCCAAAACCTGCAGAGGGGAGGTCAGCAAGCAAAGAAGGGTCCCTTTCTCCCTCTCCCTCTAGTATAGTTGCCAGAGTGTTTCTCAACATCCCATCAGAGTGGGGCCTGCATGCTAACATCAGTGTTCCAGGACCACCACCTGCTCTTCTTTCTTCCTGCTCTGCCAGAGTGATATGACGGCCCAGGAGCCCATAAGCCCAACTTGGAATAACTCATTTTAAATAAGGATAGATTTGACTGCTTTTAAAATGGAGCATCCTGCTGAGAAATCATTTAGCAGAGAGGTAAGGAACATGTGCTGCTTTGCAAACGGGTCCAAGGCTTGAGTCCTGCTTGAAGACATAGTTATAGATGATGTCAGTATCATTTATGAATCCAGGTATATATTATTTCAATACAGTTTTCCTGGTATCCATTATAGTTACAAATGTTACAAGCCTCCATTATTAATTTTTTTATGTGCTCATAACTTTCCCAAACCCGTATCACTTCTGTTCGAAAGTAATTTTGTTCTCCTTTACAAAACGTTTCAGGGGAAGGTTTTGACAAAACCTTCTTACATGTTGTTTAGGTTAAAAGATGGAAAAGCATGCCGCTGTCTGTCAATAAAACTCTAATTATACTCTTTTGAGCAAAACATACAGAAAAAACAACCCACCCAACAGCAACACCCCACCTCAGCATGGCCCCATGCTTATGAGGTCTAGAGTTTATGACTGGGTTTATGGGTAAAGCTTTTTAAAACAATTTAAATAGTTTTTAATGTACTGGAAAGCATGTCCTGGTGCGTGTGTGTGCCACTGCCCTCTGGTGCACAGCAGCAGGAGAGCTTGGCTACTCCGTAGGGACTGAGGTGTGGGCACCCACCCACCCGTATTCCTACTTAGTGTGAGTGCTTGGGTCCCTACTAACTTCATATGGGAGCTAGAGCTGTGCAAGTAGCTAAATCTTCACGCCCGTGGGAGTTAAAAAATATAATACCTGTAAAATCTGTCCCTTCTTGTCTCATGTTAGTAGAAAGTGCCATGTGGAAAGAGTGTGCAAGTGTGGTGTTCACCCGCTCGTGTTGCTGCTTCAAGAGTTGCACATCTCAAAATATCTGGGAGATTCACTGCAAGGGGTGTTGTGACCCTAATGAGCTTTACTAAAGCATGACCTAAAGCATCTCTGGCCTTTTGTTCTCTCCAGTTGTGTGCTTCTGGCATGTAACAGACTGACACCCTCAAGGCTGAAAGGGTTTTGGCTAATCCAGTGTTTTGGGATAAAATAAAAGGTTTAGCAGGGTAAATGCATTGGGCTAAATACAGGGACAAATGAAACCTAGTCAGTAATAGCTGTAACTATCCACTATGGACATCAGTGATAAGAAAACAGTGAAAATCAGCTAAAATCTCAAAAAATGTTTAGGATCAGCTATGCTGCCCCAACCCCCTGTAAGGAGGATAGCTCTGCTTGCAATCTTGAGGAGGGTGTTTACCTCATCTAGAGCTGCTCCCTGTCGCCTAGAGCTCCTATGCTTCTTATGGATTTATTGAGGCAATTAAGATAACACAGCCAGGTGTCTCAGTCTATGGATTTGCACCTTTTCGTGCTATTTTTCCATTAAAACCAGATTTCTGGTATTTCTGTCTCTCAGTGTAATACTGGTGACCATCAAATCTGAACAGTCTGTTCTTTTTCAGAATTTGCTCCCAGTGAGACTGGTGTGAATTTTGCCACTTGGAACATGGCAATATCAAGTGCTTTTGAATTATAGTTGGGTAACCTTAGCTGTATTTCACAAATAAATAACTTTTCTTTCTAAAAATGAGGCCTATTCAACTGTGCAGCAAGTTCCAAGAGTTAGTCTCATGGTTTTGAACACTTAAATTTGATAACACAGTGGAAAAAGCTCTGTAGCCCTGATTTCTGCTGAAGGAGGGTAATTAGGAGGAAATTATTGTCTTGGTTTGTTTCCATCTCTGACTTCTTTAAGCTTATCTATTTAAGTCTGTTTAAACAGTGCATGAACCACCTCATATGGATAAGCCTAATAAAAAAACCTCTGAAGTATATGTGTGAAGTTCCACCTAATTTATAAAGAAATTATTTATTGCTAGGGGATAATTTTAAGCTTTCTTCTTAACTCGTACCCAGGGGAGGTAGGCTAAAACCCAGACCTTAAGTTGTGATTCTTTTCTGGTTAATAAAAAAAAAAAAAAAAAAAAATTGTAAGGGCCAACAAAGATTTCTGTAATATCAAGTATGTGCCATTTGCAAGTAGAATGTCATCTTCATTTTAGTCACCGGCCACAGGAGCTCAGCTGGGGCCCTGAATGTCAAGCTGAGAGCTTTTTTTCACCATAATAAAGGTCTTGTAGGCTAAACTCCAGTCCCTTTGATAGGTTTACACAAATGCAAAGACTGGTACTTTTCAGTGCTGTTGATGATACACAATAAAGGTTAGTCATGCTCACCCCGCACTGTCTTCTGTGTGTTTGCATGTGTGAGTGTATTTATATGGGTATGTGCATGAACGTACACAGATAAGTGAAATGTGAGGATAGATGTAGTACAGACACCTGAGCCTCACACATATTTGTGCATGTATCCAATATTAATCTGGGGTTTGACATAGGAAGAGCCAGAAAAAGCTCCTGAAAGCTTATTTTAAAAACCGTTCCTGGGGCTCTGGTATCTCACCGAGTCAGACGCACTAATTTTACCAAAGAATAATTATAAAATGAAAAACTATTTCATTTTTAAATACAGTCCCTGCTTGTTTAGCTTTTATTTACTTCACTTTGAAATAATACACTGTAATCTTTCCACTTCTTAAAGACTTCATCTGTAAACTGTGGCACCCAAGTAGGTGGCCTAGCTAATACTTCCTTTTCCCCAGCCTGATACACTGGGCCAGGCTGTGCTTTCAGGAGAGTCAAGAAATTTGCTGGATAGCTTTCCTAGGGTTATCATCACATGTCAAAGATGATGTCTATATAGAACATAGATTTCCTAACAATGCAGCATCCTTAAAAGGAAAATTTTTTCCTTAATTTACTCACTTTGTATGAATAAAGACATAAATGGGGAAGTAATCAGTACTTAAAGAAAATACTTCTACTTACAATTATCACATTCCTGCTACCTCTCTACTCTTCCAAAACTCACCATAAATAAGAAGCTGTGGTAATTGATTGCCAGCCAAGTGGCTCAATTAATGTTCTGCAAGTGCAGTATCCTCTGGGAGCAGTGATCCAGCTAAGTTATATTATATCCAGTTTTCTGTTTGAATACCAGTAGAGTCAGCCACATACACAGACACACACACATGTGCTAAGAGAGTGTGTTGTGTTCATTTTATTTTTTTTTTATTTTTTTTAAGATGTGACACTTCAATTTTTCTTTCCTTCCTAGGGAGTTCGAGGTGCTTTTTAAAGGACTTAATTTCTGTGCAATAGAGCTCACGGGCAAACACTAAATGCAAAATAAGGAATGCAGTCACGGTTCTAAATACATTCCACATTCTTCAAACCGATGCCAGTTGTATGCATTGACAGTAATCCTGTCTAATCCCTTCCACACGTATTATCTTTTTCCACCTGCTTTCATTGTCTCACTTATCAGTTCTTAACACTTAGAACCAGGACTACACAAGAAAGCAAAGCAGCAGAACAAAGTATATATGCACACACAGTGTGCTGTGCCACAGCTCAGCATTGTGGGCATAAAACATATTTGTAGATTTTGGTGCTTAGAGTCAACATCTTCCATTAAGACATTTTTCCTACTTCCTCCCCCCACACCAACTGACGTGTGTCTGTGTTTGTCTTTCTTGGCAGATTAACTGAAGCACATCGAACAGCTGTAAAAGTCATCAGGAGAATGCAGTATTTTGTAGCCAGAAGAAAATTTCAGGTGAGCAGCACAATTAATCATAAGTACAATTGCTGTAGGCTTAAGTGTATGACACTGAAAGTGCTCTCAGAGTGCACTTGTCTTTGTGCATGCAGTACTAGTAAGTCGAAGGTGTTCTTTAAGTTCTTGGTCTCATACTTATCTTATGTGGATTTTTTTGTGATGTGGGCAAAACTGTCGACTACCCATGAGTATGATATGATACAAAACCCTGCATTTGTGGAGTCAGCATAGTTATATTTCAACTTTTCTTACTGCATTTGTTTTTTAGGGTTCTATTCATTTTACTACACTGAGCAATACTTACCTTTCTACTAGAAGAAGTAGAGAAAACACTCTGCTGGAGTGTCTGTAGGAACACTGTTACTGTCCACACTGATCATAACGACTGGTTAGGGGATGCTCAGTTGTGTGCTGTGGATGGCTGACTGATCAATAGGCCTCACTGATGAGTTCTATGCTATGCAAAGTTGCTTTCACATTTGTGACCCACATTTCCAAATTTGTTTCCCAGAAAGGGACATCATAGGCCATATTTTGTAAAATAGCGGAGCATTGGCCCTCTGGAAATTTCCTGTCTTTATGGAGGCTTAAGTTAATTTTCTCATTCAGGTTACAAAGTGCTCAAACTAAATGTACTGCATTGGAAATACTGTTACATTTTGCCTGTTTACTGAGGCTTTTTATGATAAAATGTTTTTGGAATGGGATTCCATTCCATATCATCATTCTCATCAACCATGTGCTGGAAATGCCATGGAAATGAAAAATTAACTCCTGGACAGATTTTCAAAGCCACTGTTATTTCCATTTAAGATTCTTGCTTTTTTTTTTTTTTGTCTGAGAGGATCCACTGCAAGGTAATGAACTTTCATAATCCTTTTGAAGAGGTTTTAAAAACATAAATCAAGAACCTACATTTCATGAAAGTTTGATTAGAGCTGAGCACTTAATTGTAAGGGATAGAAGCCTGAGATAAGCTCACAGCACTCAGAAGACTCTGAATTATGGCAGACAGAATAGCATATACATTTCCCAAGCTCATACTGACATGTATCTTCAGATTACCTTACCTTTTGAAAAAAGACTAGGGGAAGTCAGTTTATTTAACTCAGAAAAAAACAGGAGAGCAGGATTATATTGTAAATATAGATATAGAGATAAACATTATGGGAAATTTAAAAAAATAATAATTAAATACACCATTTCTCAAAAATAAAATCAGTTTATAAATGAGTTAAGTTAAAAATTAGTATATTTCAAACCACCAGAAACCTAATGTTCTGGAGCTGTCAGCCAATAGTGGTCCTGCCAAACTTTACAAACTGAACTTGATCAGTCTATGGAGAGAATTCTGTGAGTTGGTGTTAGTGACAGGGAAAAAGAAGACAAAGGACTGATCTTCTGTTTCTTTCTTGGGGTCATGTGCTAATTAGATTTTGGAAGTTTTGGAATTAGTTTTGGAAGTTCAAAGCTGGGTAATATTACTTAGAGTTTTGCATTAGGAGCTCTAAGCACACTGAATGTGGACTACTGAACTCAAATGGCCAGGATTTGGGATTACGGGCAGAATGGAAGTTAAAGGAATTGTTCAAGTTCTGCATTTACCACACTTCCATGGAAGCCTCCTGCCTTAAGCTGTATTGTACTAGCATTTCCTAATAAAAACATAACAAGAGATTGGGCCAAAGTTTGGCTCAGATCTAAAGCTTTATGGGAAAAGAGGAGATAAAAATGGTGAAAGCTGGAAGGATATTTTTACTAAACTTCAGAGAGGACTCGGGCAGATTGCAGTGCACAGAACTTCGCAACTGTACAGTTCAGAGCTGATGATTTGGTAAAAGGGGATAACAGATAGAGGACTTCTTTTGGGGGAGAAATTTCATTGCAAAGGAGTAGAATTAATTATGCACATAGTAGCCCATGGGGGAGAGGGGAGGGGAAAAATCCCCAGCGCATCTAGGCTCTGCGCCATGCATCGTGTTTAAATAGAGAGTGTCCAAAGGAAAGGACGGAGAATTTAGCCAAAATGCTCTCAAAGCACCTCCACCAGTCAATCTAAAGAGTGATACTGGCACTGTTTCTCGGGGTGAAGACAATAGGCTGCTTTTCTGGCCAGAAATAGTGATGTGTCAGCGTCTGCAAAATGTGAAGCTGGGGAAGTGAGAAAAAAAAAGGCGATAAACTGAAAGCTGAAACCTCCCTCCCCCACAAAGTACCTCCTCTCACAAATGCACACAAATGTGCACACACACCACCACAGCCATGAACTCTTCTGAAAGTAATAATGCAGGTAAGTGCTGAGTGCAAGGAAGGCATTTTGTCACGAAGAGCTTTTCCTTCTTCATTCATTTCACAGGATTTGTTTCCATTCCAGTTCCATGCTTTCATCTGAAATTTCTAGGATCCTGTGGCTGCCTTCCAAGCATGACTCCAGCACATACTGTAGGTGTTCAATGCATGTGTGCAGTGGTGCATGCTAATGGCTCTGGCTGAAGCTGTGACAGAGTGGAAACAGACAACAAGATGACTAATGAGCTGTTTTCAGTAATTTCCAATTACTAGATTTGCAGTTTACCTTTGCTTTTTTTTTCTTCTTCGCTTGAGTCAGAGCCAAAAGGAAGACATCTTGCCCCACATTTCCTATACGGGTTGGGATGACTCTCAATATGCTGAAATTTTCAAAAAGACGTAATTTGTGTTTATTCCACCACACGCACATTGATTTTACTTGCTAAAATTTTAACATGCTGCACTTTTTACAATCACATCGCTATGCAAATTCTCTAGACTTTGTTTCAAAATTCTGCCATAGTAGTTACAGCAAGAAACCAAAGCCTGGCAGAAGCATCTGGATTCTCATTAGAATGGGAATAAAGCTGGGCAGATGGCAGTTTTTTCACTCTCTTGCGTTTTTTTTTTATCTGTCCTTTTTTATTTGAATTGCAATTTTTTTTCTGACCTCGTAGGTATCATGAGAGACAAAGAAGCGCAAACAAAATCCACATGCAGCAGTCTTCTGACTTATGCAAAGCATCTGTCCTCCCAGTTCCTTAAACGGCAATATTTCTGTCACCAGACATCTTTAGTCTCTGGAGACATTTGATTCTGGGTCCAAGTGTTATGAATTGGGCCTGTTCCTGTGGTTCAGTCCTCTGACATTATGATTATCAGATGGTTTTGGAATGAGCCAAGAGATACAGCGCATGATAGTCTTAGATAAATTATATATCTTGGGTTTGTGTTTTTCAAATACACTGTGAAGGTCTAATATTTTGCTCAGTATGAAGTAACATGAAGACATGACTCTAACTGACAGTAATGGGAATCATTTGGCTCCATCTCCACAGTAAATATGCACTCCTACAACAGCTACATATTTTTTGTTCATTGCAACAACTGTTGCAAAATGGCAAGCAAATAACCTCTGCAAGATTAAAAAAAAAAAAAAAAACCAAAAAAACCAAAAAGAGAATGAAGGCCCATCTGAAATAAAAATCAAGTTTAAACAATACTCACCTTTCAATCTCTTGAATCTCTTTCACAGCAAGCTCGGAAACCATACGACGTGCGCGACGTGATCGAACAGTACTCACAAGGACACCTCAATATGATGGTTCGGATAAAAGAACTTCAAAGAAGGTAGGCCCTATCTACCTCATGAAATATTTGTTTTCTCTAGTGCCAGCTGGCTTTAGTAGAGATGTGTACTTAATGAACAGTAATTGTCTGAAATTGCAAGCACAACAGGGAGCACAATATCTAGAGGATTTAGCTTGGAGTCATTTTTAACCCTTTTTATGACCAGGCTTACAATTGTCCTTTATTCTCCTCTCCTCTTTTTCCAAGTGAAATTAAAAGAAATGAAGGTGCATGCTGTGAAGTTTATAGTATGAAGCAAGTTTTTCGGTCCTTTTCTTAGAAAAGGAAAACATTTCAAATAATGATTTATCTTTCTGTTCCCATTCTCTGGTTCTCCACAGTTAAGAGAAATCTGGTTCACTTGTGTTTCCCTCCCTATCTGGAACTTTTCCCTTCCTACATTCCTCCGTGCTCATGCTTTCTCTGAGTTTGGGATTTGCAGCTGAAATATTTTGCCACAAAACTATTCTCTTCTGTTTCAGCACAAAGTGCTTCTCTCTTTACAAATTAACGCTGTGGACTGGGACACCAGAATGAACTTCTCTGGCCCTTAAATTAAATGGAAAAAAGAATCATGTTGAATGGAATCTACTGTGTCAACATATATAGATATTAAATCCGCCTGTATAAGATTCAAGAAATAGTTGCAAATGTTATTAAGAAGCTATTCTGTTTGTATAGTCTTTGTTATTAGATTATATAAGACACAGGAGAACTATGTTTTAGTTACAGCTTGAAAGTCTAAGAAATATTAGTACTCAAGAAAATAACAATAATAATACGGTTTGATTTTGGAGAAAAAACTCTAAAGAACTAAACTGCTGACTGTGTATGCAGAAAGTCATGCTAGTCTCATGTTTTTGCTTGGTTTGGTTTAGGTTTGAAGCTGCTGTAAATTCTCATGTAAATTATACTCCCATGCTTTTTCTAGCAAGAGTTTAAGTTGCTTGGTAATTGCACTGCTGGTAATTCTCTGTTTGCTTTTCAGGTTGGACCAATCCTTGGGAAAACCAGGTCTTTTCCTCCCAGGTATAGTAACTGCATTTTATGTAAAATTATTACTTTCGTAACTTTGTGAAAATACCCTTGGCTACAGTAGTATGGATTTATAATCCAGCCAATTATGCATTAATATAATTCTGTTAATAAGCTTTGGAATGCCTATGTAAAGATAAATACGTTGCATTCAGGTGGCAGTGGAACAAACAGAAAGTAGGAATAAATGTTAAAATGTGATCAGTGCATAATGAGTTGGAAATATGTCACAGGAAATTCTTCCACAAAAATATTCTTTCTAAATCTTTCGTGCTGGGATTAGAATATATATTGATTCCACTTAAAAAGGTTTTTTCTTTCTGAATGACCAGTGGATTTCAGTTCTGGAAAGCTCAAATGAAGATCCTGGGTCTTACTCAGGAAGAACTGGGGTAAATTTGAAAGCTAGTGTGATAGAAGTGGTATGAAATTCATCATAAAAAATGCAAGGTCAGGCACAGGGAAACTAATAAAAAAAAAATCTCGTACATGCTCAAGTTGGTGAACAGTTTGGCATCTCTAAGAAAAAGAAAGGCCTGGTTTTCTAATTAGCTGTAAGCAAATGCAAATGAATGTGATGGCCATGCACAGCAGTGATATTCTGGGAAAATCTTGTGGTGGCAGTTGTGGAGATCAGAAACCTGAGTGCTTGATGCGGAAAACTGAAAGAAGTGTTCATTTTTTTTCCAGAAGAAGTTGAATTCAAATTTCAGGGCCCTGTCTCATTCTCTGTCCCTACAAGCTCAAAAGTGACTTAGGAACCGAAGCCCCATATCCCCAAGTGACTTTCAGCACTCACAGCTGTAAGTGTAAGTGAGGGTGGCAAAGTTATTTCAGAGTCTTTAAAAAATTACATATTATCAGTGGTTAATATTACCAGAACAAGGAATATCTCTCAAAACACCTTTTCAACAGCTGATTGCTGCAGTATGATCTTCTTCCCCTGTAGCTGTGCTGGTTTTGGACCACAGGAAAATAATCTGTCAGCTTGAATAGTTCTATAAATATTTATACTTGGGAATTCATTCCACAATGTGCAAGCTAAACTTACGGAAAAACTTCCCTTACCTCCAAGAATGTATTATTTTATTTCAAATGTAGCATTACCAAATTAGAACTGCAATTTGTGCTCAAAAAGACTAGTGTTAGAAACACTTTTTATGAAGGAGTGTCATGTTTCAGAGGACAGGAGTGATTAGAAGTGTTGGCTGCAAAGAGGCTAATTGTGAAATAATGTTCTGAGAGGTTTAAGAAGCTGAAGATGTTCAGGAAGTTTACCGTCGCCAAATCTTGAGTCAAAATTGTCATGGTAACCACTGGGAGGGTCTTAGGTAGGTCTGTGGATTTGAACAAGTGTTCAAGTGTTGAAAAGAGTCTAAAGTACCGAGGAAGAACCATGGGGTTGTGTCCATGGTTGACTCACGGATGATCTACCTGTCAGCCTGAAGTTACACAGCAGCTTCCTGCAGAGACAGCCTGTAAATACAGCCCAACATGATTAAACTAGGGGGAGTTCGAGTCAAAATCTGTCACACATTTTTTATTGAAAACTCTTGCCTTGATTTACTATGTGAAAAATGTTGAGCTAGGCTCATCTTCAGAATTTATGATGGGTAGTCTTAACCGTGGGGAGTATCACAGGGCTTCCGAGTTACTTGGGAAAGCCATAATCTGTGCTCTGGAGGAGATTATGGCATCCATGGGCATACAACTGCTTTCCCTTGTTCAGTCTTTCCTTGCAGCGTTACTGTAGAATAGCTCCTTTGAGACAGCTCTCTTAGATGCACAGGCACGGTGGCCCTGCTAGGAATGATGTCTGTCTCCACAGCATGCCAACCTCACAAAGTCATGCCCCTTGCAAAAGCAATGGCCCTTAAATGGACTGAATAAATACTGGCTGGGAAAGGCAAAATGGTTGTAAGGGATGCAAGCGCTGTTAAGCTCAGTTATGGGTTTGCAAGACCAAAACCAGAAGTTAATTGATTGAGTAGTTATTTTATCTAGAGCCTCCACAAACCCAAAAATAAGATAAGTGGTTCCAGATAAATGGTCTGCAGAACTAAATCTGGAGTTATTTTACAATTACTCCCAATACTATCCAACCTGTCCTTACTGCCAGTATTATCCAAGCGATGAACAGTGATGAGTGATTACAATATTTGTCTGTTTTGGGTGAAAACAGGCTCTTGCATTGCCCTTCTCCTCTGGAAAGGGAGTTCATCCTGAGCTTTCCTCGGAATGCATGGCTTATTCTACACTGACAGTGTATTTTCAGTATGAGACTTACACTTTTCCAGGCATTGCTAAAAACCTCATTTGTAACAATATGGGTGTTTCCTCCAGACTGTGTTATTTTTGTATTGATGGCAAGCAAAAGAGAAATGACAATGCAAACAGAATTAAGCTGCCAAGGAGAAAAATATGAGAAGAATTTTCCTTTAGAGCTCTTTTTTTCCCCCCCTGTTTTATTATACTCCCATTCAAAGAATCTTAAGGTCTGATTCCAAGCCCATTGAAATGAATGGGAGTCTTTCCAGCGACCTCAGTGGGTTTTGGATCAGGGTGTTATTGAAACCCTGTTGTCAACTTTGATAATATAAAATAATTGCAGTGTGTCTGTAGTATTATTACCTTTCAAAAGTGAATGATGTCATAAGAGATCCAGAATCTGAATTCACTGGAAGCAATTATTGTTATTTTTCAATAGTTTCTCAAAGATAAAAAGCACTAAAAGCTGTGTTAAAACAAGATAAGGATACAAGAGCAGAATAAAAGCCATGCTGGGTCACACCAGTCCTGACTCTGATGGAGCCAAAGCAAGGTGCTTTGGGAAATGTGGAAAAAAAAAGGCTATGCATAAGGCTCTAAGCTTCCTGTCAGCTTTCAGCCATTTGCAGATCAGAGACTTCCTGTCATGGTTTCAGTGCATTCAGTAGTACAAAACAACGTTTAACATTTGAGATATTTTGTAAAAAGTATGTTCGTGATTTAAGTTTCGCATACACACACGGTGAGAAATTCTACCTTTTTGCTTGTTTTGGTCTTGGTACCTACTAGTTTTCTCTGAAACTCCGACTATCAGGAGTGGATTTTAAAACATTACAATAATGAATAAATTTTCTGAAGACCCGAATCCTATTTTTATGAGTATACCCAGAAGACTCTGTCTTAGTTTCTCTGAAAGCCTGTCCCAGTGTTCCAGGTGACACAGTTTCATAAGATGAAACATGTTCATGTAATAATATACACCTTAATAATTCAAAAGTGTTGATATAGAGGCAAAGCACATATTAATAAAATTATTGAACAGAGTAGACACTTATACAATGAGACAAATAAAAAGAGTGTAACACTTGACATTCACTACGCATAATGGGGTTAACTGCTTCTGATTGCAATTTTTGAGACTTACTATAGCTTTTCAGAGGCAAAGGTGAAGAATAATGCCAAGGTAAAAAAAAAAAGGTCCAGTGTTTGGATTCAGAAAAGTACACAAAAAGCTGATATTTATCTGCAGTTCATTTGAACCTCTTGGGTCTGTATAACATGGGTGGGAATCCCTGGAGGAAAGGGCTTCCTTGTAAAATTTTGACAGTTTCATTGTTTGCTTTTTTTTCCATTAAATGCCACCTAAGCTTTCTGATAGTTTTTCCTTCCCATCTGTTAAGAAGAAATTGGGTCATAGGATCCTTTAAAACATAATAAATATGCTTGGTTTAGTTTTTATCTTTTTGAGTCAATTGATATTTGAAATAAGAGATACTCATATTTCTGCAAGAACTGATTTATTCCACTCCTCCTGGAGACAAAATCAGTGGGAACTTGGTCAAAACCAGAAACCACTTAGGATATTTTCTGTAGCTGTTCAGGTGTTCACAATCTTGTCTCTGAAAGTTCATTTCATTGCTGGAGTTGATCTACTCAATGCAAAGAGCCAGCAGAAATATCACTTATATCCTATTCTGAGGGTTTGGAATTTGCAGCTCATTTACTTAGCATAGTTAGGTCCTCTGAACAGTCTGGAAGTGTATTTTTAATAAAGAAGCTCGTATTTAATTTTTAAATTGGTGTATTAATTGCTTTATACACAGTGTAGTGATAGTGTGTCTAAATTCTGCCATCAGCATCTACTGGAGGAAGGGCAGAAGCGTGACATAGTTCTTTAACAAATGCAGTGAGCAAAGCTTGTCTCTAGCAAGTTGATTTTATTGTTCCTTGTGAGTCGTTTGAGCAAGCTGTGTCATCTCAGAGGCTGGATAAGTCGAGCAGGTAGACAGACAGACCTTTTTGTTAAGAGCTGTTTTATTTGTTGAGAGGTGATTGCATGTCCTTAACCAGGCGAAGTACTCACTGCAGCTAGATTATTTCTACTTGAAAAAGCTAGAAATTTCTACTTCCAGTGTACACTGTTTAACCTTCATCATGGAACAGTTAACTTTATGGCAAAGTTTTCTCTGTTGCAGTAGTTTCTGTGTTTGGTAGTTTACTTTTTAGGCTGTCCAAAGGAAATCACAGGTGCCCGATCCAGGACTATGTCTTACCTTTTTTTAATTTCTTCTACTGTTGAGTTCTAAAAGGCTCTGACTGACAAGAAAAGAGATTCAAACCAAAAGTCATGATGCCTAAGGCAACTTTGTTATTTGCTCTTATATGGATCTGTGGATTAAAAGAACAATCCTGACTTTTGTTTTCAGAAACACTCACAGTTTACAAACCTAAGAATCTGGAACTTGCCGTAAGCTCATCATAGTTATCCCTACATGGAGCTTTTGCAGAGCTGGAACAAACACAGATCTAGAAGGCTGTATTTGCATTGTTAGCCAAAAGAAGTCGTGGTGTCTCTTGGGCTGTTCTGCTTTCTAAGGTAGAATTTATGAGGTTTTGACATATCTTTAGCAGTCTGGAATATCCTTCGTGTAACAATGCTCAAATTTCTCATTTTCTGCTTAAAAGAAATTGACTGTTTTCAAATAAATTTTAATATTTTTCTCTTAGCTCCCTTCTATCTGTACAAACCATGAAAGTAAAAATCAAGAAAGGACTCTTATTCAGTTCAAAGAGTTATTTCTAGCTTTAATAATTTTCAGACCATCTGTCTGCAATTCATTCACTGTCCTAATGATCCCTGTAATTATTTCTTCTGGCCAAAGGAAAAAAATTGGTGTATTCTGATGAGATGTAGGACACTAATTGTGTGGAAAATTAAGAATAGGATGTGGTCCCTCATTTTATTTTCTTTCTTCCTCCTACTTAGGTCATTATATGTTATTTATATCACATGCTTCCATTTGAGGGAAGAGTCACCACCTGCTGAACTGGTGTGGAGCATACCTTAAATTTTGAACTTTTTTTTTTTTTACAAGAGGTTTCTCTTGTTCTTCACTAGGAAAAGAGATGGGCCAGCTTTATGAAAATATTAGGAAATGAATACAGGATTATGTTGTTTCGAAAGTAGAATAGCATGTGAACTCAGGAAGGCAAAAGCTTTCAGGGAAGAAATTTCTACGTTAATAAAGATGAGAAATGGACTAGATGACCCAACGAGTATTCAGTGTCCTGAACTATAAAGCCTAGTGCTTATATATCAGTGTTTCTCTGATTCAAAACCAAGTTTATAAAAGGATGGGTTAGTATCATACCAGCCATGTTATACAAGCTTGTTTCAAGATTGTTATTTTTTGTTATTTCTAACACTTGTCCATATGTATTTTCATCCAGTTATAAATAGTTGTGCTTCCTTCCATTAAGATCATGCAAATGCACTCTTTGGTTTTGTGCCTTTCCCATATGTGTTACTGGATTGCTTAGCTGATCTGTCTGTTTTCTTGAAGCCCAACAAAAAGAATGGAAAAAAGTTAATACTAATAGAAAGTTATTTTTGTTTACAAAGCAAAGACTGTAGAAATTAGGACATTTCAGATGTATAGTTAGCCTTGCAATTTTTTCAATTGTGTAAAAGCAAATAAACTAATATAGGAAGTCTAAAATTATGTATCTTGAAAATTATGTACCTTGAAAAGACTCGAGAGAAAACATAAACATGAGATAGAAATCAAATGTACTGGAGCAACATTGTCGGAACTTCTGCTCACCCTTCTAACAACAGCGTTTAGCACATTGTGCACGCACCACATTTACTTTAAAGGATGGTCTTTATTAGAGGAAAATGCTTGTAAATTAGAGCTGAATGCTGTTTTATATGGAGGGTAATAAGAAATTGGGAAAGACCACAGCATTTTGTGACTTAAACAGTCTGCATGCCAATAAAGGGGTGGACGAGACACAGCTATGTGCATGTATATCATTCTTTTCACTTCATCTAATGGGAGTGCCACATGCCACAAAAGAGCTTCTTACTGCTTATCTGCTTCCTATTTTCTTGTTCTGTTCCACACAATATTTGAGAATAACTAAAATAGGAAACATTATTAACTTGGTTTGCTTGGTTTGTGATGTGTTGGTGATTATCTGATGGATGTAATTAGAGCTGGTGAGGAAATTATTATTTTATTTTATTATTATAAAAAATTAAAAAAAAACCCACCATGACATATTTTTGAAATATTTCTTCATGTTTGGGGGACTTTTTGGGTTTACATCCAAACAAAAATATTAACTCCCCTCTGCTGTTCAAATCACATTCCAATTTAGAAATCTTTGAAGGCATGTTTTTTTCTTTTATGTACTTTGGAAGATTTGCCTACAGATTTACAAACTAGAAAGTAGACTGCAGAGTCAATTATTTCATTTTAGGCAGAGATGAATACAGATAAACTTGAGCCTCAGCCACTTATATTTTAAGAGGCTTCTGAGGTTGTGAATGATGAAAAGCACACATGTATAACCTGTGTCATTTATTGTCTGTCCCCACACAGTGTCCCTGAAAAATCTTTGAATTTTCTCTCCTGATTGTGTTTGTTCCTACAGGTTCTTTGATGAAACACTTCTCTTTTCTAATCCTGCACATAGCTGCTAAGGGTCCATGACCCTTTAAATATGTTAGGTGGTCTGTAGAGGAGAGGGAAAGCACAAAGAGTACTCTTGCCAGCATTGTTTTTTGCTAAAGTTTTCCCCTAAGGGTGTGGTGCATCGAGTACAAGTTACCTTGAGGTGAACTTTCGTGCAAACACGCCTCTAAACATATCACACTAGCAAACATATGCACTACTGATGGCCACGGTAAAGCAAGTACTATCCACTGAGAAATGCCAGAATGTGAGTTCTGTGCAGCGTGAGCAGACATACAGGCAGTTTTGGTGGGCACTGATGCACTGCAAATTCGTATCTCAGCCTGTCTTCCAGCAAGCCCTTCACATTGTGCTCATGCCCTAAGCAAAATTGAATTAAATAGCTTTAAAAACCAAAGCTCAGTGACTCATAAAAATGAAGTAATTTATGAAACTATCAGTTACTCCAGGCCATTATTGGAAGGATAGTTTAGTAGAGAAAAATGTATCCAAATTCCACTGCCATAGGCTAAGTTACTTTAGTATTGGGGCATGGGTTTTTTTCTTGTGAATATTTCCTCCCAGCTTAGAATATATGTGCATCTGTGTTTCATTCCTCGTGAAATAACACCCCCAGATTACGGCATTCCTTTCTTCAATAGGCCAGGAGAACAGAAAGGATAGACCCCACCTTACACAGTTTTTAATCTTGACTCCCAATCCCACCATTTGCAGTATGGGAATGAAACAAAATGCATAACTTGGCTTTAATAACCAGGTCTCATAAAGAGTAGACGGGAAAATGAAATCGGAGATGCAAGGGCTTTTCCCGGTGTCACTCATGTGCAGAGAGGAGATAGACAGATAGATAGATAGATAGATAGACAGACAGACAGACAGACAGTCTGGATAGTGCCGTCTTCTACATCTGCAACCTCGGTTGAAAACTATTCTGTTTTCTTTATGTATAGCAAGTGTAGGTTGCTCATGCCAATGATATCCAAAACAGGAGGTGTGCCCAGTACCAGGCCTATTCCAGCTAACTACCTGCAATTAGCTGATGTAATTAAACAAGGAAACGAGATACCATAGACACTATGTCTAATCATTCATGTCCACAGACTACTCTACCAATGTCCAGGTTGCCCTTTAAACTAACTTAATCTTGCCAGTTAGACAAACTAATTCCCTTCTCTCCAATGATTCTCTTTTACTTCCATTCACCATAGCTGTGTTCATGTTTTTTATGCTACCCTACTATTACCAGCTTCTTTCTTTGCTTTAAATATCATAGGTATAATTCTTAGTCTGAATTTATTCTCCACTAATGGATGTCCCATTTTTCTTCTTCTTTACTTAGAAAAAGGAGTAGACAAAGGATACTATAGTATAGGAGCCAGACTGATCCGGCTGGAGGATAAGGTAAGTGCATGAAAGCTTGCTTTTTTTTTTCCTGAGTCATGATATCTGATCTACTGACGTGCAAGATAGTATCTTGGCATGATTTACTTTAGAATTACAGGGCACCATAATAAAGAGTAATATAATTTTTGTAAGGGAGTTGATGAAGTATCATGTGCATGTTGTTCACTATTAACCATTTACCTGCCATGCAGGTTTGGTTCTCGAGTATAAAAGGAAATGCTTTCATATTGAAGCCAAATCACAGATTTTGTATATAAGTACAGGGAAGTATTAGTGAGTTAAATAGAAAGGCCAGTATCAGGAGCCTTTGAAAATAGCAACAGTTGATATCTCAGTTAATGATCTTGAGATTCTTTAATGTTTACTGCTTTTTTTTCCCTGTGCAATTACCTTTGCATCAATTCTGTCCCTCCCTCACTGTCTTCTCTCCAAGAATATGTTCATATTTGTCATTAATTAGAATTACTTAGAAGTATGCCTAGAGGCCAAAGCTCAGTGAGGCTCTATTGTTTTAGACCTAATATAAACTTCCTCAAGAGCTTTTCCCACTCAAGTGATAACAAAAAAAGAAGTTTGCTTAAAATTAAGGCTCTGTTTCTCTAATAGTGTTTTGGTCAGCACTCCTACCTACCCCTAAAAGTTGGTGTCCCCAGTAACAACGCAGTAGTTTTGGTATGTGGTATGATGTAACAGCTGGGACAAAAGTCCATTTGGATGTACCCTATCCACTACTGATTTGTCTCCTTGTCTCACTCAAAATTCTCATGCAAATTTTCCTTTCGCTTCTTTCTGGGGACGTGAGGCAAGAAGGAAAGAGGAAGGAAAATTCTCATAATTCTTAAGAACTGTGCATTTTGCCAAAAAGCAGAAATTGCAATTAAACTAATACAATCCCTTGCCTAATTATTAATGGCCATTGCTAGCACATCACTGGAAATATGTAACTCTGCATGTCAAAGAACAGATTTTCTTTGATTTTTAGCCTTCTTGGATAATGTCAGAGAATCAGCTTCATAAATCATCTGAGTTAACTTTTAAAGTGGATTGGTCCCTTGTGTGGACACAGGCGTTTAAAGTGAAAATGGCTTTCATTCAGATTGCCTTAATTCACTTCAAAAGAGATAAATTGCTCTCTAGCCTCTGTATATTCTGTAAATTTGCACCACGAGCTCATTCAGATTTCTTGAATATGCATATATAGAGAAACCCACAATACAGATTTGGAAATTTAGCCATAAAAGTATCTGTGATAACAGTTAGAGTGCTTTGAGTGGGAAATACTGCTAGTATTGTAAATACCTCTGGAAGCAGTTTTTCATGGTCTCCTGACTGCTCCATATTCATGAAGAAGAGAGGTGAGAAAGTTTTTAGTGTGTCTGGCACTGGTCCAGTCTTAGCACAATGGGCTGTGGATTCAGTAAATTTTATTTCAAAGCCTTCCTTAGGGTACTGCAGAGGGATCTTGGTATAAGAAGAGGAATGTTGCAGGAGATACTGGTGTATGCCAGAAGAGCTGCAGTGACTGATCTCTGTTGCATAGGCCTGCTTGTGTTCTGCCTTTACAGCTTAAACCTGCCAGAAAACTGAACTCTAGCTGATTTGAAGAGTTATCGTTTTCATCAATGCTGCCTTGATGTAAATGTGTAGAGATGATGAAGCCACATGGTTTCACCATCTCATATTAAATATCTATTGTAAGCTTATGGTAACAAGTCTGTAGTGTGGATTCACAGCAATATTTTCAGAACAACAGTCATGCAAATTAAAAAAAAAACAGTGTTGTAGCCACCTCAGCTTCATTTAGACGTGATCTAAATACGATGCAAGCTCAAACCATCAGGGTGGGTAAGACCTAGCTGCTATTTTGTTTGAAGAGTTCAACTTAGTGCTTTAATTTTAGGTATTGTATGGAAACCGGTGAATTCTCTCTCTCTGTCTCTCTGCTTATTGTTCTGCAAAAAACACATAGAAAGGAATAAAAATCTGTTCAGATGTTTTCATAAGATGACTCAATCATTGCAGCTTCCTTTTTGTTCTCAGACCAAACTACAAATGTAAAATAAAATGCCAGACTCCAAGGTAATCCAGAGTATTTGTTTTTTCAGTACAAACTAACTTTCTTTCAAGGCTTCATTCTCATAGTCCTGCTAGGAAAATAGACATGGTGCCGAAAGAGCACAGACATTTGTTGTGTTGGTTTGTTCAGAATTTTGGTGGCATAGGTTTTGGTTTGGGTTTTTGGGGGGTTTTTTTGTATTTACATCTTTTTAGCACATTAAGCAAAAATGCATATGTTTACTTAATGAATCCAAAGTGAAGCTTCCTAGCTATCTCTGTTCTAATGGGACAATAGAAGCTACTGCACCCGGCTGTCAAACTGCCTCCCCTAAACTGTTTTCCCATGTCTCATGGGCTCTCCTGTTCTAATAGTTCACTGCGTAGTAGCTGCTGTGTGCCCAAATGTGAAACAATATTGGAGTCGGGAAGGACAAGCTGAGTTTCAACCTCTGAAGGAGAATAAATGAAGCAAGGGCATGTCTGACATCAGGCTCCAGCTGGTGGTGAAAAATGATCTCCCCCTTGGAACTAGGAAACCTTTGGGATCAACCTCTTCCCCCTGGAGAAATTATTTTAACATCCAGTCACCCAGTATAGTCATGGCAGCCTCCCAACAGAGTGACACATCTGATAAAATGACACGTTTTTGGACAAAGGCCAGTTGGTGTAGACTGATAAAAATGCAGTGTGGACTTGAGCATTTCATCTGCTTTAATAAGCTGTATCAATAAGCAAATACTACACCTCTGGTCCAGACTGATCCTTCCCACCAGCATTTTGCAGTTCATTTGTTTTATTTGTTTCTCTGAAAGGGAGTCAGAATGTACTATACCCGTTCAGAGCTGTGCCTTTTTCTGCATAAAGTGATAATTACTCTTTTTGTAAATTGAGGGAGAGAAGGGTGCACATTTCTGATGGTTAAGATGAACTTCATTCCCTTGAGAGGTTTGCTCTCAGGTTAAAATGTGGGGTTTGCTGTACAGAAAGGCATAGGTGCAGGTCTCTGAAGTGGTTGCTTAGAGATAGAGGTAGAGGCTTTGAGGCAAAGATCCAAAGATAGCAGCCTTCCATTCGTGTGGCACCAGCAGTATTGCCTGCAGCCTCTGTTTTGTGACCATCCTGCTCCTTATGTAACTTTAAGGTAACAAGGAAGAGGTAGAACAAGTCTGTGTAGGATGAAGCACCGTGCGGGTCCAGCACAAGGCAAAGCTGAAGTTTACTTTGCCTTCAAGCTTTGCAAAGCTGACTAGAAAGGGGTAAAACGTATGGTGACAGTTTTCAGGCAATATGTAAACCTCTTTTTGGCAACAACAGTGTTATATAAGGCTTTATTCCTTTCGGTGACATAGAATGTTGCGTAGTTTAAGTTTACCTGTAACACTTTTCAACCTGTTTTTCCATGAGTAGGGTATAAAAATCTTATTTTGTTGTGCTCAGCGTAATAACTTAGTGTGGTTCTTTTTACAAAAACACTGAAATGTTTAGAGAAAGAATGAGGCTTCTTTCCTAACACGTGATGTGTGCCACTTGGCCGACCCCTTCTTCAGTTTGATGGCAGGGTTTAATTTTATATTGTGGTATGTAGCCATTGACAGATTCTTTTGAAATGTATTAAGAGGGAGATTGGTTCCAAGACGATGTTCTAGAGCTGGCGTTAGTTTCTCTTCAAAATTGTAAACTAATGCTTCTTTATGATGAAATGAGTATTCTTTCTTTTCCTTTTCTTTTCAAAATTAGAAACAAAAATCATGGTGTGCTATGTCATCCCGCACGGCAACCTATAAATAAAAACAGGAGAGAAAAGAATCTGCAAATGAAAGGTTAGAAAGGACAGCTGTGTTGTCTTTGAAAAAGAAGTCTATTAGGTATTTTTATAATTATACGGCAGTCTTCTTTATGTGGTATTTGCAGTTATGATTTACGTCCATATTACCATAACTATTTCCATACTTACAGGCAACATGTGATAATGCTGGGAGCCAAAAGCAGCCATTTGGTAGCATTTAAAAAATGCAGAGACACTAAGAGAAAACAGGGCAGTAAAGCAGAACCCTTCTGAGTTTTATCCATCTGAGTAATGCGAGCCAGAACAAAAGTGTCGTCCAACATAAACAAATGTAGAGGTTGGATTGTGGTGGCAAACTCTCTCTTTAACAATTTGAACACTCATTTTTGAATTGGGAGCTAAAAAGATGGGCTCAGAGAAGAGTGGTATTTCCCTGCCATCTTATTCCTCCTGGGTAACAATGGAGGGGTGGATGTTAGTGAATCTCATTCCTGCTGTGATGACATCAGGAGTCATTAAACAGTAAATTATTTATCATGACATTGCCTGCAAGCACCACCATAGTGAAAGCCTGGTCAGAATTTCCATTATAAACCCCCAGTTAGTGGGTGGGGTGATGGACATAACTGAAATGCAATTTAAAAAACAATAAACCAACCATAAGCAAAACAAAAACCCCAAATAAACAAACAAGGTGAATATTGGTGCATGATGAGTCAGTTGCAAAATGAGCATGTTACATTTATAAGATTTCATGAATACGTCTGAAATAAACACATTTGTTAACACAAACATGTTTTGGCACTAAGGAGTCTGTGCATTGTTTGCCCCCAGATTTGGAAAGACTGAGTCATTCCATAATATAAAGCTTTTCAGAAGGCTTTTTGCAAACGGGTGTTGTGGATTTTCTTAGCTACTTAGCTCAAAGCCTTACCTCGTTTACTCTGGAGCAGTACAGCATAAATCCATTGGTCTGCACCATCACTGGATTTTTATTTTCAATCTGTTGCCAAATTAAAACAAAACAACCAAACAAAACAACAAAACAAAAAAATAAAAGCCCCGATGCTTCAAGCCAAATTGTGTTTCCATTTATGCCAGCGAAGTTACCCAGGACTGACATAGGTGTGAATTGTAGCAAATTTCTTATACGGCTTTAAACAAGTTTCCAGGTCATGTCTTCACATCCTGCTCATCAGGAGTGAATTGTCTGAGATGAGGTGAAAGCAAAAATGGGAACTCAAAAATTTCAGAATTAATATGAGTGAAATTGTGTTTTTCATCTATTATGGCTAAGTGAATCTTTGTGTTATGCTTGGGATTTAAGGTGGTGTAGAACTGAAATCGTGCAGTGTTCCTGTACTGAAACATCAAGATGGGCTTTTAATCTGAAAACCAAGTAATGATGATTTAACCTCTTAGATCTCAGCCACACAGCTTTTCTAGTTTGCTAGGTGACTTCTCAATGCAGAGAGGAACTATCTCAGCCCTGGCTCCTTTTGACTATCTGAGACAGTTTTATGCTTCTGAAACAAACCTTGTTTAATACGGGTGAGAACAAAAGGCTGGTTTTGAGCTGCCTGGTTGTGATGGTAATTTCAGGAGGGTCAGGTGAAAAAAAGAGCTGATTCTGATAGCCTTTCAAGTAAAAGAAGAGACAGATTATATATTCTGAAGTGTAACGGAAAGAATCCTCCCTCAGTTCTCCCTTTACGTTTTCTATTGTGGAGCTTTATAATATGTGGTACTTGGTAGCACCCTCCTATTATTAAGGTTCTACACCAGTTTCCATTATGGAGCTCTATTTTCAGTTCCTTACATCTTTGCCAAGCTTCAGCCATCTGGGCTGAAATTCTCTGAGGCAGATGTCTGCCTCAGGCTGAGATCCTTTGGAAAATTTATATGTCAGTGTGGGTCATCCTTTCTATATCACAGTAACCTGACCCACTGTGAAGATTCTCCCAAAAGTAAACATTAAAATGTTGATGGAAAACACTTGAGCTTCTAAATTTGAGAAAGAAAATTGGACAGAAATGGAATATTATATGCCAGTCTTGAGATCCAGAGGCTGGATCCAAAAAGTAGTGAACTCAGCAGGAAGCTTTGACATGGATCAGGCCCTGATTTTTAATGGGTGAAGGAACAGAGAGTTTCATATAGTGAACATTTGCCAGTATGCAATTCACCACCATAAATCAAATGTTAAATAGTTCCAAAACCCAAGAAATGAGCATGCAGATGGCAGTGTCTGCTCCCCGGTGATCGCACTGACTGTTGATTAGGATCCAGCTTGAATAGTTTGATTTTATTTATAGCAGACTCAAGGATTGCTCTGATTAGGCAATTGGTGCAGTCTAGTTGTGTTTCTGCTGTCCTGGCTGAAACTCCTCTGGCTGGGGCAAACTCATCCAGCAGATGCTGCCCATGACACCCTGGAGCACGCTGGAATTGGGGCACGCAGGGGCTCACAGCCTTGTGCTGCAGAGTAGCCTGAAATCAGCTGGGTTCAAGCCTTACCTTTTACTCTGCACTAGCGCTCCTTGAGAAGGGTGCACGGATTAACTGTGAACACCAAGGAAGACAGAAACAGCAAAGTGACTTAAGGCTGCTGGGAAGTAACCTTTGGGAAGAAAGTCTTTCATGGCCTGTTAAAACGGTGGAAATCTAATCCATATTGATGCACGCCAGCTGTTTAACCTGCAGGGAAAAGGTCCTGGGAACAGCAGTGTTGGCCAAAAAGGCTGTGCTTGAGGGAGCCTGTCCATCTCTTCCTGTTCTCCACCAAAACCTTCCCAGCATCACAAGTGCGTTTAACCAAAACTGAGGAAAGGGTCATGAGCTTAAAAGCATCGATTTCCTGTAAGTTTTAGAGAAAATAAGTGCCTGGGTAGAGGACAGACACTCTGTTAATTCCCCTGCTCCCAGAAGAAAAACTGCAGTGTGAGTGTGGCTCTTCTCAGGTGCCAGAGAGTCCAGTCACAAATGTATAGGAATCAAAGCTCTGGTAGTTCTATTGCTTATGATGCAGTGAAATAATCTATTTACTATTGCTGGGTGAAAAAAAAATATTTTTACTTTAAGAGGATTTTGGAGATTTTTACCTTTTTTTTTTTTTTTTAATAAAATGTCAAATCCTCCCATGAAGAGCTTTGACCTGAATGTCCAAAGAGTAACAGAAATTAGGTCAGCTACAAGCATTTTACTTGTGATTTTTGTAACTTTTAATAGGTTATTGTAAATAAACATGAAGTTCTGAATGATCCTGGGCCGCAAAACAAAATGCCTTTCTTTAGTAATGTGGAAAACAGAAAATCTCAACAATCCTTCTATCCCATTCATATAAAAAAATATTAAAATTTATAAATGCATTACACCCGTCTTTTCATATGAGCAGTGCTTTAAATATTGTAATTTTCTGATGGGAAAAAAAATAAGTCATTTGGACAGTTTTTGCAAGCTCAAATTGTTGCAGATGTTAAACAATTTAATTTAGAAAGCTATTTTCAAAATTAGATGTTGTAGCTGTTCTTAGTTGGCTATGGCTGAACACTGCAAGTGCTGCCCTCCCTACAGACAAGCTGAGAATTTTTCTTTGGAATGTTTCTCCATCTGAAAATTACAATATGTTTCCAATGCAACATTTTGAGAGCAAGTGTCACATTCTATGGAACTGTTTTAAATTTTATGCTGAAAGAAAGTGTTTCCAGTTTTTACACTTCAGAGCAACTTTCTGAAAACGAGAATTGGGGTGAAATATTCTAATTTTCTGAGCATTTGAGTTGGACAGGTTTATTTCTAATTCATTTGTGTGAAATTAATATTTCATTCCAGCTTTGAGTGAAAGGCATTCCAGCATAATGGAGAATTCACAGAGAACACAGATAAATTTTCCTACGGGAAAAAGTTTTATTTTCCTCTAGTACTCCTTTCTTCAGAATTACTGTAACTATTTCACCTACTAATTTTTCAGATCAGTAATTTATAGAGTAGTTTTAATGTTACTTGAATGCCATGCAATATTAACCTCTAATTAGCCTTGGTCAGGGAAAGGACACTGGAAAAACCAGATTTATATTATTCAGATTGTTACCAGAATAACAATTGAATTTATGTTTCATGCAAGAACTGTGATGCTGAATCAGAGGAAAGATTTGTTTAATCCTGGAGCTATTTTATTGCTGCTGGTGGCCAGGACTGGATGCTGAGGGAGAGACTAGAAGAAGAAATTGAGTCTAATTTGCTGTAATTAATCTCTGGGTGTTTGCAATGGATCATATATAACAAGTAAGAAGAACAGTGCTGTACAAGGCAAACTACAGGATGACAGCACTCTGTAAAAGAAAAGTAACCTGAAAAAACTCACCAAGACACACTGGAGTGCTGTGGCAACCTGAAAAAACCTGAAAAAAATCTTTTCTCCCTACATTTACCACCAGTTTGTAATTTTCAATGCTTAGCTTTAAATTTTATGTAGCAGGAAAAAAGCAAGCAGGTCAGTAATACATACTTACTTCTACAGCATAATTACTTCTCCTCATATTAAATAATGTTGATAAATTATATTCATATTTTTCCTGTTTAGAAGTTTGGGTGTTTTAATAGAACAAATGGTCCTTTGAGACTAGGAAAAGGGGACTGGATTTTGAGTCTGAGGAGGAGAAGTGGTAATAGCCCTTAGTTTATTACAAGCTTGATCCTCAAGTGTGCTTTTGTGTAATATCAGAATATAATTAAATATTGCCAAATCACTGAGAGGTAATCTAAGGATTTATTCCTGGTCTTATTATTGAAGAACTGTGCTTTTTTCATTATAAGCAAGTGTTTTTCACAGGTTAAATACCTGTGAAATAAACTATCATCTGTCACAGCAGACCATAGCCAGCATTCTCAATTCTATAGTTGTGATGCCATAAAATTGCCTGGGAACACAGGGTAATTCAGCTTGCAGGAGACTTCAGGAGGTTGTTTAGTCATTGCAGCAACCCCCCCATCTCTACTGTGGGTCTATCATACTCCTCTAATAATATTATGTACTGATGTGGCAAATAAGCACTAGAAATGTGCTGAGAGGCTTTCACAGAATCCCATAATCATTTAGGTTGGAAAAGATCCCTGATATCATCTAGTCCATCCTTTGACCAATCTGCACCTTATCAACTAGACCAGAGCACTGAGTGCCACATCCAGTTCCCTGAACAGCTCCAGGGATGGTGACTCCACCACATCCCTGGGCAGCCTGTTGCAATGCCTGATAACCCCTTCTGTGGAGACATTTTTCCCGATATCCAACCTGAATCTCCCCTGGCACAGCTTGTGACTGTGTTGTCTTGTCCTGTCACCTGTTAGCTGGGAGAAGAGGCCAACACTCACCTGGCTACACCTTGCTTTTTCAGGTAGTTGTAGAGAGCGGTAAGGTCTCCTGTGCTTGCTCCTGTTTAAGAGGCATCATTAAGGACCAAATTGGCAAGTCTGAGTTCCTTTCTGAGACCTGCAGCCCACAGTTAAATGGCGTGTGTGTCTTGGACCTCGCTGTTTTCAAAACCAGGAAAACTGGAAATACTGAAAATTCAGTCGTATTTTCTCTTCTGAAAAATGCTAACAAAAATAGGAGGCTGTAACTGACAAAAAAAGGACTGTTTTTCAAGAGGTGAAGGATAAAGCCAGGCACATAAAGCAACTTTAGCAGGTATGGAATATGGCCAAAACAGTGTCATTTAAAATGTGGACTACTACAGGGTCATGCTGTTGCTGCCAGGTCAGGTTAAGTGTCTGACCAGATCTCCATCTGGAATCAGGATCTGGCTCACACAGCATCCTTGCCTCTTCAGGAGCAGAGATTGCAGACTATGAGCTCTGTGACAATATCACAAGTCTCCTACTACCCTGAGTATTTCCTAAGGCTTCTGTATTTGGAAGCCTCCACCTCCCTGTCCATCCACTTCGCTGGCATCACCCATGTTCATCTCCTTTGTTATCCAGAACGTCAGCAATTGCTGGCTCGGATGTGTCTCTCCGTGTCCATGCACCTGGCTGACATCACCCACCTTCATGCCCTTTGTTGTCCCAAAAGGCTCCCACCCAGAGCTCCATCTGCATTTAAATGTGCACCTCCATCTGCAGCTGGCCCAGCTGCCTGGACCAGATGTATTCCTCAACAGTGAGAATTCTTAAAATTGCCTATTACTAGCCCTTGCTGTGGAGATGTACGCATGAAAAGCAGAAACCCTAAGGCCTCAAAACTCAGAAACAGAATGAACATGAAATGAAGTGTGTATTTAAAATTGAAGGCTTTTTGAGACAGTCTAGTTGTACCAACTGTAAGTAGCTGTACCAGACACTGATTTTAATTTCTACACACTGTTCAGGGGAGGCAGGAAAAACAGCTGAAAGGCCATGTAAATGCTCAAAACTAGAGCACTGCACTTAGGAAGTTTAACAGGAGTTCAGGTATCTTCCAAGCAGCAGGCACTGCCATCAGGACATACCCTAGGAGGCAGCAGAAGCCCACGTTCCCTCGCAACAACTCAAAATACATCAACCGTCTTTAAATTTCCTCCTCTGCCTATTAATGTTGGTTTTGTTCCTGGCTTCCAAGGTGCTTAGCAGCTTTGCTCAACTTGTCACTGTATGTACCTGGAGAGTCTCTAAAGCCATGAGCAACAAGTCTTCTTGCCTGAGAAAGGCTGAACCTAGAACCCCATAACAAGATTGAGCGGGTGCCATGCAGGGAGCGTTAACATCTTTGTGCAGTGTTCAGTTTGCCTCGGTATTTGCAGTCAAACAACAGAAGAAATGGCTCTTTTCTCCACTCTTATTTCAAAATCCTGTAGTAACATTGAAAGAGGATGGTCCTTGATGGGTACCCAGAAACTGGAGCACAGCAGTCTTTTCCCAGCACCACTACACATACCTGAAATTAGTCTAGGCAAGTAAGTTAGAAATCATTTTTTGAAGGGCAGGAGGACTGCACCCAAAGAGGATTCTCACCACAAAGCCAACTTGATGATTACCATATAAATGGGATATCCAGCTTCAGAAATGAATGGCTAGGTAGGCAAGACCACAGCAGTGCCCTCAGGATATGCATTTCTGTGCCCCCCCTCAGCTCTGACCTCTCCAGTCACCCTCGTCATTAAATCAGTGGGCGGCTGCCCCAGGGTAACAATATTCATGCAGGGTGAGGCTGGGAGATGGCTGGAAGGAGGTCAGTGCAGGAACATGAGGTTGGGAAACGAAACGGTAGCTTGTCAGAGGAGAAGGACGGAGGTGGAACACGAAGTTGCTCTTCCTGGATGTAGGAATCGAAAACAAATGAGATTTTCTTAGAGAATTTTGGAGCCTGACCTGAGAATCATGCTTCAGGCCAGGTTTCATTTGACCCTGGTTCTGCAGCCTCACATGGCTCTACCTTAGTCAGAAGTTCTTTGATATATGCTAGCTGAGTGTGCAGTTGTATGGATGTGTAAACATATAGAGCTCTGATTTATATTTTGTAATTTTTACATCTACATTTTTTCTTTTTCAGGCTATCTTTTATATTTTATGCATTTCATCCTCAATTTTTTAGAGTCCAACAAGAATTTACAGTGCTACATAAATACTGAATATTGCTATTATTTCTGAGTGGAGTTTTGCTAGGTACTGTGAGCTCTCTTTCTGCAGCACATTCTAAACTCACTATCCAGAGGAACAAAAAAATCCAAAACAAAACATTGTTTCTGATGCTGAGAACAGCTTTTATTTCCAGCCCCAGCTACAGGGTAAATGTTACTGTAGGGATCACTGCAAGTGGGTCAGATCCTGGAATCCCAGTGGGTTTTACCCGGACTTGGGATTGCAAAAATAGACTCCTGATCCTGTGGTAAAACTTGTCTGCTTGGGGGGTCAGATACTGAACAGTGACAGGAACTGCAGTAAAGCCAACACAACTTTAATATGTAGGGAATAGAGTACTCCATATGCTGCTGTGTGATTTCCTTCTTTGGCTTGGAAGGCAAAAATGAACTGCTTGTATTTGGAAGGTGATTTTCAATCCCCAAAATATCTTCTCTGCATTTACTTAATTTTGCTAGCTGGTTGGGCAGGCTGAGCATAGCTCGGAGTGCTGGGAGTACAGGTTATGTCATTCAGCAAGAAACTTCCTTCTGGGAGCACAATTTTTTTTCATATTATTATTTTTTTCCTCCTCTTTCCTTCTCCTCCAACGGTATACATACAGAGGGAGGTCACAAGATAGAAGTAAGCTGTAGCCAGGAAAGTTCAGATTTTAAAATTATTTAAAAAAAAAAAAATCTGTATACTTATTAGAATTTCTTGTTAATGAGGTCATTTATGTCAGGGCAGGAAATGTACAAAATAGCAGAGGATAGAAAAATCTATACGCTGTAAAACATGCCAACAAATTTGGCACATGCATTACTCCCTTAATATGCCCCCAATGTAATCTATAGATCCCACAAGTGACCACACTATGTTTATGTATGTAAAAACTCCTATATATGTAACACTCATAAGAGTAGCAATTTTACTAGTGGGAAAAGATTATTGTGGTCTTTTTATATAGCATATAGGTTTACTTAGAATGAGTCCTTGTAGAAGAATGCAGGACCATGAAAAACTGTTAAAATGTCATGATTATATTAATTTCATACTTAAAGAAATACTTCACTTTAAGTTATGGCTCCAAAATTACACTGCTCATTCATGATGTTTTTAATGTATAATTGGCTGCCTTCAAAAATGTCACAGTAGGAGGAAAAAAAAGTTCATTTTCCTTGGCATGTGTACTGTTGCTATTCCTGTGTTCATTTGGCTTGGCTCGGGTAATGAAATGCTGCAGTCTGAAATAACTTTTTAAATGTTGACATGTGCATTTAACTAGAATAAGCAGGCAGAGTGGACCAAGTTGGATTCAGCAATGAACAAAATATATTTTGTATTTAATGTATCAGCGTCCATTTATGATTTTTTTACATTTCTCTGTTGTAATGGCATACATGCACCTCCAAGATGCACACAGCCCTGCACAAAGATTAAGCAGGAAGATAAGATTAATGGTGGGAGGAGGGAAGAGTAAGAAGAAAGAAGAAAGGAAAATGATGGATGCAATTTAATCTCTTGAAGAAAAAGTTGAGAGGGGAATATGACTGATCTTTTGAAATTTATTTAGCCCAAAAAAGCCTGTTGTTTTCCAGAGTAAGTCTCACACACAGCTGGATTCTTGAAATCTCATCTCATGTTCAGGCCTAACCTGGCTTAAGTCTTGTTCATTTCTAGGATTGTGCTGAGTCTTCTGCTGAGCTCCAGGTACTAGATTTGAACTGCTGGTCTGGTCTCTAAGTCACAGACCACTGATACCTGTGTATTACACCAAGCACAGGAGAAAGGCCCTAGTCCTGCACTGCAGGTGCAGGAATGCTGCTGCGTGGAGCCAGACTGGGCAGCACTGGGCAGCACCCCGTGTCATATCTGCTCCCCATTTCAACCCCAGCACACAGCTTGGCATGCAGGTCTCACCTGCCAGGAGGCACCTGCAGGCAGTCAGAGCTGGCCAGCAGCAGCTCTGCAACACGGACGATGCTGGTGTTCAAACCCAGGCAGCGGATGTCTTCCCATGGCCAGTGGCCGTGAGTGCTGGATGTGGGCAGGTGATGGCTTTGCTGCAAAGTCCTCTGCTCTGAGGCTGCAGGTACACGGCTCTGAATAGTTTACTGGTTCATTGCACAGCTCTGAAACTGGGGCTTTCCCCCAAGCCCAGCTCAGAGGGATGTCCCACAGTTATGTGGTTATGTGACAGCATCTGGACCTTACACAGAGAAAATCCTGAACACTTGCAGGGGTGCAGCGCAAGTGCTTAAAGGCAAGGAGACAAATAAGAAGAATCCCAACGAAATTTTGCAGGCAGTCCCATGATTCTGAATGTCTGTTTTGCTGCCACAGCCACTGTGGTGTCTTGGGATATGCTTCCTACATTTTCCTGGGTCGTTATTTCTGGGGAGAAGGAAAGTCTTTCTGTACCTACCTCTTTACACTGCCACGAGCCTGACAAATAACCTCAGAAGAACAGATAGCTGTGCAGTGTGAGAAGTGTGTCTTGGAAGCAGACTTTAAAGATCAGCAGTGGGTAGTTTTTCAAACTAGGCAAATGGCATCTTATTCAGTTATAAACAGGAAAACTGGGCCAAGTTTGTAGAGGTTCATGTCCAGGGCCACTCCCTAGATGAGCTAAGGCTCGATGTTCTTGTCAAGATGAAAATCGTGACACACCCTGTGCCTTGTACATTGTTGGGACCTGCTCCTGGCCACATCTCAGCAGGGCTTTCTTGTTTAGGTATGTTAAAATCTGGTGTGTTAAGAACTAGGGGTCAGTTAGGAAAAAAAAAA
Source organism: Pseudotriccus pelzelni (assembly GCA_035584735.1). Lineage (NCBI taxonomy): Eukaryota > Metazoa > Chordata > Aves > Passeriformes > Tyrannidae > Pseudotriccus > Pseudotriccus pelzelni. The sequence continues at coordinate 63,110,709 of JAWMRA010000041.1, forward strand.
ATGCAGGTAGAAAATTAAGGACATTTAGGAAACTTGAAAACCTGCAAGGAAGTCTACTGTATCGGTCTAAGAGCCTGCGATAGGAGTACCAAAGGGGTACTACTTTTGGGGCTTTTTATCACTGTGTCATGAAAATACCTCCATTTTCACAATGGAGTGGGAATAAAGCAAACATGCTATGAGAGGGAGAGAATAGGATTGAGCAACTACTTTGCAGGTACTTTCTTTCTTTCTTATCCAGCTTTCTTTCGATACAATGTTTTAGGTAGATGTCATGTTCCACCTGACGTCTACTGATCTTACAAATGATGCCTTCTGTGCTTAAATCCCAAGAACATACTTCTGTTAGTTCTCTTAACTTTTTCTTCAGTGGGAATAAAGATGGAAATATAAGCTGTTTTCTGATATCTGTTTATTTTATTGATATTTTCCAGTGATATATCTGATACTGTGGGGAAAAATGATCTTTTGTTGTGTGTGTGTTGACTCATTTACATCCTAACATATAAAGTAAAACTTTAATTGAAGATGCACAAGAGACCTAACTCTTAAGTTCTTTATTGATATTTCCCTCTCTGCTCAAAACTTCCATCAGGGCCTGAGGAAATAATACACAGTTTTAGAATTAATCATCCGTTTTATTTCTCAAAGGTTTTATCTGCCCTGTGATGGAGGACAAATAACACCATGATGAGCTGCTTTTTAAAACAGCTTTGTAGCATACAGCCAAATAGATCCTGGCTTCTATGTCATTTGGGGGAATGTGTGTTCAAGTATAGTATTTATTAGCATTTAAGTAGTCTGAATTTTACACCTTTGCGTGTATTTATGTGTTTTACTTCAACCCCTCCCCTCCCCCCCCACTCCCAAACCATTAATGAAGTTTGTTGTTCTTAAAATAGCAGTTCTGTTTGGAATACCTAATTGCTGGGTTTCTGTTGTTGTTCCTGCCTCGGTGCTTGGTCAAAAAAAAGTGGAGTAAAGAGCAGCCCGTGTGTCCCCGTGTTCAATGGGGACCTGTGTTCCCCCTCTGGGAGCCTCACAGCCCTCGCCGTCCTGCGGCTGAGGATCTCAGCTCCCTGTTTTAGCCACTCTGCATTTAGACCTCTCCATGACAAGCAGCAGAGGCTCAATTGATGGGGACCATAAAATGGCTGCATGTCTGCTGGAGATGAATGATTTATTTATTTATTGCTTCTGTATTTATTTATTGCCAGCGTCAAAGAAGAGATTGTACTTACAGCCCTTTCATCTTCTCCCAAGTGTTGCCTGCACACTCCACTGGCCCAGTGCAGAAATATTTCCCCCCTCTAAGTGCACTTGCTGATTGGAACTAAATCCTCACAGGCAAACTGCAATGCTACTGGTACAGTGTCATAATATTTCATAGGTCATTTATAAATATTATTGCCAGGGCAAATAAATTTCTTCAGAGTACTTAGTCTACTGTTAATAAATAGTTTATTTAAGCTTGTAAGAACGGTGACATTTCACTTTGAAAATCTTTGGCCTCTTAAAAATTATTAGTGCAGAGAGGGGAAAAAAAGGGAAAAATAAACTGGAAAAAATATGCAGCAGATCTTTTGATATTTTTTCCCTAAATTTTTGCTTGCGTAAATGGGCCTTCTTGTCAGACTGCATGTCTCTGTGTGAAGCTGGTTACAGAGTTTGATTAATGTGTATTATTTAACATCTCATTCAGTAGATCATTCCCTCTTTTTTCCTCTTCGGAGCTGAAATAGTGTTTGAGCAGGTTTGATATGAGTTACTACTCATATCACTAGTAGTAACTAGATCTCTTTTGCCACTTTTCCCTTTTGGGGTTAAAACTGTAGTCATGGTGAGAGTGTTTTGTTGGTTATTTTTTTTTATGGTTTGCTCTTTGGTTAAAAAGGTTGGGGTTCAGTTGGATTTTTAATAGCGATATGAAGACAGAGGGGGAAAGGAGAGAGAAGGGGGAAAGGATTTTTGAGTGTCCTTGTAGCCATGTTGAACTTCTGTGACAAATGCTAAAGAGAAGAGGTGCTGTACGTATCTTTTGAAAGGAATGCAACCCACTGACAATGACTGCTGGGGGCACATGGCTGACATTTTGGACAATAGACAGTGGTTTCTCGGTTTAGTTTTGTGGTGTGAGTTGTGTTTTGTTGGTGCTTTTTTGACAGCTCAGCAAAAGTGTTGACTCTCAGCTCTTTTCATTCAACTTCTGAATTCATGTCAAGAATAAATGCTAAAATATTCTTTCATGTGTTTCCCATAAAATGTGTCATTTCACATTCAGAGGGCTCAGGAAGAGGTATTAAGATGATAATTTTATTTGTGCATGTGTGGGAATGTTGTATTTCTATTGCAATCATCCCGTATGGACAAAAAAATAATGTTCCATGGAAAATATTCAGTGATTTTTGAAAAGAATCCTGTTTAAAAATGACAATCCCTGCAACTCTAAAGATGGTTAATACCTCTTCTGGCAGTTGACTCCATACCAGTCTTTGCCAGATGACAAGCCATGGCCAGGCACTCTACAGAAACTCTGGGAAAAGGCAGGGTAAAAACTCAGCAACCTCGAGACATTTATAGAAAGAGGAATCACCTTAAATGAAGGGAGTCACCGGGAATTTGTCAAAGACTTCTGGTGTAAAGAGCCTGGACAATTATGTACATACCTCAACCAAATGCCACAAAAGACTAGAAGGAAGGGAAACAAACCTCCCACGTGCTCTTTAGCTAACAAATGACAGGGTTGCCGAGAGCAAAGCAGGAAATTCTCTGCACTTCTGTGTAAGTTCATGGCAACACAGGTGTACTCTCCTGCAGAATTGCACATGATTTTGTCATTTAAGGAGATTGGGAAGAGAGAACGCTTCTGACTTGGATTTCATGGTTGTGAATGGACTTTCCCTCCATTCATGGTTTTTACCTCAGAATACCATGAACTTTTCTTTTTAGTTTCCTGCATAGAAAGGGTATTTTTTTAATTATTTTTTTCCCTTTTTTTCTTTTTCTTTTTCCTGTTCTCTTGAAAAATATCAATTAGTTCTCTGAGTGGTTGTTTCATTCATTTCTTCCCCGAGGCATTTGTTCTGAAGATCCATCTTTATCCCCAGTGAGCAACAAGAATGATGTTGAAAGACAAAATAGGAAGTTTCACTGATTTGTCAGAGCGTCTGAATTAAAATACAATAAAAAGGCAATTTTAAGAAGATGGACAAAAAAGAATATGGTCTCCAGGTCCAGTATTCAATAAGGTTGTGGCAATATGATGTGTCTGAATCACTTGGAGAGAATTTGCAAAAACATCGGCTGCAAACTTACTATACTTTTCGGTCTTCCAGCTCTGGGAAAGTGTACAGGATGGGGGAAAATGTCTCCAAAGCATCAACACATTTGTGGTACAGCTTCAGGATGGTTTTGTTGTGCAAAAATATGGGCTCATTTCTATCCCTGGGCTCCAAGGACAGATCTCAGTGTGAGTATCCAACATGAGAAGCCTCTGTGCCAATTCCTGGCAACCCCACTAATGTTTTCCTCTGGAAATTAAAAATACTGTTCCTCATTCTTCACTGACCCCAGAGCTTCTGGAGGGGGCACAGTTCAGCCAACACTTCTGCTGCACCTGTGTTCTTTGCTCCCCAAGGACGGGGTAGGCAGAGAGCAAAAATGACTGCAAAACCAGCAGAACTACCTTCCAACAATATCTTCCACGTTTTCCAGGGGTTTTATTACACCGCCTTAGTCCCTTTCTTGACCGTGCAGATGTGGGAGGGAGAGCCTTGCAGGAAGGCATGATGCCTTCTAGCTGTTGATTTTTGTCTTCTCTATGGTCTTCAGGGCACGCAGCAAACAACGTAAGGCTGTATGTGTGTTTAATATCAATGGAGTATTTTATTTTGGACTTCTTTCCTTTATGGGCTGCATAAAGGCATATTTTGTGAGATTCTAATTTCACTCATAAAAGCCCTTGCTAGAAGCAAGCTGCATTTTGCTCCGTAAAGCTGTCAAAATTGACAGATTCAGCTTTGATCATAGTAACAAATCTGTCTGACCTCAAATTTTCAGAAGTGTCCCTGATACAAAAAAGTTGTTGCATTTCCTAAAGAGAAACTCCAAAACTTGGGGAAAATTATGCTGTTGCATGTGAACATTTTGACTATTACAGACCTTTACAGAAAGAAGTAGCTTGAAATTTAACTGATTACTGAATATGACAGACTCTGGAAAATAACGTCTGTGTTTTCAAAGGGTGCAGGGAAATCAGGTATATTTGCAAAATGACTGTTTAGCCTTTTGACATGCATAAAGCTAATAATTTAGATTTCAGTGATGTAACTGAAAAAAGTTAGATTTCAGGATAAGTAGGTGTTATAACATGTGTGTGTGTGATAGATGTTACCAGCCTGAAATATGGCAGATATTTAAAATTGCTGAATCCCGTTTCCAGCTATTTAAATGTGCTTCAGAGAAATAACTAATATAAAGCAGTTTGCATTTGTAGGAACCCAGGTGGGCCTGGAGCCAGGCTCTCACCTGGGTGAGTTTAGGGCAGAGAAGCCTGGCTGGTCTGTGAAGGCTCCTGTCCCCAGCTGATGGGGCTGAGCTCCATCAAGCAGCTGTTAAAGGTTTCACTGCAAACTCTCAGAAGTCTCGGAGCTGGAGAGTTTCCTTGAAGTACTGGTCAGCCTGTCTAGATGTGGAGAAGATGGCTCTGCCTTTGAGGTACTTCTTTGTCTATTAACTGTGGAAAAAAGCCTATATGACTGTTTTTTAAGTTAGATACCCACCTTTCCCAGAGCTGGCATCAAATGGGATGCATCCTAGCCACCTTGTCTGTTACCAAGCTCCAAATACTGTTTGATACCTTATTTCTTTGTGTGTCTTGGCATGATGTCCTTTCCAGAGACAGGTCCTGGGGAAAATGTGGCTGCACATTTCAACCCCAGTGCGAGTCAGAGAGCACCCATGATGTTGTGTAACACAACTCTTCATGTCCTTGGCTTTCACACTCTGTTACTGCTACAGCCAGTGGAGATGCACCACTGCTAACAAGTATTAGGAGGTTTTCCTACTGAGGAAAAGAAATAGGACCAAGGTGGTACAGGGTCGTGGGCAGGAACTGCAATGACAGTACACTCATCTCTCCTAAACAGTCTGCGGGGAAAAAAACAAAAACAGTATGTTAAGAATTGATGAGCACTGGGTGGAGGTAAAGTTCTCAAACTCTTTTTTTGTTTTCTTTTTTTTGTTTTTTTTTTTTTCTTTTGCTAATTGTCTGTCCATGTGGCTGGTTTACGTGAAAAGAGACTCTGATTCACTGAGAGAAGAGTAACATTTTTCAAGATAGTAAACCAACACTATAAATACCTGTGATCCCAAGATTTTAACCTCAGGAACAGCATGGCAAAAACAGTTTAGAACTCTTATGCTCAGTCCTTCATCAGAACAGAGCTTTCTTTCTCTCTCTCTGAGTTTTTAATAGACATCTCAAATTGAGATGACTGTCAGCACTTTCTTCTGGTAAGACATGGTTTTGCTGAATATATATTCTATGTGTGTAGCTATAAATATATACAGACACAGAGTATACACTTTCTGGAGTAAGTCAAGTTTCATGTTTGGTTAATTTTCTGATTCATTCAGTGTGTGTATATTGCTGTAATTGTTGCTTTATTTTTATTTGCATATGTCCAGTTGTGAGAAATCTTGTGGCATTTTACACATGAGCTCTCTTTTTGTTCCTGTGCCTCTGTAGTTGATTAGTTCGTTTTTGTAACTTGTATCTCTAGGTTTGGTAGGGCACAGCAGCGAGACTGAATTTTGTGGTTTTGAGAAGCAGACTCTTATGCCTCGAAGCATAATTAAATGATCTTAAGAAAAATCAAGCTAACAATATCCCATTTAGATAATTAGTTCTTTTATAGATAGAAGGGGTTATGCAATGAAATGAAATGAAACAAGAAATAAAGGCAGTTTAAAAGATATTTTTATTTCCCCAAATAAACATACATCTGTGGAAGTCAGTGCTATATAGATTAGTGAGTGGAAGAGTTTTGCAGGATTAAATGCTTTACGGGTAGCTAGAACACATTATTTAGCATTTTCTCAAAACCAGACATAAGCCTCATGCCTCAGAGCCTCAGTCTAACCACTACATGATGGATTTAGGCAGAAATTTCTGCTGTAGCCAGGTCATCCCTTATAACTGTCCACTAACAACACCATCACCTCTCTGTGGGACATCTTTTTATCTGTCCCAGATGTTAAACCCTGTTTTCATTTGAAAAAAATGCCCCACAGGACAAGCCAGAGCACTTTAAATGCCATGAGTCTTAAACTTCTCTTAAGTTCAGTATAACCTGCCAAAGGTGAGGTACTCCAACTTTACACCCTGTAACTGAGAGCTGTATCTGAACAAAAAAACAATGAGTGTAAAGACATGGTGAAAGGTGAAGGAGCTCCAGTTGAGTTAGTGTGTAGCTCAGCAGCTAAAGGAACTCCCTGAAATAGAACCAGGCCAGCATAATCAAAACAGCCCTTTGTGTTTAAAAAATATGTTGTTGGCTTGGGCATTTTGTATTAGAGGACAATACCTGAATCAAAAAGACAACTCGCTTTCAGCCATTTTAACAAAATCATTCACCAGGCTGCATGTATGTTTAGCCAATCATTCTTCACGCTTCTCTAAAGAATCAGACTTCATACTTGTGTGCAACTTATGAGGATCTGAGGAATATAATATTTGTAAGTATTCTGTTCAGAAAACATTCAGCTGTTTGGAGGTCACAGCGAATATCTAAGATTTCTGTGTATAAAACTGAGGTCCAGGCAGTGATGAGATCCTCTTTACCCATGGATTTATCCTCTTCGAGAAAAAGGAATGGAAGGATGGGTGGGTAGGTACAGAAAACTGCAGCTGGACTCACTGACCCTCAACTCTTTGGTGTATTATCTTTATGATGCAGTTTAGTCTGTAGGATTCTGCAGAGTGCTTCACAGCCTGAGAGAGTTTCTCTCAGAAATGCGTAGTTTCCCCTCTGCAACTCCTCTCCAACACGCGCTCTGACACAGTTAAAGCAAATCCTCTGTAAGCTCATTCAGTGACCAAAAAAAAAAATCTTTGTTAACACAGAGTTAAAATTGCCCAGTGGTTTCTCATGTCTTTCCAAAATGCCTTGCTCAGCAAAACTCAAACCTCTGAAAACGCAGAAAATGAGGACTCCTGGCATATAACAGCAGAACCTTAACTGTGACCCCCTGGAAGTCACAGTCCCTGGGAATTACTGGCATGCTCACCAGATGAGTTCATTGCAGTAGGTTTTACTGAGCCCGATGCTCCAGAACGGCATGTGCTATCAGCAGGCGAGCTTCAATCTGCATTTGTTTTTATTTTGCTTAGGGTTTTTGGCTGTAAAATTCCTGCATTTTAAACAGTGTCAGAGGGGTATTTTGATTTAGAAAAAAATGGTTTAGCCGTCTCTTCCCTTTCATTATAGTCAGTCCCCTGCCTGATGCAGGAACAGCGTATGTCTTATCTTGCGCCTTTCCCTGTCATCTCTATGAGATTTTAGCACACTTACAGGGAAGAATACACCATTGGCAGGCTCCTCATGCTTGCTGACTTTGCCAGTCACTTCATCTTCCTCCAGTTTCTCCTTCACCCCCTATCCTTGCACTCCTGTTTTTCAATCCCAGCAGTCCCTCCCCACGACTGCACTCCTCTGTGTTTTTGCATCACCCTGTGCCCTTCATCTTCTCAGTCTCCATCACAACAGTCTTCCAGTGAGCATTCACATTGTACCATAATTTCCTCTTGCAAAAATATTATACCTCCCCAGCAAGATCCCAGCTTCTTCAGCAGGAGCTGGTTGTAGTTACCTGTCTGAGGTTCATCATTATGTCTCTTACTGAGCTTTCTGAGACTGGCTACAGCTCACCTTTCAAGGCCATAGTGTCTAAACTGGAACCATGCAGGGTTTGTCACAAAAGGCTGGCTGAAAGTCTAAGCCTGATGTTGTGTTTATACGCATCACAGTCTAATTTAGACTGCAGGTGTTCACGCACTAAGTGGCAGCTTTGTCATTACTTTTCCCCACTAGTGGAATCAATGGGATCAAGTAAGGAACAGTCAAGGTGGGATTTGAACCCTGGGAACAATCAGAATAATCCCCAGGCAAATCAAACCTGCCCCTTTGAAGACAGGACAAGAGGGAAGTGGATTTGGAGAGAAGACTGGATTTCGGGAGGGCTCTCCTGGGGTTATTTTGACCTTGTCCGTGATGCCAGCAAAATGCAGTATAAGCTAAATAAGTCTTGAGGGTTTTTAGGCACTTCAAAATCAGCCCAATTTCAGCCTAAATTTCAGGGCTTTATAATTTAGTTATTGGAAAACCAGAGTTCTGCTACAATCAGTATTTCTCTTGCAGTCTGCTTGTGTTAAAATATGAAGCAAGAAAGCGATACTGTTATTACCATCTTTTCTTCAAAATATTTAATAGTTCGTAGACTATGGTGAAGTAAAGCTTTAAAGTAACCTCAGTAGCTACTCAGTGGGAAGAGAGTTGTGAAATGCTTTGCAACATCAGGCCTTATGTTTGAAAATACTCAGTTTCACACAAACCCAAGACATGTAATGGATTTTAAAAGTAAAAAAAAAAAAAAAGTAAAAAGCTGTAAGAAAACTATTTCATCTCAAGTTTTGTATGTGGAGTTGTACAAGGAGCAGTATTCTCAGGCATAGTTCTGATGTTTTTTTAACAGTATCAGATGCTTAATTCCAAGATGAAGCATTGCCAAATCCTTGAGTTTTAATGCTGATGTTGATAAATAATGTACAGTTTTTGGGTAACCATACAGGTACAAATTTGTGGGTTAGACCAAAAAAACAAGGTCAGCACACTGACAGAAATTGATTCAAAGGTAGATGCTCTAATAGTTGTGCTCTTGTTCCAGTCTTTCAGTCTGAAAGGAAAGCTCAGAGCCCTTTTGATTTGAAGCAAAGATTTATGGTTAATTATAGCATTTCCCATGATTATATGTTTGTGCTTCAGTAACTGCTAGATGAGGAGGAAAGTTGAAACAATTTTAGGGCTAGTATGTTGCTCTACCAAAAGATATGCACTCAGATATCTCAGCATGGGTCTTTCCTTATTTCTTTATAAAGAAAAATACATGGCAAAAGTTACACCCTGCTAGTCATTGGGAAAGCTGGCAGGAGATGGTGATTTCCTCCAGGGCTTCTGTCCCTCAGCTTTTCTTCTATAGACAAGCCATTCCCACTCAACATTCCCATCTGAAAAACAGCAGTGAAAATTGATCTGGGATTAACAGTGAGTTCCACTCACCCAGACCATCAGTTCTGCAGAGATAAGACAAAATATTTTTACCATCAAGAGTGTGTAGATTTGGTTATGATAATACAGTCAGATGTCCAAAATTCTGCTGCTGTATGTCATAGCCTTAGAATGGTTTGAGTTGGAAGGGACATTTAAAGGTCAGACAGTCCAACCTCCCTTCGATGAACGGGGACATCTTCAACTAGATGAGGGTATTCAGAGCCCCAGTCTTGGCTTTTATGGTAATTCTGCAGTATCTGCAAAATGTGTGATTGCACATTGCACAATAAGTAGAATGTTAGTAAGTTCCAATCCTTGTTTCATAATCTGCATCATAGTTGCCTGAGAGGCTATATTTAAAAGGAAGCTTTGCTTACTTTCTTAGCTGAAATCTCCTATAAACAATGTATTTTTCTTTTACGTTTACTCACAAGGAGAATATTAAAATATAAATTATTGTGCCAGACGTTCAAAGGCTTTTTATAGCCCCAGCTACTACTTTCATGACCATAGAAACATTGCTTTTGTTTCAGTAGAAAAGCTAAAGTGAACCTTAATGAACAGAAAACTAAAGAACACATCAGATTTTAGGTATGAGGTAAGTATAGCTATAGGTGTGCAGGAGATACAGCAATACAAGTATACTCTGAAGGTATTCAGTAACTAAATTAGAACATTATGAACACAGAATCACTTGTTTTGGTGGAATGCTTGCTAAGTCAAAAGGAAAGGGAAATGTACCAAAATTACAGATTTTATATATATTAAAAAAAAGCAAAAACTTCAAGGTGAAAGGAAAATGAGAGCAACTTACTCCAAACCTTTGAAACATCCAGAATGTTTTATTAAAAGTACATACTAATATGTAGGTAATGTAGTTTTTCAGCAGCATACATTAACCTGCACTTAGGTAGTAGTTCTCCCAGTCTCAAAGACGGCTGAAAATTGCTCAGCCTAGTGGGGGAAAAAGCCCATTCACTCCTCTGGGAATCTCCATCTGGAAGTGAAAGCAGGGGGGGAGCACAATGCAAAGAAAGGAGTAGTTTAAAGAGCACACAAGCAATGTTCATTAAGCCACTTGCACCAGAAGGGAGGTATAGAAACCGAGTTCTCTGCTATAACTAACCAGAAATGAGATTTCAGGGGCTACTGCAAGCGTGTGATCAGCTCCCTCAGGAGAGGAACAGTTTTTCCCTCACCACCAAAGCTGAACGAGCAAGGTGAGGGGTGTTTCACATTCACACCCAGAAGAGCCAGTGCAGTGACTGGGATAGGCTTCCACAATTAATACAGGACAGGCGTTGATTTCATACATGCTCTGAGCACCTAAGAAACATTGGTGATAAAATAAATTATGGTGATTTTACGGACCAAATTCTCTATTGGAGCAAGGCAGGGAATTAACCAACTTAGGATCCAGTTTATCAAACATAAATTTAAGTCAGAACTCCCTGTATTGGCAATGTAGAAAAAATAATTTTTGGTGTATAATTTGTCCTGAAGCACATGTCAGGCACAGGTGCCCTGTTCTCTGGAAGTACTTTTTTCCCTCCACTAGCTCCTAAGGGAATTCCTAAGGGAATCTTGATATCTAGCTCAAGCACAAAGGAGATGGGATCAGTCCCATTCCTTATGCCTGGTGTAGAAGGGATATGCTCTTATTAGCTGAGGTCTGGAGGGGAGGGGGAAGTGTTGGTGATGGCAGTCTTTAACCAGGTGGAAATGGTTCAGAATACAGTTTAGACAAGTTACAAGAACATTGTAGTCTAATTAATTCTTCTCCTCTCTGTCTTGGTTGCTCAGAACATTGAAGTTAGTATTTTTCTGTTCCCATATACATCTGATGCATTAAAATCTCACTATGAGATGAAGCCACTCATAACAGTCTGAAATTTTGCTCTTTATATGTGGTCCTCCCTTGATAGTACTCTGACTTTCTGGACTTGCATTAGGCTCCAAAACAGGCTGTGGAGTAAGACCTTAGTCATTTTTGTTGCTGGCGAAAGATTGCTGGGCACCTTCACATGGAACTGCAAAACAGGATACAAAAAGCAAAGAGATTTATTTTAGGCTGACTTTAAAAAGAACCAAGTACTATTTTTAGTATGTTTACTACTCAAAGGGATTTTCTGTTGTCTCAAACCCAGACCACTGAGGTTTACCACTGCTTGTATAACATTTTTTCAATACTGATGTTCCCTTTTAAGTAATTGGTATGTGGCTTCATATGGCTCCAGAAACCCTCCTCTATCCATGAAGCCTGGAGATGGAGGATTTACCCCACCGTGGGGTGGGAGAGGGTGCAGTTTCTGGCTTTGGCTTTGAGTTCGGTGATGCGGGTGGGGTTCCTGTTGGCTTCGGTCTGTCTCAGAGTCAGACTCAGGACTGTTTTGGTTTCGCTGAAGCCTACTTAGTTTCCTGGTAAGAATACATTTCTAAATATAGCTCCTTACTTCGGATGCAGGAATGTTTACGCGTGCGAAGTCCGGCAAGGTAAACACTTCAAAAAAATTTTTGGGTCAGTATCTTTTTAGTGGAAATGAATCTTGAAGTATATTTGGCATCATCTTGGCATGCTGGAGCTAAGTACAGGGACTGTCTTCCTTTTCTGGTGTCTGTTATTTCTAATTTTATTTTCCTGTGGTAAGGGGTGATTTAGTGATCCTTCGTGATAGGTGTGTCAGTCAGAGCAGACGTTGCAAGCCTTGTGAATTTTGCATTCACCTTTTAAATAATACAGCCCTGAATTAATCTGTTGACAGAAGCTGGGCAATTTAAAAGTACATTTGCAAGTATGCAATGGTATTATGACAGAGGGCTGTGCCAGAAAAAATACAAGCTCTTACTATGCTGTTACAGTTGCTTAAGAACACATTAAATGCATAGTTTTCACTCTCTCTTGCTCTCTCTCTTTCAAAGAATGTATTGTGAAGTACATTTATTTAGGACTGTGCCATCACATTAATTCATCTTTGATTCTACTGATGTATTTCTTTTATAATCCCTCTTGTGTATTTGTAATAAGCTCTGACTTGATATTTGACAGGTAATTTTGTTCATGTAAATCTGATTTCAAAGCTATTTATTAGAGTGGGTTACTTGAATTCTTTAAGCAGGAAGATGCGTTTCTGAACAGGCTGTTATTTTCTGGCAGGTTGCAATCATCTGATCAGCTGGTACTACTGTACCTTTGAAGAGTAGTGAGGACTGCTCTTTGCCAGTCATACTGAAAAAATTGTGCCTTATCACATTTTGTGGTATTTTCTGCCTACTTTTGTGTAAAGGAATAATCTAATTTTGGTACAAAAATGGAGGGAAAAAGAAAATCTTTAGAATACATTGATGCCTTTTTAAAAATCAGTGACCCTTCAGCAAGCTCCCTACACAGAACACATTAGTGAAAGAAAACATTTGAACATTACCTAAAGGAAGAATACAGTCATCTTTGGGACACTGCCTCACTTCTCCTGTCTGTGCTGAGATGTGGATTTCAGCTGAATCCCCAAGAAGCGTGAATTGAGAGTACTGCTTTTTGGTTCATGATGGTTTAATGATGCCTTTTCTACTGTAGAATCAGGGAGTTTCAGCACAGAGGCCCAATATTTAGTCTTGTCTTTAGGGCTTTGGTTTCTCCACTGTGGCAGATAGGCAGAGTTTTTATTGAGTCTGGGCCTAAATTATGAGATTCAAGGAGAGCAATGACAGTGGGAAAGGCAAGACCAAAGCAACAAGTTGCACTTGGCAAAGAGAAAGGTAGAAATATTGCCAGGAAGATGGAGCTCTCCCTCCTTGGAGACCAGCAAGTGCCTGTTTCCCTGATTTCTGCAACAAGGTCATGAGCACTGTGAGCAGCGGGGCAGCAGCTACTGTTGTCTTGAATGGAGAAGAGAGACAACTCCCTGCCTGCAGATAACTCAAAGCAGTTTAAGTGTTCCCCCCAGCAGGAAACACACAGCCTTGGGCTTCCTCCGAGACTCTCACCTCGCAGGGGTCCTACCCCAGCACAAGGAGCCGCAGCCACAGGGATGGGTGTGCAAGGAAACACCACCAGAGACAGCCAGGGCTGTGGTGTGAGCACATACCCACACTCTTTAGCTCTAAGCATCCTCACGAGAGATCCAAAGTCTGGGATTACTGCGATCCCCATTTTCTAGCAACCCGAGTGACTGGCGCACAGACAGAGGGTCAGCACTGGAGCAGTGATTTCATCCTGCACTCTCTTAGTCCTTCACACCAGTGCCCTGACCCACACGCCATCCTGTGGCCTTGCACTGACCTGTTTATCTTCATAGAGTCATATAATCATAGAGCAGGGAATTGGAAAGGACCTTAAAGATCATCCAGTTCCAACCCTCTGCCATGGACAGGGACACCTCCCACTATCCCAGGTTGCTCAGAGCCCCATCCAACCTGGCCTTGGACACTTCCAGGGATGGGGCAG
>JAWMRA010000041.1:63124578-63192454 GCA_035584735.1 Pseudotriccus pelzelni
GCTTCTCTGGGCAACCTGTGCCAGGGCCTCCCCACCCTCACAGGGAAGAATTTCTTCCTAATATCCAATCTAAACCTACTCTCAGTTTAAAACCATTCCCCCTTGTCCTGTCACTCCAGGCCCTTGGAAATAATCTCTTTCTATCTTCCTTGTAGACTCCCTTCAGGTACTGAAGGCCACAATTAAGTCACCCCAAAGCTTCTCTTCTCCAGGCTGAACAATCCCAGCTCTCCCAGTCTTCCCTCACAGCAGAGCACTCCCAAGTCCTTGTCCCCAGGGCTGTTCCATCTGTTCATCCCCAGTCTGGGTTGATACCAGGGGTTGCCCCTACCCGGGTGCAGCACCTTGCACTTGTCGTTATTAAACCTCATGAGATTGCCATGGTGCTTTTGTTCTTTTTGTTTGTTTGTTTTATTCCTTCCATAATAAATGTATCCATTTTTACTAGTTTCCAGTTGCCGAAGCAGTGAGTGTTACTGGTATTCATCTCCTGAGAAAACAAAGTGATGTAGCAAAGGAGGAAAAAAATTAGGTGAGGTACAATTTTGTAGTTCAGGCTTTCCAAGTAAGAGATTAAAAATTCTTGTACATGTGTTCAGTGTATATCCCTGGCTAAAAATGTATATCTCCAGGTGAGTTCCATGGAAGCAGGTGCTTCTTCAGGAACAGACTTCAGCCGTAAATAATATAGTGCTGTCTGTGGTCTAACATCGTATATGAAACTTGACTGTCACAAATTTTGATCTGCTTTTGTTGTCTGTAATGACAACATCTCCCTTACACAGAGGTCAGAAGGAACTTACTGTTTCCTGTAGTGTGTTCCTTTGTTGTGCTTCAGTGGTACATCAGAGCCCCAGTTATGCAGCAAGACACTCCACTAACATGGAAATGCAAAAAGAGGTAGAGTCATCCTGTGCCGTCCTTACTCATGCTGAAGGTCCCTGTTCTCTCTGAGGGGTCCCACAGAGGGACCCTCTGTTCCCATAAAGAGCTGAGAAGCTGAGCAGCACCAGAAGCGGGCAGATGTGGGGGCGGACAGTGTGTGTCTGAGACTTTGTCCAATGCTCTAGAAAGTCTTGTTAATTGGAGATCCTGGAAAGAAATCTGGCATTTGTGTCATGCTGCTTGTTTGTGGTGAGTCATGGGGCTGGGAAGTCACAGATGAGCCTTGCCAAGTGTGGGCAGTCAGGGAAGCTCTGGATGAACTGGACTGCCTAGGAAATACAGGCCAGCAGTGCTCCCTCTCTCCATAAACCACAAATTCTCATGAGCTTATTTAGGTGACATCCCAGGTGATCAGCTGCACAGACATTACTCCAGTTTGGTGAATATCCTTCTCACAAATAGATGGTCTACACCAGAAGCCCGAAAGGTGAGAGGGCTACCACTGCTTGAACTCCTGTTTCTTCCTCCTCTTTCCTGCTAAGCCTGCTTTCCTGGCCAGTTAGGGAGTTTTGGGGGAAATTGGCGAGAGTTGGTGACAAAGTGCACGGCATCGTCCTATGAGCACTCTGGAAGGAAGTGTAATATTGGAAATAAAAATAGAACAATTGATTTGTGAGCTGAGCTCTACATTGACACAAAAAGGGTCATTGAAAGGGCTTTGCAAAAAGTAAAGAAGGATATTTGAGAAAGTGCCGAAGTTGCAGAAATCTTGAACAATGGGAGTTTTACCGAAATGTGCTTAACTGAGCCTCTTGAATCATACACAGCATCGTGACAATGCATGTCATCTGTTGACATACAGAGAAAAATTGAAACACATTCAAGCTGGAGCTATTTTAGGCTGTTTGTTATAAGCCCTCTGCTTGGCACAGGCTATGTGTTTGAATCACTGTAGACGGCCTGCTTCCCCAGTCAAGTAGCCGTGGGTTTGGCAATGACCTCCCTCCCACAGGGAGATAAGGCAGTTTGTACCATGTCAATGACCAGAGGCAGCCACAAAACATTAGGCAGGCTCCTGACTGTCGAGAAGTTGAAACTGCTTGAAAACAGCAGGGTCAGTCTGCTCTCAGACACACTGGTATTATCTCATTAGCGGTGGCATTTACTGCACAGCACAAGGACTAGAAAAGGGAGCTGTTAAAAAAAAAAAAAAAAGGGCAATCAAATAACATAAGAAATTGTTAGGAAGAGGGAATGTTATTCACATGTGGGCTTTTTCTTTATTAAAGAAAGTAGTAGTTACAGTGAATCATACACAGGCACCACATTATCACTTCCCTATCTTACGTCCCAATAACATTCTCCTTCCAGCTGTCAGGCAAAGAAGACATTTTACCTGAAGCTTGTTTGTAAAGCTTCTTTTTTATTTTTTCTTTTTTTTTTTTCTGTTTGTTGACAACTGAAGAAATACAGTCTTGTTTATAAGGTTCAGGTTTGGGAATGGAAAGCAGGCTCTGCTGTGGAGATCTTCTCCCCTCTCTCCATATTCACCTTCTCCTTAGACCCATTGGATGGTTTTGCTGTCAGCTTCTCTACTGCCAACCGTAATGTCATAAACTGAGCTTTGACTTCACTGTGGCATTACAGCATAAAAATTCAAGAGAAGGCCAACCGGGAGGACAAAAATACTGGACGATAAACTCTTGGGATTAGAAATAGCCTTTCTGTTCTTTAACGGTGCAGCACACAGCCCAGTGGCTGCAGGATGGTGCCCCCCAGCCATAAGCACATGAGTGGCACGTCCCCAGGGGCCAGCAGGAGTGGTGAGGGATGTGGGAAGTGCACAGGAAGCTGTTCCCTTCAGCAGCACTGTGATATGTCCGGCAGATATATTTCCACCAGACTGTAAACAGAGTCACAAACACGTGAACGTTTGAGATGTTTTCACGACAGGACCTCAAAATAGAGCTGCTTCACACTGTCCCCATACTTCAGGATGGACTTGGACTTGCAGCAACCCCAAGCTTGTAGTGGCCACATGTGTGCCTGGCCCTGCCAGTTGTGGGCACATGTGGTTCTCACAGGCTCGGGGAGCAAATGTCAGATGAAGGCTTTGCAGCGTCAGAATTTTTATTCCCACCAAAAGTGTGTATTGGGATACTTCCTCAGAAGTTAATCCTTCTTTTAATTATTGTACGTACTCTCTGCTTTCGTGGTACTCTGGGTTGTGACCAGAGAATCAATGTCACGCAAATAATCTGCTAAGAAAGTTATCAAAAGTGCCCTCCTGTAAAAAGTAAGTACAGGTTGATATCGGAGGCAGAGAAGCTCTCAAGAGAGAAGATAAACCTGTAAGGAACCAGAGACTGAAGTATGTAGTGGAAGAAAGCTGTAGAAGAGTCTTTAAACTTCTGTTTGTATGCACGTGTTGCAGCCGTATCATGGGGGATTTGTTTTTTTAAAAACCCACTATACAGGAAGATCTGTATTTTAAAAAACAGAAAAAACTCAGGTTTCCAGAACACAAAGTAGTTTTTGATGTGGTTTCCTCAGATGTGTGTGTTATTTGGTAGATAACATAAAATCTGTGCACTCGCTCTGAGGGATTTTCTGTCTGAGCTGTGTTGGTGGATTGTACTTTCTCAGGCAGAACAAATTATGATTTACTTTCTTGCTTGAGTACAGGTGTAGTTCTGGCTCACATAAGTTCATATATACGAGTGCTAAAATTATGGTTTCCAAAAAATGTAAAGGGGAAAAAACCCTGCTCAGAATTTCTTGACTGTTTTGCTCAGGTAGTTTTCAGAAATCAAACTGAGAGAGGAGTATGCAGAGAACCAAAAGAACATGTTGAAAGTGCAAATGCACACAGATACAAAAATATTCTGGGGCAAGCTCACTGTTATGGGAATCTAAAAAAAGACACTGAGTTAATGATTTGCACTTGTTAGAATGGGAGTTTATGCAATTAAATTGTCCAGACAACTTTTTTTTTTCCCCTCCCAAAATTGCCAAGTTCATAAGTTTATTAGATTGACTTTTCAAAAAATGCAAAACAGTTCCTTTAGGCTGCATCCAAATCTGTGATCTACTGTGAGTTGTTACATTAGAATAACCTTTCAAATTATAGGGCCCCTACTGTGTTTGTTGTCAGACAGACACGCTGCTTTATAGCGCAGGAGGATTTTGTTTCAGACAAACTAAAAGGGCTTCTAATTTAATAGAAACAGTACAGGCCAAGTTGTGAGCAAAGAAATGTATATTGAAAAAAGAACAGGACAGGAACTATGCTGAATAACACAGTTGCAATTCAGTAGCAACAATAAAGGTTTCCAGTATCTTTTGACTAAGGTGTGCGTTTGGTTAAAACCTGGTAGGGCAAAAGTTACCTTTCAGATTTTGTCCTGACAGCCAGAAGGAAGATTTATGGTATGAAAAAGTAATGCAAGTTACGTCATATAATTTTTTTTTTTCCAAAAGTATTACCCTCTCTGTCTCTGAAATTATATTGGTAAAATATAAGTTGTGTGTATTTTGCTTCTGTTTTCTACAATGGACTGTATTTGAGTAGATGTTTATAGTGTAATTAAGGTCTTGTTTTTTGCGCAAGGTCAGAAATATAAGTGTACAGAAAGCTGAGTATGAACTTACTGGGAAAATAACTTCTTAAATGCTTTCAGAACTGATATCCTTATGAAGCATATTGTTACTTTGGCCTCTGCACAAATGAATTTCTCTTTTCTCCTCTATTTATTTGTCATTTGTTTTCTCTGCCCAGGATGTGTTTACGTTAGGTGGCCATTCTTGGATCAGTAAATGAAGTGAATTCAGTGAGGCTTTTTAAAAAATCACCACTCAAGAAAGCCTCCTGAATATAATCAGCAGTGTATCAGCTCTTAGTAATTAGAGATGTCTGCAGTTAGTTTGCACGAAGGCTGCATGTCTGTTGTTCTCAGGTATTCCTATGCATACCTGGTGAAATACCACCAGGTAAAAAATATAACAGGATAAAAAAGCCATGAAGACTTGCATGAGAAGGCATACAAGAGAGGAATGTCGGGGGGTTTTCCTACTCTTGAGTAGCAATTTCTTTATATAGGTTGGTTTTATTTGTTATCATATGCCATATTTAGCTCACTGATAAATTCATTCAGAGTGCCCCGATTTTCCTGTATTATTTCTTTGTGAATGAAATTACAGCCTGGCACAGATAGCAGTGTCACTGCATGAGTCTGTGTGTTAAACTGCCTCCAAACAGACCTGTAAAGACAGTTAAAATAAGTTGTTTATAGGTGAGACTAAGAGTAATTTGATTGATTGTTCTTCACAATACTGCAAAGGGATGCTTAGAGTGGTGAAAGAGTCTCAGCCTGTCTGGCAAATATCCTGCAATTTTAATTGTGCTCAGACAGGAAAAAATAGAAGGCATTTGCTGCAGCTAAGTGAACAATCCAAAGTGGACAATGTATTTAACACATTAAGATTAGGAGTCTGGGCTACATCAGAGTCTTAAGAGCTCTACTCAGGACAGCTCCAAGAACAGAGACAAAAGTAGGATTAAGCAACCCTCACCAGTCCTTCCCTCAGTCCTTGGCTTTTTTTCGCATTGAACATCAGTATGGGTGAGACTTTTGCACAAGTAACATGATGGAGGTGTGGAAACAGCTGTGTGGCATTCAGGCTACCTGGGAATAATCCCAAAAGCCTCCGAGACTGAATCTTGTAACTGTAGTTCCTTCCTAGCATTGCAGTGAACTTCTCTGATCTTCTTTTACTTGTGCAATATCTCTGAGTAAACAGAGATTTATTTATATATATATATATAGCCAGTCTTGTGATTTACCCTTTGCTTTTAGAACTGTTTACTGTGTGAGCTGACCCCAAATAGCTCTTTTTTAAATTGGTATTTGTTAGTGGAATCGTCTGGCGCTGTTTCCATTCCTTAGGGTGAGAGTAGAAGTACACATAGAACAAATTGTCAAGTGCATTTCAAATTTGTTTTTCTGTCATTTGTGGTGCTACTGCAATGCTGGAAATGAAGAAAGAAACATAAACATTTTTTGTACAAATGTTCCTGCATTTATGTTGTTTCATCTCGCTGACACAAATACAGCAGTTGAAGAGTTGCAAGGGAAAAGAGAGGTAGGAGTCAGTTGTTCCTCAGGAAGAGCGAGGTGTAGCTTGCTGTTATGCTGCTCTTGTTTGACTTCCACTGTTACTAATCCACTCCAAGACCAGAAAAAGGATATCAATGCCCATGTCCCTGAAAATACCATTTACAGTTTTGGTTTTCATTCCCATTCACTCGCACTTCAAGAAGACAAAGGAGCCATGAAGACTGAAATTCCTTAGAAGAAACTGTTTTATTTTTGCAGCTTATTATTTTGACATTTCTATGTTGGAATTCCTTGACTGGAAGAAACATGTTCTAAAAATCAGACATCACGCAGAGGCACAAAAACTGCTGCTCACTCTGAAAACTAAACTCTGGAGCGTCTCTGAAAGAGCAGTTAGATCAGAACCAGAGTTTAATGTGGCATTGGGAATCAAGCTGCTTTCTAATATGAGCTATGACATGAAGGTAGTTCTAGATACTCACTAGTGAAATACTGTTAATAAATGATAAAATAATAGTTTATCTGATTTCCCCTTATATCCATAATACCCAGACTACTTATTTTTAATGTGGGTTGAGAGAACAGGGTTTTTTTGCTTAAAGCTTATTATTATATTTTATTATAAATCACAAGGAATTAGGGTGGATTCTGGTTGTCTGAAATACATATGTATAAGTAAGCAGCAAAGTACAAATTAATTGCCATATATTACAGAGGAGGAGTAGGAAGGCAGTGCTCCTCGGCAAATTTATTTAATTTATTTGCTCCTCGGCAACATTTATCATTTAAACTTCATAGATAGGTGTATAAGTATGTTCACAGGATATCAATAACAGAAAAACCTACCCTCAGGCATGAGCTGGATATAATATACCCTGTTGTCTGCTATTAATAATAATAATAATAATGTTTCAGAGTTAGAAAAGGTACAAAATAGAACAGCCAAAACAGCCTGTGACAGGGAGATGGGAAATGAATGATCAAGAAAGGTTAGCCAGAATTAGGCAGATTGATAATAGGAGACTCTCAAGGGATAGGCTGAAGACAATACTGAAATGAAAGGAACAAAGAGAGTGAATTACATTAATCTTTTTAAGATAGTCACTAATTTGAAGAGTCTGGGATCTAGTATAGCAAGGGGGTAACTCAGAAATGATAAGTATTTCCGGCACATTTGTTTAGTGTTGTTGAAATATTGAACAAATAGCTGAAGTCAAGAGCAACAAGTCAGGGGTTTAAAAGGAGCTCGTTTGTTTTCTTTTTGTGAAGGATTTTTGAGATTACATTAGCTACATATTTGAACTTACAATGATAAGTTCTAGGGTGATTTGTATTTATTGGGGTTATAAGGGCAGGGCTCAGTGGACCATATGGTATTTTTACAGTGCTGTTTCCATAACAAAAATGGCAGAAAACTGTATTAACTTTTCACAGATTGATAGAGAAACAAACTGTCTAAATAGATGTGTTTTTTTAAGGAAGGGTTTAAAAAGGACCTGGGGTGGGGGAAATCCTTGCAGGTTTTCTAAGCAAAGTGTACCTATAGGTTTAAAGTTTTAATTTGAGTCTTTATTTCCATTCTCATACGAAGTAGCTGAGAAAGGAAGAAATTTGAATGAAAAATACAAGAATCAAGAAGGAAGGAGAATAAAGACAGAATGTGAAACAATGCAGAGAGACCTCTGGGGGGGGAAAGGGAAAAAAAAAAAAAAGGGAGAGAAAAAATCTGACTTCCAGGTAGTTTCTACAGGGCAGGATGGGAGACAATCCGTGGCTCACTCCACCTTGACAGACAAGTCTTCATGTCTTCAGTTAAAATTTCTTTTCCAACTGAATTCTCTTTCTTCCTGGGTACTGTAATTTGAATGGAATATTTCCAACTTAATTCTCCAGAGCTGGCATAAAGACATGCATTTGCTTCTAAAAATAAAACAAAATTTTAAAAAGCAAGTACTGTGATAAAATCAGATTGAGTGACTTAATGTAAGTGAACAGCAATTTAATTGTGATTTATTGGAAGCATTGTTTTTCTGTTATTACAACACAACATTTTGTGTCTGTAAACCACTGATTACTAGAAGGTGGGAGAGAACAGCAGGGGAAAAGATCATTTTTATCTTCTTCTACACTTTCCCCTATTAATCATGGTAACAGACAGGATACTGGATTACATGGAGCATATGCTTGGCCCAGAATGGCCAGTTCTATAATGTATAGTTTTATGAAGTGACAAATTCTGGAACGAAAGTTCCAGTGTGTTTTTTTGTAATAACTGGGAGTTTTAACATGTTTTTTCAGTTATAGTAATTATTCCAATGCGGAAAATTGAACAAATGAAAACGAGAAATGCAGAAAGTTGGTTTTACATGAAAAATGGCTAAGATGAGTTTCGTATTGAGAGTTCACATTAAGTCCTGCCTATATTACAGAAGAGACTTGCTTAATTTTCATACCTGAGGTTTGTTAACTAATATGAGCTAAATTCCTCACTCAGACAAAGCAAACTGTGTTTTTTGGTTAGCTCATCAAAGTGAACATGAGGAGATGGAGGGAAACTGTCACAACTCATAGTAATATTATTGTTGTTTAAACACATTTCATAATATGTGAGAGTGT
Organism: Pseudotriccus pelzelni; assembly: GCA_035584735.1. Classification (NCBI taxonomy): domain Eukaryota; kingdom Metazoa; phylum Chordata; class Aves; order Passeriformes; family Tyrannidae; genus Pseudotriccus; species Pseudotriccus pelzelni. Next base: position 63,133,197 of record JAWMRA010000041.1, read on the forward strand.
CTAAGCCAGGGAAGACATAAAGTAGTAATTAACAGCAACTATGGCATATTGACATCATTAGTCTTACAATTTCAGGATCTGTATTCCAAGTCATATGTCAGAAAAAAAGGAAATTTATTGAAATTGAAATTTCCCTCTGACATTTATCTATGGCTGCCCAGTACCCTAAAATGGTCTTCCAGATAAAACCTGCGCTGACTCCAGGGGCCCCAGACATCCTAGCCCAGCCCCAGCTACCCATTGGGATGCCTGTAATGTGGTGGCAAGCCACCAAACAAGGGTAGCCTGAATTCAGATCGCCCACAGACCTTATCCATCTTTGTGAGAGGCCCCAGAAGGACCTCCACAGTCACCCAGCCCTTCAGTGGCCCCAGTAGCTTTCCATCTTCTGTACTTCAGTACGTCTGTCTTCAGTACTGCATCACCCTAAAGCTGTGCTTCACCAGCAGATCGTGTCCTCGAGTGAGGTTGGACTCACACATGGATATGGGTCTGCCCTTGATAAAGAATGTGGATGGCAGGCTCCATAATGTCAGGCAGCATAATAGGAGAGTCAACACCTTGAATGTGAGTACAATAGTTTTCTGGTTCACCTGTCATAAATATGTTATCAGAAGGAAATTCAAACTGCTCAAAACCTCTCCTCTGTCAGGCCAGCTGTCCTTGGTTGTGTTAACTGAGTTTGTTACCTAGAGTTTTTGGTCGCAGTTATTAAAGGCAAAGGCACAAACAAGTGTTTCTGTGAAATGGCTGCATTGTAGGCACAGGCAGAATAGTAATTCATCAGGCCAAAGGCCATGTGAATATTCATGTCCCAGAAATACACTGCTGAGAGAGGAAAAAAAAGTCATAAAATGCAGGGCCACACTTTGAGGCTTTCCCAGCTATCAGGGATTAAGTGTAATATCAAGTAGCAACCAGTGAGAATGCTCCATCTGTGACTCAGGAGCTGAGATCATCATAGTCATGACAAAGTCATCACTGCCCACCAAAGCCCACCCTTACACAAGGCTTGCACAAGCTGCTCTCTGGACCTTCTTGGTCATGTTCTGCAATGTGCTTCAGTGTGCTTTGGATTGGGGCTTACAGATCAGGTTTCTCAGAGGGCTTTTTGGCACCTACTTTCCAATGTAATAAGGGAGTCCCTATTGATATTCTTAAGTAAGAACTTAAAAAGTGTCCCTCTGTTGCAAACCTTCGTACATGTTCTGAAGTGCCTGTGACAACAGGACTGATGAAATTCAGAGCAGACTCTGGGGGAGCAGGTTAATTACTGCAGGTCAGCTTTGTACCTGAGATGTCCAGCAGAACAGAGTGCTTGTCTTCACTAACCCAAGCAGTTCCTTTACCTCCAGGTCAGTCTGACCAAATGCACATTGGCTTCCAAAGGGCCTAAGCATGCAGAGGGCCTTGCCAGTCTCAGGTTAAATCTGCGTGGGCTTGAGAAGAAGCACTTTGCTTTAAGCAGTCATACAATTAAGGCAATGAGCTGGTGATGAGTAGAAATGAGTTCAGTTTCTGTATGAGAACGATCACCCCTAACAAGCCGTTGATTCTCACTGCACATCAAATCCGTGTTATTAACGTTGGGAATAATACATCTTTTCTCCCGTCCCTGGTGTCTGATTTTTAAATCGACTGTAAGCCCTTACTAAATGCATTCACGTAATCAATCCACTGAGATCAAGCCACAGAAATTCGTCCAAACACCTTCATAGACAGACAAAAAGGCTGAAATCTTACACACACTCACACTCCAGCACATCTGTCTCCTGTTGCAGCCTCTGTGTGCTGTGCTGCCCCAGCTCTCAGCACACAAGAGAGTGACCCCAGGTAAGTACTGATTGGCATTAACCTGTTCACCCTCCCTGTCCAGTCAGCAGCACGATTTTTAACATCTGATCCCCTCACTTGTTGTTCCAGTTTACATTAAGAAAGGTTTGAACTCCTCTCATGGGCAAAGCCCACCAAATCTGGGGATCTTCACTCTGCTCCTGGAGGGGAACCAGGGCTGCCCTTGGCAGTGCAGCCCCTGGTGTCAGGCCCTCCAGTTTTGGGAAGGGGCCATGCGTTTGTGAGAGGAGACCGCTCCAGACCTGCCTTCTCAGCACAAGGCACCTCGCTGATGCAGCAAGCAGGTGGCTGTTCCTTCCAGTGCTCATGTGACAGAAACCAGGCAGCGGGCTGGGTGACCACAAGGCAGAGCAAATTCTTGTGCCCGAGAATAACCAGAAGGCAAACTGCAGAGAGGGAGGGGCGCTGAGGGAAGGGCGTGCTTTCTGGTCGGTGGCAATTCATCCAGAATCCCTTCAGAGATGCGAAAGAAACAGCCCTGCCCCCACTTCACCTCCTAATAATTTGATGTTGTCTGTGTTTGTTGGCAGCTAGGAGGCTCTTTTTTTAACCTTAGCAAGAAAAGGAAGGTAGAATTTAAGCACAATCTTATTGCGAAACATGTATTTCTTCTTTTTCTTTCCTCCTCCCACCACCCCGCCAACAAATCCCCAAGGTCAACGTTGTAATAAACAGCAGGAAAGGCCCAATTTTCTGCACCTGTGGCCTTGTTTGTCTATATATTTCTATAGGTGAATGGGCACTGGGGACACAGAAAGGAAGTGAATTCAATGGATTGGTTTAAAAAACTCAGCATGGTAATCAGCAGGCACTCAGGTGAAATAGCTTTAAAACCCTGTTAAAATAGACCCAGAGTGAAACAGGGTGTGTAGCTACAGTGCATGCAGCTTGGGGTTTTTTTTGATTATAAAAACGTGGCATTGTTAAAAATCAGCCTCTAGTCAAGTAGTTTGTTATTCAGGAACAAACCCCTGTACCTAAAATCTCTTACGGAGAGCAGAAGAATGATCTTGGGTTTAATCTCCTTTTTCATTTCATAAATGAAAATCTAGTGCTGACAAAAGGTACTAGACTAGCAGCCACAGAAAATGAGGCACTGATTTGGTTTTTTTTGTTAAGAAATAGAGTGGACTCAGGCACTATGAGCTTCCCCACCTGCTCTTCTTCCTGCAGGGAAGGCTGCGTGGGATGTGTCCAGTGCCTGGCCTCGGTGGTGAGGCAGCCAGGAGGGGTACAGTGTTAGTGCCAGTGGTACTAACAGTGATAACCCACGGGGTAGGAAATGTCAGTAGAACTGAACCCCTGCCCATGATGCAGATTGCTGTCTTGCAGCACCCAAAACCTACACTCTTCCCCTGCCCGGCTCCTTGCTGCAGTCCAAAGCCACGACAAGCAGTAGGTGGCACATTTTCATGCTAAATCCAGAGTGACACTATTCGAACCAGGAGGGCAAAAGCTTTCCAAGCAGGCTGTGTAAGAATCTACAAGAAGGAAGTAAATATTAGTTGCTAACAACCCAGACTGGAGCCCAGGTGGTGTCAGGGGACTGTGATGGCAGTGCAGGCATGGGCTGTTTGCTCAGTGCCTGGCTGATGCAGGCAAAGTCATTGGGGTCTGGGAACCTGGGTTAGCCTAGCAGAGCATATGCCCTGCTAACCTGTTTGAGCTGAGTCATATTCTTCCCTGGGGGAAGATGTTCCTTCTCTGGTGCAAATGTTCCAGAACTGTGTAATACAATTTATCTATTTTTCCCCCCAAAGATACTGTTTTATGTGTGAATGCTTCATGTGCCAAGAGGTGCACAAATTCTCTCACATTTGGACAGATTTATTTTCGGAGTCTTTATTAAATGTCTAAGGGGACCGACTTGTAAAACCCAAATTTGCCAGAATTTATATTCTCCTGGTGTTTCGGTTCCTGGATGGTGGATGTGCTGTGAAAAGAGCAAAGCTCAGGTTGTTACAGCTCCCTAAAGGACTGGGAGAAAAAAGACAGTTAAAAAAGATAAACACCTTTTGGCAAAAGCCAAAGTCTTTGCCTTTATTTGGGTTTACCACTGGGTTATTTCTGGCTCTGTTGTTTATTCAAGTCCCTGCTGAATACTTGTTGTATCCACCCATTTGAATACCTGCTCACTGCTCACACATATCGCGCTGCAGAGGCACAAATTCAGCCCCTGAAGCAGTTGTGGTGTTTAATTTATTTGCAGTGGGGAAAAATTAAACCTGAAATAGAAAAGGGCCTCACTGAATTTTTTTCCTGATGCTACTCTCCTGAGTGAAGCTCCAGCAAGGACGTACACTGTCTGTTTCCCTGTTTTCCCAGAGGAGTGGGGTTGTGAGAAGGGAACCTTTACTACTGAACAACTCCTTTCGAAGGATACTAAGGGTTTAGACAAGATACCATTGTAGCGGGAAAAGAATTTAAAATGGGAAGACCAAGAGCAACTCATTAAAAAAATATCAGGTCAAACCTCAATATAAAGAATTGACAAGAGTCCCAAGTCAGTGTTCAGATGAGATTCAAGGACGTAAGGACAAGTATGAGCTAGTTGCGTGCATAAGTTTATTGCTTTTTGACCAAAATGCAGTTTCATGCACAGCCTTGGTTTAGGTGCAATGCCTCAATAGTTTGGCTGAACACATGCATTCACAGTTGTATATGTGTACTTAATCTCAAATACAAATACTCAACCATGGATATGTTTGTTCAACCCTTTGTTGACTCTGGTGATCAATTTTGAAGCCTAAATGCTGGTTAACAGCACTGTAAATAACTAACTCAGAGGCAGCTGTTTATTTACTCATTGTATTTGTCAAGCATTTTTGTAAAAAACAGACACAGAGGATTAGTTTTGTATTGCTTCCTTGATACTGGAGACAGATACCACTCACCTGAGCTTGTGTTTGGCAGGAACTCTCCTGTCTACTCCAGCTGGTTATTCAAACATTCTGCTCAGATTGAGAATCACCTGTGACCTGTGTCCTCACTAAGGCTCTTTCCCAGACTTAACATGCACCTCTGGACAAATTGCTTCAACTGAAAATGAAGCAATGGTCAGTTGGTCTGCACCTCAGTTTGCCCGCCTGGAGATTGACATGGCCCTTAGTACCCACGTCTAGCTTGTAACTATCTTTAAACTTGCAAAACGTACGATTGCCTACATACTAGTAGTATTGGGGGGTGTGATGTGGCACTCACTGCAGGAGTCATTCAACTGACCAGCAAAAATAAGATAAAACCCAACCAATCAGCTGGCAGAGATCTCTGTTTATGTATTGCCTGCTCTGTTTAACTAGGAGGAGCCTAATAAAATAGTCCTCCACTAATTTTGAAGCCTATTTGACATTTTTCTCTTTACCATCAGACTGCTTGCGTTCATTCACCAAGGCAGACATATCCTCTACCCGTGCTTGTCCCAGATTTCTCTCTAGTGCAGTCAGCTCTAGCAGCACAGAACACCTGTACTATCTCCAGTACTTCAGCAACAGCCAACAATAACAGTAAGCAGCTGGATGTCAGAAAAGGCCAAATCTATCATGGTATGACATGCTGCATTGCCTCTGCAGCCATAAAATTACTGGTGGGTCAGCAGAAACAGCATCCAGAGCTGATCAGAGCTTCTTCTTTGGAAGACGTCTGGGATGGCTTTTGAATTGCTACGTTTTATTGGTATTTATGACTTTGGTTGGTTATTAATAATTCTGCTGGTAAATTTGGGTTGCAGCACATGGAATGACTGTTATGTCACTGTGTTCCTGGAGCATTCTTAGCAAGCCTGTCCCCGGGATTTGCAGACATTAACTATTTAAATCTGTACAGTAGTGGAGGGAAACCGTGGGGACCACTTCACTCATTGCTGATAAGTAGCTGCCAGTGACGTGACTCTACATAGCTGGTTGGCAGTGCATAGCAACACTAATCAATATCTGAAAACAGAATGTTGGTGTATTTCGTCTACCTGCTGAAAAGAGAAAATGCTGTTCTTTAGCCTGGTACAGGGGAAGGGAAATTTTGTCGTACCACCATGAAAGACTTGTGTTTATCCTATTAAAAAAAAAAAAAAAAAAAGAGAGAGAGCGATTAAAAGCTAAACTCAGGTTTTTTTAGTCAAGATTTTTAAAGCCATCTCCAGTCCCCATAGCAATTAATTTCAAATAGTTCAAGGCTATTGATCCAACACTAAATAAGTTAGTCTGGAAGAAAATAATGGAGTGAACTTGCTCCCACTGAAATAATTTTTCTTTTCTTCTGTTGTGTAAATAAAATCAGAGCACATCTAAATTCTAATCTAGTTTAAAAGTCTGCCTAGGCTTAAATACACCCTCATGCCAAGGTTTTCTTTCTCAAATTAGGAGCTTCATAGAAACACAGTTTGATGGTAGACTATTGCTTGTTTTGGGGTCTTCTGGGGGTTGGATTTACAATGCTATTTTCAGTTCCTGCAAATAATTAGGGAAGAAGAAGAGCTATTTAATATGCTGCAGTATCTTTAGACCTTAGCTGGAAAGAGCCTTGGATAAGAAATTCGAGTGCTAAAAATAATGACTTCAGTAGGTGGCACTACTCCCTCTGTGTCACTTCTAAATCAACACCCTACGTGCTGCTCTGGGGCTAAAGAGCTGTAAAGCAGAAACCCCAGTGCGTTGTGGTTACTGAAGACCCTTGCCTACACGTCCCAGCAGTGGGGGTTGCCGGCTCCTAAAGTGCAAAAAAGCACCCTACCCTCCCTCTCCCTGTCTGTGCATGAGGTGTTTTTGCTTGGTAAGTTGATTTGAGAGGGGAGTCCTGAGATTCTGCCCTCAAAGCATCACGTATTTGTGTGGTGCTATTTTCGTAGCTGCTCTGTTCCAGCCCAGAAAGGCTGCAAAATGATAGGTTAAGTATCTCCCTCGCAGGCTCAGTCATCCTTCATCTCCAGCTTGCAAGAAGCATTGTTTACAAGCAAGTTCCAGAAAGGCTCCTTCTCAACACGAAACTAAATAATATTGTTAGAAATATACAGCCTGGTAGTCACAGAGCTCTGCAATAGTGCATAAATACCTGCCATCCGTCCCAAAAAATACATTCATACTGTAACTGAGGTTTAGTCACTTCTCATAGCTGTTAGGCAATATACATTAATACATGCTGGTAGTAATTCTTTTCATGTGGCATCACTTTGCACTGTAAGGTAACATTGGATTAGTTTTTTAGGATAGCTGTAGAAGTAATCCCTCCCCTTCCCCCCCCCCCTTTTTTTTTTCCTCAAACAGTGTATTTGTTTTGCTTGGCTAAGCTGCTCTCTTGCTTTGGTGATAACAAACAAGCACAACTGTAGGGCAAGATTTGTGGAGGATTCCTGACTTCACTGAGCATATTTGAAAGGAGTATCCCCCAAGTCAGATGTCTACATAATATGCCAGTTCTAAGCCGTCTTTTTGGCATCCAGTGGTATTTGTGCCAGCCACAAAAAGCACTTGGACCAGGTGTGTTGTATTTCCTTGTAAAGCAATTGAAGAGGAAGGATACTGTTTAGGAAGTAGCTACAGAGTTTTTCAGTCAGGGAATTTCCAGCTAAAGAGATCCAGCTTGGTTTTAAGCTTGGCCAGATCCTGGCCTTGAATCTAGTTCCACAGGCTTTAACAGAAATCCCTTTTCCTTTTTATTCCCTGTCATTCATCTGGAATGCAAGTTTAATACTAATTTTTTATGTTGGGGCAGCATGAGAAGGCAGTAGTTAGGAGTCAACAGCATCAAAGGAAACTTTCCATAAATCCAGTCTCTCTTTGCCAAGCACTGTTAGGGCCATCTTCTGTCCTTAATATTCTGCCCATGAACATTCCTGTGTATTCACCACATAAGGCTAAGAATAGTTCAGCCATTTAAGGGCCTAAGCTTACAGACAGAGACTGTATGAGCAATGGATTGCTGGACTGGATCGCTGTTAAACATTCTAGCAGTCCATGTTTATCAATAATAAGGTAATAAAAAAACACTATCTCATTGCAACTTTCCTACCTTAGCAAAATATTGGTTCTTTGTCAAGCTGTGCTTGGTTTTCTATGCACAAGGAAACGGTGATTTGTGTAATTACCAACTTTCTGTTAGGCTTGGACAGGACACTTAACCATAAGTCAAATATTTGTGTCTTTTCTTAATCTAGTTTATCCATAGTCAGTCAGTGAATGAGCATACAATGCAATATGATATAATTTAAAAATTCAGTAACACAAGAAATGAATTCATTTAAAAAAATCCCAGATCTCTAAAGGAAAAGTGTAAATCCATTTGTAAGTCCAAGCCTCTAGTAACATGTTAAGATACTAGTTCAATCTTCAGTGCTGTTCTGTCAGATGTCTGGATTCACAGAATTACAGAATGGTGGGGGTTGGAAGGGACCATCATCTAGTCCAGCTACCCTGCTAAAGCAGGTTCTCCTGGAGCAGTTTTCCTGGGGTCACATGCAGGTGCATTTTATATATCTCCAGATAAGGAAACTGCCTCTCTGGGCAGCCTGTTCTAATACTCTGATGCTCTCACAGTAAATAAGTCTTTCCTCAATAAGTAAATAAGTACTTTCCTCACAGTAACTAAGTTTTGCCCCTTGTCCTGTTGCTGGGCTCCACTGAGAAGAGACTGGCTCCTTCCTCTGACCCTTCCCTGCAGACACTGACAGACATTGATAAATTCCCCTGTCACTGTCTCCTCTGGAGGCTGAACATCCCCAGCTCCCTCAGCCTTTCCTTCTCAGAGATGCTTCAGTCCCTTCATCATCTCCACAACCTCTGCTGGACCCACTCCAGGAGCTCCCTGTCTCTTTTTTCGTGAGGTGCCCAGAACAGGACACAGCACTCTGCTGGCTCACGGACACCTTGGTGTTCCCAGGTCCTTTTCCGCAGAGCTGGTCTCAGCCCCGAGCACCTCCAGGTGCATAACAGAAAGCCCTTGAAAACATGCTGTCTGCCTGTCCTATCACCAGGGCACCGTCTTTTCACTGCTGCCATGGAGCTTCAGTCTTATTTTCCAGTAGATGACAGACTATTTCTGCGACACCAAAACTTTTTTGTCCTTTCTGCTTTGCTATTGTGAGGTCTAAAACCACTCCAAAACCGTGAGGTTTAAAAGTGAACTCGGAGGAGGCTGGATAAGGGGAAAGGGCTGGGGAATTACTTTTCTTTCTACAAAGTCTTCTGGTGTTGAAGTGTGCAGAGTTCATGTTGGAAACATTCCTCAGCACTCCTATGTTTATTTGCAAGGAAACAGACTCTTGTACTGGCACCACAGGTGAGGAGGAGAGATGCTGAAAATCATGAATATTTTTAACTTTGCAGCCTGATTATCTTTTTTCCTAAATAAGTACACTTTCATAACTAAGTATAGACAGAAGTACCAAAGTACCACAGAACACTGGTTTTCAGCTTATGATCCGTGGCTCCATAGATGACTTATAAGGTGGCCACAGAAGCTAGTGGTGAATACTAAATATGTAGTCAGGAGGCTTAAATTCTTTGCACAGAAGTCCACACCCATACCAAAAAAAAATAGTGGTCCCTATATTGGCAAAGTTGGAAAACCTTTGCCAAAGGGTTTTTTTTTTTTCTCTGTCCAAAGAAAGACACAGAAATGGAAGAGAATGGAGTCACATCCAAACAAATTGCCAGAGACTCAGTGGTGAAGAGATCGTGGGTGTGTCTTTTGCCAGACTGACCTACAACACAAGTGTCTTTAAATGAGGAAGTCCAAATAGTGGATGCTTTCTAAGGAACAGCCACATGGAGATTTGCAGGGGCTCACTGGTGCTGCTAAAAAAGACAGTTCCTTGGGCAGGGCTTTGCCACAGCTAAATTGCTTCTGGTACGAATGGAAAATAACTTCAGGCTTGCTGTGTTGAGTTCCCTCCAAAGGGAGGCTGGAATAAACTGCTAATTTCTACTGAGTCCAGATGAGGTAAATCTAAGGAAAGGAAGGGCACACCAGGGTGAAAGGAATTTTCAAGAGTTTCAGCAGAGGTAAGAAGCAGAGTAGGAAGCAGGAGTGAGGCAAAATAAAACTGTGCATTAAAATGTATCAGTGGACAATATCTGATAGCTTTCCCCCACCCCAAAGCTGTACTTTGATCTACATCTCAAGCCTTTTTCTTACATCAAATGAGTCAAGAAAGGAGACAAGATGTTTTCCTTAACATAACATACTAAAAACTACTTCAGAAAAAAGCCTTAAAATAAACTTGTTCAACTATTTTAATGACATGCTACTAGTAAATTATTCCTGCTATGTCGTGAAAGAATAAAAAATAAGACAACTGGTGAAAGAGAACTCCCTGGAAAAAAAGTTAAAATGTAATATCTTACTATTTCTTTTGAAGTCAGCACATTTTTAAGTTTTTATTTGGGTGAGAACAGAGCTTTTCATATGACAGGTGGCCCAGCTAAATTTTTCCAGCAGACTGTACTGCTTGTTGTACATTATTTCCAAAGCGAAGAATCTCCTGTTCCTTACCCAGGAAAACAGAAATAAAGGAAAACAGCAGAGAGGAAAACAGGCACTCTCTATGTATCTGTCTTAAACAGGCCTCAAGCTGGGTTAGTGAGAGGCACCTGCAGTTCAGCCTGTAGATGACAGGAAGGACTCTCCTGCATCCTCTCCTCACTGAAAACAAAGCAAATTAGGCACCTAAGTGCTTCAAGTTCTGCAGGATTAATCAGGGTTGGGATGCTCTTATAGTCCTTAATACCCCCAACACATGCGCATGTGGGAGCCTCACGATATGATTGTTACGATATGATATGGGTCCTGCAATACTCCCATGGATCTACGTTTTGTCCAGCAAGCAGCACTATAATTGTGTGTGAATACGTGTGTGAAACGGGGGGGGGGAAAGGTTGAAAAAAATACATCTGAGGTGAACTCCCAAGAGCACTGGTCTCCAGTATAGTTTTCCCTGAGAAGAGACTGTGGTGTCTCACCTTTCTTAGGGTTTAAAGAAGGAGTTCCCTAAGAGCAGAGAGCTCCTTTCCGGGTTTCTGGTCATCTGGAGTTTTGATGTAGATGAAATACTGAATGCTTCTCTCTTTAACTTGATGGGAATGAGGGTGTAAAGAGAGATTGCACGGTCTGATGGAATTCTCTAAAGGAGGCTTGGGGCTCCTTTAGTGCAGTAGCTGGACAGCCAGCCTGAATGATGAGGGCTTGTGCTGCTCTGCTGGTCCATTGATAGGAAGGAACTGGGCGCTTGGGTATGAGAACTTCTCATATGTGGAGCTGGGAGACCAGGCTGGGGAGAAGTACCAAGAGATGTGTAGTTGCTGCTTGGTGGCACCACTGTCCTTCCTGTGCTCTGGCACGGGGGGACTTTTTGTGGCTGTCTCCCTATTTTTTTGGCTCATCTCAGGTTGCCCAGTGTGCAAAAGGTTTTCTTCCAGATCCGTCACAAGCTTCTTGCAGTCCTCTCCTTCACCCGCCTGTCACCCCACGGCATCCCCTGCCGGAGGGAGGCAAAGGAGACACAGGGTGAGGTGGTTTTGCGGGAGGACAGGGCGGCATTTGTGAGAGGTGACAGTTTCTGTGATAGGAGCTGCGAGGGGGGTGCCTTGACAGGGGGCTGTTTACAATGTGATACCTCAGCAGCTGCTTCAGTCATGGCCCTGAGCTGTCAGTGCTTACGGTTTTATGGCACTTTTGCCACCATCTGTCACTCCTTTACTGGCATGGTGTGTGTGTCTTGCCACCTTCCCCCTGCCACCCCTGTGCCCCCCCCTGCTGTGGGCACACACACACTTTGGGGAGCTCAGCCATATGGCACCGAGTGAGCCACGCTGCACGTCCTCTTCCTCTGGGTCCGTCTTGAGGGACTGCAGGGGACAGGGCTTGATAGGATGGCCCAGGTAGCCCAGAGCTGTGGTGTAGGAGTAGAAAGCAGGATATTATCATGCTAACAGTGGGAACTCTGTCCGCATTTCCATCTCTGTGGATGTGTCTGCTGTCCTAGTGTGGGCTGTTGGGCAGTGGAAGATGTTTGGCTTAGTCTGTTGCAAGGAAAAGTAGCCTAAAGGTTGCTCTTTGTTTGTGCTGTATGATAAACGGAGAAAGAATAAAACACACACATGCACATTTTTAAATAAAAGTATTTGTTTATATATACATAGACACACCCCAAGGCTTATTTCAGGCCTTTGCCAAGGAACATATGTTATTTCAGCCTGACACATTTTAATTGCAAGATCCAGGGCAATTTTTTCATTCGTCCAGAACAGGAGAAAGCTCCAAGTGAGCTGTAGCAATCACAATCCCTGTGGCTGTCTTCCATCACTAAGCTGTGTCTGTGCTGCGAGCACACATGGTTTGAAATCAAAGCCTTCCCAAGCTTTGGAGAAGCACTCCCAGAAAGTAACGAGATCTGTTTTGCCATGCCTTAACTTTCAACTTGTGGAGTTTTAAATGCCTGTAAGCTTAATGCTGTGCATTATATTGTTATCTGCATTACTTGGGGGGTTTTGAGGGAGAGTTTGTGGCTGAGAGTAAACTTCACTGTAGCAATTTTTTTTTTTTCCCTCTTATGTGTTCCTCTGATTGGTCATTTGATTATAGTGAATCCCTAAAGGCTCATGGATTAAAAACAAAGGCTGGTTTGTAAGTGAACTTGCTGTTGATGGATTAAGGCAGTGTGCCGGCTGTAACCAGATCCACAATACAAGTTCATTCATTTGGAGAGCAGCTCTCGACTCGCATTACACTCTCTCTGACTCGCTCTTTACCATCCAGCCAGTGAAACTTTACACCTCTACGATTTTATCACAGCCGCAGTTCACCAACAATGTGTGTCATGCTGTGAAAAATATAACTATAAATCAAAGTCCTACATATGGTGGAGTGGTAACCTTTCCAAAGACCCTGTTTTGGAGGCCGTCACTAAAAAGATTTGTTTGTGTGCGTGTGATGAATATACACGTATGACAGTCAAAGGCTACCACAACAGAGCGCTCTTATTTTCTAAGCTGACATCTCATGGTATGAGCCAAAAAAGTTCATTTTAGAGCGCAGTGCAATGTTTGTGATATTAATATCAATAGATGCCTTTTGGGTTTCGCTCTAAAGGCAAACACGTTTGGGGATGATACATTTTTGTATCATTAGTTGGGAGGCAAAACAAAGCATGCCCACGTTTCTGGGATATGCAGAAGGGAACTTTCAGCCCTGATTTTTTTTATCTCCCTCACTCTCTTTGGCTCACGTGCCACTCTGAGCATTCCCAATCCTTGGAGAGTGCGATCTTTAAGAGCTGTCATTACACTTCTCAAGTTTGACAGAAGATAAGAAAGAGAACAACTGGTTTTAATCATGACAGATTCCAAGTCCTGGAAATCTTTCCAGAAGTTACTCCCAAGAGCTGACATTTTCTGAAGCCCCTTCTCCTTTCGACGCATGTGTGCATATTCACACAGTCCAGAGATCCTCACCTCCAGATCTTTTTGCTTGCCAAACACTGTCCTTAGTAGACAGGAAGACTAAACCACGCTGTACTTTTGCAAATTATGCATGATCAACTGTTTGTGTTATGGAAGAGAGCCAGGACTAGGAATGCAATATCCCCATAATGCGAAGCCCCAAAGAAAATAGTCAAGCCAAAACTGCTGTGCAAGTGGCAGTTCTGCCTGTAGAAGAAAGCCCATTCCAAGGCCCATTTCTAGTCAGTGATTCCTAATGACTTACGCAGGTCTCACCTGCTTCTCTTACCGCTACCTGATTGTGGTAGTGTCAAAAATCTTACAGATACACTTTTCCTGGTTTTATTTCTAGAGTTGATTTATAATAATATGTATAATACTCTTTATGTATTTTAAAGGGAGAACCAAGGCACAGAAAGATTAGTTGACTTAGTAAACTGACAGAATGTGTTGTCAAACAAGCTTCACAGAAATTTGACTTTTTTTCTACTGCAGGAGCTTGACTCTACCATGAGGCTAATGTACACTGTGATACGTGCTCTTCCCCCTCAGGAGCTGATTTACACCAGCTGTAGGCTTGGACGTGCAAGAAAAAATAGCAAAATTCAAGGAAGCTTTTAAGTTCTGTATGACTCCTACTTCCAGGCTTTCCCTAGTGCTGGGGGACTCATCTGTTAAGAGTCGGTTCTGTCTTGGCAAAAACAAGACAGACCTGCACGATTATTCCACAGCCTTAACTGTCACTGAGGCTTTTTTGCTTTAATTCTCTGAAACTTTACAGCACTTTCTTCCTCGTTCCATTTGAAGTTTCTAATATACATGGAAAAAAGACACAAACAAGGTCTGAAGAACAGCTTATGAAATAGTTGTAATGGACAACCAGCTCCTCTGTGTTTTATTGCCTTTTCTTTACAAGAATATATATATTTTATTAACTGTTGATGTTTGTCTAACATCTGTGGTAAAACTTTTTTCTGGTTTCATCATCCACAAATTTGAGAGGTGGGAGGTTGACTGTTGGAGAAGGAATTTGCTTCTTTAATTAAAAAAAAAGCTTCTTGTTTTCATTTTTATCATTAGTTTTTCACAGGAAAATAATTTCTTGCTCTCCTGCAAGCTCCACAGAAAATTTTTAAACAGATACAGTTTTGCTGAGACAGCAGTATGAGGCAGAGTTTCTGCTGCTGCCACATGGCTGGTATTGAAGGTACACTTGAGTTTTCTCTGTAAGGGAAAAAGAGTCGTAATGTAGTAAAGACATGAGGAATGAAATATGTTTTCTTTATCTGCCTTGATAGTGCAACTACAGAAGAGTTTTATGGAGGAGAAAGAGGAATCTCCCTTCTCTGTGTTTTGAGCTTAGTTTTAGGTTACTCAAATTAAACAACACTTTATTACTTGGCTTAGAATTTTCTGTTAGCAACTTCAAGCATTCACAATGGAGCCAGTTTTAACATTACAACAATCTGCAATATTTGTGCTTGTCTCCACTAAGAAATTAACTGTAACTGTAGGTCATATAGTAAGAAGAAAAGGAAAGGGTGAGGAAAGCACAGTGCATGTTTGGGGTATTTGAAAATGCACGGACAAACCTTCAAGCATCAGTGCCTTGTAGCTTTCAAATTAAGATTGGAAAAGCAGCAGTCTGGGTTTTGTCTATCTGAAATAAATTATTAAGCAGTCACAGCCTCACTTGAGGTCCTGTTGCACCCTGTCTGCAGGTTGGTGTGGGAACCACCTTCACATGTGGCATCCTTGTCAATTCCAGCATCAGGGTTCAACAGCGAGTGACTGCAGATCAAACAAAGAGCCACTGAAACCAGGGGCAGACTTTCCTGGGACTTGGGTGACCCCTGGGCATTGTCAGTTCCAGAGATGGTACAGATTAGAACTGTGGATAAATGATGCCCCTAACTCTCACCTCCCCGTTCTGTGGGTGAGTGGAGGCGAGGTGTCAATTGAATGTCTCTCACCAGTGCCACACTCAGTGCTGAGAGAGAGGCACACACTGTTGACAAGCACTACCTGACTTGGCCAGTGCCTTTCGATAGCTGTGCTGTTGTCATGATGCCTATTAAGATCCTTTACTGTACAAGACATAGGTCTAACACTTGCTCAGACCAATCCAAGGACACAGCTGAGAAGACAGAGATAATTTTAGGTTTAAAATAGTTGTATTTTCTGTAATGCAAGTCCTGTATGTGAAAAGGCTTAGAGTTGTTGATAGAAGTGCTGGTGTGAGTAAGTGCACAGCTGCCAGCTGCTTCAGATAAAAACATTGCATGAAATTGTGCCATTTATATAACTGTTGTTTAGGGACTTGGAGCACAGGGGTAATCGTGCTTTTATATGAAATCACACTGTCAACATATTGAGCATACCTATGTTTGTGAGAATCCTGTTGATGTGAGGAAACTGAACAATTTTAAATCACCACAGCTGGTATTGAGCTCTTTGGAATTAGATGTCAGGAATGTTTATGCAATATGTATTTCATATACCTTTCAAAAAACTCTGTATTCCCAGGAAAGTTGATTTAGATTTGTTACTGTTTTCAACCCTGCCTTGGGAATAGACCACAATTTAGCTCCTTGTAGTACCTGAAGATGATCTCATGTTTATCTTTCTCTTGTTTGATAATTTTTGAGCATTAATTATTTCCAGACATATTTTTGTTCCTTTCCTGAGTTCTATCAAAGATCTGTAATTAAAGTTATCAGTATTTATTTATTATCTAGATCCAGATAATTACTGGTTGAGTCTAACACCCATTGTAATGCATTTTAAACATGTGGCTTTGGCTAGAGGTCTTTTTCCCCCCATGTTTCTCGTTGCATTAGCTCTGCTCTTTTCAGAAATAAGGCTGTCAGACCTTTTTTAAAAAACAACCATAAGTGGTAGATCTACTCGTTATTTCTTCCACTTACAGCTGCATGAAATCATACTCCACAACATACTCAAGTTTGGAAACCCTTCTGCAGTTCAAACAATTAGAGATTATCTTTGATATTTCCACCTGATCACCTTGATTTCCCTGGGGCTAGGACTTCATCAGGATCCTGCTTCTTGGTCCAAGTCATGCAGGTATATCAGGAAGTGAGGGAACACATAAGACTACTAGCCCATCTGGAAAACTGACCATTCATCTTCTTAGATCCTGTTTAGACTCCAGCAAAGATAGCTGAGCGGCCCTTTCCTTCCAGATGAAGGAAAATAAAGAAGTGCTGAGCCAAGATGTCTCTTCAAATATGATTTTGCCTAAAAATCTGAAGAAAACCCGAACTACTTCCACTTGCTACTCCATCTAGAAATCCTGAAGCCTTGTGTATTTTCTCCAGTCCTTGGCTCCCTACAGCCAGGTGGTTGTCACTGTGTAGTGTGTCATGCAGCATCGGGAGTGATCTTCAAGTGGCTTTTGTACCTCAGAAGGCAGTGAGAGATCTGCACCACCGTGCCTCCTTTTGCTCTGGCTGCACATCCAGAGCTGTGCAGCTGAGGAACTGCGGAGATTTCATGCCTAGTCACAGTGGAGAGAGGAATGGCATCAGCTGAAAGTTAGTGTTAGTTAACTTTTTGCTTTAGTTAACTAACATTATTAGTTAGCTAACTAATTACTTTTAGTCCCTGCTGTCTCTCTATACCTGCACTGTACTTTTCCCTGTCTTGACTACCTAAATATGATATTCAAGAGAAACTTTGAGCTTGTGCTTAGCCACACTTCCCCTTCCAGAAGAGGAGTGCAACTCTGCTGATTCTGCTGCCATACTTAAATATATGTAATGTATATATTAAAATACTTTAAGTTATAAATATAGCTCTATATATACGTTACTAGCACTTTCCAGAACAAACAATTAGCTGCAATGCAACATTAAGTCTTTTTCAAACACCTAGCTCTTGATATTACACATTCTAAACAAACTTTCAAATTTAAAAAAATCCAGATCTTGGAAAATGAACAGTTAAAAGGTCCAGTGACTTCCTCTATTGCCAGGCAAGTGTTCCTGGCTTGCCATTATTTTTATTTAAGCTGCTGCTGCTGTGCAATGCCCTAATGTTGTTTATAAATGTACATGCACACAAGTACCTACAATGATGAAATGAAGAGCCATAATAATTTTCATTCTGTAATTAAAAAAAAAAAAAAAAAAGAAAAAATATATGTGGGATTCAGTTAGCATGGAAACAACTGTTTGTAGTGCCATTTAAGATGCCCTAGGACACCTCAGCTGGCTCCTAGGCTCTCATCCAGAAGGGCACATCTTCAAAACAACCTAGGTCATTTCTACAAGGGTAAGAGTTCTTAGACTCCCAGGGAGTCCAGAGTGTCTCTAGGCAGATATTTTTAAGCATCTTTATCACTGCATTTGTCTAGGCAAAGAGAAGTGATTTTGCTTCTAGCAGGTGAAAATTTTATGGGTATTTTGATGGAACCCAGTAATTGCCATACACAAAGAAACCTTGCAAATGAGGCTGGTAGAGTGTAACAGATCTGTGAGATCAAGCTTTCATCATCCTATTAGCAGTTTTCTAAGAGCTCAGGAATCAAAATGTTCTCAGTCTGTATCCATTCCTACTCCACCCCACTCAGCACGGACATAAATATTTTTTTGAAAGTCCCAGGCTTCCCAACCTTCCCCTGCAGAAACAGAGGGGATGATTGTAAACAGATAAGCTTCCCAAAGTGAAGGGAGAAAACAGTGGAAAAATCTGTTAGTTTGTAATGGGCTTATTCTTACATGCAGAGATATTTGCAAGATTGATTTCACCACTAGAAAATGACGTGGAGAAAATTACTACCAGTTTTAACTTTTTAAAATATTTTAAAGCAAATAAGGGGGGGGGGGAAGGTAAGCGGGAAAGTATATAGAACACAGATATCAAGAAAATTCTGCAAGCAGAAAGCTGTCAACTATTAAATTGCACAGCCAGTTTATCCGAGGATAGCTAAAGCAATGATGTGAAAGCAATAAATGATCTTTTCCCAGCTAACAAATCAGTCTGTAATGGGTGAGGCCAAGTTCTTATCTACACGAGAAAATAGGATTGTGCCAGCAGCTGGATTGATGAACCAGTGCCAAATATCAGTTAAAAGTATCTTGACGTGTAAAATGTCATCAATGCAGGATCTTTCTGATGCCAGTTAGTCCCTGCTCCAAGGGGTTGTGGTCATGGTGAGCTGATCCCCTACAGATCAGTGTTACTGCCACAGCAGTTTACTGAATTCCAGAAAGGCCGTGGAAGAGGTTTTGTCTTCTCCTAGACAAGGCTCGTGCTGCACATCTTGGTCTGAGTGGTGCGCACAAGGAGGGCTGTGCTGGAGCTGCTTACCAGCCTCACTGGGCTTCACTGCTGTAAGATTGTCCCACACTGTGTCAGTTCCCACGTTTCAGTCTGTTTCAGCTTTGTGAAAGCTGTAGTAGCCAGCAGAGGAGCTGCAGGGTGGCCCACGTAGTGAAGACCTTCAGCAATTTCACTATCGTTGCTATTAGTTGAAAGCATAATATCTGTAATGATCCTGTTTGTTTGACTCCCATCCTGCTTCTGAAGGAAAAAAGCAGACACTGAATTCGATCTTTGCAATCAAGTGTGGGCAAGATTTTACAGGTATTCCCCTTAGGGATGAGATGCCATTGGCAAATCACTATCTATGACTGTATCTGTATTATTTGTGTAATATCAAAGAAATTCAGTCATAAGATTAATCCCTCTCACACCTTTCATGACCCTGAGGTCTGTTGCAATGCTCCTGTAATTGCACAATTCTAATTACATAGTGCTGGTGATATCCATTTGATTGAAAATGCATGGGGGGGGGTGGGTGTTGGAATATGAGCACAGAATAGTCCTAGGACAAGGGCATTAACTTAATTAAGAATTTGATTTTGGTCTCAGCACAGAACTTTTCCGTGACATTGAGCAAGTCACCAAGCCAGGTTCTCCTCTGTAAAATGTGGATAATGAAACCTCCTTTTACTCTACGGGAAGTACAAATGCTTTCACTGTTGAGAACCCTTTCAAATTCTTCTGATGAAAGCCAGGTACTATTACTAGGATGCTCATGCTGATGTCTCTTGTATTTGTTTGCTAGTCTGTCTTCTAAGGTTACTGAAACCTTTCCAGACTTCTGGCTAGTTTCAAACTAATACATTAAAAAAAAAAAAAAAAAAAAAAAAAAAAGTGTATAGACAAAGCACATGAGCCACAGAACCATTTTATTTCTCTCAAGTATGGAATTCCCAATATTTCTCGTCAGGATTTCTGAAACAATCAGCCTCTTTGGATCATCTGTTTGTGTGTGGCTCCCCTCCTTTCCTTCCCCCCACCAACTGGGAAAAAACCCTGAACACAAATCCTTAAGCTTAAATATTTCTTTAGCTTTTTCTAACACTTTGTGACCTCATGCAAACCCTGTCTTGACCCTGGCCCATGTGGGGTCATGACCCACAGTTGGAAAACACTGGCCTAAATCTAAGATGTTAGTGGGGCTGCTTCTCAGAAGTGACTTGACAGCTGACTTCAGTGGGTGTGGAGCAGTCTTGGACAGGATGCTCCAGCTCTGACCTGCCAATCATGAGATGCTGTGTTTTATCCACATCAGGGAGTTTGTCCCATGGAGTTTAAGGAGGAACAAAGATCACACAGCACAAAAATGAGGTTTCTGTTTCAGCTCTTGGCCTGCTCTACTTTGGACCTGAAGTTATTTTCTTCCTTAATTACATTTCTGTCCTGAAATGGCTCGGATTCTAAGATGGGATAATTTTTTTTAACATGACAGTCATTTTGCATTAATTAGACATAGCACGCCAGAAAAAAAGAGAAGTAGATGTCAGAAAAAGACCCAAATGAAAACAGAGCATAACATTTGCAAAAGGGCTATGTGTATTTTGGATATTCTCTGAGAAAAAATATCTGCAGAGCTGGCAGTAGCAGGGATAGGTTGATTCAGGTAGGGCAGAATGCAAGAGAGGCAACTGGGAAAAGGAGCAGGGGGTGGTGGTAGAAGAGGAAAGTATTGCAAATTACTGCAAAGAAGCACCAAATGGAGCAGAAGTGGTGAAAAACATACTAATATTGTCATTGAAGGGGAGAAGATACATAGGAAAGAAATAATTTGGAATATGTGGCTGAAGGGAGAGGGAAGCAATGACAATTTATTTGTGTTGAAGAGCATCTCCAAGTGGATACAGAGCTGACATAGCTTTTTTTCTTGGCCACTTTCTTTGCTGTTGGATCTCAAGCCTTCATATGGGAGTGATGGATCTGTCAAGCATAGGTGTGTCAGGTTATATTTTTCATTTTCAAGTTAGGATTTATTGGTGCAGGTAGGAGCTCAGAAAATGGCAGTAGTTGGTGTCTCTCGAATAGATAACATATTATCTACTACCTGTAAAGCCATTTTTTCTCCCTATGACAGGCCAGAAATTCTGAGCTCTGTTGGCAGTAACATCAGAGAAATGAGCGTCTCCCAAATCTCTTTTGATATATTACTTTTCATAGCTCCTCAACTGCCTTCTTCTTACTGCTTGTAATTCAAATCCTAACTCTTTGGCCCCGGTGCTACCAAGGACAGACCTGTGCCAACAGCTCCTCTGAAGCACGTGAGGTTGTTAGTATTGGTTCTTTACTTGGCTTTTCAGACACAGTTTCTTGGCAGTGTCCTCTGTGTTGTCACTTCCTGGAAATGAGTATTTGCAACTAGGGACAGTTTGTCTTAGGTTCTTTGGCTGATTTGGACTCCAGGTAATCCCAGGAGCTTAAACACATCCTGTTCCAGAAGTGCAGGTGTAAGGCTGCTCTGGCTAATATCCCTCCACAGGGATACCTGACTGGCCATACCTGACCATGAGCAGAGGGACTGTGGCCAGGATTCTGAAATATTACCGTTCTCTGGAAGTGGCATAACAATAATAAACTACAGGGGATGCTTGCTTCGTTTTTCTCACCTCTAGAGAGCATTATTTGGATAAAGATTGGTCATGATCTTTATTCTGCAGCAGTGTCTTGACTTCTGAAACACGGATATGTTCCAGCTAAGCTTAACTTTGGCATGTACCTCAAGTAATCCAAGCCTCTCTGCCTTCCTCACAGGAAACCCCTGTGCTTCTCACCCCCTTTATCCCCTCACCCGCATCTTCCTCTACAGTTATTTTGTGCCGAAGAGTTTTCCATTCACTAAACATCTGCCTACTGAAGAGGCATTGGGAATAGGGGTTGTCTTAAACTTTAGTCAACTTCCTTAAGAAACCTATTGTTTAGTCTTGGTTCAATTGTTAACTCGTAATACCTTCTGTTGTCTTTGGTGTGTAAATCCTGGGGACCCTGTCAGCAGAAATGGTGACAGCAAGACTCATAAACACCCATTTTCATAGCTTGCTTTCTTATAAGTAGCCCAAGTACATGAGTGCCGTAACCAGTTTCCTCCAAATAACCACTTCTTACACTGGGGGCTTTTTAAATTTGTACAAAATAATATGGTTTCAGGGATATAGCTGGTCACAGAATCAGGCACAGGGTATCTGTTCTTATGAGAAAAAAAACCTGTTTTCAGGCAGGCTTTATCTTAAAAATAGTGATGTGTGTTTGTTATTTTTTTTCCTTTGAGAATTAGTAGCGCTAAAAAAGACCAGAGTTTCTGAGTAAAAGAGACATTTTTGCTTGTCACACTTTCTTGGTTCTGATATCACCTGACAGGGAAACTATATGTATGTAGTTTAACATAATACATAGAGAGAGAAACAAGATGCTTTTGGTTAGCAAACTTTATTGTAAGATAAAGGTCAAGACCTTAGCAAGGTTGAAGGGAGTGTTCAAATGATCTCTGCCTGTTCCATAGGATTAAGCATCACCATTTGATCCCATTAATGTCACAGACTGAATTTCACATCTCCATTGTACGTAGGACACAAATCCGAAACTGGTCCTAACAGATGCAAAGGCGCTTGTGCTTCCATGGGGATAAAACTCCAGGATTCATGCAATCTTTGCTTAGTTGAAACACGAGAAGAAAAAGTTTCTGAAGTGCCTCTCTGCAATTGTCCCTCGCCATTGGCAACTTAACCTTTATTGCCATGATAAGAAGTCTATTTTAACCATTTCTTCAGGGAACTTTGAGAACCCCATTAGGATGTTAATAACTTTAATTAAAAAATATCTTTTTACAGTCTTGGTTTTCTGCCCATTTCAATTATTTTCTTTGAAACAATATGTAATTTTCATTATTTGCATGCTCTTGTAAATTCATGCACAAAGACAGATGTTACATAAAGAAAACTGGAAAAAATAGAGAAAACATAATTTGAAGGAAAAATAAAGCCCAAACAACTTTCAGGATTACCAGGATTTGTGTAGACATTAGCAAGTTAAAAAATTCTATAAGGATGGAAATGAAAAAATTAAATCCATATATGTTAGCAAATTATGAGTGTCAAATAGAGGGAATTCAGTAAGAAATCCAACACACTTTGTTAGGTGAGCATATTTGGTAAATCATGTTTTATAGTTGAATGTGGATTAGACAAGCCGTAGCTAATTTGTCAGGTTTTGACTGAATGCCAGTGTTTTTGTTACATATATGACATTTTAATCAACTTCATCTTTGAATGCCTATTGGAGAAGGAATTTCCATATGACCTGTCACTATTTTTTAACAGTGAGCAAAAGAGGAAGAATGAAATGATCTAGAAGCAAATTGCTAAGTTAGACAAAGTGTGGCGAAACATAATGAGATAATCAAATTGGATGTTGAGAAGGAAATAAAAACATTTCTCATGTAACTGATTGGGTTCCTCCTGATATACTGTGACTTTCATACACTGTGGGATAAGTAAACTGCTTAATCAATGTCCCGTTATGGCTGCAAAACACATGATACAAATGGTCTGCCCATGATTCATTAAGTCCTCTGAAAAAATAAGGGTTTATTCAAATGCTTCAGCTCTGCCTTGTTAACCTCCTTAGTACTCAGAGAATGGCAATGAGCTGAGAAAGAGCGGAGCTCATTTTGCAAGCACCCTGATCTACAGATCCCCCATGCAAGGACACTATTTTTGGAACATTTATTACAGATGTCAGAATCCCAAGTCTTTAATCACTGTGTTGCTAATTAATACCCTATTTGTTACTGTCAGTGGCTGAATTCTGGATGTGCAAAATTCCACATGTGAAAGTACTTAGTGTAATCAGGTAATACATTAGTGAGGTGCTGCTCAGCTGTCGGTCTGGTGGAATGTCAGGGGGTGCCAAAACAAGCATTGCAGAAGAAAAGAAAAAGAAAGGAAAAGAAAAGAAGAAAAGAGGTGAGTTTGTGCCTAAGGTTTTCTTTAGACCTGGATGATAAGGGGCTAGCTACCTCTCGAGCTAGGAGTGCTCAGGCTCACTCCTGGAGGTTGCACTGCCTTTTGTCATTGGTGGGCTGTGACTGCTCTCTGAAGCAACCAGCTGTTGCACAAGTGTACTGTGTGCTGCTGACTGCACAAAGGGCTGCTATGGAATGAATAAGAACATCACAAAATCATACATGATGAAGAATTGTCTTCCAAACAGATGACAGACTCTTTCTAGGTTGAAGAACAGGTGCTTTTCTACTTCTGTTGTTCTAATGAGAAGGATATGCTGGAATATAAGGTGTTCCAGCATATTCTTCTCCTCTACTAGCCTTCCAGGCTATAGAGGACCTACAGGAAGGCTGGAGAGGAACTTTCAACAAGGGCATGTAGTCATAGGACAAACGGGAATGGCTTTAAACTGAGACAGAGTAGGTCAGGATTAGGAGGAAATTCTTTATTGTGAGTGTGGTGAGGCACTGGGAACTGAGACCCCTGCCTGAGTCCAAGGAGGGAGGTGAATGCCCCTTCTCAGAGTCATTTTGAGCAGGAACCTAAGCTGAGTGCTCAGATTCATTCGCCAAAGCAAGCCATTTCTTGCCCTTAAGAGTACCTAGGGAGGAGCCAGACAGTTCGGGTGAGTGCCAGAATTAGTGCAGACAAGAGGAAAAATTAATACTGTTTTATCCCAGCAATAGCACTTCCTTTTGGTGGTTCCGATTTCTGGACAGATTATTCTAAAAAGCAAATAAAGGTAAAATAAGATTATTTGCAATGAAAGGCAAAGGTTATGTTGCAATAGTCTTAACAGGACAATGGCTTCAGGTCTCTGATAATGATGGTCACCAGTTCACCACATTACTTATCCTGGAAAAGGAATGCAGGTTTTTACATGACTTCTATCATATAGTAATGGTGAGCCAGTGAATCTTTTACAAGCATCCAAGAAGGACTTGGTCTCTGCTGTGGAAAGTCTTTTATCTCACTTTTAGAATCAAGCAATCAGGTTACTGGAGTAACATATTTACCCAAGGCTTAACCCATTTCTGCTGACAAGTTCTAATTACAAAAAAAGAATGGGAAGGAATTTTTCCTTTCTATCTGTGTTTGAATGTCCACATGTAATTCCATGATATCAAGGCAGATAACTCTCTCACCTGTATTTTATTGTTGATGACAGGTTGAGAGAAGGAACAAAACAATCTAAACTGACTTGATAGAGGAATTAAATACTGTTGAAAATATTTAGCTGAATTTTCCAAACTCTCAACTGTGATCCTCAGATGGGGGGTAGAAACTGTATAAGTTTTATTCATATGGGATGTAAACAAGTTCTGTGATGGTCAGTTTAGTAATACCAACACTGGCTTTTGTGCTCTGGTTTTGTGAGGCTTGGGGAGTTAAATTTGGCTTTGGTTGGTTTTCAAAGTTGTAAAGGGGTCAATTAAACTTGCTAGCTGTCATGATATGGTTGGTAATTTTTAAAGAGTAAGAATGACTGTGCATGAAATATACCTAAATACTTTTTTTTTTTTGCATTATACTAATTAGAAATAGTTAAACTCCGTCTAAAAACTTACATTGTTTATGACTGCTTCATCCTCATCTTATGTTCCGTGCAGTATTTATTTCTTTCATTTATTTCCCTTTTCAATTTTTAAAATCTGATTTTTAAAAAAAAAAAAAAAAGTGACGTGTGGTGGTCTAGACATTAATGGGCAAAATACTGTGCATTTTTATGAAAAGAAGTTTAAAAACAAGATGACAAAGGAAGTGAGGATGGGGTCAGGTGAAGGGTCCCTGGCAAAAAAATCAGAATTGGGACCCTCGTATGGAGAAAAAGAAGAAAGAATGGGCAGAGGTCTGGGGACAAGAGGAGCAAGAAACAAACCAGCTTCCTGAGAGGGGGGAGAAATGGAAGCATAAAGGCACATGGGAGAAATAATGACTGGATATCTTCCCTTTTCTTTTCAATTACCATCAGCATCTGTTACTGATAATTTCTGTGTTTTTGAAGAAGAGCTGGTATAGTAAGTGAGCCAGCCCACCAACATAGCCAGCAAAGGAAAAAGAAGAGAACAGGTTAGAAGAAAGGGAAATACAGGGGGTTTTATATCTGATGGTAAACACTTTCATCCTTCCCTGCTGCTTGAATAATGCATCCTAATTTGACATGACTATACTGGTCACCAAGTTCATGCTAGGGTTATATAATCACAATCTGATCATTTTTCTTAAGTGCTGCTCAGCACAGAATCCTTTTATGTGGATAAAGGAAAGCAGCTATTCTTTTTCTTGTGATTTTTGGCTTGGGTTGATAGAAGTGTCAGCCAAGAATAAAAATACCTTTATAATCTTTAGCCTTTTTCCCTACAACACTTTTGAGTTGTATTATTATTTCTTCCTTGTCCTTGTATCAGCTGAAAGAGAACCTGGTGTTTATGCCTCTGTTGCTTTAATAGTATATGGCTTTTTTTCAAGTTTTTTGAAGAATTCTCCAGAAAATGAGTGTGGTCTTCAGATTGTGCCTGACCATATGTGAATGAATCTGGGCTTTTTATTTGACCCCCGTCTACTCAGAAGCACTAAGCTGGAACTCAGCCTCATTTCATTATTCCACTTCTGTGTCAAGTGTCTTCTATGACTGACAAGATCTGGATTTTCTGGGATTGTGTGCAAAATGCCAAAACTCTATGACCACTTTTCTGATAAAATTAGGAATGCCACCTGCCACTTCCTCATCTATTTTTTGTTTTCCAGCTCTTAAGTTGTCTCTGGAAGAGGTTGTAGGAAATCTTTAGAGATGTGAGTGTTAAGGGGAGAGGTTATATCCTCAAGGAGCATTATTTCTATGTAGAGTTCCTGTGCAGAGTAATCCTTTCTCAGTATTGCGGTTTTGTTGGTTTTTTTACATAATGTGGCCACCCCCATTGCAAGGAGAAACTCACTTCCTCAGAAAGTCCTTGCCAGTCCTTTTTTCCTGTAAATGAAATAAAGTGCAGCCACCACAGTTCAAATTGCACTTGCAACCTTATCTTGAGATTTAAGTGTGCCTGGCTCAGCATTTTTTGGGAGACTTTTAAGGTGAACGATGCTGCAGCAAATAGCCATGTTGGTGTCATCCTCTTTAGGAATGAAATTGCATTGGTAGGAGAGCTGAACTCTGCTGGACTATATGCAATTTAGGCACTCACTACACTGTAGTTTTAAAAAAAGCCAACAAACACTTTTCAGATCCTAATTTAATTGACTGAAATCAGTGCGTATGGACTGTGTTTCATATAGCCTGGCTGGTTGCAGGATAGCCTGCATTTAAGCTAGAATAGGCAGGATGAAGCATTCCTGGGAAGTTCCCATGCCCTCTGATGAGGGAGGGAATCTGGAAGGATAACTTCAGCTAGACACCAGTTGACTGAGGTTACTTGAGATGGGTCTTATGCATACTATTTTCAGCTCTGGTAAAATACTGGTTGTGCTTTGGGTGCTACTCTTATAAATGACTAGACTTAGAAATCTTGTCTGCTTCTCATCCTTGAAAATGTACTACCTGCCTGCATTAGTCCATCCAAGAGGATGTGAATTTTACATGGAGGATTAATCCTCCAGATAACCACTGACTTATCTGTTATCTGACTGCTGGTTTGGCAAAAGAAATAGGTGAATAGTAAGTACTCACACAGCTGTAGAGCTATTATTATAAAACTACAGGATCGGCTTTATTTTGCTTGGATTTTACACATACATTGTATTTAAATGCTTGCTGCAGAGACAGCTGTTGATTTTTCACTGCCTGCTTGCTTGGTGGGGATTTTTTTGATTTTAAATTTTGCGACCAGCAGCAATGCACTGAATAGATTCTCTATTTCTGACAATAGTGCCGCTATCTGTACTCATTTGCTTTCCTGAAAAACAGGGGAGATTAGTGCACTGCATGGAGGGCCTCTGTGCTTGTGCCCAGGGCTGGGTAAGTCCGAAAGGGGCACTTGTGCAGCTGTGCTGGGCAGGGGGTTTGTCACCCAACAGAGCTGTGCTGGGCTCGGTGTAATGTGCAACTTCCTATAATGCATACACACCGAACCCACCACTTCTAGAAAAGTAGCCTTCCTTCACAGACAGAGAGGGATAAGAGAAATCCTGGAAAACTGGCATAACGCTACTAGCACGTTTCGAGGGTGCCCTTTGCAGATAAACTCCAAAATGTTTGTGGGACATTCCAACTGTACATCAATACATTATTAACAAAAAAACCCCAACCAAACAAAAAACAAACAAAACAAAACAACCTCAAAACGCTCACCAGGAAATGAACAATTTTATATTCAGTGCTGGCTTTGGATGCTATGCAGTAAATAAAGGCATTGAGCAATTTATACGATAGGAATTGCAAATAGATTTCCCTGTGCTGAACCTCACAGAACTTTTGCACTAAATCTGGTACTTCCAAATTTTTGAATGTATGACTTTGTGTCCATAAGCTTTTCAGGATTTGTCTGAGTTTTTCAGTGTAATAGATGTTTAAAAGTGATCCAGTGAAATTTACCCTGGTAGGGTAGAGAAAAAGGTTAGTTGAGATTAAAGTACTGTGTTGCTTTTGAAAGATTTAGGATATACTGTAATTTAATTTATAAATGCGTATACTGTAAGATGACCAAAACTTTTTAGCCTTCAAAAGGAGTTAAACCAGAGAGTAGCCTAAAGCCTGCAGTGAAAGTCTGGTTAACTCTTCTAGAATATTTTAGTTTCTAACATGTAAAACGCCTGACCCTTTATGATGTCTGCTTTCTTTAATGTGTGGTCTGGGACAAGACTGGAAGAGAAAGTCATGCTGTCTGTGAAGCTGAGAATGGCTACTTAGCATCCAAATATATGTAATTAGGGAGCTTTTCATGCCTTTTTAATAAGTTGTAGTCATTAGTAAATTGCCAGCCTCCTACCCCTCAAATGATTCAGTCTTTAAACTTGACTGGACTGGCCCAATTCCATGCAGAGCAGATGCTTTTTTGTCTCATTTTATTCTTTCCCTTTTGTTAGGGGCTTCAGCTGCAAGGTTTACCTACATGGACCCTGAAGAAAATTAATGCAAATTAACCAGAAGTATGAAAGTGGATTAAAATGCGTTAAAGCTAAACTGCATGATCTCATATAGATGCTGTTACTCAAAATTACCAAGACTTTAATCTCATCAGGATTAATTGACCTCTAGTGTAAATCCAGGCAAACAAAATAAAAACATGTTGGCTCTGAGTTAGAGTGCTTATAAATCAGTAATCACACTTAAATTAATTTTCTTAATTAAAAAACTGGTTGATTAATTGCAAAGGTATTATAAATGGACTTTAAAATGAGGTTGGTCATATCACATTTGGCTGGCATTTTAAGTTTTAAACTGGATCATTTATACGGAATAATTTATTTAACCAGAAAGTCACCAGGTAGATGCCCACAACCTCTACAAACCCCTGAAAATGTTCCTGGTGTTTTAAAGCACCCTGGGTAGAACCTTTTGCGTACTTTAAATCAATTTTTATTTGACATTACCTTAGGGCCTGCAGTAAGGATGAGAGGTCAGAGTTTTTCCCTTGCTGATTTCTGATCCATATATGCTGAAAATACAACCTATGCAGCTGTGTCTAAGTTTACCATCTCCCCTCAGCTCCATTTTTTGTTTCTCATGGGATTCTCACAGGCAGATGAAATGCTGCAGCAACACAAAACCCTACTCTTTACCTTAAGGTATCCACAAGAAATTATTCACTCACCTTCCTATCTTTTCTTTTTTCTCTGTATTCATATATATGTTTGCACTGAAAAAGTTGGCAGTACTTTAAATTAATGGACTACTGAGACCTTCAGTCATCCTCTCAGGATGTTCTAGATGGATGAACGGAAGTAATAATCTTGCTGTATCATTTTTTAATTTACTTCAGCAGATTTTTTTTCCCCTGCCTCATTCCAAAAGTGCAGCTGAATCAGGTGCTATTGTATTTGGGAAATAAGGGAAAATAATTAGCTATCATTCTGAAGATAATTGTAAGAACTCTCTTAAAAAAATACACTCTGAAACCACAGAATTATATGAATTTACATATGCAAAACGGAAGGGAAGCTTTGGACTTCTAATACTTTCCAGGTTTTGAGACAACTATTTTAAAATGTCTGGGGAAAAAAGAGAAATTTGTTCTTGAGATAATGCAGTATCAGCAAATTCTGCTGATGCAGCATTGCATGACATTGCACTGAACACCTGAATTGGTGATACCTTAGAGCAAATGCTTTAACAACAACCAGCCTATGGAGAGTAGGTGCTGTCTTTCAGTGATGCTTTTACTGATGCATCCTATGGGGTCCATTCCATTTTTCAGGCATGCATCAAATTCAGCAGACCTCAGGATAGATTTTAAGTTTAAGGTGGGCTGTGGTGCCACAGTTAAGTGCCATCCCTCATCACTTGCAGTGCATTTTCAGGGCCTGTTACTTCTACATTAGAAGAAGGTTTGCCCTCAATATTTGCAGCATGAAAGGAGTCTACACAGAGCCATGAGAGAATGTAGAAGAGTTAGCTCTGGGTTTTAAATGTGAAGGTACTAAAGGAAAAGCAAAGTAGCTTCCAGCTCATTGATATAATAGGCCAAAGAAATATGCCAAAAATGCCAAAGCCATGAAGAACAAGTTGCACAGGACAATTTGGCTAATAATTCATATAGGCATTTTTCAGTGCCAAACATATGAGTTATCACTATATTCTTGTCCAGTGAGCCCAGCTGGGATATCCAAGGGATGGATATGATCTCATAAGTTAGCTAGGGCTGCCAAAGTTGGGGTTAAACTGGAGGCCACCACACATGGGTAATTGAGAAGATACACTTTTCTGGTACTTGGAACTTCTGGCCAAAACATAGGATCCTCTTGGATCCTGCAGGATCTTCTCCTTTTCCTTTAAAGAAAGCTTTTGTAAGGTACTTAACCTGACAATCCTGGGTTTATTCAAAGAAACTCGAGAGAGCGTGCCTGTTAGAGGTAGATGGGCATGTTAGAGGCAGAAGTGATATGTATTATGTATTATGACGGTGAATTTACCCCAAACCTGAGATGGATATCCCAGCACTGAATGTTACGAGTCACAAAATACTTGTTCAGCCATTGCAATTATATAGAAAACATTTAAACCCTTAGGATCCTTTGAGCTGTGTTATTTTCTGTGCTAACCCACTTGGTTTTTCATGTGCTGTCTCTCTTTTGGATCTGCCTGGAACCACCCTCCATAGTCCCTGCAGCCCTGTGCTGTCCCACCATCTGTGTTGCCATGGTGAGCCTTTGGTCCACACACTTCAAACCAGATAACCTTTTGTGGTCCTGATGCAGCTCTAAACCAGACAGCTGACATAAATCCCAACAGGCTCTCCCAGTTGTACAGATTAACTGGTATAGATTCCTCTTTGTTTTTGATGTTCCATCCCTATCGACACCATTCAGACATGCAACTTTCCAGAAGCGAAAAGAAAAAGTTTAAACTTTCACATTACTGGAACCTAAAAATTGTGTGGTACAACTATTTCTACCCTACCCACTTATCAACAGTCACCTTTTAATCTTCCTATGTGCAAGGTGTGTGATACATAGTAAATTCAGAAAAACCTACAGTGAGGCCTGAGAACTTTTCCTTGTTTCTGCATCCAGTCCAATCTCTGTCATGTTAAATAAGGGGATGAATTCAGGTGGGTCTGTAGTGGCTTGGCCACCACTGAGTGTACTGGAGAAGTTTTGTGAAGATACAAGGTGCTGGCAGAGTTGCCACTTGGGTAGCTGGATCATAGTTTTCTCCCCCTTTTTTTTTTCTTTTTAACTCTCATAACGTAAACATTATTTTTTCATTTAAGTCACCTTAGAAAACAATATCATGGTCACTCTCATTGATGTCTGTGTGCTAGGGCAGACCTCACTAGAGAGATGCATTGGCTTTTCCAATGGAGGTGACACTTCCATGAAAGGAAATAGATCCAAAACTATGATGATTTTCTTGGCTTATTGGTTGTACATTCTTGAAAGGGAAGAAACTCAGTGATGCACCTGTATCCTAAAATCACCATAATAAAGAGATACTAACTTTTTTCTCTATATATATCAGACAATGATAAGGGGCAGCTTAGAAAGCCTCATAAAGAAAACAGTCTACACAAATGATATTACACTTACTTGAACCAAAGGAGGTAAATTGAGTGCTTGTACAAAGGTGACTTTGTATTTTCAGATCCCAGGAAAATGTGGATGCCATATGACAGAACCACCAGTACAAATATGAGATTGTTGGAGAGCCAGGCCTAGAAAGCATAGTTCAAGGATGTTACATAAAGCATAGTCTATAAATCCTGTATCCTTGCCTAATCTAGTTGTCTCATTTTGCTAACACTGTGCTTTTATTACACATTTAATGGCATGTGCTTAGATATTCCTGGCAGGTCCCAATATATTATTGACAGAAGCTGTGCTGTGAACAGAAAGAGTTTTGTCTTCTAGTTACTCCTTATGGCTCGATTTGTCTTTGCAAGAGGCAGTTTGGGAAAACCTGAAGTTTTTCTAGATGAAGGATTTGACCAGCTCAGGAGCATGCAGTGCAATCAGATCACAGTATACTTCTCGTTCTGTCTTGCCTCATCTCTGTCTTCCTCTGTGTTTAGCAGCTGCAAATGGGTCTATTGCTTGTAACCCAATGCATGTTCACTGGTCACAAAGTTAGTGCAATAGTGACTCTCAGTTACTGAAAAGACAAGATAAATTTTAGACAGGTTTTCTGTCACCTGAGCAGAAGGACCCTGCTTTCTCCTGTAAGGAAGAAAGGCTAACAATTTCAGATCTTAAAAAAATCAGACTTTTTATTGCATTTCTTAGAAGCTGTGGGGCTGACTTTGGGCTCCTCATTCTGGTCTTTAGGTTTTTCTCCTCCACCATTACTGACCAGTGGTAGATCTTGACTAGGCGCTTTGTACTTCCTTTGAAATAAAAAATCATTCATATTTACAATTCATCCCTGACCTGCGGAATAGTATATCCTGGCCTCTCACACCTCGCCTCAGTGAGACTTCTTACCCTCAGAAGAGGGAAATTGCAACCTATCCATGCCAGTCTCAGTGCCTTTCATTCAGTTTCCTTTGGATGTCATCTTGGCAACCACAAAATGAAAGGAAAGGCCTGCACGGAAATGTGGTTGTTTTTATAACCCACCTAAACCTGACAGAAGATTGAGCAAAGCTATTTTTCTGTCACGTGTTTGTCTGGCACATATTTGTTCATAAGATTCCTATCCAGGCATATGAACATAGAGTTGTTACTGTGTGTAACAGTTTGTGCGATTCAGGACAAAATATGGTTTTGTTGGCTTGTTTCTCTTGTGGTGATTTCAAATACAATGGACAACTGAGAGAGGAAAATCCAGTGATTGCACCCATGGGCTGGATAGCAGAATTCTGCCACTTTGGCAGTTTACAGTAATTCAGTAGTGTTTATGACGATAAGAAAGCAATTTGGTCAAAGTGAGGTAAACCAGCTAATACAGAGCAAGATAAAACTGCAGTTAATTCAACCATCAGGAAGCTGGCCACTGAGAAATGT
Organism: Pseudotriccus pelzelni; assembly: GCA_035584735.1. Classification (NCBI taxonomy): domain Eukaryota; kingdom Metazoa; phylum Chordata; class Aves; order Passeriformes; family Tyrannidae; genus Pseudotriccus; species Pseudotriccus pelzelni. Next base: position 63,166,408 of record JAWMRA010000041.1, read on the forward strand.
TCCTGATATGTCATTTTGAGTCAGTGCAGGTTGTGATTCTACTCAATCCACTCCTTGTTTAAGTTTCAGTGCTAAAAAGACCATTTGTCAGAGTGTCACTCAAACAAACTTTATGCAACGGATACAAAGCAACCATAGTACATTGCTGTGGTGTAGCAAGACACAGAGGCCTTTGCCAGTAAAGTTTTTCTTATACTGTTTGTATTTCATCAACCTTTCCGAAAGATAAAGATGTGATGTTGGTGGGAAACAAAGTCCAGTAGTCCAATGGTGTTTATCAACTGCTTAGAGCCAGAATTGTATGAGAAGTCAAACTCAAAGTGAGTAAAGACAACAAACAGAAAGATAGATGTGCTGGCACCTATTTGTATGTTATTTCAAGTCGTTGACAGGCTGGGATATAGCCTGTGCATACCCAAGTGTGCTTTTGCCCTCACGTTTTTGCCAGGCATTCTCTCTGTAAGCAGCAGGTGCCAATGTCCAACAAAAAAAAAAGGCAGCTCAGGAGAATACTGAGTACCAGAATGCTGAATACAAGCCTTACTGATTTTCCTAATGCATCATCAGCAAATAGAGAATATTAATCTAAGAATTTCTAGGAGGTTAGCCATCAAGAAAATGCTTCCATTTTAGATAACAAATTGAATAGAGCTACAACAAACAGTCCTTTAAAAACATGTCTTCAAGACTAAATTCTGAGGGGGTTTCCACTTTAGAAGTATTCACACAGCCACCACTAAAACTATTGCATAAACATTCACAGCTGTGAATAAGTGTTTCAAAACATGATTCATAACTAGCATTAAAAAAAAAAAAGTGATCATTTTGGAAAACAAGACACTGTATCAAAAGTCCACCAGTAATAAAAGAGAATTTCCTCTATTTTATCACTAGACAAAACTGAACTGACAGAGAAATAACTCTCTGTTACTGAAACTGGATATCTGATGTTCTGAGAAGAGAGAAAAGGCATGTTATGATGTTAGGTAATTTCTCAGTAGGGAGGAGGAGGACAGCTAAAACCTGGGCTTGTAAGTCTGTCAAGTTTCTGGAATTTAAGTCAAGTAACTGTAACAATTACAGGTAATATGTTTATTAGTAAAAAGGCTCCCTTAAACTGTAGACTAAGAATTGAATTTTCCCACTGCTTCAAGGGCAAGCACACTCAGATCATGCAGTTTCTGCCACTTTTTATCCCACTACAAAGCTACTGAGCAATGGGCTTACTATTTAAACATCCCCTTTAAGTTTCAGATTCCTCTAGTTTTGCATTTGCTGACTACGTCAAAGAGTACATCAGGGAGGGGTTATTGTTTTTTTTTTTTAAGCCACAGAATATAATGAGTGAACAAGCCATTTCAAAGATACTGTCAGATGGATGCTACTTGAAACGTGAAATCAGCCCAGTGAATTTCTATTAAGAGACCAATTCAGGATGATCTGAGTGAGAATTGTTGAAGGAATACAAAATCACAAGCCAAGATTCCTTCTAAAATCTCAGCTCTGACATTAACTGCACAATAAAAAGCCATTGTGTGTTATGGTGGGATTCATTTTGCCTGATTTTTTGATGTCTAAATATCCAAGTGAAATCTCTCAACAGGGCTTGCTGTGCAGCATCATAACACAGATGGCAGAGCAGGCAGAATGAACTGCTCTTTAGGAGTGCTGTGAGAGCTGTGGAAGTGCCCTGGGCCTACTGCGGGCATGAGGCAAGTGATTTCAACACTTACTTCAGGTTAGAAACCTCTCTTCACATGACATTTTCAGAGCTGAATCCTAACTCTTGAGGTGTAACCAAGCTGCTGTTGCAATTAATGGCAGTTGGAGATAGTATGTGAAATTTAGGGCAAGTCCACACTTAAATCTCTTAATGATAGATGAATATTCTTTAGAGGCATGACAACACTTAACCTGGCAGAAATCCTACCGTAAACAAAAATTACGTGGCATAAAACGTGGGGTTTTGTTGTTGCTTTTTTCTGTTTTACTCAGGAAATGGGTGTGGGTTGTTTGGACACCCCTTCCAAGCAAATGTCTCTTCGGTGCGGGATAATGGCACCGTCACTGATGTGATGGGAAACACAGCATGCTCAGAGCAGGGGTTTTGACAGGCCTGCTGCAAAAGCGATCTTGGCCTGATATATATTAATGGTATAAAAATGTCATCACCCTCTCTCACAAACACAAAGGAACACACAAAATCATTTTAGGCTGCAGCCAGGAGTTTTAAACACGGATGTGGACAAGCTGCACCAGCCCACCTTCTGGGGACTAGGTCTTCCTTTTGGTCCCAATATGTCCATCTCTCCCTTCTATGCATGATAGTCCTTCACTTCACAGGGGTGCTGCGATTGCTCAGTTATTGTTATTTAGTAAATGTTTTCAAGATTAAATATAATGTCTGAGGGACGCATATTGTGACCTGACACAGGCATGGTTTGGTTATGCAAACTGGGTCTAACTGTGTTCTTCTGGAAAAAGCAAATACCCTTTGATATTAGAAATTGCTTGTTGTGAATTACTATTTTATTTTATTTTGGTTTATTTTATTAAAACAGTTCTAGAGTAATGTGAAAAGTGTAACCCTTCCATGTTCTCTGTTCTCCTTAGTCCTGACACATCAAAGCAGCAGCCACAGGGAGACATCTGTCACTAGTTAATGTCATGGTTATGGAGGTAGAACCTCCTCTTCTGTTTGGGCCAATGTGGTCAGCCCTTTGATGGATGTGTTCAGCCTTCATCCAGTTTGATCACCCCGTGCAGCCCCTTGTTCAGATCTGCGTGTGAACAAGAATGTCCTGACCTGAGATCCTTTTTAATACAGCAGGGATCCATGATATAAACCATCAAAGGAAACCTTTGATCTTTTGACTATCTCTTAGTCATCTGCTGCACAATGCAAATAATAATGAAAACAAAGCTAAGGAGCGGAGCAGCTACATTAAAGAATCAGGCTTGTTGCCGGCAACGAAGCTAATCACTGAGGTTTTATCCTATAGTCAGACTCAAAAAGAAAGTGGGGGGAGGGCAGAGAAAAGAGGAGAAAAAAAAAAAAGCTGTGCTCAGCAGTGAAACCTCTTTACTAAACTGAAATATTCCAGGAACACTAGTTATTTTATGTCAGAGAAGTTAATGAGAGACACAAACATGCAGCCGCTCTTTACAGTAGAATTTAACAAATAATCCGTATTCCAGTGTCTTTTTTTTTTTTTTTTTGGTCTAACTTGCACAGAAATATGTATAAATGTGCATCACAATTTAAGTATCACTCAGTTCATCAAGTTTAAGTGACTAGTATTGGAGTCTTCTCCGCCCTTTCTCTACTCTTTTTTCCCCCTCCCCTTCTGCCCTCCTCCCCTCACCTACCCGATAGGCCCTTGGGATGGAAAGCACGTTGATTCAGAAAGTGAACATATCACTCCAGGAAAACAGTATCTCAAAAAAGTTAATCTCTTTGCAGTGATCTCATTTGATCTTGCAGTGTTTTCTGGGACCCGTAAAACCTCAAACAAATGAGTGTGACAGTTGGGGCCTGAAGAAGTGTGTGTGAGCACATGCATGTGTGTCTGCATGTATGAATGTTTTTCTGTCTGCATGTCTTTTGTGAACATACTGAAGGATTCTTTCGAGCTCCAACACCAAGCATGTCTGTTTATATATATTCTTTCTCTTATATTCCTCTTGCACGTCATTATTTAGCTTAGGTGAAATTTTGCTCTGACAAAAAGCCTAGAAGTTTTAAATCATTTATTAGGTGAAAAGAAACAGCCAGAAACATCAGCAATTTACCCCTTCTCTGTGTGTTAACAGTATCTCCAGGCTCTGCTCAAGCTGTCAAACTCTCTCAGAGGCTGAAAATGTTATACAACTTCTGCAAGCCATTTGCAGTGCCAAAATGGGTCGCTCTTCTGCCAAGGTAACCAAACTGTCACAGTGAGCCAAATCATAAGTTAGAGCTGTCAGGCAAAAAATAGCCATCACCTCTGTGATGCTTAACTCAAATACCTGCTGCTGTCTAAGAAGCAAGATTTCATGGGTAAAGAGGCCAAATTAATTCAGAATATCAACTTCAGTGGACAGATAGGACAGTGTGGTTAAGTTCACAATCTTACTTTCAGTTATTTTGAGCTGGAAAGTTCCAAGGATAAACTGTGATATGAGGCCACAAACACATTAAGGTTGTTACAAAGAAACTTTCAAAGAATGCCAGAAGTAGGATGGTGCAGATACGACCCCATCAGGGGAAAGAAAACACTTTGTGCAGGTTACAGCAAAAAGTGAAAACTGCTAACTTTTGAACTACATTTAAGAACAACCTCTAAGAATAGAGGAAGCAAATGATGCAACAGATTTTGGCCAGGAGGAGAGCAGCAGTAGACAGCATCAAACAAACAGGAAAACAAGGTCAAAAACTTATTTGGATATTTAAAAAGTTTATCCGGAACCACCTACCCCCACAAACCAAATGTCTTCCATAAAAAACTCTACTCCGTAGGAAAACGTGTTATCACCACTGGTGTAAAAAGAAAAATGTTGCCTAATTTCTTTAGAGAAACTCTTACACCAGTGTGTGAGGCCGGTGAGCTTAGTTTCCTCAGCCTGTGTAGCTGGAGTTTCATGTCAGACAGAGAGTGCTCCCTCAAAGTGACCTCCTAGATGGACTCCTAGATTCTGGGCAAATTTGACCTCCCTTCAGCCAGAAGGATGGAGGATCCCTGGAGAATGGGAGCTATGGAGGAGAAGGAAGATGTAGGGAAAAAAAAAAGTTGTTAAAAATATCCAGGACTCTTCTCATGCTCAGGAAGTGAGGCATTAGAGAGGAAGGCAGAGTTGTTAGAAAAAGGAGCTCTAAACCTTTGATTTGTAAGACCTTTCCTGACACTCTAAAGAAGACAACAAGTGAGGGATGCAACCCACAATTTTCTGCTCTGTCTTACACAAGAGATTAAGCACAGTAAAAATAATAAGCATGTGGACGCTCGGAAGGGATATTTTCTGTAATGTAGGTCGCAGTTGCTGCCCATTAGAATCAGAACAAACTAGCCCTTTTACTCCTAACTATTCACAGACAAGCCCAGGCTTGCCCTGTGTTAGAGTTAGCAACTGCCATGGAAAAAAATAGCCTTGGTAGATGCCATTTCTGAAAAGTGTCTCCTTTAAATTATTGGTTCCTTTTGTAGAGAATAACTCTTGGATCTTCTAGATTTGTCAATGCAAGTGTGTTAGAAGGGACACGAACAAGTTTACTTTTACAGCTGGATGAACCGGGCAGACACTGAAAGTGTAGGTGCTTTGCATTTTTAGGGTGGCCCATCTGCGAAAGCCAGAGCAGTACAGAGGAGTTGACAACACCATCATTTTCCTTAACTAGCTGAATTGGGAGACCTTCAAAAGACTTATTGTTCTACCAGTGCTGAACCCTCAGACTGTACCCAGTGGACTTTAGATTGATTTTATTTTCATATATGATTGCCTTCCTGATTTTATTTTCCCGTCTTTTTTTAGCACTGTAGTTTTTAAGTAGTTATTTGGCAAGGGAGTGGAAATTTTACTTAAATATGTCATTGGTGGTATTTGAAAGGAAAAAATAAAGATATTTTAAAAGGCCTGCTTGAATAACAAAGGATTTTCCTTCTATTTTTTATTAACATCCATGAGGTTATTGTTGCCTCTTGTTCCCTTCTCTTTGGAGACTAAGAGATTTTTTGCGTGTTTACTCTTACTAACTTTTGTGCCACTTTAATTTCTGTGTGTATTTTTAACAAACCACCATCTGTACAATTAATGGAAAATTACATTTTACAGAGGTTTTATAAGTTATTGTTTCAATTGTGTTACAATACAAAGATAGCCCCTGTCCCAGGGGGCTTCCAGTGCGAGACTTAAACAAAATGTGGCTACTAACTAAACAGGCTCTGAATCTTTCACAAAAATAAAACATTGGCTGTCAGAAATAATATATAGAACTCTTTAATATGAAAAATTGCAAATCTTCAACTGACCACATATCCTGCAGGAGTAATTATGTCATTTCAGAAGAAAATAAAACAGCCATGTTTTGTCAAATATAAGACATTTCACACACTATCAATTTTGCAGATATAAATACCTAGGGGCATACACAAACTCTGTGATCACCAATGGCAAATTGCCAAGTGAGGACAGATTCATTAAACGTTAGAAGTATCAGGCACCCACCCAAAGCCATAAATTAACATTTTAAGCCTTGAACATTATGCCCCTGCATACAAGTTAAATATGTTTGGAGACATTTTTATGCAGCCTAATTAGAACTGAATGGAAATCCCAGTTAATGGATGATGTAGCTCTTCCTCAGCGTAGTTTTCTTGGCTAAACTCAGTCTTAAAAGAGTCGTATTCCTTTCTGCAACTTGCTGCAGCTAAAAGAAGCTGGTGGTAAATTGCGTGCAGAACAGCTTAGGAAACTGCTGCAACTGGGTGGTTGAAACAGGCCTGGCTTGTTTAGGTTAGTGGAACTGCCAGTAAACCTTTGTAATCTGCAGGCAGAAAGAGTGAGTTCTTAATTAATATTCTCAATAGCAGTGACTAATCTTCTTTGAAACCAGCTCCTGTCACCAGATGAAATTGTCAGCAGGCTTCTGCAGCTACTGTTTGAGCAGCCAGTCTCTATTTACAGTTTTAAAAAGCAATGTGCATCTCAGCAACCAGATACAATTAAACTTGGAGTTTAAACAGCATGGCAAACCCGAGCCTCTTTTTCTCATCTTGCTTGCTAGGTTACACCCACCCACAGCAGCTACCAGGAGGGACCTTTGTGCACTAGAACATGGCAAATAGAATAGCATGAAACAGGAGATGCCTAATTTCCTATCTAAGGAAAGATTGGGCAGTTTGGTCTGCAATCGTAGTTACATTAGGGAGTTGAAAGATGAAAAGCAATAATAGACTGTTGCTCTCTTGTAGTGAGAGAAATGAGTGAAAGAGTTGTTCTTTCCCTTCAACTGAGCTGTAAGGTACTTGGTATTTTCATTCAGATTTCTTACTCATCCTCCATTAGCAGTTTGCTGGGTACCATTGTGTAAGGAGCTTGCAAAGGGTGCAAAGTTGTGGTCTTTTTCTCCTTTTAATACGGAATTGTTGTAACCTTCTGAGATTCCTTATTGTTGTGTCAAATCGCTTCTTAGATTTAAAGTTACAGCAATACGCACATTTTTCTTTCTGTTTTTAATAAGATTTGATCCAAATGTTCTAGCCAAAGCATCTCAGTACACTAAACTGCACGTAAAAAAAAAAAAAAAAAAAAAAGAGAAAACAATCTGGTCTCCATATTTTTAAATATTAATACAAAAATATTTTTCAATATAAGACATACTATTCTTCATCCTGTTCCTTTTGTGTTTCACTTCGCATGCAAATGAGGAGTTTCGTAATAAGGCTTCCCCTTGTTTATAGCTAACAGGTAACTATGCAGTTGTGCAAACTGAAGCATAGGCAGTGATAAGGATAAAGTTAGACCAAACTGATCAGCCATGATTCAGTTGTGGATAGCAGCTCCTACATGGTGGAGAGCTGATTCCCTGCTCCCCTAACTCGCAGCTGTTTCCAGAGCAAGGTTCCTAGTCCAGACCAGAGATGGTGGAGGAGCTAGATGTGGTGCCAGCATAGGTGGGATGCTGGACAACAGCATGACAAAGAGTCACTATCTGGCAGCTTGTGCACCAGAACTGGTGCTTGTGCTGGGAATAAACCCAGGTCCCTCCCTCGCATTTTTTCTTCTCTCCTGATAAGCCTGAACTTAACCAAGAGAGTGTTAGGTAGTGTTAATATTTTAGAAGTTACAAATGGTCTGAGCAATCCAGCGATGAGTGAAGTGCTGCTCTTTTGGTGAAGGGAGTTGCAGAAGAGAATGACAGTTATAAAGTAATGAAATTGTGGCAATTACGTTTTTCCTCTTGATTCCCTTTTTAGAAATGGTGAAAGGCTCTGGAAGTAGAGGACACAGGATGAATAATTGATTGTAAAGCATATTCACAAGTAGGAAATAGCAGCAAAAAAAAATCTCCACTGACTGTAGCAAAGATCCTGCGGGGAATGCTGATTATGGATGATTCCTTTGAAGGACTGGACATTAGTGATTTTCATGGTAAATTAAGGTTAAGTTACTTGGCATTAGCCCTGTTTGAAGTTTAAACAAAAGAGAAAGGTCCCTTCAAAAGTAATACAAGGAATTTTTTTCATGTTTTGTTTTGTTTTATCAAATTAATAATGCTCATGTACTCCCCATTTGCCCTGCAGCTATGACTCATGAGTGTGTGTATGCATAAATGAGAGATACAGGCTCCCAGGATTTACCACAAAAATTAAAACAGGAAGGCAGATGGCAGTCTTTTATTCCATCTGTATTTCACTAAGTCAGCTTCTCTTACTAGAAGTGCTGCTTTGGAAATCTCTGGGGTCTTCTATGGCTTGTGGCCCTTTGTAGACATGACCACTGTTTCTCACTTGTGCGTAACTGAGCAATTCCTGCCCATCAGAACGGATGAAAATCGTCAGGCCTATGTGTGAATGTCCCGGTACTTTCCCCGAGGAGGGGGTGAAATTTTCACACCTGTGCCAGTGATGTAAGGGAGGACATTGGCACGATAAAAAGCATTATTCCACCTTGCAGGATCTGCTTCTTCTTCTCCTCTCTCTTTCTTTATCTGGCTCAAAATCCAGCTTGTTGCTAAACAAAGGTTGGATTGTCACGGTCATCCTCAGGTGATGATGAAGGGTGCTCATCCACTCTGCACCTGGGCTGTTCTTATGTAGATCCAAAAAAGTCCCTTCCTCCCCTTCGTCTTGGGGGTTGCAAATCTGGCCTCAGCAAAGCACTGCTGCTTTCGCAAAGGGCCGAGTGCTTGAGTCGTTAACCCCTAACATTTCAGTCTCTCACAGCTTGAGGAAGGGAAGGGCACTATCGCAGCAGAGCTTTGGAGTTAATCTACCTGTTTTTCAGGCATGTATTTTAATAAGATTTAATAAGCTACTGAAAAGAGGAGTGCTGCTTTTTTTTCGACTGATGGCAGTAAGATGAAAACGAGTGGCTTTTTAGGATGACGTTAACTAGCACTTTAAAACTTAATAGAGCTCCTATGAATCTCTGTTGGCAGCACCTGGAAGAAGCAGGTGGGAATTCCACTGAGATAAATGGCAAGCCAGGGGCAGAACAAAATAATAAAGTCTTATTTGCAAGATCTGGATACAACATCAGTCCTTCTGGCAAAACGTTTTCAAAATCAGTAGAAGTCTTGTCTGCAGTGAAAGTTTAAAAAAAAAATGTTCTGAGGAAAATCTGGGACTAGTAAAATGTTTATAGTATGTCAAATGTAGACAGTTCTTTTAGAATGGTATGTATTAATTTTTGTAACAAAATATCAAATCACAAGTGTGATGGGTGAAGGAATATGTAAGACAACCACAAGAAACATCCTTGTTCCACAACAATTGGAGCTCCATGGCCCTGGGTGTTGGATAATGAGTGTTTCAGGATTGTATCAGTTCTCTGCATCGTAGAGATCAAGACAAAGAAAGCATGTGCCTAAGTGATGTGCCCGTATTCAGCCTTGAAATATTTCCCCCTCCCAGTGACAGTGGGAATGCACACCACTGTATGCTGAGGGATGTATTTTGCCTATTGCTTCCAATCTAAAACCAGCATAAAGATAGAAACTGCTTTGATTCTGTATGTTCTTGGTGAGAGAGAGAGAAGGAGAACACATTTCTTGAATTTGTAGATAATAATTCGGGAGGGACTGCGAGCGTGCTGATTAGAATTTAAATTGATCGTATAGAAACTAGCTGAAAATATAGGATGGATTTCAACAAGTGCCAGAAACTACCCCTAGCAGTAATTAACTGCAGGCATGAGGAATGGGAATGAATCAGCAACACAGCAGTTCTGCAGAAAAGAGCTTGCAAGTGGTGTATTGGATTCCAGCTGAACACAGTGCCAGCAATACCATGGTTTTCAACACAGGCAAATGCCAGCCTGGGTTGTGTAACCAGGAGCAGAGATTGTTTGACATTTTCAATAATTCTTCCACTCAGTTTCTCTTAGTATTCACAAATCTTTAGATCAGGATTCGAATGTTGTCCTTGGTACAGTAGCTTGGAGTATCGGGGGAAGCACAGGAGAGCAGAGGGTTTGATCAAAGGTTTTAGAGAAATGGCCTACAAAATAAAGTAACTCGTGTCTGGTAATTTAGTCTGAAAAAGGACTAAAATGACTAAAGGACTGGAGGAGGAGAATGATTCCACAAGTACATAAATGGTAGCTAAAAGGAGGGAAACGATGCTCCATTCTCCATTTGCATGCTCGAAAAGAGGAACTGGAGCACAAAATGTGCTGCTAAAATACTTTTCACTTTCTAATGACAGAGAAAAATGAAGACCTGGATTAGATTACCTGGAGAGTTATAAAGACTTTAGGAATAGGCTTGTAAACATGTATCAGGAAGAACAGGGATGCAGGCCACCTGCCTTGGGCAAAGGATGAGCTGGATGACCTGCCAGCTCCCCATCCTGTCATGGGATTACGCTGTTACAGCCCACTGCCTACAACCTGGAGTGGCTGTTACAGAGCAAAGCCCCCGTTCAGCCCTGCAAGGTCTGATGGAGATTTAACTGACAGGAGGTGTGTCATCAGGCACATTGTGGCTTCTCTGAGCCGGTAGGAAATGGATGGGAGTCAGCTCAAAATGCCAGTAATGTAAAAAAGAGGCTGAAAGTAGAAGAATTCACCAGACTTTCCGTAGGGTGAGGTGCCAGATCTAGATGTTGGGCAAAGCTTTTCTCTGTCTCTTTCAGTCTGCCTTATCTTCATCTTCTTTCAGTTTGCGCTCTCTGCCTCTTTTATCCCTTAGCATAAATTAATTTTGAATGTTTTTGTGAACAAATAAAGAGCAGTGTCTTGCGGTTTTCATAAGGAATCGCTTTGTGGTATGTCTTTGTCTGCACATCACAAATTCCAGTAGATAAGCAAACTGAATAAATATTTCATGTAAGAGAAAAGTACCACAGAAAAGAGCTAATTAGCTGGATTGATATAAGTTGTTTTGTGACCCATGAAAATATTTTAGTCATAATGCTGTTCTTGATAAACACCGTGCAAACTCATTCAGACATGCTGTCAAACTAGAATAGGGAAATGTGAAAAGCAAAGAGAAGCACTCAAGGTAATATTAAAAGAAAAGTCAGAAGAAAGATTTTTGTCTGAAAGCTATCCCACAATGTCTAACTCGGTTCTCCCAAAAGCTGCTGACAGCACTATAGCCAAAGTGGGTAAAACAGACTCCCAGAGTTATGAAACTGGCGTGGTGTGATTTGCTCTGCAGAGGGTGGAGTAAGAATGAGGGCAAGGCTTGAGGTGTAGTTTTCAAATGGTGCACTTGAGGTCATGGACTGACTGGCTCCAGTCAGATTATTGCCCTTCTGTCTGCAGACAAGCCTCTTAATAGTATACCCCGCCTTTAGAAACTGCACAGAGGGAAAACAGTTCATCTACAGGAAGATGTATAAGATTCGGTTACCCCCTTACTGGAGAGGACTCAGCATTTTGGTGTCAGAATTTAATTCTTTATTGAAGTCATAGAAATTAGAACTTTGCTGTCATAGAAAGGGGAAGAGTGGTAATATGCTTTTAGAAGAAGGATAGGGTGTAAAAGTTCCCTTAAGAACATCTGTGTGTGTGTCTGCCTATTTGTATATTTTCCCCTCCATTTAGCAACCAGCAAAGTCAGGCTATGCACAACATTTCCATACTGGAAATCTCCTTTTAAGGCCAGGCAGTCTGCCCTCCTGTAGCTCCTTCTTTCCTCCCCTTGTGAAGGCAAGCTTCGAGGCAGAGCAGTGAGCAGAGGAAAAACTACACTCCCATGGAAGGCTTCTGGTGGGTTGACTCTCTGTGACATATCCTGTCACGAGCCTCTCCTGGGGAACTGAAACACCCAACAGTATCCCAAATTTGAAAGTAGGCAAAATAAGCCACCATCTCCTCCCTTTATTATCTCAAGCAGGGACTGTGTCCTTGCAGTGAGATCCCTGTAATGGGAATGCTCCTTTCTAACTTTTCTAAAGTGTGTCTCTGGCTCCAACAGAATAGAGCTTGTTTTCTCCTCTACAGTTTGACAGACCCCATAAGTGTAGTGGGCTAATTGCAGCCACAAGACTCGGCCAACCTTCTTGACTGCTGCATGATATCCCCAGCACCTCGTTTCTATGAAAAAACATTCTTTTACTGTGCATTTAAAAGTAATTTTAGTAAATTAGTGATGTCTTGAGATTGTAATGGATTGGAAGTCCTGCACTAGTTGTCAGAGTGACAGATGGAGAAACATCATGTGCCAATAGTAAATTTCTGGATATCATTTGCTCTAAAAGACTTGCTTTCACATGCGTGCACACAAGTGCACACAGAAAAAAAAAAACCAAAACTTTTGGACTAGAGCTTCCCCTGTTTAATGCAGTAAAAAAGTAACAGTTGTTGGGGGAAAAAATTTGAGCAGATAAATAGAGAAGGAATTAAATTCTTAAACATTTTTCTGTAATGTCTTTTAGAGTTTTCTCTTCCATAAGATTAGGTCTCTCAATCTGCTTTTAGACCCAGTAAATGATATAGCATTACAGCGTTAGTCGTGTTGGGAGGAATGAAACTGACAGCTTCTAATGAAAAGAAAAAGCCCTTTGTAAATACTAGAATCCAGTTTTAAAATGCTTTTCAGTATGAAGAGGAGTTTCTCTCCCACCTGGGCAGTGAAGTTCAACAGCAAGCCAGGCCAGACATGATATTCCCATGCTTGGCTCCTGCTTCATGCACAGGGATGCACAAAGCCATGACTTGCACCTGCACCGCAGCATCTTCCCCTCCCCATGGCCTGAGCCAGCAGGTGTGGCCACTCTGCATTGCTGGGCAGCTCTGCTCCCCTGGCTGGTGAATGCTGGCATTCCCGGGCACACCCGGGGCTGGAGGCATCCTCACTGTCTGACTCACTCAGCAGTGCCTCACTCGGGTTGGGGTCCTGCCTTGCAGGTGCCTGGAAACCTGCTGGGGCCTGCCCGAGCAGCAGAGGGCTGGGAAAGAAGGACTGAGTGGGAGGCAAAGCACGTGAGAGGGAGAAGGTGCATCGGGTAGGACGATGATCCCGGTGCTGCGGCTCCCGTTCATGCTGCAGTGCACCTCCCTGGGATCAGCACACCTCTGGATCCTAGCCTGGAGCTGCTCTTCTGAGCTGCTACTGAAATCACCTCGAATTCAGAATTCAGCATTGTTAGGGACACAGAGTTAATGCTTGTAAGAAATTTCAGAGCGATTCCAGGCTGAGATTTTTAAATTCATCTTACGGCTCCAGGCAGTCAACTCTTAAAGTTTTTCGGGAAAGACACGCCTTAGGCTCCTTGACAAATCCTGGCTGTAAGAGCAAGTGCAGTAACCTGCAGAAGGCTATAAACTGTGTCTTGGCCATACTACATGCTTTATTTCCGCTTGAATTTCCTCTATTCCTACAATTTCACCCTGCCTTTTGAGCACACGCAAAGAAAATCCAAAAAAACAAACCCCAAACTAAAACACAGCGTTGCTCCAAGAAAAGCAGTGATTAGACTTTGAAGGGCAGTTGGTTCCAGAGAGCAGGATTTTGTTTTCAGTTTAATTTGATATTCACATTCACCAACACTCAAAGTTTCCCCCAAAACATACCTTCAGAGGAAACACTAGTCAGCATTTCCCTAATTCAGAGAAGGGCTTAGCTTAATGTGCATAACAGTTTTCCACTCACTGCTGGTTCTGGATAGCGTCATGTTTGAGAAGATGCCTCATACCATTTGCTTGTCCTTTAAAGAGTGTTATTTAAATGAAAGTAAAGTCAAAAAAAACACTGAACTATTAGCAGTAATTGACTAATTAATACAAATTAATACCAAACTATGCCATAAATAGATTTAATTACAGTCACAGTTAACTACAATGTCAGCACCTTTTTGTGAAATGTGGCCAGCCCACAAGAGTTTTGAAATCACAAATTCCAGGCCAAAATTTTCATTTGAGATGCCTTTTTGGGGGGAGCCCAAGCTCAGGATGAAGTAATGCAGAGCACTTTTTTTGCAGAACAGGAGTGCTCTGGGCTTTCTAAGCCGGGTACCATGACAGTATCCTGAATTTGCCATTCCAAAATGAGGGGTCACCAGTTCATTTTTGGGAATTCCAGCCTATTGGACTGTCAGCGTATGTTGTTGGGTTTTTTTTAAACACATATAGACATGTTGAGAGCTGTCTTTTTAAGTTTGTAAGACACATCCATCCCATTTTAAGCAGCTGCAAAGTTACAAAGAATGAGTCTCTGTGTTTGGTAGGTTGAAAACTGCCTGTGGTTAATTCATGCCTTAAGCTGAAAGCTCTAAAAGTGCTGGGTGGATCATTGTGGTTTTTCAAAATTAAGGTGTTTCATTCCCTGTAGTTTCTCCATCTATGTGTGTCATCATTTTCAAAGCTTTCATGGCAGGCTTAAATTTAGAGTCCTTGTGGCTTTGTTGGGGCACCACCTTTACCCTATGTGGTCACGATTTTGTGCTTCCTGTCTCAAATCGATAGTGCCAAGATGGGTGGGGGACTTTTTGGTGAAGTAACCAAGGATGGTCAAAGTAGCATCACATATCATTTATTAATTTCCAGGCAAGAATATCAGCAAGAAGTATTCTTAGGTAGCTAGCTTCATTCAGAAAAAACGGGCCAGAGTTGAGTGAAGACAGATGTATTTCATGGTTCCAGTGCTAATATCACGTGTTAGCGGGAGTAGGCAGGTATGTGTGGGTGTGTAAGTAGGGTGAGATGGGTAGATGGATAGATGGATGATAGATGGAGGGATAACATACCAATTGTTTCCTTGGAAATTTAATTGCATTGTCTGACCTGTAATCATATTTACAGACCACCAACATTTTCCAAGCCCGGTATCTAAAGTTAGCTTTCTAATTTTATAGCAAGGTTGTTAAATGGTTAGGTCTGAGATTTTAAAAAACCAGTAGGAACTGCTGCCTAGTCAGCCTTTCAGGAGAGCAAATCACTTCTACAGGCAATTATTCAATTTAGGAATCCAGTTTTTTCTGCCATGAAGAATAGTATCTGGCTAGCCTGTAGATAGATGGACTGTTAGTGCAAAAACCACGTTTCTAGGTAGTCCTAGCCCTGAAAACTAGTTTCCTAGTAAACAATTAGGGAGACAACTCTTCTGTGCAGCAACAAACCACTTTTCAACTGCCATGCTGAAAAGTTTCACGGTATGGAACAATTTCTACTTGCAATGGAAAATACTCTTTTGTCAGTGGTCGTGAGCTTCCTTTAATGTTGTATTTCACAGAGTGAAAGTCTGAAAGGTATCTGTTAGAAGATTTTTTTTCTTTGATTTCTTTGGGGTATCATCTCTTCCTATATGTCCAACATCAGAAAAGCCAGGGATCCTCCAGCATGATCACCACGTGTTTGTTTTTGTAGACCAAAGCTCTGTTTTTGTTAGTCATGCAAAACTATGGAAGGAAAGGGTTTTTCACACATCAGATTCTGTCCATAGTGCAAATTAATTAAATGAGTAACAGAAGGAAGAAACACTGTATTGTCTTTCCAGATACAATTACCTTGTTGACTTGAATTCAGTTTAGGAAAGTGTATTATTAAGAAAAGCCTACCATGAATATGAAGCAGATGTCATACTCTGATACAACTGTAACCTGGAAAGAGAGGTTGCACTGAAGTGGTTCAGTGGTAAATAATGTAAGAGGCAAAATATAATCTATAGCAGGTAAGAGGCAAGCCCAGTGACTTAGGCTTTGGGATCTGTCCTGTTTGCAAGATATAAAATCCTAGTCTCATGATGGAGAAGACCGTATTATTCTCCTCTCTGGATCTCTCTATTGCTTTGTTCTTGTGGTCTGTGGCAAAGCTCTTTTCATGGAACTTTGGCCACTGCCAAAGGCCTCTTCAAACTCAGAGGTGAAAAAAAAACCAAAACCAACATCCAAGTCTTTTTAATATTCACTTTTGGGCTGAGAGGAACATTTATTAAAAATTGCTTCTGGATAGAGCTTATTTCTTTTGAGACCTCCTCAGATACCACCCTATGTAATAAGAGTACAATAAACACCTGTTATCAAAATGGCAAATGAAGCCCAATCTATGCAGAAAGAAATAAAAAATTCCAGTATCAAGCTTTTAAAAGTGATCAAGTGTTTCGGGAACATTTGTTCTTAGTGGTTCTGCTCTAGACTTTTCATATGCACCTAATTTTCAGCACCTGCCAGCCCTCACACCTCCTGAAAATTACCAAATACAAGACAGATCTTTTTTAGAAATCAAGTACACAGGTTACTGTGGAAGCTGTGGCCACAATTTCCAGCATTTTATGGGCTGCAGTGTTTGTTCCTGCTTTTTGCCTCTCTCCTGAGACTTGCAAGAAAATTGCATGTTGTCCTTTTTGCTTTATACAATTCCATGCACAGTGTTAGTTAATAAACAAGCATGCAAACAAAGGAATTAATGGCATCTTAAACGTGCAGAATATTGAAGACTCTAAATATCTTTAACGGGGTAGTGGTTATGGAAGAGTCTGTTTTACAATGAATGTGGGTCAACTGCAAAACAGAAAAACAAAGACCATATTTAGATTTATCTTATGGCTCTGATCCATGCTCTTTTCATTAAAGCTTCTTCCCTCCCCAGCCATCTCTTGCATGAGAGACAGGGCGACCTGGACGATTACAGAATAACAAAATCCGATGGGAGTTTGGGAGATGGAGGAAAGAATAAACAGACACAAATGTCAGGTTCTGCCAAGAAAGCACCTGGAACAAATGTATTTTTCTATTATTGTATGCTAAGTGAGTTTGCCTGAAGAATTGCTTGGAATGTTATAGTGGCATTTCCTGAGGAACAGGTTTGAAATTAGCTTAATCACAACCTAGTGATACTTTACTGATTTTGAAAAGGCAGATAATTGCTGGACATTTCTGTGGGCTGTTGAAGGGGTGTGGTTTTGTAGGGGCTTGGGGTCTGGGCTTTTTTTTTTTTTTTTTTCAGTTTAGAAAAGACTGAGGGAAAGCTTGTGAGCCAGATGTTTCTTCTCAGATTACAGCAGCCTGCTCGCTCTACATGTACAAAATGGGAATGGGACTGTTACAGTACCAGGTGATGTATCTAACATATAACATTACTGTTCCTATAGTAGTCCTCTAGCTCTAAAGTCTTAGGCATGCCACAGGCTTACACTGACTGCCAAGCTTAATATCTACGGGAGTGACTCTGAGAGGGACTCAAACAAAGTTCTCTCTGTGTTAAGAGAAAACCCTGCTTTAAGCTGCATCAGCAGGGGGGCACTTAGGGTCTGGTGTCCCGATGTAGTCCAGCACCTGAGACTTTTGCCACCTTGGATTGCAGATGCTGTGTAGAATTCTCCATTGAGTGCTACAATAAATGGCTTCAGGTAAAGGCACTGCGTGGGTCAATGAATGTAGGGCAGCTACTGCGACTCAGCAAACGTATTTCAGAGCAGTCTAATGTTTAAAAGTTACAGCCTGAAAGTAGGAAATACACAAACAAGGAAGCAAAAAAAAAAATCAGTAGAGCACCTACAAGCAAGCCAGACCATTTTCTTTAGTCTTTACACCCACCCCATCATTGCACCTACAAAGTGTCTCTGAAGGGACAGATACTTCAGCTGCTAACATACTAACGTTCCAAGTAGTTGAAGCCCATAAAGTGGGCAGCATTTTTATATGGCCTCTGCTTATCTTTTAAGCTGCAGCCAGGCTTTCAAAAGTTACCCAGGAGTTGGCATCTCCAGCTTGTTGTCAGCATTTGTGATGAACTTAGCATTTACTCAAGTTCTTACGCTGGGGTTGCACTGCCTTGAAAAATTCAATCATTATCATGAGTGCTTAAATGTGGTCTGGTGCTGTGTCCGTGTCCAGTTCTCCGACTATAGGGAGCTTTTAAGTTCAGAAGCAGAGTTTTCCCAGGCCAAGCATTTTTATGGGCATTTGTTTTATCTTGTCAGTGCTTGTTCTCGTGGTACTCTATTTGTGAAACATGAGATAAGATCAACCCTATAAACATATATTTCATTTGTAGGAGTGGTTTATTTTCCATGAATACATTCACATAGGCAATCTGGCTAAAGAAAACCAGTTGTACACAACTTATCGTTGTTAAAGCAACAGCTTTATTTCATAATTTGAGCAGGAAACAGCTGAGTCATTTTCAGCTTTGAGGGGTAAAAAGACATCTGACTTTTTTTCTGCAGTGTAACTAATATTCAGTCTTTTTCCCATCTTCTTACTCCAGATTATAAAGTATTGCCCAGACCATTAAACCTCTGTATTCTCCTATCCTAATGAACATAAGCCATTCTTTTAACTGCAGGATATCTTTAAGGGGACAAGAATTATCCAGACTTTACTAATACAGACCAGATTTTATTAATACAGATTGCAACTGACCAGTTACTGGGCAGAAGAGAAGAAAATACAATTAGTTGGGTTCTTGTTGCACCTGAATAAAAGATATATTCTTAAATACAGAATTAGAAGCCTCCCTATAGGAACATATTTTTAGGGCTGAGGAAAGTTTCTAACTTTTTGCAGGTGTTGATCTCCTTGAAGAATTTAGACATCATTGTAAGTGACTGATTTACTTGTATGAATAGTTCTAACAAGTTTCCTATCAACACGTTGATATTATTGATTGCCTGAAGTTCATATTCATCCACACAGCCTAATTTTTTCTAGGAAGAAAAAGGAGCTTATGTCTAAGTTAAGAGAGAGAAACACAGTTTGCTGTGGGTTTTTTTTTGATGAATTAGCTTAATTATGCTCTGAAGGAACATGGGAATGGTAGTTCTAGGTCAGATCAAAGGCTCAAATAGGCCACTAACTTGTCCCCAACAGGGCCGAGTAACAGATGGCTGGAAAAGTGTCAGTGCATGAAAAAAATAGGGCTATTCCTCACAGTATTTTCCCAGCCTGCAGCAATAGGTCCCAGGGAATTTCCCAAGAAAGACATGCTTTTAGAAGCAAAGTTCCTCCTGGACCTTTCTTCCATGTCTTTGTTGAATCACCTTTTGAACCTCTGCTAGCTTTTGGCATCAAGAGTGAATTGTGGCAGTAAGTCCCACTCTATGTGCCACCTGGAGTGCTCTTTCTGTGCTGCAAACCCGTTACTTCATTTCGTTTCATGCCCCCTTGCTCTTGTGTGGTGGGAGGTAGCTGACAATCCTTCTCAAAGCTGAAGGAGTACCTATCACAAACCTGCCAATTCTTGCTCAAGTCTTCAAACATCGCTGTGTCTCATGGAAGAAGGACTCCCTCAATCATATTTGGGCTTGCAAAGATAGCACTGACTCCTGCTTGGATTTGAGGTACTCTTCAAGAGGAGGCAGATCCAGAGTTTGAAATCAGCCAGAATGAGCACTGACTTGACAGTTTGGGCAGTTTTGAATGGCACCCTAGCTCCAGGGTGCTCCTGATCTCCATTCAGGCATGGAACATCTGGAGGAAGGGACCATCCTCAGAGAAGTAGGATTGGAATTCTTCATCAATACACTGAGATGTAACCCAACCTGTTCTGCATATGCTGTAGGGAGCATGAGCACCCAGCTCCCACCATATTGCCAACCAAAGGGCTTGAAATGCTTAACTTCTTACCTGAATCTGGGCATCAACTTTCTACACTTTTCCTTAATGCAAGTATAAGTACACCTGTCAGAAATCCTTGCCATTCTTCTGTATGGACCTGTGCTCTTCTGTAGTGCTCAGCCTCCCTGATGCCTGTGAGTTGTGCACATTACTGTATGGCATTTTAAGGCATCCAGTGTCATTTGAGGACAGACATCCTGTGAGTCTTGGTTGGGGACTACTGATACTTTTATTAACCCAGACAATCCCTTAAGGCATCATTTTTTATAAGAAAACAGTATCCAGCAGTTCCCAATGAGGCTGTAGTAATAAAGAGATAGATTTTTCAAAAAGGCACACTTCACCCAGCTGTCTGAAGTGGCCGGAGTGTCTGAAGTTGTCTCTACTCAGGCTCTTTCCATCAGTCCTCCATCTCCATCTGAAGACAAACCTGGGGGGTACAGGGCACCTCTGGAAACCAAACTGTTTTCAGTTCCTTGGTGGAAGTTCAGCCCTTGGATAGCCCATGGTTTTAACTGCTGAGCAAGTTTGGAAAAAATGGCAGTTAAGGTGCTTTTTTAGTATTTTGAACTCTTGAAGTTCAAAAAATCCCTAAAAATTCATGTATATATTTAAAGTCTTAAAAAGGAAATTAACGTGACTTTCAAGTATTACGTGTTCTACAAGAACTGCATCCTCAAGTCCTACAAGGGTAATCTCTGCCTCAAAACCTTTTTTCCTCTTTTGTTGTGGTTTGCCACACAGTTGCATGAACACAAGAAAGGATGTGAGACCAAACGAGACTCAGTTCACCATGGTATGGAATCTGCATCATTAAAGAGTCTGTGTTCGTCTCACTTTGAATTCCTCTCTTTTAAGCATGGGTGAATAAAATAGTTCAAAGTTTTCCAGGAAAAGTTGTCCCTGCCCTCTACAGCGACATGAACAGTTCCTGTTTTGAGTGGAAATAGTTATCATGGAATTGCAGCAATCTTTTTCATAGCTGCCTCACACCATGACTCCAAGTCATTCTGTATTGACCAGCATTTTCAAGCTTTTTTTTCCTGACCTTTTCCAACTGGAAAGTTCCCAACTTTTTCCAGAAACTGTTATCACTATTTCAAAAGCGCATGACCTACTACACTTCTCTTATTCTAATAATTCAATTCTTAATGTATGACAGTTTGATCCTTTGCTGTGCTGGCAATATCCCAAATTCTCATCAAAAAGTTTGATTAATGCATTCCTGTGCATTCCTATTATTGTGCTAAGACCATTCATGAAAATAACTGAAGAGGTCAGTCCAAAAGCTAATCCTTTCCCTGCAGCACAGGAATGTTTTTGCTTCCACCTCCAATACGGTAATCCCTGTTGTGCCTTTGTGACAGGACGCATCTTTCTCTTGACCGCAGCCCTGCTGCAGCCTCCTCACGTAACTCTTGGAGCTGGCTGCAGCTCTCAGTACTTATCGGCCTGACTGACAGTCTGCTGTGATTGTGACAGTGTTCTACTTCCACGGCCCCACTGGGGAGATACCCACATTGATGCAGGTCCCTCAGGACAGATCAGCAGCCAGAAGGCCAGATAACTTTTTTCCCATGGATTTAAATTTGCTGGTCATCTGCTAAAGGCACAGAGCTCTCATGTGAGAAACCATCTTGCCAAGGTCTTTGTGAGAGAAGGAGGCCTTGAAACCCACTTTCCCCTGACAGCAAGTGTCAACCTCTGTGCCTGCCGCTCTGCCTGTGCTTGTCTGGCTCTTCTCTGCTTCTCCTCCTCCTCATCCCCCTTAAGAAACTTTCTTTCAAGTGACTTCTTTTACCAGTGCTCTAGGAATACACTGTTGAAAGTTAATGCCAAATGGATGGTGCTGCCATTGTCTCTGAAGAAAAGTGTTTTCTATCATGTAATGTGCTGTTCAGTCCTGAAGGTTTGTCCCACTCCAACAAAAACAAGGAGATTCAAATATCGCCAGACTTCTTGCCTCTCAGCCCAAGACTGGACTTTAACCCATTCCTGTATCCAACACACCACGCTGAAAGGCAGGAACACAGCAAACATGCAAATTTAGAAAATACCTGCATGTTCTTTACACTGTCCACATTTGTGCTGCATTTCCCCTCTAGCCTTTGGTGCTGCAGCAGATGCCATTGTACTCACTGAAAAATATGGCAAATGTTTTGTTCTATTTTATATTTATTTTCCTTTTTCTCTATCTGAGAAGTCCTGTGACATTTCTATTAAGGTAGTTTATTTTTCTGAAAAATTTGGCCGGGAATTTTCACAACAGACCTACAGTTCTCCAGTTGTAAGACATGTTTTTTTTCTTTGGGAGATCTTTTCTGAAAATGTATCCTTTCCTCCATATTAAGAGGATCTCTTATTATTTTTGCCATCCTGTTTTGAAATAGGATTAGCTGTGAAATCCTTCTTCAAACACCTTCTTCAAACGGTCTGACAGAAGTTGCAGATGAATTTGTGTACCTTAGTTCAAAGATAGTCTGTTTCCTCCACATTCAAATCCTAGAAATTCTCAGACCAATTTGTGTCACTGTTTCCCTAAGGTCATTGAATTTTTCCCTTTATTATTTATGGTTTTAGTTTGTTTTTCAATCTCCTAACTTTAAGGTGGATTGAATCATGAGCATGCAAACTAAGGTTACTTCTCTGAACAGTTTATCATTTCCTCAAGCACCTTCCAAAACCAAATCTAAGATAACATCTCCTTTTGCTGGCTCCACAAGAGTTGTCAGGTAGCCCTGCCAGGAACCTCTGGTCTCTACCATCATTGGTAGAATTTGTTCCCCAATGTATTTCTGCAAAGGTATAGTATCTCAGTGATGTACAATGCTCAGAAATGTTTCTGTCTTGAGTAGCATTCTGTAGAGCTTTATTCATACCAAACTGTGACACCAGCCTGTAGCCCTTTTTTTTTTTCCATTTGAAATTAGAATAACCAGATAATCAGAGTTTTGTTTCTGTTTATCCATGTCATCTCTCTCTGTTAATGTGCAGGATTACCCAGGGTGTTTATCATTACGTGCGTTTTTGTGGAACAGCAGGTGCTTCCAGCAACTATGTTGGATCATAAGCCTTATTCCAACCATAGTTATACCAGATTTTGGTTATTACTCCAATTATATACTTGATGTCCTGCACCATATGTTCCAGTTTGCTCATTTTAAGGTGTGTCCTGTCCTTTCTGTACAAAGTTACATTTCTACTTCCCACTGAACATACTTGTCCCTATCATCTGCCTGGCTGCTGTTCTCATCCTTGCTCTTTCCACCTATTCTCCCCTGTTCTTTCAGCTACTGTAATACTCTTTATTACTTGTGTTTTGTGGGCAAAGGCCAGATTTGGAGACAGCTTTTCCCTGTTGATTTATAAAAAAATAAATTCATAAAGCTTTTCTTTTCTGTTGTCACAGATGGTCAGTTCCTCTTTTGTGTCCCCCTTTCCTGTACAGTATCTTAAGAAATCACTCATCACCCCAAGAGTAGTCCATCCAGACCTGAGCCAGTCTTTGCAGAGGTCAAAAAGGGAAGCAGCAGTGTGCTTAAATGAGCATAACTTATTATTTTAGAAAAAAAATTCTTTGTAAGGAGTTACACTGAATTAAGATACAATCTTCTTTGTTTGTAAATGAGCATTTAATATCATTTTACAAGTCCATGGTAGCTGCTAATTCTGTATAAAGGATTATGTAGTTTTTTATGTAGTCTTTGTTTTTTGGGAAAGCTTTTCACTTAATTAGAGTGATCTTCAGCAATTTAAGGTATGGACAGCCAAATAAGCTGTCACATGTGCACCACAGTTATTGTACTGGTGTAAGTTCGCACCTGAATTTACCTTATAATACAAGCTTATCCATCCTAACTGTTAGTGTAATATTGGACATTTTAATGCACATCCTCGAAGGCTGTTCAAATAGTCTTGGACTCTTGGAGCTATAGAAAGACAGAAAAATATTCATTGTAATTTTTAAATGGAATTATGTAGCAAGTTGAATATCTGCTGTTGGTGTCTCACTCATATGTGCCCTTAATACTTTAGTATACAGTTTTAACAGATTGTATCATATGCAAAGTTCATTTATAGACCTAAGAAAGTTTTGGTATCATATCTTTTTGCCCTGTCCTTCCCTAGAGACATAAGATCTATGATTCTTACTTGAAACTGCAGGTCTTCTGGCAACTCCTGTTGGTGGAACCTGTTACACTTTAACAAACCCCATCTATTAGACATAGAAGTTACAGAGACCTTTGAGAGATTTCAGAGATCACACTCTTTTACCCAGAAATCAGAATCAGATTTGCCTGATTATTTGTAGTGACACCAGGAACTAAATTTTCCAGGCTTTAGTTATTTTTTAATATATATGTTAAAACAAAACTAAACTAAAAACCCACACCAAAAACTCAAGGAAAAACTGTTTAGCAGCAGCCCAGTCCAAGGACAGCTTGAACTGCCAGTCTGAATACCAGTGAAACAGAAATCAATATTTCTGCAATGGCCAGATTATTGAATTAATAGGAAACTGAAAAACAAAACTGTTATGAAGACCAGACTGTATGAGCACAAGTCGTCCAGCAGACACCATACTCTGCCAAAATGACCCCCAATTCAACACTGAATTGCTTAAAAAGAAAAGTCCCAGAGGAGAAAGAAGGAAATCTGTCTTCAGTCTGTGTATGTGTTGTAAGTGAGGAGCTTATCTGGGGCTTTTAAGTTCTTTGCTCAGAATGGGACTCTGTCTAAAAATATTGGAAAAAGGAGACAGTGAAACCAAAAAGCAGCATATTCACAACTGATATAGTGAAACATTTTCTCACAGGGTGTGTAACTAGATTACAGGATTTGTGGCTGCAGGAAGCTACTGAGGTGAGAATTTAATACTATTCAAAGAAGGAATTAGTGTATATATGTGGCTAATTGCAATTTCTGTAGACAGAGCTGAGAAGTGAAAGGAACAGAAAACCCAGAGCACAGCTTCTGCCTGCAGCACTTCTGGAGCTCTCCTCAGACAACTTTGATGCTGACTAGCATCACAGACAGACTCAGAGTATGGATCAGTCTTGTACATGTGGAGCAGAAGAAGGGATCAAGTCCACCTGAGTTTGTGATTACTGAAGTACAACAAAGAAAGAAAGGAATAGTATCCATGCCTAAATTCTAAGTTTGATTTAGACTTTTTTTTTTTTTTTCGATACTCTATGAGACCCCTTTGTCACAAGGGGTTGTATTTAGAGGTAAAAGCACAGAGGAGAGACAGCAGGTGGCTCCATCAGCATAAAGGTCTTCCTTAGCCGTGGGTCACACCAGCAGCAATCAGAGACAGCAAGAGGCCTGGAAGCAGTCACAGAACTTCCTAGGTTTGGAGACAGCTTTGGGTCCCATCTGCTTTGACAGAAGACAACAGCTTCTCATTCTACTGTCTTCCCTGGTCCCATTCCTCACATGTAGTTTAAAATGGTTTCCAGTAAAATTTCTTGCTTTGCCCCTGATCTTGCAAAGTTTTGCTAGTGGACATAGGCCTCTGTTGAGTTAAACTTTTAGCCTAGTGGACTGCAGAGTTGGGGGCTGATTCCTGGACTAGGCTGTGCTCAGCCAGCTTCAGAGGTGCTCCACAAGGGTGCAGCAGCCCACCTACACACTGCTCCTTATAGGACCTTAAAGGCCTGACAGCTCACATTTTACTGAGAAGGAGCTAGAGGGGCTTTTGTTTTTCCTTCTTCCCAGTTGGTTTCTCCCTCCTGCTTCCCATGTGCTTCCCATTTTTCCCCCACAGCACTGTGGCTGACACCAGCAGCTCCATCCCACACAGCAGATGCAGCGAGCCAGAAGGAAGCATCACTGCTGGTGGGAGCCACATGCACCACTGCCCACCTGCAGCCCCCAACCCCAGATGCCACATCTCCCCCCCGGTCTGCCTGTGCTCTTGTTGAGGTTGTGCACATCTCGTAGTCTGGTTCCATCTCCTTTTCTCCCAGAGAGATCCATTAGCTGTTTGGCAAACAGGAAAACTTAGGAAGGAAGAGCTTTCTCGATGTGGGTAGGGGTGGACCACACCTGGCCCTGCACTAGTTCGTGTGAGAGACAGAAGAGTAGGAACAGTGAGCTGTGCACTGACATGCAGACTGCTGAGAAGTCAAAAGGGTAGTTGAAGTGGAAAAAAGAGTCAACTGAACAAAATATCCCAAGAATAGAAGATGAAGTTTATGTATTTAATAGTCCTAAGCAACTGTGTCACAGCTACAGGACTTTTAGGAAACCATGACTCTTTCTTTCTCTTTCTTTTCTTTCTTTTCTTTCTTTCTTTCTTTCTTTCTTTCTTTCTTTCTTTCTTTCTTTCTTTCTTTCTTTCT
>JAWMRA010000041.1:63192554-63231134 GCA_035584735.1 Pseudotriccus pelzelni
TCTCTTTCTCTCTCTCTTTCTCTCTCTCTTTCTCTCTCTCTTTCTCTCTCTCTTTCTCTCTCTCTTTCTCTCTCTCTCTTTCTTTCTTTCTTTTTCTTTCTTTCTTTCTTTCTTTTTCTTTCTTTGTCTCTCTGTTTCTCTCCCCTCTTTCTTTCTTTCTCTCTCTATTTCTTTCTCTCTCTATTTTTTTCTCTCTCTCTTTGCTTAATTTTGCCTGAGGTATTACAGCAAATAGCTTTCAATTAACTTCTTTTACTGCTCCCATCAGTTGCTGGCACCTAGACAGAAGAATATTTAATTTTGCTGAAATGTGAATGGCGATTTGGTAGGAGTAAAAAGTCAAAGTGAAGCAAAGGCTTTTCAGCCCCTGGCACATCAGCAATACTTTACTGATTTAAGGGGTCTCTGAGTTCAGCTGTCAAAATGCTGGAATGACTGTTATGATATTTTTTACACAAACAAACACGGAGGACAATTTGCAGAGCTCTGGAGCATGCAGTGAGCAGGTAGGGTGGCATGCCCACTGGATATGGACAGGATTCTTAAAAGCCTTGCTGTTAAGGGTGCACCAGAGGGTTTGTGAGTTTTTTAAATGAAAGGAACGCCTTGAAATTCCCTTCTACAGGTGGTATTAAAGGACTTGATCATTAGTGCGCTGCAGTCAGTAGAGACACCCCTACTGATTTCAGCATGCTCTGTACCAGCCCTGCTCCCAGTATCAAAAGCTCATTTCAAATGATGTCATCCCTAACAACAAAAATGTTGGTGGATTATATGGGGTGAGCTCAATTCAGCCTATGACTACCTTCAAAAATACGGCATCTCTCATACTATGTCTTGAAACAAAAATCTCCACATGTATAGGCATGTTTCTTGGACCTGATCTATCCCTGTGAAAATAAAAGTTTGAAAAATCTACATGAGCTTTCATTAAGAGAGTTTCTCATGTTAAGGGAATGTACATTTGCACCAGACAAGAAAAGGTGGAGAGGAAGGAAGAAAGAGAAAGGAGCAGAAGGCAGAGAAATAAAAGGATGGTTATGAAAATTGAATGGGAAAAAAAAAGCATTGCTCACTTTCAAATATCTGTCTTCTTTAATCTTTAGTGATGTTTTAAAATAAAATACCAGTGCAATGTTCAAATAGAAAAATACCTTACATGGCATGAAATCATTTTATTTACAAGTGTATATATAAATATCTCATTGCATTGAATATTATGTTCCTGTGTTATTCCTAATTGTTAGGAAAGGCAAGAGAAAAACTGATTCTCTGGTCAACTGATACTAGGTTTGGGATGGTTATGGATGATGAGAAGGTGATTGGATTAATTTTGCAACTACACTACTAACTAAAAGACTACCCCTAAAAAAGCCCTACAGTTTGTGTAGGAGAAATACTTTGTGCTGAAAAGTCTTTTAATAATCTTATCTTTACCGGAGAGAAATATGATTAGTGAATTATAAAATGAATCACTATCACTGAGAATTTTTTTTTTTTTTACAAGGCTACAAAAGTTGACAGAACTCCTCCATATGCACTTCATAAAGAACCTGTTTTAAGTAATCTAATTTGCACTGTATCGCTCTTCAGGTTTTCTTTCATGTAGTAGAAAAGTGCTTAAATATAATAGGACTGGGCAAGATAATTCTTTTTATTATTCCCTTGATTTCTCTGGAATTTAACCAAGCATTGAATTCTTCATGGAAAACCCCAAAACTTGATTAGGAGATATTAAAATAAAATTAATAATAATAATATAATTATACCTGTAGAATAGCTCTAATACAGAAAAAAAAAGCCCCTTCATACCTCTTTGAATGTCAAGGAACTTTAAAATGGGTGTAAATGAAAATGTAGTGTAAATGAGAGTCAAAATTACAGGTTATAATACCTTATGTCCCACTTGAGCTTTCTGAGTAACTCTGTGAACTGCCTGGAAACTTTGGCTCAGCTGTACAAATAGCAGGAAAAATCAGCAGAATAAGAAAAATAACAGAGGGGCTATTAAGCCAGACACTTGAGAAGAAGTGAAGTTTTATTTTATTTTATTTTTAGCTTTTTAGCTATGAAGTTTTATTTCACAGGCCACTTCCTTCGAGCGGGCTTGGCACACCTTTTGCAAGTGATGGCTGCATGTGCAGCCCCCTGCTTTGAGAGCAAGGAATGAGGGAGGTAGTCAGGCTCTATTTTTAGTAGCCACGTGCTCAAAACAAGAATGTGTTGGGGTTTTTTGCCGCTGGCAGATTCAAAACCTCTTCTTTTATCCCAAAACATGGGAAGTCAGATTAAATTTGCAACATTTATTTTGCTTTACTTTATTGCCGAAAGGAGCATCCTCTCTAAGGTAAGAGAGAATTCAAGTGAAAACGCGAAGCACGGGTTTTGAAAGTTCTTCAGAAATATTCTCTGGCCATAGTATAAATAGACTTCGATCTGTGTTACACCTTGCTAAAATACCAAGTGGGTTTTTTTGCTGTTGTTGTTGAAACAGGTCTTGTTTTCACACGGGCAGCCATTAACATCTCCCCTTGCTTTAGGGAAGTGTCTTCCACATCTTCCCCTCCCGTTGCTCCCACTGCTGCACGTGGCAGCCCCACAGTCTCCATGTGGAGGGCTGGATGTCATGGGCTACTTCAGAAGTTCTAAAACCAGGGCCAGATGGTTTCCCTCACTCCAGACTGCTGCAGACCTTTTTGCTTAGCGTAGCTATTCAGCAATCCTTCTCCCGTCCAAATGTATCAATATGGAGGAAACGGTGAGACACTGAAATGTAGATGTGGCACCTGATAGTACCAGGCAATCCTGACTGCCTGGGAGAAATACTAGCTCTTCTCCAGGAGCTGGGGGTTCTACCCTTAGCCTCCAGGAAAAGACCTGCTTGCAACCACTCTTGTGTTTGACACAAAGAGGAAGCGTTTCTATATGTTGCATTCAGATATGGTGCACTGCAACTCCAAGCATCTTGCTGTTTTCTTCATTTTAAACACCCGCCACTGAGATGGGCAAGAAGACCTAGCCTGAACTGTAGTCATGGTGAAAAGCTGCACACTCCATTCCTGGCTGGTGCCTGCAGTGACAGCATGCAGTGTGACGTGCAGGTCCCTTTGGGCTACCCGTGTACGTGGCAATCAAGTTTTGCCACTCTTTGCGACAAGTGGAAACCTCAGCTGCCACAGCAGCACTACTTATCTTTCAGCCAAGCTTCCAGAGACTTCAGTGTTCTTTGGAATTTGGGCTCTCCTCCACTATATGGCTGTAAATTAATTTTTCTGTCCAATCGACTGGCCAAGCAGGGCATTGCTCAGGCCTTGAACTTGGTCCCTGGCACAGCTCCTTAGGCTGTGAGAATGATCACTGCACATCGCTCCTCTTGAGCTTCCTCCGAACTTTGGAGCATTTCCAGATGGATGGAGGGCTGCCACAAGCATGAAGAGATTGTGTGTGGGAGGGGAACTCTGTAGTCCTCCCTGCCACCCCAAAAGACTATTCCAGCTGTGCAGGAAGGGCAGCCTTCCACGAGGTTTAATTGGGGAGTGGGGTGGGGATGGCGTGTTGTTTTATTTACGGTTGGTTCTGTGTCAGAACAAAGCTGAGCTAGCAGCTCTTTAGAACTTTCTAATGGTCTGGCATGGCAATTGCTATAACAAGAGGCTGTGATTTCACTGCATCCTCTGCCTGCTGGGATAAACTCGAGGACTGCAAATGTGAAGGCTTAGGAAAAATTGGGTGACCTGTGTTGAACGTGTAGATGCAGTGGGCAAATCCCAGTCTGCCTTCAGTACTTGGACACGTCCAGAAGCCCAGGCATCAAATTTGGTTCTTCTTGGGCATCTGCAGGATCTACCCTGAGCATATGAATGCCAAGCTTTCTAAAATATAACAACTCTAATCGAATAGCATTTATAGAATAGCAGGCCTTAGCAGGGTTCTTGCTGACTTTTTCTGGGAACCAGCTAAATCACACAATTAATGAGTTCTAGCTTCTCTCTAAAGTAAATTTCCTGTTCTCTGTTTCTTTAATGTAACAAAAATGGGATAGATTCTTAATGGCTAGAACTCATTTCAGCTCCACTCACTTTAGTGGACTTTGACTGGCTTAACCCAGCTGAAAACCTGGCCTGCTGATCTCTCAGTTTCACGTATTTTGCTTAATTTCCTCTTTCCTTTCAACTTTCCTTTCAACACTTGTTCCTTCTAGACATATTTTCCAGCACTTTGCATCCATCTCTCTTTCGGTTTATTAAAACAACCTTCATAATTTTCTTGTTTTCCCTTCCAGTCTCTCCCTACGCTCTCTTACTTTTTCCTTCCCTCCCTCCCTCCCTCCCTCTTTCTTTCCCTCCCATTGTGTGTGGAGGGAGCCCGAAGTCTCTTTGGTGCACAGAAAAATATCAAGAGAGAGTTTGGTGCAAGAGGGACTTTATCAAAAGGGGCTTTATGAATCACATTTTATGTGCTGGTGACATCATTACACAGGAAAACTTGGTTTTACACTTAAATCCAGAATCTTCACTTTATGCCAGTATTTTGTGGTGTTCCTAATGCCATTTTTTTTTTCTTTAATAATAAAGGCGCTTTTTTCCTTATAATTATTCAGTATAGAAGAGTTAGTTGATGATGGTGTCCACAAGAGTGTACTTTTCCTGAAATCAGTGCTGCTAAAAAGAAGTATGTCAGATAGACACTGAAAGGAGATAGTTCTATTCCTGAAAACCATAATATCCAGAAAATTATGAGAAGGGGAAACTTGAAATGATTGTATAAAAAATTATTTGCTGTGTCATTCAAGAGCAATGGACAGGCTGATCTGTGGGAGATGTGACTTTGCTCAGCCCCTGTATGAACCAGATAGATAACATCATACTGTCCATGCCTTTGAATAAACTTAACCAACACATGCCATGTATTGTGGCTTTACTTCTAGATGTCGCCCTTGAATCAGATTCAACAGGATGATATGGCTGAATCTAAGAAAGCACAAGGCAAATGCAAAGGCAAAACAAACAGACTCTATCACTCTCTGCAAGGGCAAAGCCTTAATCTGAATCTGAAAAAATACCCAAGTACACAAGCAATTTTACTTGCTTGAGAAATCCCATTAAAATCAGTAAAATTAGTTGCACAAGTGAAGTCAGATCATGCTGTTTGGCAGCAACAGACAGTGCTGCAACAGACAGAAGAATGGAATCAGAAAGAAGGTGATGACTGAGGACTTTGACCAGTTAAAAAGCCACAATATTTCACCTCATTATTCTAGGGAAGACATTGTGTGTTTTAGCTCTAAAACTTCTACCCAGTCAAAAGCAACAAGATGCTAAAGTCCACCAAATAGTGCTTTAATTTTGTATTTGTTTGCAACGTTTGCCTTTTTGTCTCATGGTTAATTTGTTAGAAACTGTGGAGCTTGGACTGGCTTTTCTCCAGTGATGCTTTTGTCCTGATGGAATAAAACAAAACTATCCTTTTTGCCCCTGCTCTGACAGTAAATTATTTCCATGTGTGTTCCTTATTAGTCAGTTGTTTCCTAGTCAGGAAAGTTGTGGCTCAGGAGAGCTGCCCTAGTGTCATGGTTTCTTCGGAGAACTGGTTTTCCCCATGCTTTAGCTTCTGCTCATGAAATGACATTACACTCATCACTTCTCAGCATCACATGCCCAATGTCTCTGAGTGCCCTTAATAAACCTTTATAAAAAGCCAATCTAACATTAGCCATACAAGGCAACCTTTTGCCTTTTTGTTCCCTCTTTGGTCTTCCTCAGAAGCTTGAAGGGATAAGGAAAGAGAAGAGTTTTGTGATGGCAGAAAGTTTTTTTTTCCCTATTTTCCTGCTGCTATTCCTTCTTGCCATATCCAGGGCTATGCTGATCACAATATTTGGATAGAAGATATGATTTTCTCCCAGATTAGGTTGGCAGAAATTTCTGGCCGTTTTGCCAGAAATTCTTGATTTTCTTGCCTCATTGTTTTTGATCTGGGGACTCTGCCTTCTTTCTACATGACAGGGATGTGTTTGTCCGCTGGTATCAGCTGGACTTCTCTCAAATCTCTTCTTCTTTGAGACTGCAGAGGTCTTGAGCAGTGATGACTTTCATCTCTCCTGGGTCCATCTGTGGTACGTAGTTTAACCCCCAGTGTTCTTAAAGTGCTGTAGTCTCAATTTCATCTTTGAGCTTAATATACTGGTGTCCGGGTGAAACTTAATGGGCTGTGCTACACAGGAGGACAGAGAAGATGATCTAGTTGTCCCTTCTGGCCTCCAACTTTATGAAGCCTGCCTAACTGATATTATGTCATAAATCAGGAGTAACAAATTAAACGAGAGACCACAGTCTCTCCTACACACACACACACCTGCTGACCATAAAAACTGGGTAGGGAGGGGCTGAGTGATGAAGGGATACAGCGCCTTTTACACAGGGGTTGCCGGTTCAGATCTAGACATGGATAACTGAAACATTTTACTAACTGGAGGATTTGTAGCAGCCTTTGTGAAATGAGGGTGGTGGCCTCTGTCCATTTCCCAGCAAGCATAAAAAACTCAACACCCTTTTAATAGCTCCCATAAACCAACATTTTAAGAAGTTTTATTCGTATCAGTGTATGGGTACCTTGGCTGAATAGTGATTTCCCTTATGTTGTTGACTGGTTCGTGTGACTGCTTTGTGATGTTTGTTTTTTGGAAGTGACAGCTTCCCAGAAGGCACAAATTCCTACTGAATTGTGCTGAGCTGAGCTGCCATGCAGAGAACATAGTAAACACAGACCCTACAAAAGCGCCTTGGCATGTTAAGTTCATGTTCTTAATTTCTTTTGGTTTGAGTATATAAAACTTTGACGATGAAAACAGCTTCATGGACATTTTCTGCTGAGAATCTGAAAGAAAAAAAATCATGGAAATTAATCCACAGAAATTATTTTCTTTTTTCAAACTGACTTGAAAATTTGGAAGTGACACAGTCAATTTCCCACCACGAAAGAAGTATAGCTGTGCTCATGCTTCTGCCTTGGGGTAGTCAGGTGCTCCATACAACTTATTTAAGAGTCTGAAGTAACAGTATAAAACCAGACGGTCCCACACTGTCCAGTCAACAGTCATGGGACATATGTAGTCACTAAGACAATTGATCCATGCCATGCCTTGCTTCTTTACAAGAAGCTGAGGGGAAAGTGCTTAGCCAGTCAGGTTGGACCACCCATGTATTGAACAGGTTATTTTGGGGGTACAAAAATGCTGGAATTAATTTTTCATCTTGCAGTCAACACTGTGTTCATTTCTTAGTTCAAGAGCACATTGTCCCCTGTTCCACCTAAGCTGAAATTTTCAAGGGGAATTTCTGGATGGTGGAGTTTTCGCAGATCAGCTTCAAGTAGATTTCAGTAGAGTAGCCATCCCCTAGCCATGATGACAGATCATTGGTATTTCATATTTGAAAAAGGTCACTTCCTAATTTGCTAAAGCCTGTGTAACCTTGGATAGGAAGAATCATTTAAATGGACATATATGTATGTTTCATGAACAAAGGCAGCTCCATGAAATATCTGCCCTTAAGTTTCTGCATTATTCTCACTGGGGCTAGTAATAGGCATATGTTGTTTTACGTATTCTGAGTACATTTGAGAAATTAATTCATGAAGATGCAACTCAGTCATCCCTAGGTATTTTCTGTATCTACTCAGTATTAGAGTAGGCCATTACAAAAACTAATTGTTCTTGTGAATCACTTTTAACAGCAATAACAGAAAGACTGAATGCAACAAACCTGCCAACTATGGCCAAGTGCTTCCTCAGCAGGCATTTAATTCTTCAGGCATATAAGTGGTTTCATCCAGGTATTGCTCAGAAAGATTTTGCAGGGCATTAGAGTAAAATCAGATAACGGGGTTCTGGCAACCCCCTCTCTCCCCCACCCCCAATGGCTCTGTCTTTGAACTTGCACCATTTCGCAGGCGCTGGCGGGCGGCACGTGCACAGCTTGCACAATAGGTGGTTCAGCCCTGGCAAGCTGCAGCTGTGCATATTTGGTCCACAGGTGTTCAGCTTTCTGTCGGCTCGCCAGCCAGCTGCGGCCAAATCTGTCCATTGTCTCCGAGAGGGGCTGGCGGGGGTCGGGAGGGAAGTGGCAGTTGTTGCCCCCGAGAACGGGAGGGAGTAATTCTGCCATTAATCCTTCCCGCCCAGCTCCCCCCCTGGAAGGAGCCCAGCCCCTGACTGCGCGGTGGTGCTGGAACAAGAGGGGCTGCGCGCCCGTCTCGGGTGGTGGGTGACGACTTTATGGGCACAGGTGCCATTGTGGTGCCGAGCGTTTCCCCACAGAACACCTGCTGCAGGACCCCGACGGCTCGGTGATATATCTGCAAACATGAATCTCATTGACCAAGAGCTGAACTCTAGTAAAAATCGCTTTATGGCCTTCTTTGTGATCATTGCAATGAATCCAGATTTCTTCTGGCCTTTTTTTTTTCTTTTTTTTTTTTTTTCTTTTTTCGCTCAGGCAAATAGATCCCCAACAGCAAAACAAACACTTCTCTCCTCCTGCTTGCCGCTCATGCAGTGTGAAAAACCACACTATGGAAAATCATTAAGTGGGTGACTGCCTGTCCTCCCTGTCAGATTAACAAGCATGTGTTTGAGAAGACCGTATTGTGGTAATAGGCACTTGAAGACATGCACTGGAAAGAGCTCATGAAGTCCAAATGTAAGCTTGAGACAGGGAAAACAATTTAAAAATTATTATTTCTGATACACCTGAATTTCTACTTTCATCCTCAACATTTATCACAAGCCTCACTGAAGATAAGAAACATACATTAAATAGACTTTATTTTTCTTTTCCCTTTTTTTTTTAAGAAAACGAATCATAAGAAAAAAAATTCGTAAACTGGTTTCTTGAAACAACGTGAGTGATTTGCAAACCCTAGTCCCCTATTACTTCAACCCGCTAATTAAAACCAAATGAACTCTGCCAGCCTTTCTTCCTTTAAGAATTAAATCATTAATGAAATTAGGAGAAATGCTAACTACTGTTACCAGTAAGATGGCTTTGCTGTTATACATGTCTTTCCCTATCAAAACACGTTTTATAAAGACACACAAGTTCCCACAGTTTTTTGGTGGGTGTTTTGTCTCCACGCAACACTACTTATCTGCAAGTTATATTTCTTGCTTACAGTACAGGCTCTGCTGTGGAAAGCACACCAGTCTTGCTGCATCCACGAATAAACAGGCAGGCACACACTTGTAAAGCCACTATGACAAGTTAATGCACAAACAGCCCTCAGGCTTGCACCTCCCAGTTCCAAAATGAGCAGTACTTGCTTATTTTTATTGTTCACATGCAGATGATTCCTTAGCAGCCAGAGTGCTTTATTCCTATATACCCTTTTTGCTCAGTTCTCTTTGGATTTCAAAAATTGCATGTTGTAAGACAGCATGATCCACTGCTCTATCAGAGCAGAGATGCTTCATTTGGTGTGTTCATTGTACAAGGGGAAAGTTTCTGAGTGTTTTCAGTAAGAACTGGTGGCTTGTGAAAAGTTAACAGCCTGAAAAATAAATCCATCTCCTTATCCATCTGGTGTGAGGCTGGTGGTTGGACTTGAAGATCTTAAAGGTCTCTTCCAACCTTGACGATTCTATGATTCTCTGAATTACAGAATTGGGCAAACAGATGCAATGTCAGCTAAGATAACTCATGTCTCTACAAGTGCCTGACCAGAGAGGGTTTCTTATGGATGACGATTTCACTGGGACTGCTCACAGGGGCATTTATTTTATGAACTCACTCTCAAAGCAACATTGCACTCTGATGTATACCCAGGTTACATCCTCCAAGAATAATTGATTTATAGGAAACTACACTAAAAAAATCATATCATGAGGGTTTTTATTACAGCAGCATGGGAGATTAGTGCATTGCATGGGCAGTGCCATTGCCTTGCTTCATGTGAGGCACGGAGGAAAGAGAAAAAGTCAGTGAAGACAGAGGTACTGTGGAGGGAACTGCACCCCTGTAAACTCTGTGCTGAAAGGTCTGTGCTGGAGAAGGGTGCAGCTATGTGAGCCCAAACAGGTACCTGCAGGCTTGAATCACAGCCGGACCATAGGACAGAATTCATTGCGTACCCATCCCTGCGTCTGTAGAGCCAGAGGACTGTAGGTCTGGGCAGTGATGAGGCAGGAGCACGTAAAGACTTTTTCAGCGAAAGATGTTTTGCTCAGCAAAACACTGACTTACCACAAACATGATCTTTTGTTGGAATTTGTCATTGCTGCAACTTTGGTTGTAGGGGAGGCTTTCTGCTCAAGAGAACCGTACCTGCCCTAGCAGAGATGGTACAGGTTACATCTCTGGGTTACTCCCTGCCCTGACATTGAGCCTTGTGCCAGAGGAGGGAGAAATTCGTGCAGCATCTCCCTGTGGCATGAAAGACTCGCATTCAAGTTCTTGCCTTAAGAAAGATATGATTTCATTTACAAAGGTGGGAACTTTTAGCATCTTGGTTACTGTCATTCAACAAAAAATGATTTGAAGGTCTTAACAATAAAGATAATTCAAAATAAGTGTAACTGATTCAACAAGGAAGTTTTGCATGGAGAGCGTACCTTTTGTCAGCTCTGAAAAATCCAGTTGCTCAGAGTTCAGCCATATTAATCATCTCTTCACATCGTTTAATTTGTAATTCCCAGGAACTGCAAAGGAGTCTCAATACCAATCCAAAAGTCAAACTATGACTTTGGACAACGAAATCATGGAATCTGTAGATAAGGTGGTGTATGTGTATGGCAATATATCTGTGTATAATGCTTTGAACAACACAAGGAATTAGTAAAGGGCACACACTTATATCTGAGGTGTAATCCAGATGTGATTGCAGCATCTGAGCTAACTTCAAGCTAAATGTGTTACCTTGTCCAAGACCCAGTGCCTCTTCCTCTTGCACACCTTTGCAGTTAGTGCTCCCTGAATTCCATGCCACTTGCTCCACTTGCAGTGGGGAGTTGGGCAGCTCCAGGTTGTCTTGGATATGTCTGTACCTGTATCCAGGTTATCTTGGATATGTCTGGTTGCAGTGGTACCAACAGGGCAGTTCCAGTCCGGAGGAGTTCACAGCCTGTTACAAAGGTGTGGAATATCACTAAGACCCAAAATGCAAGGTCAGAAAAGAGAATGACTTAATTTTGATATTGTGTGACAGTCACTTACTTCCCTGTACTGCTGCTGAGTGTAATCTGGGGCAAATATCTTTTCTGACACTTTCCTCACCTTCCCCGCCTGTATGATGACAGTGGAAGTGCCTCCCCTCAGAGCAACCATGGTATTTAATTTTTAGTGTATTAAAAGACCATCCCAGACTATCTGGATGTAAAAATTGTTCTGATGGGTCAACTGTGCCACAGGGTGACCCGGGGGTACAGTATCTCAGGGAGGATAAAGAGAATTTGGCTGTAAGACAGATTGCCCTTCCAAGCACTGAGGCTGACAGAAAACTCGCTGTGGTGCTTTAGCTTTTCTGTAGCTCTGGTTTGCATTGATTTCCCCAAAATATTTCTGAATTATGTAATACCTTCTGCAGTCCAACGTTTTTTTATTATGCTGTCATCTTAATTAGTGTGCTGGGTTGCCAGTTTGCTGTGTAGCAGCTAATTGTAATGAGGTAATCAGGGA
This sequence comes from Pseudotriccus pelzelni, assembly GCA_035584735.1. Taxonomy (NCBI): domain Eukaryota; kingdom Metazoa; phylum Chordata; class Aves; order Passeriformes; family Tyrannidae; genus Pseudotriccus; species Pseudotriccus pelzelni. The sequence continues at coordinate 63,204,224 of JAWMRA010000041.1, forward strand.
TGGATTAGATTTGCCTCTTATTGATCTGGGTGCCAGACCGAGGGTCCAGCAGCTCCCCTGGGTGGCCTGTTTATGTGAGTTTGCATCCTGAATAGAGCACAACACGATACAGCAAAGAAGTGCAGGGGAAGCTCTTCCATCCTACATCATCCCAGGGACTTTGCAAGCTGTAATTGTCAGGAAATTATGTCAGTGTATGTATTAGATGCCTAGCCTATTTTGGCACCTTTTAAAAAAAAAGGGTTGCCAAAATACCTTTAAGAATTTGGCCATAGGTAAAGGCCAAGATGAAGACAGTTGGCAGAGTCTGAAGCTGTACTGAGGCCTCCTGAATCCCAGGGTGATGGTTTAGCCATAAGACTGCTCTTCTACACAAGGCCTTTTGGCACCATATGGCTTCTGTGTTCAACAGATAGTAAATCCAACCACAGATTTTGGAGACATTAAAATGGCTCATGAATCCATTCAAATTTAGGAATCTGTCCCAGCAGAAGTAACGAAAGAAGGGGTTTGAAATTATCAAGAAAGAGCACTTTAATATTTTTTAAAATGTATTGCTTGTGGAAAACTGAAATATTGTGTTTCATCAATCCTTTACAAAATTTTATTTTACTCCAAGATGACCTCTAAAAAAAAAAAAGCCATATTTCATTAAAGCAAGGGAAAGAAGGCTTTAAAGGGATAAACTTCTGACAGTAGAACTACACATTTCATGTATGAAAATTTTAATGTTCAGAAGAAAATTTTAAAGTTGCTCTATTTTGTTATAAAATTTATAAAATCTCAATGCAGAGATTTAATGTGCAGATTGCACTACCTTTGGTCTCTCCTTGTGGTATGTCCATGGATTTTGCCAGGATATTTTTCAAGACCTTTCTCCCCTCTCTTGTACCACTTCCCTCACAAATCCAGCCCTCCTCCACTAATCATCCTCCCAGCTCTCCTGCACTGACATTCCAGTTTGTTCCATTCATTATGTATTTAAAAGCAAAGCAAGCTGCCAGTTTGGTGCAGCTCTGAGCTGGAGCTCTTTGAAGAGACCCACAAACACAGACTGACTGAATCAACTCCCCAGGGATGCTGCAAGTCAGCAGACTTTGCTGCTGGTCTGCCGGGGGGGTTCAAGTGAGGCTGCTGATGAAAAGAAAAAAAAAAAAAAAAAGTAAAGAAAGACAAAGAAAAGAAAGTTAAATCAGAACTGAAGCTGGGTAATGACAGACTGGAAATACTTCTGACAGTTCCTGGAAAGTAAACAAAGAAAAAAAGGAGGAAAGAGAAAAAATGTGTGGGGATAGTCTCACTGTTGGAAGCCACGCAGGGGGCAGTGAGCTGTGGTCCTGATGGATGTGTGCAGGTCGTACTGTGGGCTGATAACGTGGCATAGAAGATAGTGAACTTTTCAGGTGTTTCCCACTGGGGGCCAGCAATGCTTAACTGTTGGATAAAGTGCATTTTTCTGAGGGCAGGGGAGTGTTGGGGTGCAAAGCTGCTGCAACATTTTAGCTGTACCAGGGAGGCCTGTGACTTTTGAGAGGAGCTCTCTCCACAGATGTGGAAAATGACTGCTCAGTGAGGACATGAAACAGCAGAGGATCAGCTCAAACAGCCCATCCAACGTGGTGGCTGTGCCCCTATGCAGCTTTGTCCATGAGATCTTATGCAGAGCCTTCACACCTTGGTGAGTGGAAGAGCTATTTCTCCATGCAGATGCTACACATCTGCTACATATGCTCATGGCACTGAAAGGTTCTTAGACCAGGTTATTGCTCATATAGTGCTGCTATTATGATTTTAAATGTCACCAACGACTGGCTTAGAAGCAAAAAGTATCCCTTAAGAACCATTCATAAAAATCCATGTGTATGGATCATGAAAGTAATATTTCAGCAGCAAGCCAAAATTTCCCAGATAAACGAGGTCTCTAAAAATAACACTTCTTTCCACAGTATCCTAGTATAAAAATTATGACTGCAGTTTTGCAGGAACTGCTCTTTAGTCTTATCTCTGCCTAGCTACCTCTGTCAGGATAGGAGCTTGGTGTTTAAAAGCAGCAATATGTAGTAGCAATGAATGCATTCTTTCTGGGTCGTTGCTTGTGTGTGCAAATGTGGTCTATTCAGAGAGAGAAATTAAAAAAGGAGAGGAGGGTAGAGGAGGGGAGGAGATATGATTCTGTGATCGTAGAATCACAGAATTTCTTGGGTCAAAAGGGACCCCGGACAAGAGGACATTTTGTTCCAACCATCCTGCTGTGAACAGGGACACCTTCCATTATACCAAGTTGCTCAGGGCCCTGTTCAACCTGGCCTTGAACTTTCCTAGGGATTGGGCATCCACAAGTTCCCTGGGCAACTTGTTCCAGTGCCTCATCACCCTCACAGTAAATAATTTCTTCCTTATATCTAATATAAATCTATCCTTCTTCAGTTTAGAACCATTGTCTCCTGTACTGTTGTTTCCTGACAGGAGGGTGTAGTCAGGGTTGTCCATCTCCTCTCCCAGGTCAAGAGGAGTCACAGGACAAGAAGAAATGGCTCCAAGCTGCACCAGGGGACATTCAGGTTGGATATCAGGAAGAAGTTCTTCACTGAAAGTGTTGTAAAGCATTGGAACGGGTTGCCCAGGGAAGTGGTGGAGTCACCATGCCTGGAGATGTTCAAGACTCAGTGCTATGGTTCAGTTGACAAGGGGTGTTTGGTCGAAGGTTAGACTTGATGATCTTGGAGGTCTTATCCAACTGTCATGATCCTGTGATTCCATGATTATAGCCCTTGGTAAAAAGTCTCTCTCCATCTTTCTTGTAAGCACCCTTTAATTATTGAAATGCCTCGATAAGGTCACCCCAGAGCCCTCTCTTCTACAGGCTGAAAAACCCCAACTCTCTCATCCTGTCCTCATAGGAGAGGTGCTCCAGACCTGATCATCTTCACGGCCTTTCTCTGGGCTAACTCCAGCAGGCCCGTGTCTGTCTAGAGCTGAGAATCCCGAGATCTGGATGCAGCACTCCAGGTGGGGTCTCATGAGAGCAGAGCAAAAGGGGAGAATCGTCTCCCTCAACCTGCTGGCCACACTTCTTTTGATGCAGCCCAAGATTTCTGCTGCAAACACACATTGCTGGCTCCTATCCAATTTTACATACACCAACAGTCTGAAGTCCTTCTCTCCAGAGCTGGCCTCAAGCAATTCATCCCAGCAGATTTGCAAGTGGAGGCCAGACACAGGATCTTCCTTCTTTCCTCTCTCCTTTGGCAGATATTTCCATTTCATACTCTTAAGGGCGCTCTTAATGTGCAGAGAAACTTTTTTCTTGGGGATTGTGGGTTTTGAGTGCAAAGTGGAGAATGGATATTTATCTTGGAACTCAGTTACTTTTGAGGATTTTCTCCCAAATATTCTCTGATTCAGAAGTATAAAGAATATGTACAGGTTTTGGAAACAAGGCCTTGGGGTTTTTTTATTGCACCATTAACTTCCAGCTTTCAGTATCATCAGCTACAGAATGGAAAAGGTACACGTTCAGTGCTATAAATCAAAACTGAGAAAAACCTTATGTTTATTGAAGAAGTAAGGCCGTCTGCCAAAGGGGCTTTCTCTCTCGAGAATACTGAAAGTCTTACAGTACGTCTGTATGTTATCCTCACTGAATCTGACAAGGGAAAATAACCATGGAACATAAATACCTTTGCTTTGTCATATCACATCAAGCTTTGAGAGAACTTTGGACCATTCATATATTTAAGAATAGAAGCTGGCAACTCAAAGACCAGTGTTTCTTCCAGCCTGGAGACAAGCTGCGTTTTCTACAACTGCAGCATGAAGATCCTTCTTGTCTGAAGCACTACTAGCAAGCACTGTAAAATAGGACATCCTGCTTTAGGACTAGAAGAACTGGCAAAGCAGGGTAGACTAAGGTTAAGAGTACTCTGCACTTGAAAATCAGTTTGCTCTTTAGATTGAACATGGCTGTTCCAGAAACAAATATATTCCAGGTTGTGCAGGGAATGTTTTCTATTCTTTCTTAGCTGAGCAAGAGGCATTTCTGCATATGATAGGGAGAGAGTTCCTTCCATACACCAGCATTCCCTGCTGGTTAGAAAGAAAACAGCAAGTGCAGTGGCCAGCCAAAGGAGTTTCCAGGAAATGGACAGCTGTAAATCCTGTAAGCAAGACAGGTATCAAGAATGAATGAATATAGAAACAATATTACTGCATATAAGGAAGTTAAAAATAAACTCTCTCGCTGTCGTGATTTACTTATCCACCCCAGATACAAGATGTGCTCCAGGGAGACAATTTGGAAGCAGAACTTGAGTGTCCAGAGCTCCTGAGTGGTTGGAGTTGGGATTTGTACCACTTGCCAAACTCACATCTAGGTTTTGGCTTTGCTCCTTCCTCACCAAATTTTCAAGTGCAGAATACGGATTTGAGCACATTCCTTTCTAGAGTTTTTGATTTCCCTCTGTATCAGAGTTAAACTGGGTTAGTTGATTAACTCCACCAACTTTTAGCTAATTTTATTAGTATCAGAGAATGGACTCCTGGTTTTGGACTCATGTCCTTGCTTTCAAGCTAGATGATTAAGAAATGTGATATGTGTACAAGTGAGAATATATATTCATTTACTATTCTAGATATAGGCTAATATTTAGCATTTAGAGAATAGAAGCATGTGTACTAACAGAAACTTCCAGGCTTAATAGATGACCTCAAGGAGCCCAAGCTGAGCATCTGCCTTTTCCCATTCATTTCATCCCATGAACATCTAACCTGAATAAGACTTTAGGGATGCAGTCCTCATTTTAAAATTATACTGCATAAAGTCTTCTGCAAACACACATCACCTCTAACACTTTATCCATTCACTAAGCCCTTGGCAGGATTTGTGCACCTTCATTCCTCTCTGACTGGGTGTTCTGTGAAACACATTAAAGCTCAAAGCCTTCTCAAGAGTCTTACTTTCATTTAATAATATTTTTTTAATAGCCAAGTGAAGGAGCATTTAAACATTTTGATAAATTATAAAATAACAGGCTGGAAAAAGGATTCTGGGTATTGTATTTGGGTTACCTTAACATCTGTTCAGTATTACAGAATTTTTACATCCCCAAAGAAGTCGTGTTAGGGTTGGAGGCAAAGAAGTATTTCTGAGTAGTTTCCTTTTTTTTTCATTTTACTGCATATGGTGTCCTCCTGGTGCACAGGTCTGAAGGTCCCTTTTTTTGGAAAAAGTAAGCAGCAAAAGCAAGAACTTATGCCAGTTCTTGTGTATGTTTCACAGGTGGTTTCCAAATAGTGTCATGGCCGTTGGGAAGCAACAAGGGTTGAAACTGTTTTCAGTTTGGTCAATGTTGTGTTATTCATTTTTCTAGATGTTGAGTAAATTTGCTCTGAAGAAATTACTCCTTTACTGCCTTAGCTGTGTCTTCATTATTTCATATCCAGGTCAATGTGCTAACATCAGCAGACAAATGTTCTTTGTTTGGCACTAGTGCACTGGACACAGAAGTTCATAGACACACATACGTGCTATCTACTGTCATACTCAAACCTGTACATGTGAGTTGGGAATGTTTGTACGTTGGATATGTATGGAGGTGATACATAAAATTTTAAAATACTATTCCAAATTCAAAAAATAGAAATGGATTTCAGAGAATCATAGAACTGTAGAATACCCTGAGTTGGAAGGGACCCATAAGGATCATCCAACTCCTAGACCAACTTCATGATTCATCAAGTTTGTTTTACCTCATGCTTAAGGTGTGTTATCCACTGCATTTTCACGAAGACAATCTCCTCTAGCTCTGTATTGTCTTCTCCAAACACAAATGTTTTGAAGGCATTTTATAGCACTCATGTTCTAGTTCAGTGTCTCACGCAACTTAAGTACAGGTTTGCTTCAGAAAACTCACCGAGTCATAGCTGTGTTTAGATAACAAATGTTTCACCAGATCTCTTAAAGATTTGATCTAATCATTTTACTTTCTGTAAAGGATATTGATTGTAGACAGTCAGTTGTTTTTTTTTTTTAATTATTATTTTTACTCAATACAGTGCTGGTAGGATCTGAGAAACACAAGTCTGGTAGGATCTGAGTACTTGGTCGCTTGGCCTTGCAATAAAAGGACATTCTTCAACATAATCTGCAACATAAGTGCAGATTAAGGAGCAAAGGACTAAGTAAGGGGAGGTGGATGATATTTTGGGAGTCTAGGATATCTTCTGTTAAAAGATAACTGCTTTAAGTTTGTACCTGAAACCTGATTCTTTTCTCTCTGGTAATGGAGTCAGATGAGGAACTCCACCATATGAAGATATTCTCAGTCAGAGGAGATTCAGTTGGTCCCTTGAGCATTTCTCACATGGAACTTGGAGGTGAGATTATCTGACAAAAGAGACAATCATCAGTGATTGCATTTGAGAAGTGCAGCCATAGCATCATGGACCATAAATTATACAAGGTTCATAACTCTTCAAGCATCTTCTCTTCCAGCCTTTCTTATACCACTCTCTTCAATTATTCTTAATTCCTATACAGGTAGTTTTATTATTTATATGTATTATAGTGATATACAGGTAATTTTGCTGGTGTTTGGGCTCACATAATAAGAAAACAAAAAACAGTGAAGATAGCAAGCAAACATCTCCTTACATCTACAACTGTTCCAAGCCAAAGAGGTTACCACTTCTGGCTATTTTTATTGTTCCTGTTACCATAAATCTTGGACCATTCCCATATGCGGCTCTGCTGCTCTGATGAGCACTTTCCACACAGCTGAAGGTTAAGAAAGTTATGCTGCAGTGGGGCAGTGATGAGGAGTTAGAGGAATGCAGCATTTAATACCCTGCACTTAAAGGAGAATACAGGCTAGCTTTGAGCATAGCTGAGCCTTTTGCATTTTACCTCCACTAAGTAGCTTCTGGTGTCTTTGGGCTGCTACAGGAGAGTTACACAGTGGATGCCAACGTGTATTTTTGTTTTCAGATATGTATATTCATTTTCAGTAGCCTGCTAGCAAGAATCAAAACTTCTAATATAAACACTTTCAAGTGATCACCACATGTTCTGTGTTTTTCTCATAATGTCATCAACTGATGAGCAAAGCAAGCTGGCACAAGAGTTCTAAGCTAATGTCACGGCTGAAGACAGGGCAAGTAGAAAGGCCTGGAGATTAAAGACCCTTTCTCCTGCAAAAGGCATTAACCAAGGCTCTGCCATTTGTCATAAACTAGTTTCTGCATGCTGTATGCATGTCTGCGTGTTGTGTAAGAAGAGATGATCCCTGTCCCAAACAGCTTACAGCCTGGCTGTCATCTTCAGTTGTTTCTACCAATCAGCCTATTTAACACCATAGAAGAGAAAACCCACTGTGTGTTTGTCAGGGGTCTCCTCCCTCAAGAAACACTATTATCATTTTTTAAAAATGTCATTTAATGCACTCCGAAACCAAATATTTGTTCTTTGAATGCATTCTGATGAGCCCGGAGTAAACATCCCAGAGTAATTAATGGCAGTCCACCTGGGTGTGGATTTGCTGTGGGCATCCACACACCCCACACACACATTTGCACAAGCCTCGTAATTATTTGCATGTTTAGTTGTAGAATTTTTGGCATTTGGGCCGCCTTCTAATTTTTCAAACTTCAGTTACATTTGGGTCGGATTAGGAGAAGCAGCCAAGGAGCCATATCACTCTCTCAACCCTTAGCCATCTGTTCTCACATTTACTCAGAGCAGAAGTGAAACAGAGCTACAGACTCATTCAGTGAACATCCAACATAAAATAATCTTGCCAGAGAACCCACAGTTAACCTAGCAGGGACAGCTCAGGGCAAGAGACGGGTGGATTACTAGAGCTGGGTCTGAGAAGTTCAAAGAGCTGGGGAGTGAATCTGGGGAGTGTTGCTTGCTTGTTAGTCCCTCATTTTCTTGGGCATTGAGTTCACTTCCAAAGACAAAAGTAAGCTCTATTCACATTGAAAAATGACTAAAATTTCCAGTCATTTTGCCAAGTTATTGTTTCAGCCAGCCATTTAGTAAAATTAATTAATTTCTCAAAATTTGGCCTTATTTTTCTACACATGTATTTCTGCAGAACCATGCACTTACTTCCACACTTGAGACTATTCCGTAAAATTATTTAATTGTTGGTAATTTCACAAAATAGTTACATAACTCATGTAATGACTGTGAAATGTGTTTGAGATCTTTAAGGCTATTAGGGAGGATTGTTACAGTTATTGTGGATGCATTGACAGTATATTTTAGGGTATTCTAGTTGCTGGAAAGTAAACCCTGTCTCTGAATTCTCATCCAGAGGCACAAGCCGTCTTTTTAGTTTTAGGTGCACAGTAGCTTCTCAAACTGTTCTGCCACATACAGCATCCCGTCAAAGTGCTTTGCAGTGCCATAATACTGTGTCCTTGGGGACACTGGGAAGGGAGTGAATGGGTCAAATGGTTCCCATGCCCCCTACTTTTTGCCAGAGACCCAGATATGTTCCCTGGAGAAGACAAGGCTGCCACTCTACTCCAAGTCTCCTTGACATGGTCTCTCACGGATGATTTTGCTGCTCTTGGAAGTTCTGCTCTGTCATGCCAAGCATCACATGATCACATCCACCAGTCCTTTCGTAACTGCGCTCTGTCTTGTAGGTGTAATGTGGTTGTGGATAGGGTAACTTGAGCTTCTTAGCATTTCAGGTAATACTGGGCACACTTCTGATGCCTCAGGTGGCCCATCATTCTAGTCAGTCACAAAGGCCTGAAACTTTTAGTTGCTGATAATGTGATTATACTGATTATACCTATATTTATGTGTATGTACATAAAACTGTACATGGGGTTTTCACAGCCAAAGAGATTACAAGTCTAAGAAATCTGCCCTGGCCACATACTGATCAAGTCTCCCATACAGTTAATTAGCAATGGTCAAGTGAAGTAATTTAACATCTGAGATATTTAATTCAACCTAGAAATATTTTCATCTAAACTACACTGTGGTGTTTGTACTTCTTTTTAATTCTTCAGAGTGTTGGAGGGAATGAGAGGAGGAGGGATTGTTTTGCACCAACTGACTAACATAATCATTAGCTGTTTTGCTTCTTCTGTTCCATGTATGTTTTCAGCATGAAGTTGTGAGTTGCAGTGGGTTTTTTTTCCCTTTTGTGGGTTTTTGTGTGTAAGAGGGGAAGAGCTGTACATATGTGTCACTCTGATGGAGGTAAAATCCTGATCTTTAAAGAGCAATGTAAAGACAAATGTATATCGCACACTGCTTTGTAATGGGAGAGATTTCCAAGTTACTTTTGCAAAAGCAGACTTGGGTCAAAGCCTCTTCCCTTTCACTCATCAAAGTAAGAGCCCAGCATAGCAATGAAGGGTGGTTTGGTCTCTCCTTCTTTCTCCCCACACCCCTCACTGCAGATAACCTCTCCACATCATTTCATGCACCCAGCATTAGTTATTTTGACCTATTATTTAGAACTATATAGTTTTAAATATAATACAATAGTTATTTAGAACTATTTATACTGAGCACCATCAGACACACATTTGTCCGAACAGGGCGACCAAAAAACGAGTACTTTGTGCTGCACTGAACACCTGAGGCTGGTCAGTTCTTCTGATGGACTTGATTTGATTTCTACCTGCTTTCCATCAGCTGCAGTGGGGATTTAATCAAGCCTTAGAATCCTCTGTGAAAACATGTTCATTAGCATCCAGTTCATGGAAATATTTCCCTGTAAAGATGTTCTTCAGGCATGAAACCTCAGGCAGTTGCAGTTATTTCAGGAGGCGGTCCCAGAACTTGCCACATACAAGACTGGGGCTCTTGTGATGCTCAACAGTAATTGCTTGCTTGTATTTGTGCTTTTAATTGCTATTTTTCACAGTATTTAATGAGCTGTTTTAAAAAATGGGGGGGAAAAAAAGTGCATTGATTTTCTTTCAGTTTAAAAAGGAAGCAAGTTGCCCTTTCCTTGTTTTTTTCAGTGCTAAGTAGGCATTAAAATAGAAGTGTCCCTAAACATACAAGTATTGCAAAAAAACCCCAAAATCATGAAGGAAATATGTATTTCAACAGTTGTCAGCAGATAACATTAGTCTTTCTGTGGCGACAGAAGGATCATCTATCCCCATCAGCTGAAATTCCATTGTCTTTTCGGGTTTTTTTAAAGACTTCCAGTGGAAATATTAGAAAATTTTCATTTAACTTTTCTGAGCTCTGTGTCTGTTGGTGTTGTCCCCCTGTGACTATGAGGATATTTTGAAGTCTGCCAAAGAGACATACTGCAGGTTGAAATGAGAAAAATGCCATATGTTATTTGGGTAGAGTAGTTTTTTGTCTTACAATACTTAAAAAAAGAGTTATGATGGGGTTTTCCCCTGATGTTATTTAAAGGAGAAACAGCATTTGTTAGAGACAAGCCTTTGCCAACATATACTTTCTAAACCATAAAAAAGTCACAGAGTTTTATCTTATTCCCATTGAACATATTTTTTCAAAGCTAAGACAAGAGTATCCTGGCAATACAGTACATAGCTCAGAGTAATTATCCTAGTGCTCTTTGTGTTTTGGGGCCCTCCTAAATAAGCAGTGACAGATGTTGCAAGCAGTGGTCAGGAAGATAAGAAAGGGGGGGCTGGTTCAGCAACTGAGAATAATTCTTACGTACTTTAACTACATAAAAGAATTGAGGCGAACACCATTCAGAGCTTCTCTGCCATATTTTCTGGATGGAATCATTGAAGGATTGCCCCAGTCATGTAGGTAAGGTTTATCTTCTGACACAATGGATAATACACATGAACAGTCCAACAACTAGGCTTACAGATTAAAGAGGATTATTATATTGGTGGTGATAAATCCTCATTAACTTCAGTTTGGGACAGAAGTTCTGCACGCAAGGACCAAAGCAGTGCCCTGGGGGCTTTAGAGACATCAGGCTTCTCTGAACATTCATGGCAGGCAGAGAAGGAGATCCCTGGAGTTCACTAATACTTGCTGATATAATTGACTTGCACCATGGGCTCTTTTATGGTTTTGGTTTCATTTCACACTGAGCTACAATAGGCGAATCCCTTCCAATAGTGTGGACACATTCTTCTGTCAGTGTGACAGAAGTTTTGTTTATCATATATATATATATGAGTTTGTATATGATAGAATAGTAGATGGAGGTGATAGTCACTAAATGCAACGTAATACATAATAAGAGGAGAAAGAAGCTAAGAATTTCTGTACTGGGACAGCCCTGCAGGAGCAACTAACACTCAGAAAGGAGAGTCCTTGGAGTCCTTTGCTACAGTTCTCTGAGGCCAGCAATGCAAAAGACACTGGGGAATTACTGTAAGAGAAATGAAAAGAGAGAGGGTACATTGCATTATACTGCAGTATAAAAATCCCTGATGACCCCACACCTGGTGGATCTTTGCATGCAGCTCTAGGGACACTATAATAGAACTTGAAAGGAAGTGTACCTGGCAAGCAGGGAGGTCCAAAGCACGTGAAGTTTCTGTGCAACTTTAGGCTAGGACTATTCAACCTGGAGAAGAGTCGCTGGAGAGTGTCCATCAGATCAAACATAATATACAGAAGAAGAAGGAGTAATAGCCGTTCCCTCCTTCCAGTTGTACATGAAATACAGGACAACAAATGAAAACAGCAGTTATCAGCTTAATCAAATACCATGTTTGTGGCTAACACTGAATGCACCACTGCAAGGTAGTTTAGATATTCATAAACAGGTCCAAAACGGCAATGTAGACAAATTAACAAGACCAAGGTGCATCAAGTGCTCTGACAATGTGGTTACAACCTTCAGCCACAGTTCACTGGGAAAATAAAATAGGGAAAGCAAACTCTTTCATTGTCTTTTCCTGGATGCTGTCAGATACAGGATGTTATGGATAGATGGACCTGGGATATTCTTATAGGTAATAGAAAATGTGCTGTTCTATTTTCTCTCATAGATTTATCTCCTGCAATAAGATCTCTGGCAACAATCATGGGTGCTTTTATCAGTACTAGGATTTGCTTCAGGCTTGTAGTGTGAATGGTTGTTGTATTAGCTTCTACACCAGCTATATTCTTCTTTCTTCCTCCTTAAGCATATCTTGACCCTTATCATTAACAATATTTTACTCACATGCACTATATGACTGATAAAGTACCCCTAGGCTAGCTACTATAGATTTACCATATTCATCTCTTTCTTTTTGTTTTAAAATTTTATGTAGGATATACTACATAGGATATACAGCTCTCCTAACTTCAGATATATTCTGCAGTCTGCTCTAGCCATCTGGCATCCTCTTCTATAAATTAGCATGGTAATAGTATATTTTCCCCTGGGATCATAAGTGAAACATGATCCCTCATAGATGTCTTGTTGCATGAAAATATTCACAGCTCAATTTAAGATGAAGCCCAACAAAACATGGGGAGAAGGATGAGGGGGATTTAGTCGGTGTGTTTCATTAAAGGTGACTCATTTCCAAGATGCATATTGACTTATCTTTTGTGGTTATAATGGTGGTCAGGACATATAACATAGGTATTAAATGAAATGTCATATAATTTCACTTCTGCATCACAGATTTCAGAGTAGAGACTGACCAGCAACAATGTGGCTTAGGTTTTCCAGAAGAACACCTCTCATTGCTGCATCTAGAAGAACAAATTCCCCTATTTTATTGACAAAACCAAGACAAAACAACTTGGTTTTAGGAGGATCTACCAAATTCCGTGGCCTTGTCTGCATGCACTGGTTTTCCTGGCACAGTTCAAGGGTAAGGAACAAGCAGGGTGCAGGCTTGAAATATCTCACGTTACTGCTGCCACCGATTCATGTTTCCTGAGATTGCCACTTCATTATATGCTTCTAAAAGGGTCATCAAATCAAAGTTGCCAAAATAGACTTCTAAAATTATAAAAGGTCAGACATAATCTGCATCTTTTTCTAGTTTATCTAGCAAGAAAATTAGTTTTATCATTCAGGCTGGAAGCATCTGGTAGTGGCCTGCACTGGAGAAGAAATCATCACATTTAAAGATTTACAAAGAGAAGTGTAGTTTTGGTGACTAGAGTGTGGGTCTGGCATTGAGGGAGCTGGAGCTGTGATACAGACCTCCTGTCTGAACTCGGGAAAAGCTCTGAATAACTCTTCATTTTTTATTTCCTATAGATAATAAAGGTGTCCACATTTCCTTTAACACTTCACTAATCTTGGCTCTGTAAAACGTTTAGGACGAGTGAGTGTTTCTACAGCAGCCAGCACGGTGTTTATGGATCACTGATTGCTACCAGAAGGAAAACACTAATACCATGACTTTCTAGGCCACTTGTTATAAAACAGAATTACCCAGACTGACTAGAAACTAATAGGATGTGGCTGAAAACTTAGAAAAAAATGTGCTTCTTTTCTATTCTAAAAACTCCTATTGGAGCTTTACATTCAAATAGAAATTTAAATAGGCTGTTAGTGCAAAGTGAGGTGCTAATCCTGCTTCTGGAGGAAACAGGAATAGATTAGTCCTCCGATTAAGACACCTTGTGAGGAAAATGCAATGGACCTAGCTAAAAGCAAAAGGTGAGAAAGCATAGCAGGCACAGAATGACAGACCAACCAGTTCAGAAAACTCTTGACCAGAGGAAATGTTGTCTTGGCATCCAGTTGCAATATCTGGACAAGTCTTTCTCACTGCAGGTCCAGCACTAGGAAAGCATGTGTCCTGTTTCTGGGCAAGTCCCCAACCAGTCAGAATGAGAACATCAGCAAACAGCTGCTTTCACAAGCAGCTTGCTTTTTGTCACTTTTTTTTTTTTATCACTCCTTCTAACCCTTCTGTTATCAGCTGTGGATACACAGCCAGCATGCCTGTTCAGGTCATTGCAGAGGCAAATTGTCCTGTGAAAATGCTGCTCTTCACTCATGCTGGGCTCTGCCTTCTGCATCGTTGGATGGCTTTATTGCTTCCCCTTAAAGCTAGCCAAAATACTGAAAGGGACTTAAATGTGCAGATCCAGCCTGTCCTGTAGATGCTCCATGTTGTCCTGGTACCATCTCTGGAGCAGACATGGCAACTGGAATGTATGTGAAGTTAAAGAAAAATTAAAAAGGTAATCAAGTGGAACTAAGTGGAATTCAAGGAATTTGAGGACAGTACAACATTTGGCCCTACAATGTTTCACCAGTGTACGCTTCTCCTTCTATATCTCAACCTTGAGTTGAAACTTAATATACTTTTCATTCAATCTAGTAATCTGCACTGGTATATGACCATGTTAATACATCTTGTTACAAATGCACAGTGAATTGAAGACACTGAGGCAATTTTTAATTGAAGGGATTGGGGCAATGTGAGAGTTGCTCTAAAATGGTGGTGTAAAACCTCATTCTGTAGGGAGAAAAGAAGCATATGAAAAATATTTCCAACTTCTGTATTGTTTTGATTTTTATCTTCTGTGACCTTTTACAGTGGCCCATTATAGGAATCACCTGCTTTAGTGACACCTGAAGCAGGCATAGCTGCTTGTGTTTAATGCAAGTGGTAAGGCACACAGTAAGCAACATGTCCTTGAGAAGGAGACTGATTAAACATTTTTCTGCACAAATATGTTCTTATACCTCCTGTGGAAAGTTTGTTTCCCTACAGCTATGCACACAAATGCTGTTGCAGTTTGGGCTATCCAGAGGCATGAGCAACTTTGCCCTGAACAAAAGCATAAAAATATTTTACTTTTTTTTTTTCTTCCAAAACTGATTGACCAAAAAAAGTGTCTTCCTTTCTTGTCCCAGAACTATTGCCAGCTTTGACCCGAAACCTGTGGAGATAAATATTGTTAGAAAGAAATAGAAGGATAGAACATGGATATAGATTTTAAAACTGGAAAAAAGGGAATGTGAAGCTTATGAAATAGCTTACCAGCTAGAGCATTCCTTTGTTATAATTAAGACGTTGACAGTCCTCCTGTGAGAAGGCTCATAGGGAGCACCTTCCTCCTGAAACTGCAGCTGGCAAAGAGAAAGGGGAGTTTGTGACAATGACAATGATGAACCAATGGAGGTATTTTAAGACAGTTGTATCAGTTTTTCAGCTCTAGACTCTTTATTTTTTTTGTTGTTTTCCCAAGTTTAGGGAAAGATGAAACCCCTTCTCCTCCTGTGTTGCAAGATCAACTGCGGACTAACTATGTTGTTTTTATTACACACATATTCTTTTAGACTTAAAATGATAAATCCAGCTATAACAAGGCCAGAGCTATCTAGTTTTATTTCTCAAGGACTCTCAAACAGTTGCAAAGCCTTCTGCCTTCCTTGTGTATGCCAGCAAACGTCTGTGAGCCAAGCACTGTGGGCAACCAAACCAACTGCAAACAAACAGTAGCCTCGCAAATACTTGTTTGGGAGACCTTCTCAGGGTGCACAACAATCAGACTTGCAGTTTCTAGCTAACAGGACAAGTGTTTGTGACAGTGAATTAGCTCTTGAAACAGGAAAGCCAGTTCCTGGGTGCTGACAACACGTCCTCTTTCACCTACACACTGAGTTCAGGAGGGCCTCAAGTTTGGATCACCATAAATCTCATGACCTGCTCATTAAACTTAGTAAAAATAGTGCTCAAGCTCCTGGTTTTATGATTACACTGACTTTTAGACAGAAACCTCTAGGGAAGTGTCAGAAAAGGGGAATCTTGGAATGACAGGAGGGTGTGCCCTGGGTTTTGTTCATTTGACACTGCAAAGAGTTGCAGGCAGGATGAGAGTATGTGGGAACACAATCCCTGAAAATTTGTGCATTGGTTAAATCTGTCTCTGGAGATACATGAGTCTTTCTATAACTGAAGGTTTTTCAATCATTTAACTGCTGTTAAGTTTCAAGGTGTTCCTAAAAGCCTTAAACAATAAAGTCAAAACAGCAGAAGGAAATTTATTTTATTCTTCCAGTAAAGGAGATAAAGGGTTACTTGAATTCAGAAAGAAATACATTGTAATTCTTAATATAAATTAAATATTTTGAGAACAGTTCCTACATCAGATTAGTTCTTTCTCAAGACTGAAGGGAGAGTCTGATTTCCTTGTGTTCTTTCTTTGGAAAGATAGTTTCTGCCAAGCCAGATTTACACAGGCACACAACAGGGCTATTGCCTCTTTTTGTGCCAATCATTCTAAGTTCATATCAGGCAAATGTACAAATCTACTGCTTGGCATTGTATCCTGTACTTTGAGTGAGCCACGTGCCATGGGTGTGTTCAAGGGAAAAATACTGTGTTGATTTTGGACACTTTATGCTTATATAGATGCATTTTGGCCTGTGTGGGCCGGAAGAGAAAGCAATGACCTGAATAGCCAAGCATGAATCTCAGTTAAAACATTTACACAGCTGAGACCAGGAATCTCTCCTGTGCATAGAGAAAACAGTTGAAGCTGTTAAATGCTTTCCAGCATATCGCTGCCTGAAAGAGCAGCACGAAGGCAGGCTGGTCTGGAGATTACATTTGGAAGGAACAGAGAGATGTTTCCATTCTCGTCACTGGCTGGTGCACAGCCCTGCTTTTTCTTCCTCCCTTGCATTGGAGCTGCCTCTATCAAAGCAGAGCAAAAGTAGTAATAAAATAGTCTGAATAAGCTACTAAGTTTTACATTTCATATAGCGACAGAATTGCTTCTGTAGTTAACAATTTGTCCCTCCTTTTTTGCCTGAAGAATTTGTGTGTGTGCATGTTTGTGTTTATGTATACATGTGTGTGAATGTACATGTATACACAGATACATATACGGTGTGATGACTAGGATTAGGTTAGTGCACTTCAGACATTCCCCTGCTCCTTGGAAATCAACCCAAAGGAAGAAAAAACCTCACGACAGACAGTTCCTGACAGGCAGCATTTGGGGACCCTGACATTTTCTGAAAAAGTGAACCATACCCCCATTGCACCCAGAGCCTTAGTACACTTTGAGTGCTCTTAGAGGGGCTGCAGGAGATTTTAAAAGAGCTCTTTACTCTCAGTGGATTGGGATTCTGTGGATAAAAAAGGCATTTGAAAACTATAGGTCTTATTTTGTGAAAGGCCAGCACCCTTTTCATGGAAGATAAATGAAGCCCTGCCATTCATTCTGTCAGGAGCCATCCTTTGAGCTGTCACGTACAGAAATAACCCTGCACAGAGAGGCCTAGGACAGGACCAGCAGAATGTCTTCTCAAAAACAAACCATCGAGGGATCTTGGCAGTCCCCTGAGACTGTTTGAGGGTGGCCAGTAGAACAGTGCTGCTTCGCTTCCAGTCATGGGTCCCCATCATTAAAGCACGCATCTGCATCACCTCAGCGACCCATCTGGTCATTTCTGCATTACTTCTGTGTTTGGAATTGCCTTTTAGCCAGGGTGGGCCAAAGCAAGGAGTGTGTGCCTGGTGGAAAAGAGCAGCAATGTGGTTTTAGGTTGATTCAAGCCCTGTGTGAGACTGTGCTCTTGTGCAGAAAGAATCCAAACAAAGGCTTGGCCAAGAAAACTACTGTTAAACCTCCTCTAGACTTGCAATTAGAAACAGTGACTTTTCAGTGCTAAAATGCTCTGTCTTATCTCCTAGCTCTGACTTTTCTATTTTATGCTGAAGTAAAGACCGTGCAAAGTAGTTGAAAATACAGTGATTTCTCTCTGTCTCTACAAACATGCTGGGACAGCACCATTTCAAAACGCCAGCTGTGAAGTCACTGATGCCACTTTCTGAAATGAATCTTACTGCTGTCTGGAGATCTACCATCCAAGTTAATGAGGCCCAGACTTGCTTAGCTTGTGAGCTTCCACAGCAAGGCTGTTGCAAGCCAACCAAGCTGTTATCTTAAACATATTTTGGACTAGGATAACACATGGTTCTCCCGTCTGTACACTGTGCTTCAGTGGGTTGCATTACTTCAGGTGTCACCAGTTTCTGCTCCAAGTACAAAGAGGTGCTCTTCTTCAGCTCTTCTTTCACTAATAGAAAGTTGTGGTATAGTGAATGTACACACACAAGAAATTAACTAAAAAAAAAAAGAAGGAAGGAGGCAAGAAAGCAATCAAGCAGGCTGCGCAGGCTTCTACCTGCGAGAGGTGGAGACACAAGGGGAAAAAAAAAAGCCTCTAAGACAATAGTCTTGTTGCTTCATAAACAACTGAAAGTCTCTAAGGTACACTGCGTTGAGGGGTAGGTTTGAAGAGCTAGTACAGAAAATTGTGATGAAAGTATGTTGACAAATACTGCATGATTCTCTAACTCAGATGCAAGTATTTTGCAAATTCTGTTGAAATGCATAAAGTCAAACTTATATAACTGTTCTCAAAATACTGGATATGAGCATTTACCTACTCCCAAATTTTTCCAAGTTAAAAGTAATACTGTGTTATTTCTTCAAGCAAATTCACATTTGATCCTGGCATTATGTATCTTAAACAGCTGTCATGATGGATTGGGTGTATAGCAGTGAGGAGTGGGGAAACAGCACGTCTGTCATGAGGCACTGAATAATTTTATTTGGATTTTCTAACCGCTAGCATGTGTTACTGACAGCACATATTAAGTATTCAGTGATGAAAAGGAAAGCAGTAAGAAAAATACAGATTTTAGTAGAACATCACTTTTTGGTTATTTTGAATAACAATCATAGGAAACTTTACAAAGGAAAAACTGACCTTTGGTCTTTCCTAGAAATATACACCAGAAAAATACACTAGAAATGACCTCTCTATATCAACTTGTTAGTTACGATACATTCAATTATGAGTTCTAAATGTGCATCAGGCCTTGTCATCTATCTAACGAATCATGTCATCTACACAATGGCACAGGTGGCTGTACCTGGCAAGATGACATTTCTGTAGCTACAAAGTATGGTTAGGATACAGTGACCCAGTATTACTACTGAATATTGAAAGGCAAACAGAAGAAACATCTGCAGTATCTCTGACATTGCTCAGATCCATCCGATCTGCAGTGGATGTCATGTCAGTGCCAGACTCAGAGCCGATATGGCCATTACCATGCCCTGTTTGGCAATTTCCGTCTACCTGGGAAGCTCCTATTAAGGAAGAAACCATCTTGACTGATGTGCCAGCTCTGCTGCTATTTTGGCTGGTAGGATCAAAGGAACAGAGGAGCTCCAGGAAGTTCGCACGCTGCATATGACACAACACAACGCAGAGACTCTTCCACAGTATAATGAACCACTAAAAATATACTAGAGCTGTAACAACTCCAGAAAATAGCTATCGTACACAAAGCTAAAAATATTGGTCCTATTCTCTCGCCACAGGATACCAGTAACGTCAGTGGGAGCCCACTGAAAGATAGTGGGAAGTCTACGAGAGTTACTCACATCCTGCATGAGTCCATGTCTCCTTGAAATCCGCAGCTATTCCTTTAGGACCACTACTTGTTGTTATTTGCCAGGCTGTGACATATAACTTGTTTATGTTTTCCCATTCTCTTTTAACTCATGCTTTTCCTTGAGAGAAATAACCTGGGAGAGATCTAAGGGTTAGTTAAAGTAAACTTCTAAGTTTGGGACCCTACGGAAATAAAGCCCTTTCTTGCTTCTCCCCAGTATCTTCTAATCTCAAGGCAGTGCTGTTATTTAACGTATGTACAAGACTGGTTTTCACTGCATTTTCTTTGTTTGAGGATCTTTTCTTTTCTTTTCTTGAGACGTCTCTAGACCTTGGTCCTGAAACAGCTGACCTCTAAAGGAGTTTGGGTTTGAGCTGACGTCTTTTGTCCTTTCTCTTTTAACAAGTCCTCAGTGCTAAATATGGCTGTATATAGAATATCACCTTATTTCTGTGTTTGTGTGTATTGCCCCTTATATTTCCCATATTCAGACACACAGCATCTTTTTTTCCCCTGCTTTGCTGTCTGTGATCCCAGATGACAAAACTTGCCTCTATTCTAAATGCTGAAAACATGCTAATGCAGCTTATAGGTAAGAAGCAGTACACCTGGAAAATTAAATCACAAAACATATATCCCCATTTGGCATGCCAAAAAAAAACTATAGCAAATGTAAAAGAACTGTTATAGCAATGTGTAAAAAGTACCATGTGATAGTATCATTGCTCCTGTTGGAAATAAACGCACTGTCTTTGCTTCGCTTTAAGAGAGCACTTATATAAGGAGGTTACTCTCTTGACTTCAGCAGAGGCATTTCTGACTGTCATCAAGACACAAAAGGTCACAGTTAGGACTTAATGGATCAGCAAGAAGCCATTCAGTTAATGATACATCATTTCATTAAAGAAAAAAGAATCCTTTTATAAATGCATGAACTTAGTGTCCTACTGTTTTATGTTTCCTTGGCCCTCTCCATTTCTGAGTGGTCTGCATTGCCACACAGTTGCATAACCTTTAATTTGGGGGGTATTATTCTTTTCCATTAACACTGACTCAGTTTCTACCCTGCAATCATTTTCAAGCAACTGTTGCTGAAGTCAATAAGGTTACACTGCTACACAGAATGAGATGGGATCTCACTGTCAAGATACCAGCAATAGCCTTAAAATTATAGTACTTTTATTATACCTCATCAGTATGTCTAATGACTTAATCTGGATATTATAATTATCATGCCAGTAGAATTTGCCTTGGATGATTCGTGTATTGCCAGGACTTTCTGTTTGAGATACGGTTTAATAGGTACTAAGCCTTCTGCTCAGTGTTTTCTTATTGCTCTGAAATGATAAACAGTGATTAAAAAATCGTATAATGCCGATAAAATTCTTGGTAATGATGAATGAAACTTTGTTTTCATTGCTCTTCTCTCTAGTTTTGTGGAAAAAACTAAAACAAGCAATTGTAAAAATAGCACCTGAGCACTAGTCTCCCCACATGGGTCTGACACAGGTAGCTGACTTACACTGAAATAAATGCCTCAAATACCAAGTCTGCTACTCACCAACTCTCAGTATGGCTGTGTTCTTCATCAGAGTGGCCATGTGCTCAGTTAAAACACATAATTAAAACGGATCACAACAGAGAAAGTATTATGCCATCATAGCCCCTGAGGACAGGTAAATTCATTGAGATATGGCTAACAGGAGGCAGGAGGGAAATGATGGTGGGACAGATTGATATGTCAGTGTGACAAGAAAAGGATACCAGGCTCAGTAAACTTCATCCACTTTTGCTTATTCACTGTGTATCCTGTGTTCTTCTGCCACTATCAAATGGATAGTGCCAGGTTTCTGTCCTATACTCCTGCAGAGCTTTTCCACATCTTATCCAACCTTTCAGCAAAATTCAGATTCCATCCCTCCTCTGTCCTTTGTCCACTGATGTAACTAACCCTGGATTGCCTTTTTCTGTTATTTTAATCTTCATTTTTTTGAAGTATGATTTGATTTCCAGAAACCCACATCTTCTTGATCAGCTTTAGCACAAGTACAACAAAATGTGTATAAATATAGAAACTTGTTTATTTCAAGGTATTTTTTTCTACACTGCATCCAGTCAATAGTTCAGATGAAAATTTAGAGAGCTGAATGAAAACAGGGCTGGCATGTTGGATCAGCTGTAAATGTTGGGGAAGAAGTGGTCTTCCCGTTATTTGAATTGTCTGCCTTCTTTACATAAATTAACAGCTATGTTCTAAACAGTAAAAAAAAGCCATGAGTATTTAGCAGCCAGTAGATTATTTTTAAATACTTAATTTTAAAATTGTTATCTCCATATTTTTTTAGAGTGTGTGTCTTATAGGTCTCTTCATAATCACCCAAAGATTAAATTTGGGATTTTCAGACATCGTTTTGCTATAATTTCCCTTAGGTGATTTTTATCTCCAGCTCATATGGGCACTTCCTTGAAACCAAAAATACCTTTGGGCTCAAAGAGCCCTAAGTTTCCCCGTTTGTCCTTGGGACAGATTCAGGTGTAGGAAGAACAGGAGCTGAGGCCTTTAATGCCACCTGAAACATTGTGTGTATTCCAGGATCTCATATATGGATTTGAGAATGACACAGCAATTTTTGTCCAAAAAGAAACATTTCCGACCTGAGAAACTGATAAGTGCTTTCTCCTAATTTCTGGATGTACTGTAAACTAAGCCTGCAGAGTCTGCCATCTTAGCCATCAGATGGCTGCCAACATCCCCAGACTCATCAGTCACTAAAAAGCCCTTTACAAAAGCATGACTACAATATACAGGTCTGATTCCCACCTATTTCAGGAGACTGGAAAGCTACAGAAGTTCCAGTCAGCAAAGGACACAGAGGATGAGCAAAAAAGGGTATGGGGGTGTGTGTGTGCACAGCATAGACTAGAAGCCCTCCATCTGGAAAAGACATGACTGAGGGGAGATACAGAAGATGTCTCTAAATTTGTAAATGGGGAGAGGAAGGCAGCAGTTAACCAGTAGTCACCAAGTTTTACAACACAAGTGACGGCACAAAAATTACATTAGCAGGTTGATGTGAAAAAAAGCTCCCTGTTTTATTGGGCAGCATGGAGTAACTTTGCAGAGCTTATTGCCATGGGACAGTGTGAGGAGAGTAATATTCAAATAGGTTCCAAGAAACACTGGACAAATTCAGTCCTAAAGGCTAAATCAGTAGGGTATGACTGTCCCTACTGAACATCCACCTCAGGAAGTTCCTGAAGAGATGACTACTCAAAATGAGGGGCAAAACAAGGAAATTAGTAATGTTGCACATCCTCAGTGTTATACTCTCCTGTAAACATCTGCTGCTGGCTTCTGCTGGAAACAGAAGACGTGCTTGGTGGCCATTTGATCTTCCGTACTTCATTACACCTCCTCCTCAGTTTCTTATGGCATATTCTCCATCTTTAAAAGGATCATCTTTAAAACTTGCAAAAGGCCTGTGAGGCACTATTCTGTTCTTGAAAGGAACATAAAGGCTATACAGATCTGGGCAAATTTAGACACCTTTCTTAATCACACTCCGCTACTCTTTCCTCATTGTTGGCTAATGTTACTTGTGTATTCCACCAGTGTCTTCTCAAGATTTCACATAAACTCGGATTTACATGGCTTACATTGTATACCTTAGAGTCTTGCAGTGGCATTCTTGCAGCTTCAGCATGATCCACCCCTGAAATCATATGTCTGTTTCCCTTTCTGTTCTCCTTAAGACTTCTCTCTGCAGGTCCTTCTGATGTTTGCATGCTGACTTGAACACCTGGCTCCTTTTCCTTCCTCCTGGGAGGCGTCTGCTTCCTGGAGACCTTGTTCTCCACAGAGAAATTCCAGAAAAGTGGCTCTAACCAGGGGGCCTTTGTTCTTCCCAAGCCAGGTACAACCCAAACACAGGCAATCATACATGCCAGATCTATTCCTAGACAGAGGCACTAGTGACATTCACTCCTTCCTGAACCTACAGTGCCAGCTTAGAGCCTAATGAAAGGTTATCATAACACTTAAAGATAAAAGCAATTCTGAAAAACAAATTATATATATGTTCCCCATACAGAATTTAAAATATAATCATCATCATACGAACCCAAGGCTTGCCCCTACTTGCAGCAGCAATACATTGTATTTGGGCATAAGCAGTTGCTATGGGGCCTGATCCAACTCCCACATAAGTCAGTAGCAGCCTTTAAATTCAATTCAGTGGGAGTGAAGTCTGAGCACTTGGTTATTTTGTGAACATTGACATTATATGCTATAAAAACAATGCTTTAGTTTTTGTTATAAAACCAAGCAATGTCGGTGACAGGTTGACTCTTGAACATGGGTCCTCAATGCTACCATATTGAACATAATAAGTACAATTCATTGCAAATCTGTTTGTTATTGCTAGTTTAAAAATAAATCAGTCCAGCCAATGGGATTAACCACTTCATTTTTTTCTTGGCTGGTTTCTTTATTGTTGTTGTTGTTTTTAAAAAGTTTTCCTGTTCTGCTGTTACAGATGAATTCTGGTAAATATTTATCCTTACACTTGCTGTAAATGTATTCCTTTCCTGGTGGGGCACTGCACAGCTCCAGATGTGCAGAACTGAACCTTTTAAAAAAACAAAGAGGGCCCCAAGTGTGTAGCCACACAATAGAGAGGGGGCAAAAGGCTTGTTGCATCTTTGAGTTGCTGCATATGGCTTTGTTGAATACAGCCATCTCAGATCTTAGGGGTATTTGACTTGGCCACAACTGAAAAGAGCCTGGATGAAAAATTACAGACAGGAAAAGGGTAAAATCTTGCCTCTCAAATAGTCTTGACTGAGTGAATTTTCTCCTCACACCTACTGAGATCAGGCTCTCTGAGCTGTGACTGCCACACTTCATACCTTTGGAGTGGTGGTGGGAGTGTGCCATGAGTGTTGTCTGTACAGGGAGCTCTCCCAGTCCCTGGTCCCTGACATCACTACAACCTGCTGAGCTGAGCAGGAGAGACCCAAACGCAGGAGCTGTGAATGGCCTGGGGCACAGAGGGAAGGTGCTGTGAGCATCCCAGGGCACAGGGGGCAGGGAACTGGCCTCACCCTGAGCTGATGGTGCCAGCCTATCCTGCAGCAGCCCTGGGCAGGTGCAGCTGGTGTGCACACACCAAGTCCTTACATGAAGTGACTTGTGTTAATTGCCTCATCAACAGATTCAATGCCCTGACTGCTTCACCCACCCTCCTCTCCCTATCTACTGCTGTTCAGCTGAGGGTCTGCCTTCTTCCCTGGCTTAATACAGGGCCATTCCTGCTTATTACAGCTCTGCTCCCTTCCACAGTCCTGCTCCTGGCACTGGGAGGGGATCTCTTGTCCTGCAGAGCTTGCTGGCTGTAGGAATTGCAACCAAAGGAGCAAGGTCTATGTTACCCAAGGAAGGCATCTTGCACAATATCCAGCCATGTGCTGGTGACACAGCATGAGAACAACTGCAGTATCACTGGAGTACCCAAAACTTCATTTTCATCAGCTCACCTGGCTTCTTTGGTCTCAGTGATGGTCTTTTTGAAGGGAAAGGGACCAGTGTCCCACTGGAGAAACGTGTACTGAGTTACATGCCCCCAGCTGTGAGAGCATGTGGGCTGAAATTGTGTTTAATTCACTGAAGAAGATGAATTCTTCCTTCTGCCTTTTTCTGACAAGTTAGTGGCACATTGACCGTTTGCAGACAGAGCAGATTTCCAGGGCCTTTTGGGTGCCTCGAACATAACTACCAGTAGAAACTGAGTACCAGCAGATCAGGACCACCATCAGCTGGTACCTTGAAAAACAGCAAAACCCAGATGGAGTCACCCCTGCTCCAGGCAAATATCATACAACTGTTACATAAATAATGCAGCTAACAGATGAACTTCTAAACGTATCTAGCTTACTGTTTCCTAGTGCACATACACATTGAAGCAGGAAATAGGCTTCCAGAACATGAAAGAAAGATTTGCTTGCTTATCTCATTGTATTCTAATGTGATCTGAGGTAAACAAAAGACATCTATGGGCTCTGTTATTTTAATTACTCTGTGAAGCCAATATGATACTGCACTCTGTGATTAAACCTAACTCTTATTGGCTTGAAAATTATTTACATAAGTTTGCAGAAATTGCACATAATTCAGGTAATATTTTTCCTAATGGCCTGTCCTGACTAACGACAGCTTTGTTCAAACCTATGTCACATCTTGGGATAAGAAGAGATCCACAGATAATATTCACCTGGTATTCAGGTGCTGCCTCTCAGTCCTGCATGTATTTTCTGCATATTTCTTGGCTGGGGGGGTTGGAACTGAAGTGACTATATAAATAGTTTTATTTTATGATGTGCAGTAAAATTAGGGTTCAGTGCAAAGCACGTAGGAGTCCTCCTACAGGCTTGGATTTGTCCTATGTACTTACTCTCTCTGATACTTTTTAGAGAAGCTAGCAATGAAATAGGGTGATACTCACTGAATAACTGGAGAAGGAAGAGGACAGTTTGTGCCTTGACATGCTGGAATGTTTTAAGATTTTTTTCTTTTTTCAGCTGTTGAGAGTTACAGTCTTTCATGTATTTGTCATGGGTCAACCAGAGCTTAAATTCAGCTAAGATAGAGGAGGATGGGTGATAAGTGGAGAAAACCTGAAAAAAATTGATTTTTTAAAATGTGAGAAAATTCAAATTAATCTGAGGTGATCTGCAAACAAAAGATTAAATTCTGCTAGCTCCAGTCCTAGAAATAATGCCCTGTTAATGTACCAAACTAGTCACATAAGCTAAATTTTACTTGCAGAGTCTTTCCTTATTATGTTCCCACCCTTCCAGTATTTTTCTTTTTAAATATTATTTCCACTAAAAAGGCTAAAATGCATTTGGCTTTTCTTATTACGCATACATGGTGGCGTGATCTATTTTGATGTTTTTTTTCAATATTCATGACAGACAGTCCCACCCTTTAGGCTGAAACTCCCTTTCATTTCAGGTGAGATTTTTGCCTAATAATCAGGCCCTGGGGTGTTTGGCTCATCAGTTGCTATGTAATTAGCTAAAAAGAATTTGAATTGATAAAAAACAGAAGTAATGGCATAGACTGCTGGCAGAGCAAATACATTTCACTGTGTATGTGTAAGAAAAATCACCCTACTGCCCCCCCCCCAAAAAAAAATGGAAATGCAGTTAATGTTACGTATGCTACTGTGTCATAAAGTACAATTCAAGAAAGGTTTCAGACAATGTCAAAACAACACAGCAACTGTTTCAAATTGCCAAGAGCAAGTTGCTGAGAGAAAGTGAGAGTAAACTCCCACCATTCCGTGGGGCCAATCCTCCAAGAGTTTGTGTCCATGCAGGAATATAGAATGATTTGGTTTGGAAGGGACCTTAAATGATTGTCCAGCTACAACACTGCTGCCATGGGCAAGGACACCTTCCATCAGGTTTCTCAGAGCCCCATCCAACCTGGCCTTGGACACTTCCAGGGATGGGGCAGCCACAGCTTCTCTGGGCAACC
>JAWMRA010000041.1:63231234-63355160 GCA_035584735.1 Pseudotriccus pelzelni
TTTTCCCTGCTGAAGGGAGAGAGAGGGAGAAGGGGGACAAGAAGCTGCCTCCCCCCTTCGCCGCTTCTTTCTCTCACCGGCTGCTGCCAGCTCCGACCTTGAAGGCTTCACTCTCTCTCTAGTTGGAATTCCTTCTGCAACAGCCCGAGCTCTCTATTACAGTTTTTTTTTCTTCACTCTATTACATGTCTGGTCAGGGGGCCTTCAGTGCTGCTCCTGCCCCCGGCCGAGGGCTGGGGGAGGAGGGAGGTCTGGCCCCCCACCTGGGGGCCTGCCACATCTTCCCTCACGTGGCTGCTCCAAATTCCTTCCACACCACCACATTCTCTTCCGTTTTTTCTTGAAGATGGTGAAGATGTTTTCTTGAAGCAAAGGTGTCACCTAAACTCCTGATTGGCCTTTGTCCGGAAATTCATCAGGACAAACTATTTCCAATCCCCAAGGAGGGGGACTTTTGCAAACCCATGACAATCCCCAGGGGGATTCTCAGTACCTGTTTTCAGAACTTCTGCAAGATATCAAGATGCCTCATTGGTACCTCACTGGGTACTTGTTATTCATATGGTAATGAGTCCTCTCAAGATCAAGGTTCTTTAGACCTTAGAGATAAGAGTGTTTTTCAGCTAATCTTTCAATTTATTTTAGTAGTCATCCATAAAAACGATTCTAAGGTCTGAGATAATTCCACACTGACCTTACTCTGAGGCTGTCTTGTCCTCCAGTACAAGGGAAAGCAGACAGATAAGAAAAACAAAGAAATAAAATTACAAACCCTGATAATGTGTCCCAGAAAGTGCCAACTCCAGAGAAATTTTCTGAAAGCCTTCAGCCGTGTGTCATCCTTTTAAGAGGCCAAGCAGCAAGACCAAATCACGCCTTTCAGGGTCCTTGCCATTAGGCTGGAGGTAGCACGGGCAGTAGAGAAATGTTCCCACAGCCTAGTGCAATGTCCTCAGCACTGTGCACCTCTGGGACCTACAGCTCGAACTGGTTTGGATTACTAGAGCAGGCACCCAGACACTTAGCAGGTAGTTCACTACTGGTCTTCCTAATAAAATTAAGCATAATCTGCTTTCTAAATAGAGAGCCAGTTGCGGTTTTTCTTTTTTTTTCTTTTTTTTTAAAAAAGGAGCCTCTCACAACTAGGCAATGTAGATTGCTAATATCCCATTCAGTATTAATTTTTCCTTATTTGCCACTTACTTTTTAAGGCAAACAAACAATTTCAAAGGAGCCACTCCTTTTTCTCTTTTTGTTTTTATATAAAAGGCTCTTTTCAGCAGGGTGGATTTATAAGAAATTATGCAACACTTTAAATGTTAGGCTGCCACTACTAGAATATAATAGATTTTTTTAGAGGGCTTTTTTGTGCAGCAATTTATTCTACTATTCAGAAAACAGATTGTACTATTTGATCTTTCAAAAGTCTACTCATATATTAGAAGCTAATAGGAGGATAAAGGAAACCTCTTCCATATGAATACCACTGGACTCCAAATTCCTTGTTGCATTAAGCTATTGTTGAAAACATTTCTGTGTGATGTTAATGTATGTTCTTGAGCAATGTACACTACTTCACTTTTTTTCCTTCTAGTGATTATATAAACCAAAATTGACATCTGAAACTGTAACAAGTAAACAGACTACGAACTTAAGGATTCTGTTTGGCATTTCTAGTTTCTTCTCCTAATGAGAAAGAAAATCTACTTAAAATAATTTATGCCGTAGTATGAAAATCACTTAAGGCAACAAGTGAAACAAATAAGTTGAAGAAATAAGTGCCATTCATATATCTCACTAGAATTATTTTTGACACTTTCTGGTTTTTTTACTCATTAGTTTCTTGTAAAGTTGAAAAGGGTACTAGAGGCAGGTTGCACTCAAGTTGTTTCACTGCTGAGTTAATGATCCTGTTCCACACAAAGTTCGCTTATGGCTATTTTGAAATAAAATAAGGGGTTTGATTTTTAACAAGGGAAAATGTTGACAGCTGAAAAGCTCTATTGCATTTTGTGACTAGACTGCACACAAATATCAAATCTACTCTTACTGTTAAGACTACTCCCCTCTCCTCATGTCTTCAGCTTTGGTCAGCAGACCATACAACTAGAATTAGTCTAAACCCGTTTGGAAATTGATGAGAAGGCTGAAATACTGAAATTTTGTGATCATCTTTAAAATGAAACAATCTCAGTGTTTTCTTACCTATTTTATTTTTGCAAGATCTTTCACCCCTGTTTTGGTGGCTGCAAGCACACAGGTATAACAAAGGGTTAGCTTCTATGTTCCTTATTTGGGGTAAATTAGGGTGGGGTTTTTTGTTCCTGTTCCTGGTTTATTAATTTATTTTAACTTCAGGATGCACCTATGATACAGGAATTAACAGAAAAGCAGAAACATGAATCCTAAGCTCCCATAGCTCTCCTGTCCCAAAAAGCAGGAAAAACAAAAACCTTATGGATTACGCTGATGAAGAAGCCTGTGCAATTTTTCTTTTTTATTCTATATTTCTTCCAGATGGACTATTTTCAAAAACATTTTGAAGAAAAGGGCTCATCATAACCAGACCATCAAATCCACCTTTAGGCTTAGGGACAGAATTCATGTCAACAGCACTTTAAAGGAAGATTAGTGAACAAGTATCTTACTAATTTCCAGACTGATAAACAGCAGAACATTTTACATGTGCTACCAAGTGTTGATATACAGGAATACATCCATTTAATATTCCACGTCCCTGGTCAGATCTTATATTCCTCATTTGCTTTCATTTAACCGTCTAGGCTGTCCCCTGTGACTCAGTCTTTCCAGGCAGCATTATTTGTGTTGATATCCTGAGCTGATTTGATAATAGCTTTCTGATAACATTATTCTGCCTAGAGAATAGTAATTCTAGCTAAGACTCTACCTGGTCTGCTTTGTATGATTGCAATCTTCCTTAAGCACGTTGCACCTGGTTGTAAAAAGCACTGTACAGTGTGCTGAATACATTAGACACTTATGTCCACGAGCACTAGTGGACAGGTTTGTGCATTACGATTTAGATGTGCATCCTTTTTTTTTTTTTCAGTGGAAGAAGGAGCTGAGCTCTTTTAACCAGTCTCTGATCACACAGAAATAGGTGTTTGGTTAAGATGGGTCAGTCTAGTACAAATGTTCTCCTTTTGGTAGCTCATTTCAACTGAAATGGGTTTGGGGTGCGAAGAAGAGCAGTTCGGTAGGCCATTATGATCCCAGGCAACTGCAGTCATGAGCAGCTGGAAGTAATTTTGAGAAGTGACCTTTTCAGTCAGTTCAGCTGCAGTCAGAAAAAAAGGTGTCTGCAATTTTACCAATTTTTGGGTGCTTCCCTCTTGGGTGCTTCCCTCTTTGTGCACTTAACTGCTTTCTCTCTTCCCCCTTTCCTCATTTTCTTCTTCTCATAGATACCCATACTATTTGCACCACTCACCACATAGATGCAAAGAATTATCCTAAGCCAATATGATCTGTAGGGCTTCCCACAAAATGCATTTACAAGTATCCTGTTTTGAAAGGTGGTCCCAGAAGGCAGTAGCAAGGACATTCATTCATTCTTCTTACAGAATATCCAGGTGGGTCACTCACCCAAGTGCTGAAAATCAGTTGTCCCTGCTCAGTCTTTCTAAGAAAGGTTCTGGACAAATATTTTCAGAACAGATATAACCTGTGGCTCTCAAGTGCTTTACTATCATTTTGCATAAAGGGCAACATTTAAGACATATCCTTCTTGTTATTCTCCCAGTAACTAACATTGCACAAGCAGGCCCTTGCTGAGTGTGTTGGCATTGGATGGCTCCCTGCCTGCTGCAGTTCCTGTTCTGAGGTGTGCAAGGTGTGTACCACCCTGGTGAGGTCTACGATTCAAAGGCCACATCTGTACTAGCTGTATCACCATGTCTTCCTCTGGACATCAAGCCAGCTTAAATTCATGTAGTCTTCTAATCAGGGTTGCTGTCTCCAAAACAGCCTGTGCCAACACCCGGGCTGAGTTGTAGGGCATCATACGGGCAAGTGTGAGATGACCAGTCACAAGAAGGTACCAGGGACTGTTCTGAAATTTCAGCAATAGGTGACTTAACTTCTCTGTCCTGATGCTCTCTTGATTCCCCAGTACAGACAAAGTCCTCAGGTTTCAAAGGTCATTCAGAGATTGAAATAAGTTTTTGCACAGATGTGCCTGTTGCCAGAAATTTGTGTAGGTGTTTAGTCTTTGCCTATTATGTAGCTATGTGTATTTAGAAATTCCATCACAAGGCTTGTGCCCTCTGCTTTAAATGTCATCCTACCCAGATGGAAATGTCACCAGAGGTTCTCAGAAGCTCTGGAGAGGGTGTCAGGAAAAGTCCTAGAGGAAGCAGGGGAGCAGAGCATTAGATGGGTGGCAAGCAATGAGGACTGAACACCCAGGAAGGAGAATTACAGGAAGTCAGAGTGAAAGGATTCCTTAAAAGTAGAGCTAGTGTCTGCGCTTCCAAATTAGATGGCACGTGAGAGATTGCAAATCAGCATTTGGAGGCAAAATACCATCCTGGGCTGAAATCTTAAGTACCTTGAAGATTATTTTCTTTCTGAAGACATTGGTTTCATTTTTTTTCTGTTAACTGAAATTTTCTGTGTTTTAATTATTCCTCTGATTAATTTTTCATGTTAATTTCTTTGCCATGTTTGCGATTTGCAAGTTCTCTCCTTATGGCCTGCCTATATTTGAGACTGTCACTAATACAATCTTTACTCCTTGCAGATCACTTAGGATAGTATGAAATGCTGTCAGTCTTAACACCCTCTTCTGCAATACACTCCGGGATAGCTCTCTGCAGTCATTCACCAACATTTGTCACTACTTTTTGCTAATGCTGCTTTTGTCAGTTTTCAGTTTTCTCAAGTGGCAGCATGTATGAGCCATGGGTAAACTTTCAAGAGGAAATTTGAATGACAGCCCACATAAGGTCCCCAAGGCAGAGGGGAGCAAGCCAGGCATAGAGGGGGAATCGTCAAAGCTAGTGGGTCCTGTTGTATATTCAGATTCCATCTCCAGCACCTCTTTAAATCTTTGATAGCACCACTGATCTTACCTGTACATCAACTCTGGTGTTTATCATCCTGAATGAAATGGTAATTGTAAGGGGGAAGAGCTTGAAAGTAAAGGAGTTAAGACTCAGGGGAAGGGAAATCACTCAGAAAAAGAATATCTTGGTTTGACCTTCTAAAGGACAGCTTTACTGGGAATAGGGCCTCAAAGTATACAATGGAAAAAAAGAAACTTTTATAAAAATTGGTAGCAATTTAAAAAGTTACAATAGGAGATACCTGTTTTTCAGGAAACTGTCTCCTGAAATAGCTGCAGCTGAAATATTAAAGAAGAGAGAAGCTGAGAGTAAAGATGGATTCACTCAGTAGTGTGCAAGAAATTAAGGTAAATAAACATAATACTAAAAGATAAAAAGTAATTAGTATAAGCAATATTGAGTTCAGCTTTAATAAGCTCCACTAGGAATTATGTTAAAATTGTGATTTTTGTGAATTTTATGTTAGTGTAGATTTTTGTTTACAGCGCTTTCAAGATTAACCTTTACAGTGTTGAAATCATCGTGAAATCAGGAGAGGGAAATTCTCATTTACAAATGTTGAAAGTAAGGTAAATACATCTCTCTATGTATATAAATATATGTAAGAAATATATCTTGTAAGGAAACTATTTTATTCCATACTTTTATTAGAATTATCATTCAATTTCTATTTTTATTCGGTTTTATAGGGTCTTTTTCCAAACCCATTATCTTCATAAGATTCTTAATACGTAAAAGTAGGCAGATTATGAAACATTCATTTCAACTTCTAAAAATTGAGGCCCACTATACCCAGTACCAAGTTTCACACATTGAAGGCTTAAGATTGCCCAAAATTTTAAGGATAATCCTCCTCTAGTACAGAAACTGTATGAGTCACAAAGAGTATAAACACACTTACTTAACTTGTGAATAATTTAAAAAAAAAATAGGTAAAGCATAAGATGAATATGGAATTAATTAAAAATGCTCACATATCAAAATTTGCCTTAATTCAGAGTTTTATTGAAATTCTGATAATACTAACTTTGCGTGAAATACAATCTCTGCAACTCTGCAGTTTCTCTTTTTGTTCCTATTGGAATCTTACCTTAGAATTTCACTTTTTTATTATATGTTTGTGTTATTTCTGGTTTTAAATATATACACATATATATTTATACATACAGTTTATTTATATCTTACTTGTATATTTACTATTATTTTAGACTTATAGCTTTTATTTGCCATAAATTTGTACATAGAATGCAAACATACCTGGCTATTGATATGTCATAGCAACTTAAACTTCTAGAATTTGAAATGTTGCTTTATCTTTGTTTTAAATCTTATAAGCAGCTGTTGCTCAGTTCTGCTTGAAATATGCTGTCATTTTGTCTGTGGTGCCTCAAGTTTGAAACTTGAGGAATTTCTACAGTAATTGTCTCTTAAGTCGATGACACAGAATGGAAGAAAAGTATCTGTCTCTAAGTTTGATTTTTTTTGAGTGGCACTTCTGTGTAGGGGAGTTTCACATTCCAGTCAGTTTGTCTCTTTCAGAAAAAAGTTATATCCAGCTTAAATATACAACAAGTTTCATTACTTTGTATTCAAGAAGGTTTTAGACTACAAGTGGCTCAATAAAGTACTAATAATTAGGGGTTTCATTCAGCAGATCAGTTTGCATTAAATTGAGCTCAAAGTTGTTTAGATGTGTCAACAATTAATTCTACAGAAACAAATGTTATTCATTAGAGAGCTGGAACCCATTAATATTCAAATCTTTGAATAAATAAACTGCAATTATAGCAGAATGTAGTCCTCTGATGGAACAGCTACAAAGTTTGCCTCTTTCTAAAAGCTTTTCCTAATGCCTCACTGATTTCTATTTCCTCCTCATTAAGTTATGGACTAATTAGTGTAGTGCTTTGTTGTAGAGAAGCAGTTTTCACTTTCTGAAATGTTTATCTTTTCATATTTCTACTTTCAGCAGTGTTCTGTCTAAAAATGATGCTGATCTGCATCAAAGTTACCACTTCAGTTACTGTTATAAAATGCTGAGGTGATGAGGAGTGTGGAAATTGCTGCAATTCTGCGAGTATCTGTGTTTGTTTACTATCTCACAGCTGCCTAGGTGTTATTGAAGACAGAGCTCATCAGCAAACAAAAATTTCATTTACTGAATTTTTTTTTAAGTCTTTCACTTTAAACTGCTTCCAGTGCAGTAGAAAAGACAAACTTCAATCAAAATAGGTCTTTTACCTAGACCCAAGTTCAAGCTTTTTGCTCTCCTACAATCTGGATAAGGCAAGATCTTGAATCTGGTTCTACTTTTTTGTCTGCCTTAGCTTACTAATTGACCATCCATGTCTTTCACAACTCAGGTATTCTTGCTGTGTTTAAGATCTCATTTACCTGGTATTTAAATAAGAATAAAACTCCTACCTAAATTTAAGAATACTTTTCCAGCTTTTTTTTTTTTTTTTTTTTTAAGGCAAACTTCCCTGAAAAAAAGGCTTGCCTTTCAGGTAGATATTTTTCTGCAAAAAAAATGTTTTCTTGCAAGTTCCCAGTCAGCTCTCTTTAGCTGCTGAAGGGGGGAAAGTTTTGCTACTATAAATCATGCACAGCACTTACAGATAATTTGTGGAGCAATTAAAGTAGCTACTAAGATTTTATGGTGTGCAATTATGTTTCCTCCATCAGAACATCATTAGGAGAATACTTGTTTGCCCTTGCAAGTAGAGCTTATTAAATGTAAAGAAAAATGCAACTGGCAAGCAATAAAGGGCAGATTAAGGGACAAATAAGATGTCCAAGGAGTTCTTTATGAGCAGGGCTGTTTTGTGTGCTCAGCTTTTGTTTTTCTAGCCTTCCTTGGAATAAAAATAAGAGCTCGGAAAACCTATTTAAATCCACGTAGTTGGCTGACAGTTTTAAATGCAACTCAGTGTGTCAGTAGTAAAAACACTAGGTTATAGTTAAGTAAAAAGGCAGTATGCACTAAACTTGAGAACATCACAACATAGCATTGAATACACCTGCTTTTTTTTCAGTTTTAGTCACTCTCCAAAAGGTAGATTTATGGTTTTTAGGGCTATAGGAAAACTCAGGTTAGAAAGTGCTCAAAAAGTCTGGTGCAGCCTCCTGCTCAAAGCAGCATTAACTAGAAGGACAAACCAGGTTGCTCAGTGATTTATACAACTGAGTTTTGAAAACTTCCAAGGATGATCCGTTGGAAGCATGATCAGTCCATAGACTGCATTACCTCTCTGATCAGCGTGTTCTGCTATTTGTTTGGCCTCATGATGAAAACGTTTGTCCTTACCCAGTCTTAATGCCATTTGTTTCCACTTATCCTTGTTATCTCACTTCTTTCCATCTCTGTGAAATGCCTGGCTCTGGCCCCTTGATAATCTCCCTGTAGGCAGAGAATTGGTGGTGGGCTTGCTGGTTTTTTAAACTTCTTCATTATTAGACATCTAACAATGTTTGGGAGAACACTGGAAAATTAGAATTTTTTAGCCTAATAAAGAGAAAACTTCAGAGAGCAATTAATAGTAGCTTTCAAGTACATAAAAGGTGTATTTAAATATTGTCTCTAATTCTGAATTTCTGGTTCATATGTAACACTGAAGTTTACAAGGTTACTTGCATGACTCAATGTGGCAGAATGAGAGCCGTCAGATGGAGCATAGGCTAGCTGAACCACTGCTCAAAAATGATTGGCTTAAAGTACGGACAAAACTAAGTCTTGCTTTGCTCTCTGTTATAAACTTGAGTTTCATCTGAAATAAAAAAAGAGAAGAAAGTGCAAGTTAGTTTGAGATATTTGTTCTGTTTAATCAGTAGTTGTCAGAAAAGAAAAAAATTGAATGAGGTCGGTTTATCAAAGGGAAAATGTCCAAACCTCTTATTCATATCAGGCATCCTCAAGTTTTAGGGAGAAAGTAAAGGAAGGAAGAGGAAATCTCTGTCTACTGGATAGGCTATTCAAGATTCTCGTCATTTGTGTCATTTTTTTCTTGCTGCACTCCTGGAGAGAAGCAGAAGTAATTCATCTCTGCAGCAGTACACTGGATTCTCAGGTGTCCAATTTGAAGGCGTATTTAATTTCTCATTTCAGATTTCAACTGAGTAGTCTACTATTTTGGCTTT
Organism: Pseudotriccus pelzelni; assembly: GCA_035584735.1. Taxonomy (NCBI): domain Eukaryota; kingdom Metazoa; phylum Chordata; class Aves; order Passeriformes; family Tyrannidae; genus Pseudotriccus; species Pseudotriccus pelzelni. Next base: position 63,240,459 of record JAWMRA010000041.1, read on the forward strand.
CAGAGTAAAACACATCACTTCTTGTTTTAACCTCTGCAGCTAGAACAGAAGTAGGTATGAAAAAAAGCCAAGTCAGTAGATGCTTCATAACTTCAGTAATAGATTTCTACACAAATTCACTCAGAATGTCCATTTCTTCTTCTCAATTCCATTGCAATATAAGTTTCTGCAATAAATAATTCTGAATTAAAAGTAAACTTAACACAGCAGTAAGCCAAAACTAGAAGAGTAGTTATAATAGCAGTTGACAGAATAAAAAGTGGAGTCTTTTTACAGATCTTTAAATTTAAAAATGGTTTGAATTTTGGAGTTAATGTTCAGAGGGCAAATATGATACATTTATCCATGCTCAGAATATTAATAATAAAAAAAAAATCCAGGAGTTTTGTGACAATAAAGTTATATTAAGTGACATGCAGAGTGGACCCTCCATTCATTGAATTTCTGGATAATGCACATGCCAAACCAAGCCAGACTGAAGGCTTGTTCACTTTCATGGTATTTGTAGATCTTTTCTCAAACATTCCTTTCTTTAATGCTCTGTGTAAGATTGTCATGCAAAAATGTATGGTGATTCTCATTTCCTTTTGTCAGCACTGGCTCAAGACAGATTGAAATATTTTCTATCTAGCACTTCTGTTCTCATCAGTATATCTTCAGTTTCGTCACTTAACTGGTTTGCTTTGGCCACAAAATTTTCATTGATTATCTTTTCTTTGTGTGTCACATCATCATCAACCACCAACCTGCACCTACAATTGACTAAACACAGTCACCATGTTAAGTGTCTGTTTGTCAAAGAACATCTCTGGAAAATGAGACTAAACTCAAATAATTGCTGCACAAGCAAACAGTCGAGTTGTCCTCTGACTGAAAAGTGCTAGGGGCCATGAGTCTTCACCTCCTTCTCTGAAATGTGTCATAGACACCAGAAAAATTCCAAGTCCTGAAAGCCCCTGAGAGATCATTTGCTTAATGACTTTGCATCAGGAATCCCTCCAGTAGTCTATCAGCAACTACATAGTCCCAAGAACTCAGAAATCCCATGACTGAGGATGCGTTATCTGTATTGTGCTTTTGCTGCCTGACAGTCTTCCCCTTTCTGGGGATTTTTTTCAAGACACAGGGACTCATTTTTCAAGCCCTTGGTAACATTAACATTGTATTTGTTTTTGAAGTGTCTTTCTATTCTTGATAGCATGACTAGGAAGGGAGAAAATATTTGAGTTCTGTTGTTCATCCTCTGTCTGCAAAGACATGGTATGTATGGGTGCCTTGCATTTCTTGAGATTTATCTAATTCAGAGGACTAATCTACCTGTGTTGTACGAAGAACTTCATGTCCTAAAAGTGGACTCATTCGTCAACACTTCCTTTGTCCAAAGAGGATTGTTTTTCACCACAGAAAGCAATCCCCAAGATTGTTTCTGCTGGTAATTGGGAAAGCTAAAAGTATTATCTCCTGCTAGAGATTCTTAAACTGGATGAATGAGTTGTGTCAAGGTCCAAAATGAGACTAGCAGGATGAAGACTATCCTCAGCACTCCCTGGAATTCAATAAAAGCTCTGTTTCCATCAGGAGATAGCTATGGGTAGTTATGATACAGGAGGTGTATTACTGACACATATGAAGCTGCAGCTTCTACCCAAGTGCAATTTATCAGGCATTATGATCTCTCAGGGCCTTGGGTGACCTAGTTTGTACCTGTACTTTCTGCAGTTCTTTGGTTGGACTTGGAGTCTTATACGTTAGGGACAAGTTGCCTCCAGGCAATGACTCAAAGGCATAACAAAAAGGTTATTCAGCACATTTGTGCTCATATGCTCTGGGCTTTTCCTTACAGACACTTAAAAAACTGAACGGTGTTTGAGTGAGTGTTAGTGCACTCACAGTGGAGCCACAGCTGTATGTGTCTCTGTGGGCTGCTCCACCAGAAATATTCTTCTTGACTCTGATTTAAGGGAGCAACAATTTTGATAGATTATTAGAAGGAAGTCTCAGTGAGATCATATTTTGCAGTGCCAATTCCTGAGCAATAATTGCAGTAAATTGCTCAGAAAATTTACTACCCACATCTATGAAGCTGTCTGATGCTTTTTTAGACAGTGTATCTCTGAGTTCTCTTCTAGCAATCATGTCTGGTTTTTTGTCCAGTCTCTTTCCAGTAGAATTTAGACTGGTAGAAAGTTGGCCAATCTTCATCTTGGCCTTTGAATCCTTGCTTGCCCTGGTCCTTAGCCTAGTGCCTTCTTTTCTCACTTTCTTGGCCTTGGCTTGTGCTTGACCATGCAGGTTTTGTGTCCCCTACCTCTTTGGCTCCAGCCCCATCTTGGCATCTAACGCTTCCTGCCATTTGTGCCTAACAACCTCCAAGAAGAACAACACTGTTCAAGCAGGATCTCAGATCTCAAACATCTATTTATCCTGAACTGACACTCTGTTGGTTTTTTTATTGTTTTGAAGGGGTTTATAATTTTATTTAGGTTATTATTTAATACATTTAGTTAACGTGAAAGAATTTGCTGGAGTTGTTAATTTTTCAGCAGCTACCTCTACTTTTTAAGACATCTGTTAATTTCTGTGAGGGAAACAGGGATTTTAGCCACCATGAGATTTTAGCATATGAATGAAGGGAAACTAAATCTCATTATTTCTTTGCAACTGGCAAAATTTATCTTGCTGCCCTTTTGGATGAACTCCCTGAGTCAAAGTGCTACATTAAGAATGGACAGTCAGATTTTTCACCTGTTAAGTCAAGGCCATAGTGGCAGATAGGGCATTAGCTGTTGGGCAAGAAGGAGACAGATGGATGAGGTTTTGGCTTTTATGTTTTCTGAAGTAATGGGTGTAACTTATGTTCCAGCAGTATCTCTATTAATGAATTGCTGGGGTTTTTAAAAAGATTTTTTTCTTATGCCAGCCTCATGATTTATTCTCTGTATTAATTCAGTAACTTGACAATTTCAAAATTCAGGAGCAAATCATTATTGATTTATTGGTTGATTCACTCAGTCTTTGGTTTGATATATTCATTATTTATTTTTAATTAGCTGAACAATTTACAGTAATTTAGCCCCAGTCATTGTTATTATTATTAATTTCTTCCTTTAATCATAATCCCTACACAGAGAAGAGAATTGATGATTCAAATTACATTGTTAACTCCAAGTTTGTCAATAACTTAGCAAATAATTTCAGTTACTTAAGCCATTTTTCTAAATTAATACTTTTGTCCCACCCAGACATATAAAGTCAGTATGAAAAGCAAATAAGAAAGGTTCATGTGTTTTGAGGGAAAGATATAGCATGTTTAAATATGAAGCAGCGAGAGCATGGCTCTGTATCAGTCAGGATTTTCCAGTGCCCTTTGAGTGCTGTAAGATATCTTGAGGAAGCTATGGAAGTAAGATACTCCACTTTTGGACTGTCCTTCCAATTTAGCGTGGAAATCATCATTCATTAATGTCCTGGGCTCCTCTGTGGCTTTTAGCTGGTTAGCTGCACTTTAACACATTATTCCTAAGTATATAGCTGCTTCTGTTCTACTCATTTTGTTACATCCTTCTGTTTTGACAATGCTTCCCAACACTGTGTCTGTTGTCCACCGATTTCATTATCACCATTCATTATCTATACAAAATACTTACATTCTTAAATAATCATAGATCAGTTTGGATTGGAAGGGACCTGAAGGTCATCTAGTCCAACCCTCACATAAGATTTGTCCAGAAAGCAACCTTTGGTGGAAATGCTCCTCTGTCCTTTTAGTTCAACTGCTATAATTTGGCTTATTTGCACATAACTCCACTTTGTCTACTATATGTGATTCAAAAACAATTACATCATTCCTAATTACCATTTTGCAACAGTGATAATTTTGGAAGGGCAACTGTCAATAGGTGAGACTTTAAAGAATGGTATAGGAACCCAACATGATTAACACACTAACTACATTTTTCCTATTATTATGCAAGGACATTTCCTTGTTTATGCTTTTTGAGAAACACTGAACTGAGGGGTTTTTTACCCTCTAAGAAAATAAATAAACCTGGAGACCTGACCTGACACAAAACTGAGCATTGAAACAATTCTGTGATGTTCTCTAGGCATATTATTCCTGACTTTATATGACAAGTTTATTGAAAACGTTCAGGTAAAATATTCTGATTTATTGCCTTTCCATGGTAGACATACTGAATGCATAAAAATGCAGTGAAGTTAAATAGGATTTTAATGAAATTACACATACAATAAGATCTTGGTATAAGTGAGAGATCATAATTTTAATTTTATTTTAATGTCTGTTTTGATTCTTTATTCTTGTATCAATTGTGTATTCTTTCTAGCTCCTGGTATTTCCTTGTTAATATTTCAATCATGCTTTTTATGAAAAAAATACCTGAATTTCAAGCACTGAGACTTTTTGTAGGTGTTACATCTGGTGGACTGTAAACTTGCTACAGAAGGGAATACAACTAAAATGAAAATTGACAATGTATTTTGTGTTCTGTATGAAATAGAAAATCAGAAGTACATATTTTCTTCTCTTAACATCACCCAGTGATGAGGTATTTTAAGCAAAGCTCTAATCATTAACATTAAGAGGGGCCGACTAGTCAGCAAGATGTGCATACAGAGGAAATGTGACACTGCAACTCCTCAAGGGCCTCAGAAAACAAAATTTTAAAAAAATTAATTAATACTAAACACCACAAATGTCCATGTGATTGAAGACAAAGATGTCCAGTAGGCTGAAACCAAAAATCTTGCCTTGAGAAAAGAAGGAATGTTCTGGTGCAGGGTATTCTGTAAGGATAAGTATGGTTATTTACTTGGAGGGAATAATTAAATGTGTCCTGGAGACATTGTAAGGCATTTAGTTTCTCTAATAGTGTGGCAGTTGAGGGATTTGGAATAAATTTTACATAAACATGCACTATTGCTTCAAACGCTTGCAATAGATGATATGGTTTAAACTGTATTTAAATTGCATAAATTTGCTCCTACTAGACGGGGTTTGAAATAACTTTACATGGTTAACTCACATAACAAAGATAACTTGATTTTTTTTCTTCAGGTCCCAAAACTAACATCTGAATTTAAAAATAGGATCTAAATGTAAGTTTTAATGCTTATTGTTGTAGAAGTGGTAACCAACCCATGTGTTCATTTCTAAGTCTCTCCTCTGGCCATTGCTGGGAAATGGATTCTGCACCAGCTAAGCTGTAGGCTTCTTTTTTTTCGTGATAATAATGAAATAGGTTCAGAAAATTCAGTCTGAAGTAAGAAAAAGTTTTTTTCTCTCAAAAACTTTTTTCCTTCCAGTCTTAGAAAAATAAAAAAATACACCTGTCAATATCATCTTGCTTCTTAATCTTTTATGCGGTAAACCTAAGGAAAACAGTAATTCTCAAAAGCTTTGGGTAACTTTTCATTTCAAACATTTCCAGCATGTTCCACCTGGGATATGGGGTGATTATTGGAGCAAAACTCATTTGTGTTGAAACACTGGCATATTTTATTTAGCAGACTTTGATAGCAGCAAGTTAAATGGCAGAAATCAGAAAAGCTTAACCAATTTCCCCTTCTTTCTGCAGTAAAAAGGTTTTGTAGTAGAACAAATAGGCTTTTCTAAGCTCTCTAAACATTGTTACGCATGAAGTACTTTAGAATGGTTGCCAAACTGGTGTCAGCATTTTACAGGGAAACCATTCTGTTTGTGAAGGCCTTGAAATAAGAGACAAAAAAACCCAAACCCCTCGAATTACACTTCATGTAAATGTGCACATTAGGAAACGCTGTGAAACAAAAATAATGTTATTCGTGTTCCCTACAATAGTCACATGGATTTTGTGACTGATGTCATAAACCGCAGTAACCCAGGAGTACAGAATTGGGCAGACTCATATCTGACAAGTAGCTTAATAAGCTCTTAGTAAACTTCAGAAATTAATTCACACTGATGATACAGCAATATGTGATCGTATAGGAAGTGGTACCTAGAAGTCTTGTCACCTGGAGAACTGTCTTGCTGTTGAGTAAGTAGGTTGAATACCATGGGAAGAGGAGGAAGCAAACAAGCCCAATCCTCGAACCTTTCCATACAATTTCAGATCTCAGCATTGCTCTTAGACATCTTTGCTTCTGTTACATTCCAAGAGTGTATATCATATGCCATAATTGAAAAATAACCATGTTCTTCATTATTTCCATTAAGTTAATTAAATGGAATTTCTGTAATTATGGGATTTTCAATAGGGAAACCCATTTATTATTTTAATTTCATTTACCCTTTCTGCCTCATCACAGGAAATTGTATAATTTTGCCTTTTTGATTTAAAGTAAAATATGATCAGCCTTACAAAGGAAAGCAAATAAGCATTATGTCTGTTTCAAAAATTCTAGTACAAGTCTTTCAGAATTCATAATTATTGAAGACCTACTTCAATAGTCTTAGTTTTTTAGTGACTGTATTTGCAAATGTTAAATGCTAACATTTAACTAAGTCCGTGTTTTGTCTGTGACTTAGTGCCATGTATCAGTACATATTTCCTTTTCTGTTTCTCTGTTACCATTAATGACTCTGTGGAAGTTGTGGTTTAAAATGGAGAAGGGATGATTTTGGAGGTAGTGGAGATGGTGGTGATGCAGCAAATTTGTAGGAAAATTAAAATGGAGGTGGCTGCAGCCTATAGCAAACTTGAGGAGGCAGCAGCTCTTGCATCTGACTGCAAACTCCTCTTCCACACCTTGTCAAACCTCCAAAGCTGCAGCACAATATGAAATCATTTAGACTGGAAAAGGCCTTTAAGATCAAGTCCTACCATAAACCTAACACTGCTAAGTCCACCAGTAAACTGTGTCCCTAAACACCACAGTCTACACATCCTAATACCTCCAGGGTTGGTGACTGAACCACTTCCCTGGGCAGGCTGTTGCAGTACTTGACGTCGCAGCTAGTTACCATCTTCTGAGTCAAGTAAAAGATGGAAAGAACCAGCTGTTTATGGATGGTAGAGAAAAAGAGGTCCCAGACTGTTGTGTACTAATTTGACAGACTGCACGTGCACTCTTCTGCTGCCCTTGCTGTGAGCTGTGTTGCGCCTGGCAGAGGAGGGGAGGAGGCAGCACAGCCCACCCACCGGCTTTGCCTTGAACCTGCCGAGTCAGCAAGAGCTGGTCTGCCACTGTCTGCCCACACAGCATCTGCTGTTGCTGGCAAGGAAGGTGATGTTGATTTTTGTAATCTATGGCTATACGGGCTTTGCAACACATCTGAATAGACTTTTCTGGAAAGCATCTCCAGAGCCCACTAGTTAGTCACAGTTTGTTCAATTGTACATGGCTTAGCTGAGTCCAATGTTATCTGAGCTGGAGCATTTTGTTCCTCTGTGACACATTAATAAATCAGCACCAGAGAGGGAAATGCAATCAGGTAATAGTTTCACAAAATCAGAACTATTGGTCAGTAACTATTTCTCATCACTCCTATTTTATCCTTAAAAAAAATCAAAGGAAAAAAAAAGAACTTTCCCACAGGATAAACAATTGTATTTTTAAAAATGCCACTAAAATCCATTTGTCCTTTTAAAACACAGAGTTTAAAACCGGAATACTTTCACCAGCAGGATTATTTTACAACTCAGTTTCCTTGGATAATGTTTTTTTCTGCTTTTTGTTCTAATTATGTCTGCACAGAAGTCAATAAGTATATAAATGATGCTTATTTTGTATTGTAAATCATAAAAACATATAGTTTAATAAAAGAAATAGTACTATGTGGCAGTGAAAACTCTGAGATTCAGTAGTGAAGCATGCATGCCAGTTACAGTGAAATGTGCATGCATAAAAACTCACCTGGTTATGTTTGAGAGTCTCTGTCAAATTTTTAAGATACAAAATCACTGCGCTGTAGAAGACCCACTTTATGTTCACTGCCTGTCCCAAACTCTCACTGAAGGGGAAATGGGTTAGGAAATGACCATTGGACCCAAAGGACTGTTGCGTTGGCTCTCTGGGGAGTTTTACAATAATACTGGTACACCGTGTAGTGTCTAATAAAGTAAAGAGAGCTTGCATTTCTGTGAAATTGAAGGGCTACTACAGAGAAATAGAGAAATGAATTTTCCACAGGTTTGCTATGAGAATGTCACCCGTTCTAGCATGATGATTTATTCACATCATTCTGGTGGCCATAGTGAGAGTATTTACTATCCCATGCTATGATTTTTCACTCTGGCTAATAAGGAAGTGAAAATCAGACAAAATTATCTGAGCAATAAGAAGAAATTGTGTGTTTTGTTATTGACATATCTTACATCAAGCCCGTGTGTTGTATATGTACAGCAAAATACATTAGTGTGCTGCATAGGAGTCTTATGCCAGCAGAAAAGTTCTGGATATAGGGATACAGCAAGGAGCAGAATAGTAGGATGGAGTTTAACAGCTTCTGAGTTAGTGGTGGAAACTTTCAGGAATGAGCTAGTGAGAGGAGACTTGCATGATGAGAAACAAAAGGGAAAGTAAAATGTGTTTCAGTGTCAAAGGCTAAATTGTAAAACAGGTTTCTTATATAAACCACAGGTTCACATAAGGAGAAAAATCTTCAGGATGTACAGTATGGTGCAAATAGAAAAGATGGAGGGGAGGGAAAGATCAGATGTGTAGAATAAGCATGGAGGAGAGTGTGGAAGAGAGGTCAGAGAGTCTACTGCTGATTCTTTAGAGAAGAAGGAAAAGTTTTAATTGAATTTAGAAATACCACAAAGGCTAAGGAAAGTGATTGATAAGGTGCACCTTCTAGATTAAAAAATACACCTGACATGCAGTGTACTTACTGGGAAGATCTGAAGGGATGATGAGCAACAGTTGAGACAAGAGCACTTCACATCTGAAAGTGTTCAGGGAGACAGTTAAAGCAGACAGTGGGAATGCAGCGATGACTTGTAGTAAGGATGGGGTTAGGCTTTCTCATAGCAAAAATTATATAAATGAAGTAAAGACATATGTTAGCTATGAAAGCCTCTCAAGGTTTTCCTAATAATTGGGCTCTAAGAACAAAGTCATAGTCTGAGATTCAGTGCTAATCAAGGTGCCCAGCAAAAAATAATAACGTCTTGTGACTGACTAGCACTGGTTTATCTGGTTGAAATGCATAAATAAGAGCAAAGTCTAGTAGAGAGGAAGATGCAACAGGGCAGAGCAGCCTATAAAAGATAAAATTAAAGCATTCTTGTGACCTAGATTTAGGTAGCTGAATCACACAGGCAGTGCAAGGGGAACACAGTTTTAAAATTAAAGCAGGTCAGATGTGGAGTCACCAACAGTTGGAGGAAAGAAAACTGCATAAAACAGGGAAACGGCGCCAATAAAATCTGAAAGCCCAGTCCTGTCGGAGACCAGATTTGTGTCTCACTGGATTGTTTGATTGATGGGTTGAACGCACCATGTTGTCTGGGGGGCACAGGGGAGGGGGGGAGGGCTGGGCCCAGGCCTGGGGCCAGCATGGCTGTGCCCATGCAGAGCACACGGCAGGGAAAGCCGTGTGGCTGGGCTGTCAAAAAGGCCAGCTGCTGGCCCACCCACACCACATCCTCTGCAGCCTCTAAGTGGCTGTGGCACCCCTCGCTTTGGCTAGAGGGACAGTGAGTGGCAGTGACCCAAAGGTCCCAGCCTAGGGGGACCGGCCAAAATCTATAAACAGACGTGCACGTGGCCTCCATCTTCGCGCGCCCTCTGCCCTCCTGACTTCTCAACATGTGACTTCCAGAGTCGTGCCTCACGTCTCTCTCCTCTCTTTGTCTTTTTATTCTTTCTTCTCTTATTCTCTCTTTACTCCTGAGGGCAAGTTAAACACCTACTGTTCTGTATTTCACTTAAATCATATGGAGTTTGTGTTTGCTGGGTGTAACAAAGATTCCCTCACTGTAACAATGCTTGCTAGTCTCAGTAATCTGTTGTAATGCTTTTAGGAAGTTGCATGTTATTTCTGTAAAACCCTTTTTGCCAAAGCCCCTATTTTCTCACCCAGTTAAAAGAAATCTTTTAGAGAAAAATGTGAACTCAAAGTATCAAAGAATCAAAGACTTTGCAAGGGTTTGTGTGGGCGACATCTCTTGAAGTCTAAAATTAAAGTGTACAACTGGTAAAAGCCTGGAGCTTCTGGACTGGAGCATAACAAGTCCTCCTGACTCATTCGTCACTTTGGGATCCATGGGTGGAACACTGTCTTGACCCTATATGGCCTTTATTTAAAGAACTGAGGAGTGACCCCTCGGGTGTATGACAGGTGTTCTACACCAATGCTTGCAAATTTTTGCCATACTAGATAAATCTGTCTCAAATGCAGAGTTTAAGATTTCCTTTTTCCTATCTTTTAGCTTTCATTCAGAATAATTGGGACAGAACAGGAATTCAGATTTTCCTGCAGGATGTTTAATTTGTCCAGCCCTTTTTATTACCTCTCTCCACTGTACTAGTTGCTGAAAGTTTTTGCAGTCTCAGCAGCACGAGTAATTTATATTATCTTCCCCCTTGCATGTTAAAGAGAGTGTTTCCCTCATGTATCTGGAGTAGCTACTAAATGCAAAGGCACACAACTATCACAGCTGTTTCTTCATTCACCATCTGAAATGAGATGACAAAAGGATCTAGGAATTATACAGGAATTATAAGAAAAATTTGGAGATGACTGGACTAAAATGGAGCAGCTGCTCTCTGAGGAAGCCAATAGCATTATAGCAGAAGTAGAATCAGCTTCCTTTAAGCCAGATGTCTCTCAATTAGGAATAGTTCAAATAAAATACTTATATATTGATGAGCTATATTGAGATACTGTAATTCCATAGTTTGGATTTTGTTCCTAACAAACGAACCCAAAGCCTAGTTAGGTACACAATTATAGTAACCATTGTGCGAGGGCTATCCAACATGTCAAAATGAGATCCAAATGGCTAAAGCACTGAACAAGTGGTTGTTTAAAGCTGGATATCCAGAAAGGTAGGGAAGAGGACTGACTGTATTTTGAAGTCCCATCTTGATATTCCAGAGCAGACTCCTTACAAATACCTACATGGAAGCCCTTCTTTCTGGTCTGGTAATCCTATACATAGCCATCTTCTCAGAGGATGTGTCTATGATTATTCATTAGTAGCAGGGCAAGGCTTAGTCTTTTAAAGGATAGCTATTTGATGGTATTGCTTACTTCCTATGTACATTCAAAAAGTTTAATAGGCACAGAAAGAAGTCTTAGTTTCAAAATTATTCTTAGCATAGAATCATAGAATCAACCAGGTTGGAAAAGACCTCCAAGTTCATCAAGTCCAACCCTTGGTCCAACACCACTGTGGTTATAGGACCATGGCACTAAGTGCCACATCCAGTCTCATCTAAAAACCTCCAGGGACGGAGAATTCACCACTTCCCTGGGCAGCCCATTCCAATATCTGATTACCCTCTCTGTAAAAAATTTCTTCCTAATATCCAGCCTAAACCTCCCCTGGCACAGCTTAAGACTGTGCCCTCTTGTCCTACTGCTGGTTGCCTGGGAGAAGAGACTGACTCCCACCTGGCTAGAACCAGGTAGTTGTAGAAAGTGATGAGGTCTCCCCTGAGCCTCCTCTTCTCCAGGTTAAACAGCCCCAGCTCCCTCAGCCTCTCCTCACAGAACTTGTGTTTGAGTCCCTTCTCCAGCCTGGTTGCTCTTCTCTGGACCTGCTCCAGCACCTCAATATCCTTCCTGAACCGAGGGGCCCAGAACTGGACACAGCACTCCAGGGGTGGATATCTGCTTCCCAACATTTGCAGCCACCTAAAGCCACCCCATGGATGTCAAGTAGATGCCACATAGACTAAAAGGTAGGCCAGTGGGGAGACCGGTGTAGCAGTGCTCCACAGATAATGGACCACTAAAGATGTTCAAAGTTGTAGACTGGATCCAAAACTGGCCCATGAAACTCTATGAAAAAACTATGTAATATTCCCAAGGTTTGGCGAGAAAGACGAGCTGTGAAAGGATTTTGTAAGACACTGTTAAGGTGACTATTAAGGTTGGGAGGGAAAGCCTTAAGAGGAGTGGCTGAGGTCACTTGGTTTGTTCAGCCTGGAAAAGAGAAAACTGAGGGGAGATCTCATTGTGGTCTTCAACATTCTCTTGGGGGGTAGTGGAGGGGCAGGCACTGAGCTCTTCATTCTCATGACCAGTGACAGGACCTGAGGGAACGGCTGGAGCTGTTTCAGGGGAGCTTTAGGCTGGATATCAGGAAAAGGTTTTTCACCCAGAGGGTGGTTGAGCCCTGGAACAGGGCCCCCAGGGAGGTGGTCACAGCGCCACTCAATCCTGTCTGAGTTCAAGAAGTGTTTAGAGAACTCTCTCGGGCACATGGTGAGATTCTTGGGGTGTCCTGCACAGGGCCAGGAGTTGTACTTGATGCTCCTAATGGGGTCTCTTCCAAATCAGGATATTCTATAATTCTATGAACCTCGTCCCTTTACATGCACTGCAACTCTTTAATTTGCTGAAGGTTTCTCATCAGTCATTTTGGATGGCTTCTAAATTCAAGTCAAAGACCTGGAGGGGAAGCCTCCCCAGGAAATAGCAACACGTGATCTTAATGAAGCCAGATGGCATAACATATACGTTCCCTTCTGCTGTGGAAATCTTACACAGTATTAGAGATTGGTTCCCACCTTTGAAATAAAATGTTTTCTGTCCAAATGCTGGACAAAAAGCATCCAGTCTCTGAGGCTGTTTTAAAGGGACTTTTAGCCACCAAAGTTCCTGGTATTTCTTTAGAGCATTTTCGTTTTCTGAACAACATAAATTATGTCACTTATCAATTGCCAAACTTATTTCTTAATTTCAATAACCTCCAGGAACTGGTTAAATCTGAAATACTTTGGCCTATTTTAAAGGAAGTCTAATTGTATTTTTAAGTCAGCCTTGGAACACATGATTCTTTATTAACCTAATAAGCCTCCATTATCCCATTCCCAAAGTTCTATTCAAGTCCTGTATTTAGTGTAAAGTACTGTGCACTGGTTAATTAGAGCATATTATCTTGGATGAAAATGCTGAACCTTATTCTGCAGAGTCAGTGCTTGGAGAATTTGTTAATACACTGCGTGTACCCAGATTGGTTCTTATCTGAGCCTTGGCATGTGTTAGCAGTGCAATTACCTACTTGCAATTGCTGCCTGCTACTTGGCAAAGGGGAATGCTGAACAGAGAGTTATTTCACTAAAGATAGAAAGTGACTCATTTTGATTACTCAGTCATGTCCTCTTCTACTTATGCATGCACAATGGGAAAGTCTGATGGTACCAGAGAAAAGAGAAGCAGCATGTGTTCAAGTCACTCCTCTTATTCACCATTTAGTTGTAGCAAAACTAAAAAGCCAATAATTGTAACATAACTAGAGTGAGTAACAAGCCTTTTCACCTTTGCACATTTAGAAGGTGAATCTGAATTTAAAGGGAAATGACAAGTTATGTCCAGAAGTAAAGGATAGCGGTAAGTCAGTATGATTTTTTTGTTTACCACAGTTTCCAGTCAGCTTGGCTCTCTGATCTGTCTTTCTGTTAGTGTTGAAAAAAGGAGAAGTGTTTTTGTCCAAACAGCACCCTGCTTTAAATTATTGTGATATATTGTACATGAAAAGTGATTTACAAAATATACTCTTCCTAAATTACAAAATACTCTTCCTAATCTAGTCTAGGAAGATTGAGTAGACAGTGTATGTCAATTAACATTTGTAAAGCCTCCTACTGACTTGGTTACTCCAGTTCCACAATTAAGTGATCCAGGCCTATGGAAGTCTACTGAGACTCCCAGACTTTCAAAACTATCTCTTACAGACATATTCCATTATTTTAAAAGTTTTATCATGGAACAGCTCTCCAACTATGTCCCGTTCTCCTACTGAAAAAAGTATTATTAAATTCAAGAATTTGCAGCACTAAAAACTAAAAAACTTCTGCTAAAAAGCCAGAAGTAAACTGTTTGCCTCTGTGGTAATCTATTCAGGTTGAGGATCTGTTCAGTTAAATATCTTTATGTATTTTCCATGCTAATTAGCGTAGTAATAGTCCCTAATGCAACCTTTTTCAAAAATTGCAAAGCTATTTTCATTAAATGTTTCATGTCATCACTGTAAGGCCTTTCAGTGGTGTAATTCAAAACACACACATATGTGTGGTTGTACATCTGACAAACTTCTGGCAATGGCACATTAATGTAGCAACAACATTTGAAACTAATGTTGAGACAACGTATGCCATGCCCTCCTGTCACAGAGAGGAATGGAGGAATAATAAATCTTTTTGCCCTTCCTGATTTTAATATGAAATGGTCTGTTTCAGCTCTCGTGACATTGATAGTAGTACATTCAGTAAAACAATAACAGTTTCAAAGCCATAAAGTAAAAATCTTCAAATGTTTTTTTCTAAAACTTTCTGAAATCAAACACTTCAAAAAAAACCCCACATCGACCCTGAGCTGCAGGGAAAGCCCCCTCAGACAGTGACTACAGTGCTGCTACAGCAGTTACACTGCTGATACACCCCTCTTGACCTGTCACCAATGTGAGAGGCTGTGCTAAAACCTTCCACAGTGAATTTCCCTCCTCCCACTGCTGAGATTGCTTTCCTCATGTCTGAGTCCCAGCTCCAGCATCATTTCACGGGTCTTTTGTCGCTGCCTTGTGCAAAAACACTTATGATCTGCCTCTTCACCCTTTGCTTCTGTAAGACTTCCTGCTCTGGATGATGTTTGAGATGAGGGATGAGAGAAAATGGAGCAGCCTCCAAAGTGGGAGTGTGATGAAGCTTGGATCAAGGATTCAGGGTTGAAGCCAGCTCCTCCACCAGTACTTAGAGTGACAGTCAGGCTGTGGTGATGAAGGCTGAGAACCTGTTGCTGTAGCATTTAAGCAGTAGACCTTTCCTGGCACAGTTTGGCCACAGAGTGTAAGGGACAACGACTCCCAGCCGGTGAGGCAGTGCCGAGGGCCAGGAGCCAGAAATCCTCCTATCAGCATAGCTGCCACCACCAGAGCACATGGCCTGAAAAGCTTTGGGCAGAAAGAAGAGCTTAAAGCACTTCCCAGTAAAATAATGATCAGAAAAGTTTGACATTTTCTTTTTTCAGTTGAAAATAGGGAGCAAAAATTGTTGATACGCAGATTGCCCAAATTGTTATATTTTTCATTAAACAAAGCCTCTGATCACTTTTTCAATGAAACTTTGAATTTACATAGTTTTAAATTTCCTTTTAGTACTCTTCCTTTATCTAAACGCTAGTTCTCAGTGGAAAAGTGTAATGGTTCTCTGCCAATGAGAACATGAAGACATGATTTCAATAAAAATTATGCAGAGAATTTTGCCTAAATGAATACATTTGAACCTTTTAGAATGAAATAACTTCAGTAATTCTGTTTTTTTGTTCCACAAAATGATTTCCCCGTTTTTCCACCATCTTTAATTTTAACAATAAGTTGCAGGTGTTTCCTGTTAAGTAGGTAATAACTGTGTCCTGGGATAATAAAACTCCTGGGTTTGGCCCATTTATCATATTTAAATTATAACTTAAAGGTGCATCCTGTTTACAAGGTAATAATTATATACAGGACTAAACAAACTCCTCTGGAGCCAGTCCAGTCTATTGTATTATGTTGGGCTTGAAGAAACCTTAGATGGATAATGCCATAGGTAGTAAAAGTTGAATATCCCCTCTTTGCAAAAAAATGGGAAACAACTAAGAAAAAAACAGGTGTTTTGCCTGTACTAGGAAATGAACTTTGAAAAACTAAATGGCCACCAAAACGAGCAGTCAAATGATCTTAAAACCTTAGCTGATGGCCAGGCAACTCAGTCAAAACACACCCATCCGAATTCTTTACAGTGGACATCAGCGCAAGATGTAAATGCACAGGCATGCACCTCCTGTGTTGTGTTCCATGTCCTTCCAACCCGTCTCGTGCCCCTCTTTGGACTGTGGTCTCGTGGCTGTGAGGCAGCAATGTCCCATTCGAAGGCCACTGAACTCAGCCTCCCGTGTTCCTCCTTGCTCTGTGCCATGGCTTAGATTTTAAAATACGCCTGGTTTTGTCAGAAGAGAAGACCTAGAAGGTTTTAAAAAAAAAAAAGGCCCTGGGGAAGGGGGTCAGCTATTGAACTCTCAAGCCTTCTGTTAGACAGCTGCATTATGATGGGATTTTCATGCAGAGCTCTCCACCTTGCCCCAATCCCTTACACTGATGCTAGCCCAAATTTCCAGCTCCTTTCCCAAGGCCAGCTGCTTTCATCAGGCGGGTGCTTTCCACCTCAGTTGTTTAACAGCCTGCAGAACCTTATGCAGTGGGACAACAGTCATTCCTTTGTTGAGGTCAGGACTTAGGGGGCGGTGGAAGGAATTTTGGTTGTCCTGTGTACATAGGAAAGTAGCAACTTCAGCATGAAGCACAGAAAGAGACACCAGCATTCAAAAAAACTCCTGGAAAAAGAAACTCAAGAAGTGATCATTGCAGTCACTCACACTGGAGCTTGGCTTCAGTGTTTCACTGTTATTTCTTAAGAGCAAAATAAGCCCCAAACATTTTTTTCTTTCTTTTTTTTTTTCTTTTTCTTTCTTTCTTTTTTTTTTTTTTTTTTTTTTTTTTGCTACATACTGCACAGTATGAGTAATTCAAGAAGAGAATAAAGGCCGGCATTGTATAGCACACTTTCTCATGCGCACACAAACTCCTTCCAGCTTACTGAAGGAATCAAAGGGTGGAGGGAGTGTCTCCAGCATTTCATGTAAATGACGTCTTTTTTTTCTCCAGTTTTAATGCCACCATAAACTCAGTGTGATGAAGCATTGATGAATAATGAGCCCATGACACATCGTACTTTTAGAACAGCTCATATATTTGGCAAACACCCGGCCCCATTTGTGTCAGTTTGTGGGGTTTTTTTTTTGGCCCCACTCAGGCACAGGTTTGTAAACACTTTTAGCATAACGGAGAAATGCAGTTTTATTTTCGCACCAAGCATCCACACAGCTCGCAGCAGCGGCCTCTCTCTTTAGGATGCTGTGAGGCAGCAAGGTAGCTCTTGCCATCCAAGTAAGCATCATGCGCTTCCCAAAGTCGCTGCCTGGACAGGCCAGCAGTCACTCTCCATTGGGAGGGGCTGATGCATTTGTTCCTACCTCATCTCACACCACACACAGAACTGCCGTCCTCCCTGAAGCAGCATTGCAGTGGAAATGAGTAGAGAAATCAAGGCATCCTGGTGAAAAAAAAAAACAGGTTTTTATTCATCCAGTTACTTGGGAAGTTGGAGTTTAATTTACATTTTATTGAGAAGAATGTTCTTTTTCTGTATAGCATTGCCCTGGATTTCATGGTAACAACTGATCCTATGTTTTCTGTATATAAAACTGCCTAGGAAAGAACTGGATAAATCCTAAATCACCAAGAGCGACCTAGCTGCCAGAGGGGCCAGGAGGGTACACCGTCATGTGGGAAATTAAAAGCCCTGGTGGTGACGCTCCTGTGACAGAGGAGTTTCCATCCACAGCAGCCAGTCCTAACTCCGCAGCAAGGTCTGTCATTTTGTCAGCTCTTCCTTAAAGAGGGGAAGATCAGAGACGATCTCCTGGCACAGACGTACTGGAGATCTGAGTCTTAACTTCTAATCTGGCCTCCTAAGGATTTGTGTTCAGCTGAAGGTGTGGATTTGCAGATGGGGACACCCCAAATAGGAAAGCAGAATAGAACTTAACAGTGCTAGAGGCATAGTATGGGCAAGATGCTTCCTGAGGAAAGAAGGAGGCTGGACACAGTCAGCAGTTTTCAAGTTTGGCAAAAAAGCCCATCATGTAACTGAAAAGGTCTGCTTTCTTATTCATCAGTGTAAGAGTACCAGCAGCACAGAGTTTTGCCTTATCAAAATCCTCTGTAGTATCTAGTCCAAAGTTTTCATTTCTCATCTGCCTTTATCACTTTGCCTGTGTTGAGATAGGGACAACATTTTATTTCAAGCTTTTTTTTTTTTTTCAGTAAATGCTTTTAAGTTTTCAAATATGATAAAGGACTTACCCCTACTCTCTAGAAAGGTCCTTAATTTCTCTAATGGAGGCTTTCAAAGCAACATAAGGAAAACAGAGTGTGAGCAAACTACATGAATCTGCACTGTTTCGAAAATCCATGTAAACATACCAGTATAAAATCAACCACTTTTCCCCCGTTGTTACCACAAATCATATCATGATTTCCAAACGGCTGTTTAAGCTGAAAGAGGTGACATCAGATACCCAGGCCGTCATGGAGGTCATAAGAAACCTGGATATTGCTGACAAACCGTGGGCATTTCCTCCGTTTCCCAAGTTATCAGCGACCCACGGTTAGACCACACGTGGCACAAGCACAGATGGATGCCATTTCTCAGTTACATTACGCTTACTTGCCTGGGTGACAATCTCTCTGTGGGCTGAAATAAACCCTGGCTACGCAGCACACGCTTCCCAGCACTCCGCCGGGAGCCAGCCGGCTGCGCTCCGCTCACGTGCCGGGAGGAGAACAGGGTGAATCAACCCACTTTATCTCAAAAAAAAAAACCCCAAAAACCATTACCAGCAATTTTCTCGGTTTCGTAACAAATCTCCAGAAGGCAAATGAGCCGGTTTCTGACGTCAGAACTGTCTCTTCTCCCTCCCCCCCCACGCCCCCTATTTCTTTAGGCAGGTTACAGGGACGATTTGAAGTAAGGAACTAAAGGAGTTTCTTGAAATTGGCATTTCTCAGCAAAAACGAAGCAGGGCTACAGAAACCATGCTGACTGAAATTAATTCCCCTGGGAATTAATTTCTTCTGGCAGAAATAATAGTTTCTGTAACTTTTATCAGTCTTTTCACAGCAATAAGTTTTAAACTTATTTTAAGATGAGGTTTTGTCTGAGGCTAATTATTTGCTTCTAGAAAAAGATAAAGCTAAAAGCATGCTGATAATCTGCTTCTAATCTCTCTGTACCAACCTCCTTTGGCCCCATACAAATCTTCTGGTCAATGATAAATTTGGTAGCTCTGTTTTCAGCATTGGCTCAAACTCAGCTGATCTGAATGCTCTTTTTAAAACAAAAACAAAAACAACTCCTCCTTCACAAAATACACGGTCACTATTCACTCCAAGCTGCAACTGCTTAGGCTGAAAAAGGGTTAAAACTCCGTTTTTCATGACTGCATTGAGTGCTCCTATTTTATTTGCCTCCTTGATTTTAAATCAGACACATGACTGTTGCTGAAACTACAATACAGTCAGTGTCTGGATCTCTGACAAAGATTGGGCTTTCATCCCTGTTATTTGTGTTCCTCCTCATAGTTTTTTATGGTTTTTAGCAGAGAAAAATAACAGTCATAGCTTAGGAGTGCTTCAGAATGATCCAGGACTTACCATCATGCAGCCTTGCGATAGATATTTTGGGATCCAGGTCCTGGCTGTTTCTCCACAGGGATCTGTGTCTTTTCAGGCAGGTTTCCAGTGACTGGCACAGGAAATATAATGATCTGTAATGATAAAGAGCAAAATTCTGCATTCACCCCAGAGACTGCGGTTCGATACTTTCAGAGAAGCTGCAATCAAGTGGAAGAAACATTCATTTGATCCCATCAACCAGAGCATGTGAGATTTCAGTTCATCATGGTGACAGGACAGTGACAGCATTCCATATCACCTGCCAGAAGAGTTCTCTTTATTCACCGTGGACCTTAAGCTTTGTCTGGATCTGAATCCAGACTAGAGCAGTTACTTCACCTTTTTTCTTGCAAGGAGCTCCTTCCAGAGCTCTCTTCAAGTCTTAGAGGGTGTACAAAGAGATTTATATCTCCTCCTGTGCTCCCCCCCTGCATGTCCTAAACAGTTTAAATAAGGGGCACCTTGAACTTCTTGTTCACATGTGGTCTGTTACCACCAGACATTGAACGAGCTTTTCCATCTCGTTAGTATTCTTTTGTTTTGTCTTTAGCCATCACCCTCTGCTATACACATCTTATATGGGGGTTTTTTTTCTTAGAAAAGTGTCTATTAAAAGTCACCCTTGGCCAGTGGCTACCAGCATAACACACAGCATCACACACAAACCTGCTTTTCCTCACACTAGCACTTTGGCAAGGGAACACATCAGATGGCTGACAAATAATAATTTTATAGCGGTGACAGAAATAGCCTCAGAATGTACTCTTCAGTCTCTGGTTTACAACACAAACTTAAAATTTTCCCAGAAGATTGAGGAATTCACGCACATAGTGAACTTGCAATTGCCATTTGTGTAAAGATTTGGAGAGGAATTAGTAACTGTCTGATCCAAAGTCCACTGAAGCCAGTAAGGGCCGCAAAGAATCAAAGACAATAAAGGTACAAAAGAAATTATTATCCTTTCTCTCCCCCACCCCAATAAAAAACAGTTCAATCAACTCTTTCATTTATGCTCCACAGCATAATAGAACATATCTTGACACTTTTTTCTGTCTTGGCAAAAAGAGTTTAACAGAATAACATCAAATCATGAGTATCAACCAGTTCATTAATTTCAACTGAGTTATATAAGGAACTAATTTTGTACTCAAAAAAAAAGAGAAATCTGAGACTGCAAAATAGTACTCTGTTACTAAATCACAGCTGCAGAGGGAGAGACAGGGCTTCTGATGGGCAAAATAAGAATTAGCAACTTCCAATTGTCCAGTGTATTATGAACTTACATGAAGTTAACATACTTACACTACCTCTACACCAGCCATACTCAGTAGTGTGACAGCATGACAGAGCATAGTATGACAGCAACTCAGACAAGATTATCAGGCAGCCACCAGCCTGCAGGAGCAAAGTGGTATTTAAGCAACAGGAGGTACAGCAGTTCCCCCTCCTGCTTCCCCCATGCCTGATTCCAGATTTCTGTCCAGAAGTCTTGCTCAGCTGAAAAAGAAACCGTTTTAGACCTTTGCATGGGATAAGATCGTAAGCCTTATAGCCAAGTTATAACTACTGCTACAGCCCATACATAGATATCTACAAACCCCAGAGAAATCTAGCCATGCATTTGCAAATCACTGGTGCAGTGCATGCACAGGGTAAAGTCACTGCATAAGTCACGCATGCTTACATCTCTCTAGGAAATCCCAGAGAGAGATATGGGAGTCCTGCCCTCAACCCTGTCCGAAACGGCTGGATTTTAGCACTGCTCCAAAGCCTGACAAATAGATGGCCTTTGTCTGATGCCCTGGAGGGCAAATGCAAGCTAATAAAAACTTGAGTCCACACAGATAACATATAATTGTAACTGGGTTTTAGGTAATGGTCTTTCAGGCTATCTCATTATTCTCTTTGAACAGGCTTTGAATTACGCTTTTTCAATTCTAGATAAAAGTGAACCAGTGGGTTTGCAGCATTAGCAAACTAAGTTAGATTGACTAGTTAGAATTAATGGGCACTTTGATTTCATCTTTTCTCTTTAACCTTGAAACCAGCAGTCAGGCAGCAAAATCATTTTCCCCTCCTCACGTTTTCTTTCTTCAGTCGTCTTTTTCCATTCTGCCCCCTCAGCCACTTGCTGATAGTGATACCAGGTTTTGAGCATTTCCTTGACTTCCAATGCATGGATGCTCTCTAGAACATCAGCACCCTCATCACGGTATCTTCAATATTTCAGTGTCATCAGGATGAAGTCAAAATGTTTCGATTGATGGTAACCCAACCATTTCTTCTGCCTATTCTTTTTTTTTTTTTTTTTTAATTTTTATTCTCAATCCATTGTAATGGCTATTAGCATTGTGAAATCTGAGTGAATCATAACAAACTACTTTAACCTGCTGAAGGCAGCAGCACTCAGTTGCCAACTTGCTTTTGCCCCACTGGCTTATCTGAAGCAGAAATCTCTGCGGAGCTCCCTCGCATGTTCCTCCTTTACACTCAAGCAATCATGGCCCCCAAACAAGCCCAGATCAGCTGCTCCCAGCCACGAACTTTTGGCAGTCCTGAAATTAACTTAATCTTACGTAAAACTAATGAGCATGCAAGTCCTTGGTTAATATGGCTGTCCAAGGCAGCTGTGGATCATGCACCCAGCCTCACCAAGCAGCTTTCAAACCACTGCCCTGCAAGAGCAGGATGCCTGACTTCCCACTGTAGAGGCCACAGATCTTCGGGCGGAGGAGGAGTACCACACGTCACAGCTCCACCAGGCCTACTGTGCAGGCATAATACAGACAAGTTAAATAAGCTTACAGTCTGATGCCAACATTACTGCAAATAAAATATGTGCAGTAAATGCACAGGTGATACATTTAATAGCCTGGGCTATATGAGTATATCAGCTATCCCAAAGCTGTCGTTTGCAAGGGTCCCACAATCCCTCTGCTTCTTTGTGGATCCCGCGCCTTTCTAAGAAGATGCGGGAGGAATCACAGCTCCCCAGGACAACCCATATTTGGTATCAGGTGCATTGTCACATAGGAAAGCCCTTTCTGAGGCCAAACTGCTTGGCCAAGAGCATTCTGTCAGGCAGCCACACACCAGTGATAGTCATTGAACTGCCTCAGCCTGGTACCCGGCTCTAGGATGCCAAGTGCTGCAAAGCAGCTGCAGGGACTTGTGGGGCTCTTGCCTAACCTGGCTATGTCCCCAGGGCTGTGCAGGCACAGTCTGAGGCTGGGCTGGTGGACCAACACATCACTCTGCTGCCAATCTGACAGCAGCCCACAGGGCTGCCACAGGGGCACTCCAACCGATGGTCTCAGTGCCCATAAGAGCACACTCCAAGCTGGGCTTGCCGGCCGAAGGAATGGAGTCTGTCCTTTCCTGCTTGACCCTTTGGCCTTCTTCTGGACAAGCTACCTCCGCTGAAAGACAGAAAACTGCTGTTGGACAGGGAAAGCAAATCCAGGTCTCACACTGCCCCAGCCTGTTGCTCAGCCTGTTGCAGGTGGGATGTGTAGCCCCTGTTTAGATGATGAGCAGGAACAGGGTGAATGTCAAGAGGAATGTCAAGAGGAATGTCTGCCCAAAGGCTCAGGTGTAGCAAAGATGAAAAACAGCATGGCTTTGTTCTTCTCACAAACCATTTTTCCTCCCCACTGTTTATGAATATTTACTAATTTCCATCACCTAGGAGAGAATTTGGGGCAACAGTCAGTGACCCCTGAAAGGGCTGAAATCTTGGGGCTGTTTATCAGATTTCAGCTTGGTTTCCCTTTAGTCCTCTTTTTATTTTTCCTCCACAATATTTATTTGAAAGAAGTGTTTTCACAGGATTTACAATCCACAAAGCTCTACAGACTTGTAGGGGAAAAAAAAATCTCAGGTGCTACTTAAGAAATTCCTCATTTCTAAACCTCAGTGGATTAAAGTTTATGCCCTAATGATCTGTGTGAGTGCTTTTGTGTAAAACTTTGAATAACTTTATTGATTACATTCTGTATAGTACAAGTCTCCAGACTCTTATTCTTATTTTTCTTTTCTCAAAAAGCTCCTATAAAGACATACAGTACCAGAATGGATTAGTGCATTAGCCCTCGCCTTTGCAGACTTACTTGCAATCCAGACAGGATTTGGATGAAGAGAGTCTTACCAGGCAGGATCACGCTTCTTAATGGAAAGTATTTCCATACTGAAAAATGGAAAACATAACATTTAACACAACTCAGCCTGTTTGATAGCCTTTTCTGTGCTGAGGCGACAGGGATGGCTACAGAAACAGCACCACCACTCAGCAACGAGATGCTTTGACAGAGCTGTCTCAGAGCTAGGATAGTTTTCTTCTCAGGAGAAGATAAAAGAAAGCACTTTGGTGAAGCTGAATGGAGTCTCCAGCTGGTATAACAGATAAGTTTATTGGCAGAAAGCTTGGGTCTAACTGAAAGAGCAGCACAGTACTCACAATTTTCTCTTTCCTCTGGCAGTGTCTCCATAACTGTTTTCCACCTGATGTTTTCCAACGCAAGGCTCTTTCTGAGCAAATAGATGAGAAATTGAAAACAAATTTTAGCTTTAAAACAGTCTACAGGACCTTCACTCTGTCTTTAGAAAGAAAGCAGGAGTTCTGTCTAAAACCAGACTCTTCACCCTCTCTTTCTACCCTCCCTTGTCCTTTCCACCTGTTTAGATATTTTCACAGTGGGATAACACATTCGTTCCCTCCAGACCAGGGCTCAGCTGTTAGGAATGGAAAATAAAACCAAAGTTTGCAGAGTATTTTTAGCCCAGAGAAAATAAAGCGGTTGCAAATACCATACACCCAGCAGCTTCTCCGGCTTGTGCAGATCCCTGCCCAGAAAGAAGGGAAACCGCAAGGCCAGGCTGAACCCACTGATTTTATATCAATGCCAAGTATTCCAGAGTGACTCACCCAACAATCCCACCCTTCTTTTGCTGTCTGTTTAAAGGTGCTGTACCCAGAAGTCGCATCATCTGGACTTTCCCATTTTTGTGGCATTGATGTACCATATATGCACTTAGCTGGCCTCAGCCCATTACCCTCATCCCTTTGTACAAGATAATCTGTTGATGACTGGCTAATCAGCAGGTTGCAGATGGGTCTCCTGTTTCCCTCTGATCTCACATATCTCGAGGGACTGGCCTTCTGAGAAAAGACAGTGCGTAAGGGGATACAACACTAAACAGATGACACATATTTTAGATCCACCTAATGGCT
Organism: Pseudotriccus pelzelni; assembly: GCA_035584735.1. Lineage (NCBI taxonomy): Eukaryota > Metazoa > Chordata > Aves > Passeriformes > Tyrannidae > Pseudotriccus > Pseudotriccus pelzelni. Next base: position 63,265,140 of record JAWMRA010000041.1, read on the forward strand.
GACCCTGGTTTCCAGACTCCCCAAATGCCATTTGTTTTTAACAAATGGCCAAACCAGCTGTGGAGATGATATTTTAAAAATGTCTTTGAAAGGGGTGACTTGCCTCCAATGGCATTTGCTGCATGTGTGCCCACGACAGTAGTCCTCTGTGCTGTCAAGCTGCTTCCACTGCAGGTAAAAATTCAGTATTCTTAAAAAGAAATTATAAACTGACAAGTAACTACGTTTAGAAAAAGACAATCCTGAATGGAAGAGGTGGTTTTAAGAATTAAAAAGAGTAGGATCTAGAACACTCGAGTATCTGTAATTAGGTCTGAGCATCCTTGGACTGTGAGCTGTAAATAAAATTTATGCTTAAGTTGTATCAAAGCTGTGATTTCTTCATTGCTTCATTGACTGTGCAGCATCTTGTATGCAAGAACAACACTAGAGGCTGGCAAAATTGTTAAAAAATTACTGAAAGGAAGTCACAAATCCTGAAACATTCTTTATGTAAATTCTTCCAATTTCCTGTTTCTGTCTTGGGAAAATCTGGAGATTTTGTACAACTCTCTGGGACATCCCACAGTGCACATCTCAGACAGGCTCCCTGTAGAGCAACAAAGGGCATCCTAGCTCAGCTCTGCAATCTGTACACAGGGGTCATGTTTTAACATGAAACACAACAGTGCAGGGCCCATTCTCCTGCACTTCTGCCAATGGACTGAGCACAGTTCCCACTCATCCTGTTTTACCTTCCAGCACAGAAGTGTTTCCATACCCAGAAAAACAAACAACAGAGCCAGCATCATGTTGCAGTGTAACAGTGTGGATGATCAGGTGCCAGGGCTTAGCCCCGTGTGATGAGTACAGGTGCATCCTGAGGTGTGCCGAGTGTGTTGGATGCGTTGCACGCACCAAAACACTGGAGCAGTGTGTCCTCACAAGGACCGCGCTTATTATGAAGGCATCACAAACAGCTCAGACATAAACTTCTGTCCAAGAAATCCTGGAAAGAAATATGGCAACTCCTTTGGGAAACATTGAACTCTCCTCCATCTCCATTTACTTAGTCATCAGCAGCACGCTGTTATGGGTTCACTTAGTTGTAGGAATATTCCCAACAGGCCTCCTTAAAAAGCACATTCTATTTAAGACCAAAAAACAGCTGCTGATAATGCTGCCTTAAGCTGGCCATTTTGCTTCTGGCTTCTATAGATCCCACATTTTTCCTATCCAGCCAGCACAACAAGCAGCTTACCTTCCATTCTCTGGGATTTATGAAAATGCTCAGCACTGACCTGACTGATCTCACTGTAACCAAGACTAAGTGCGCTTTGTTTTCCTCTTCTTTTTATTCCTGAAAAGATGCAGCATGCACAAATAAAAGATCACCTGCAAAGTTAAGGCCAGCACACAGTTATTCCAGTAGCTGACACACTGCTACATGAATGCTGACTATTTACAGCGCATGTAATCCCAGTTTATCTTCTACAAAATCTTTAGCATGTTATTTCTGGAAGTTCAAGTTATAACTGCTATGATTTGTGGGTATATAATTCAAGGAAACAGTTTTATTATTCCATCCAGTTTGTAGGATTGGAGGAAAAACATATTCCTGAAGTTTTTAGTCTTTCTACAGTGAAGTGAGTAACATAGGCCTGGAATTATCTATTGGCAAGTGTTTTAACCCTCTCCATGTCTGGCAATATTGCTGCTGATATATGGCATAAATTCCCTGGGAATTTTTTTTCTTTTGATAAATCTCGGATGAGGCGCCCCCACCAAACCAACCAGCTTTGACCAGCTTGGATTCAGGGTGTCAGACCCATCTAAACAATTCTGTTCCACAACTGCCAGCCTCTCCTTAGAAATTACCAGAGGCAAAAAAAACTGTAACAAAAATGAGAACTTTGACAGCATGAGCCGGATTTTTAAATGGCAGAATCTTTGTTTATCCAAATGTATCTTTTACATTTTAAGCAAGGATTCTCTTGAACACTTGGCTTTTAGTCTCTTTTCCAATTCTATGAACCCAGGGAGGCAGTCTCCACTGAAGATTACGCTACAGCAAATTTAAGCAAACAAGCCTAAAACAAGAAGTCCTGTTTTTCTCCTTTTAAGCTCCAGAGAGGCCAATAAGAATTCCACAGAATTCAAGTGAGTCTACCAATCATAGCAGAAAATATCTAATGTGAAATAACATTAGCAAAATCTGCCTATAGCTTATGAGTTTCTTCAAGAGTGACTTTTTTTCCTAAATGGCCTTTCCAAGCAGTCTCACAAAACCTTTGGTACAATTTCCTGTTATTTTCCAGCTGTAAGGCAAAAAAAATGGGCATTTTAGTCAAGGCACACATAGCCAAATCCTCTATTCAGGGTCTAGTTCAACTGAAATTGTTGTTAAACTCAGTGACAGGACTGGGCTTCTGCCGACACCAAGTACTTCCAGAAAGTTCAGTTTTCATGTCAGGAAAACTAGAGAAGCAGTAAATTTTGTAATTTATGACAGGAGCACTCTTGATGCTCACTGGAGCTAAAATGTTAGCATTTTTGCTACACACGTGAGGATACACTTCATAGATGGGCATGAACAATCCCCATGCTTACATTCAGCAAGATGTGCACTTAAATACTTCTTTACAGCTGCAAAAAATCTTGTTTTCCAAGAGCTCTCAAAAAAAGTTTAAGCACTATTCAGCTGTGACTTGGATGTCAGAAATGGTATTTGGAGGAATCTCAGTTGCTCTCTGACAGAGAACAGATTTTTTTATTGACTTACCCTAGATAGGTGGTTCAATCAGATGACTGCAGTTGGTTTTCTGCTTTCTTACAAGCTCAGCAGTAGCTGCCTTGGCTTGCAGTAACAGCTTCTGGGTACCTGGTCCCACATGCGAGCAGGTAAATAATTGACAGATGGTTTTCTTTATGCAGCTAAGTAATAACTTTCAACATTATGTCAGGAAAGATTAGGAAGCAGGGGAAAAATGCATTGAAGAAAATTTGGGCTTAAACTGCCCCAGCGTTGTTACCCAGCATCCCCACCATGCCAGCCACAGCAGGCGGATTCCACGGGTGCCTAAAGGTGCTCATTATAGAGGGTGTTTACAGGTGTGCCATTATCAAGTACTGATATAAAATACTACCGTGGAAAATCGTGTTTAATAAGCTCCAGCTGCCTGTTAAATTAAAGCAAAATTCCTGCAGCAAATAGTCTCTTGGAAAAACAAGAAGTAGTAGGACTGAAACAAAAGAGCTGAGCATGAAAAGGGCCATGACTGGCTCAAGCTGCATTTTGGAAAGTCTATCAAATGGATGCTTTCCTGGCCTTGCTTTTATGCAGATACTTGCTCTTGCCAGCACAAGTAGCTGCTGAGACCACAGCCCGTCTTCCTTTGCCTTTGTATTCCTGCATGTGCCCCTAGACTTGTTTCCATGAGACTGTAAGCTGTATTTCTGGGCTGGCTTATAAAAGGCAGTAGTTTGCAGAGGTGTAATAATGTGTTTTATTTCAAAACAAAACAGAAAACAGAAATACAAACACAAACAGCAAGGCCTGGCAACCTCTCTCCCCTCCCACTCCAAAGAGCTAGTTGTCCTGCTTCCCCTCCCAATTTTATTTTGGCTCAGTGCCTCCCCAGGTGGCAAAAATTGGGGTGATTAACCATTTGCTCCTAAGGCCAAATGGTAACAAGACCTAGCTGGCCTTCCTCCGTGATGGCACAAAAGAGCATCACTCTCCAGGGCTACAGGACTGGTACTGCCCCATCACCTTGCAAGAGGCACCCATGCCTTTGCCCTCTGCTTGCACAGCACCTACCCCAGCAGCCCTCACCCTGTGCTAGCCCTCCTTCAGTAAAATAAAATAAAATAGCAAAATGGATGCAGCCTATATGACCTCAACAGCTCTTATCTTTAGCCTCGAGGAAGGGAAATCTGGATTGAGAACTTAAAGACAGAGAGAATCACACTGTCTTTAAATGAACTGGTTTGAGTACCAGCAGCAGCACAGCTTTGTACAAGACAATTCACTGCTGATGTTTCCTGCCTGATAGAAACAGAACCTGCCTTCTCTCTCATTTTCTTTTCAGGAGGCCTGGCACATCTTGGGCTACCATAAGCTCAGACTTCATTTGTTTTACACCAGGATTCCAGTAAGTGCTGCCCATAGATAGTGAGCTTTCTTAAAATGCTTTCCCAGGACGGGATAGGGATTTTGGCTATGCGCCTTCATTTCCATTATTTTGTATAGTTGCATAAAAAATTTTAGACTAGAGCTCTGCTTAGTTTAGAGGGCCAATGGTGTTCAGAAAGGATGCTGGTGATCCTTCCACATCTGAGACAAAGGCTTTTTGTTATTTCCACAGACTCTGTCAGAGTAACAGAGTTGCATCTTCCATCAAAGCTGACTAACAATGTTTTATTATGGTTGTACACCAGAAAATCACAGCAATGAAGACTGAATGATATTTCCATTGTATTGTCTGTGAATGTAGATTTTTAGTTGTTCATAACCCTCACAATCAAATTTTACTGCATCAAAATTGTCCATTCTTTTTATTTTCAAGTATCAGGAAAACTGGCATAGCTTACTTGTGCTTCAAAAAGCAAACAAGCAAATACATAACTGGGGCCCTAGGTGCCAGCACAAAACTGCACGTTTATTGTAATGATTGGATATAACAGGAATAGATTTTGAGTATACTAGTGAAATCTTAAAAAAAAAGATTTTGGAGAAAACTGGTTGAGTAACTTTGAACTTGTGACAATAACCATTTTCATACACAGTAAAAATTTCCATTGTTTTTCTTGGCTTGGTCTAAATTCAGGAGGCTGGGTGTTGTGCACTTGGTAGAACTTGCTAATCAGTTTTTTTCTGTTTTATCTAAAGTACTTTTCACTTTAGGGGCAATTGTGAAGCAAAATAGAAACAAAGAACAGCACACTCTAAAGACATTTAAGAAGCCAGAAATAGTGTACTCTTGGAGGCAAGAGTACCCTGAGACATGAGCAGAGCTGCCTTTTTCTTTTCTGTTTCTTCTCTGTTTCCATTTTTATCTTCATTGAGGCTTAATAATACTTTCTAGAAATCCCTTAGGACTTTATAAACTTGTTAAGTCTGTCACTTCTCAAGGTGACCCTCTCATCATCAAATCCAACACAGTGGGAATTTTAGGTATTTGCTGAATCTGTGTAATGTGTTCCAGCTAATCATCTTTCAGAATATTTCACTAAAAATTTCCTTTGTTATTCAGTAGTTTTACATCTTCTCCCGCATTGTTCCCCAGGCAGCAGAAATGGAGCTGGGACTGCCAGCACTGGTGAGGCTCTGCTGTTGGGATTAAAAAGACCCTTTTCAGACTGCACAGAGTCAAGGGGGGCACGGACTACAAACTACGTTTGTTTTGCCAACCTTTTTTTTTTTTTTTAATTTCCTGATTATTTTCATTGTTTGCAATTGATAGAGCTCTGGTCTTCCAGAAACTTGACTTAACTGAGTCCCTCCAAGTTATTTCTTCCTGAGTCCTGCCCTATGTTTTCATTTAGTAGCTGTGCATTCTCTTCCAGCCAAGGTGGTAAAAAAAGAGGTAAACTTTGAAGAACATTTCCCTTTCTAGTGCGTAGGAGATAAAGAGTGCACCTCCCCAACCAGCAGCAGCACGTGACCTCCCAGACCCTCTGGTCCCTGTGATGGTACAGCTGATGAGGCTGACAAGGGCAGAAGCAATTCCACCCACTCGTGAGTCCGAGGACCTCATTTCCCTTACAGGGCTGGAGAGCAGAATGCCTCAAAAGCCCCCACGTGCCACCTCCCCAGACAGCTTGGCCAAAGGGCAGGTCAGACTGAGATGGTTCATTCCCTTTTCCTTCATCTTTTGCTTTCTCTTGATCTTCAAGACTTCACAGGAAGCCTTTGAAGCAGTGCATATAAGGGCAAGAGCTGCTGCCTTAGGTTTAGATTCTCACAAATTACATCCATCTTTTGCCCAGCTCAGGATGTTCTGTTGAACAATAGACATAGACATCGAAGACTCTTTAAGGCCCTCTTCTCCAAGCACCAAGTTGGAGTATATCCAGGTTTTCAAAGGCTGGACATCATTTGGCCTATCTGCATCCCCTAGAGCATCTCAGAGGCAGACATTTAGCCCGTTAGCCTTAATATTCCTTGAAGGTTTCAGACATATGACTCTTGATCATTTCTCAAATGTGCTTCAGATTCAATCAGCAGGAAAAAATCTGAATTGATGCTTTCTCCAGGAGAACGTTACAGTACTAGTTGCCCTCCTAGACCCATTTCATGTTTCTTTGCCCTTTTTTTGTTAAAAGTGAGATAAATAGACTGTAAAAAAACAGGGCTGCATCTGATTTCCACTCATTTGAAAGGGTATATTTCCAATGTTGCACGGCATTTTCTAACATAATTAATAAGAAATTCAAAAGCCTAGTGGGAGATTTTGAAGGACAATTATGATTTATAATCTGTGATTTATAAATTTTGATTTATACTCTGCAATTTATAAACTGTTATTTACAGTCTGTAACTATTCCTTTATTTTGTACTTTGTTTTGCTCAGATATCTTCATCTTCTTCAGTTTGAATTTAAGAGATGTCATGAAGCCATTTGTTTATTTGCAAAATTTGCTGAAAATCTCTAAGTGGAAACAGCCTCATGGTGTTTATGAATTATGACACTAGATCTTCAGAGCTCATGCAATAGAAGAACTAAATGAACTTAAAAGAGGACTTGCAAAGATTTTTCCCAGTTGCTCATTTTTTATGAAAACTGCTCATATTAGTGGTCTTATAATATTTGTTTTATTATCTCCAGTTTCTTGTAACCACTTTCAGCTGGGATTCCATTTGAGACTTTGATCATTCTTGGAGCTCATATGGCAGAATGAAAAGGCAATATGGCCCCTAAGAAAGAAAATGCTTCAATAAAGAAAATTCATTCTATAGGTGGAAGTGTTTGGACTAGAGAAAGTCAAATCTTTCAATTAAGTTTGGATGTGGGCAAAAAGTTACTGCCTTGCTTGATTTATTTACCTAAAAGTATTACTTAGTGAGAGACCTGTGAACAATGGGTTAATGCATCAAGCCCAGCTACTAAAATACAAACAAGTTCAAGATTTTTAAGTGCTTCCACTGTTAACACCTGTGTTGGTTTCAGAAGAGGAAAGGTAACTCTCCTGTGGATGCAACAGTGGCTTCAATAATTTTGAACAGCTTTAGTGAGGTCTAAGAGAGTGATGAACATCTGCTTTGCAATGGGGACTGCAGGGGGTACACAGTCAGCACCAGTCTGCACAAAAATAAGACAGCTGGTACATACTGGGGGAACATTACCCAGAGAACAGCTCCTGAGGTTCAACCAGACTATACATAGGAACGGTTGTGTTAGGGGTCTGCCATCCTCTCTCTTCACCGAGGCTTCCATGCAAGCCCACTGACTGCAGAGGACATGATGGTATTCACAGTGCTGTGTCATGGTCTAAGGAGGCAGTACAGCCTCCTTCTGTTTTGTCACAGTTTTAAATCAGCATAAGCTGACTATGAATCCCTGCCTTCAGGTGCAGGGAGGTTGCTAAGTCTTCACGAGATGCTTCATAGCTCAGTGCCATCAGTCTGGCAGCTCTCACCAGCCCAAAGTCACTTCCAAATCCTTTCTTTGGGCACTGCATTAAGTATTTGAGTTTCAGGTAGCAAAAACATGAGCAGAGTTCTCTGTGTTGGGTTTCAATTTTGCACTGTTTTCCTGTAGCCCTTGAAGCTGAATTTGCATCAGCCCACCAGCTGAGTGGTAAGACTGAGTTTTATCTGGTGCCTGAGCTTCTGACTGCCTGTTCTTTTGATCAAGTAAGAGACTGTTCTTTGGGCACTTTGGGGATAAAAGAGACTCCTTAAAAGATTTCCCAGCCTAGAGGTGGGATCACTGCGGCAGAGCTCACTTTTCTGACTGGAGTAAGGTGGGAAGGGGGAGGGAGGTGATGAGAGACCACTGTGTCTCTGAGGTTGCTCACAGGCCAGACCCAGCCTCATCCCACCACCTGAGGAGCACAGGAGAGAACCCAGCCCCTTCATAGCCATTACGGACAAGCTAAAAAACCCAGCAACTTGTGACGTGAAACTTGCCTCCCTAAATGATTTTGCTCGGGTGCATAACACAGCACTGGTCAGAGTGCAACTGCTGCCAAGCACTGCCCTCCCCTTCCACCATTCAGCCTCCAACAAAACTGATGTTAGTGCCATTGTAAGTAGGATATCTTAATGCAACACACAAATACACAGGATCCCTTTAGATTCTGGTTTATATCTTCAATGAGAACCTTGGCAGCTGTAAAAATATATTTCAGTCTGGTCACTAAGCTAAGGATTTTTTTCCTCTAATTTCATACACAGTCACTGAAAGAGTCGGGGCTTTTGGCAGTGACATTGCACAGTCCTGTCAGCTAATCCCCCCCCACCATACACAAGTTTAAAAATGATTAATGAAAATCCACCCTGGCTTGTATGATTAATATATTTAAACAATTTGAAAATGGACATGCTTTTCATTGTTGTCTGCTTTACAATGGGATGCTTCATCAGAATGAAAGAAAGTGGAATGTTAACAGGGCCAGGATGTTAATTACTTACATCTGAGCCCCTCAAGCTCAGTAACTAGCTACAAGCACAAGCATCTGGAAGTGACAAACAGATTTTTACAAGGCATTACATCAAATTTATCCAGTATTAGTGGTTGAATATATCAGCATGTCTACATCAACTCTTTAATTCTGGTTGAAGACAGTGCTCTTCATTTACTGCCTTGCACTCCTGGGTGAATGCTACTGGACACTGTTGGACAGCAAGTGGGATCTGATCCTGAGGACAATTTCATAGAATCACAGAATCATCAAGGTGGAAGAGACCTTGAAAATCATCTAATCCAAACCATCAACCCAGCACCACCATAATCACCCCTAAACCAAGTTCCCAGGTGTCACATCAAGATATCTCTTGAACACTCACTTCCAGAGACAGTGACTCCACCACCTCCCTGGGCAACTTATTCCAATGTTTGACTACTATTTCAGTGAAAAAAAAATTATCTAATGTCTAATCTGAGCTTCTTCTGACACAAGGCTATTTTCTCTCACCCTTTCACTTGAGATATGGCAGAAGAAACTGACCCCCACCTCCCTACACCCTCCTTTCAGGTAGCTGGAGAAAACAATGAGCTCCCCCCGAGCCTCCTTTTCTCCAGACTAAACACCCTCAGCTCCCTCAGCAGCTCCTCATAGGATATATTTTCTGTATCCTTCACCAGCTTTGATGCCCTTCTTTGGACAAGTTCCAGCACCTCAATGTCCTTTTTGAAGTGAGGGGCCCCAAAATGAACACAGGATTTTAAGTGCAGCCTCAACCAGTGCCAAGCACAGCAGGACAATCGCTTCTCTAGTCTTGCAGGCCACACTGTTCTTGGTAACTTCTTGGGCACCTGGGCTCACACTGGCTCATATTCAGCTGCTGTCAACCAGCCTTTCTGCTTTCGAACAGCTCTTTCCCCAGACTGTAGCACTGCAGAGGGTTATGACCCAGGTGCAGAACCCAGCTTACTGAACCCCATACCACTGGCCTCAGCCCATCGATCCAATCTGTCCAGATCCCTCTGCACAGTCTTCCTGCCCTCCAGAAGATCCCCACTCCCACCCAACTTGGTGTCATCTGTGAACTTACTGAGGATGCACTCGATCCCCTTGTCCAGGTCATGGATAAAGATATTAAACAGGACCAGGCCCAATATTGAGCCCAGGGGAACACCACGAGTGACTTGCCACCAGCTGGATGTAACTCCATCCATCACCACTCTCTGAGCCCGGCCATCCAGCCGGTTTTTCATCCAGTGCAACTCTCCAAACCACGAGCAGCCAGTTTCTCCTGGAGAATGCTGCGCAAAATGGTATCAAATGCTTTACTGAAGTCCAGGTAGACATATCCACAGCCTTCCCCTCCTCTACGAAGCATGTCACCCTGTCATAGAAGGAGATCTGGTTGGTCAGCCAGGACTTGCCTTTCATAAAACCACGTTGGCTGGGCCTGATCCCCTGGTTCTCCTGCATGTGCCGTGTGATGGCACTCAGGATGATCTGATTTCATCATTAGCACTGGGAGTCCCATCCCATGAATTCCATCTCACTGATGTGTATATAAGCCACTTCTTAGGGCTGGGTTAGGGAAGGGTACCAAATGCTTCCAACTCTGTTAGTTTGCAGGTTTTAAGGGAACACACAAATATAAAATGTTTTCTGGTATCTGCACGCAAATCTGATTTTCTACTGCCAGTTCTAGAGCTGTTCTTTCCAAGAGAAATAGTATGAACCCTTGTCTGAGGGAGCAGGACTGGAGCAGACTTTTGGGAAGTGCCATGTGCTTTAGGTGTGTGAGAACATGGTTGGAGTGAGCAATAAGATCCTTGCTCTTGGAGAGATAAGGTTGTGCATTTTGAGCTCTAGTTTGCAGGGGCAGTGCAGAAGGAAGGATACACAGGCTAACTGGAAGCTGGAGTATGAAGAGTAGGAGGGTGAATGGACATCCTAGGAACCAAAGAGGGCTGCTGCTGCCACCATTGAGGGTGGTATGACCCCAGGTGCCACATCTACAGTGCTATAGTGCTACATCTTTTAAGTTCCTCCAGGAATGGTGAATGAAACCACTTCCCCATGTTCCAATACTTTATAACCCTTTCAGTGACTATTTTTTTCCCAACAGCCAATCAAAACCTTCCCAGGTACAACTTGAGGCTGTTTTCTCTTGTTCTATTGCTTGTTACCTGGGAGAAAAGACCAACCCCCACCTCGCCACAATCTCCTTTCAAATAGCTGTAGAGAGTGATAAGGTCTCCCCTGCTGGCAACAGACAGGGTTCATCTGTCCCAAAATGTGAAAAAGACCTTTATGCAGGAGTTAGCAGGGCTCACTGAAAGAGCTTTACACTAGATTTGAAGGGTGAAAGGGATAAAACCAGACTTGCAAGAGATAACCCTGGGGGTGGCTACCATGGTCTGAGAGGTCTTTTCCAACTGAAATGATTCTGTTAGTCTATAATCAAAAAAACCCAAAATTCTGCCAGTGACACCAGGCTCAAAGCCAAGTACTGATCTGTTGAGTTTTCCTGTTTCTTCTCTCAATCCCTGCAATTGGAAGGACAAAGAACACTACTTATGCTGTGGATACCTTAACCAGTTGACTTGAGGCCCTGAAGTCTCTTGATTGACCTCCGACTTCTTGCAGGAACTTCATCAATGTCTAGCTGAAATATCAGTACTGGCTAATGATCTGAGGGCTGCACCGGGGTGGACAGCTTTCTCTTCACATCTCTAACCTAGGCCCCAGGGAAGCAGTAGGCATCCCTACACATTGGGTCGGGTCTTCATGTGGGGCCTTCTCTCTTCTCAGAAGAGAGCCTCCTGTAACCAAAAACCAGTCTTTTTTTCTTTTTGAAAGCAGTTTTGATGCAGAACACAGGCTGACAACCTCAGTGACACCTCTTGTACATTTTGATTGCCTCTAGCTATCATCACAGTGAACAGACAGGAGGGCTAGGAAGCAACTCATGCATGTATACACAAGTAGCAGATAAGTATCAATGAAACCAAACCTTCCCTCTGCAACACATACACATATATACAAACACACACAAAGTGGTGTCATTTTAACAGGAAATTATCAATTACATTTGGATTTGGGACATATTAGGTGGGGAGGTGGGGCAGTCATGGGGAGACTTGCCTGCTGTGCTGAGCACAGAGTTGTCATCCCTTTCCCCTATCCCTGAAGTTTGTGCAGCCAAGTGGAGACAGGATAGAGAATCCTCTGTATCGTGTGTTCTGTCTCCCTGTTGGGGCTATCCCAGGAAGGCAGGGTGTCATTCCAGTACACTCTCTCTCTCTCTTTCTCTCTCTGGTTCCTGCCTTGATACAGAGCACTCTGGCCCCTACCAGCATTAGCAGCCTGTCCTTGTCATTAACAAAGGTGTATCTGTGGATTTAAATGGGCTTTTAGTAGGCATATCTAGAGCTATACAAGGCTTTAGGCACCAAAAATAAGACTTTAGCACCTTCCACTCAAAATTTATACCCAGCAGCCTCAGCTTTGTGCACAGAAGTGTACAAATGTATTTAAGTCTGTGCTTCAGGGTGTGCCCAGCAGTGCCCCTGTCTTGACAGGACTGTGCTGCTCAGTGCCTGCCTCAATCTTAAGCACTATAATGACCACAGATGTGGCATTTTTCTACATATTGCACACAAATGACTTGATTCATTCAACAATCTCCAAGCAAGCCCCTTGAATGATGCTCTGTATGAAACGCTGTGGTCAGTGTGGCTTTCCTTCTGAGCCCAGAGGGTGACAGCAGTGGCATGACTCCTGCTTTCAACAATGACTATATTCCTGTGAGTACAGGGGATCTGACTTCTGTGGGGTGCCAGACATATATTTCTCCCCTCCAAGTGTCACACTCAGAGAGGTCCTGAGGCTGTCCTCAGAGAGTAAGGTCATTCCCAGCCTTTCTACTCAGCCTATTCCACGTGACTTCCAGCAATGAAAGATGCATTTAGCTGGAGTCAGAGGGGGGCACAATTTCTTTCCCAGCTGTGAGAGCAGTTGCCACTGGAGATGTGAGTTTCCATCCCTTGGGCAAAGGAGAAAACTGACCTCTTCTCAGTGGGCACCTTAACCACTGGGTTTTGCACAATCAGCCCGTTGCTGCACGTCTGTGCATCTATTTCTGGTGAAAGACATGGGCCCAATGAGATCCTTCACATGCAAAAAGGACTGCAACTTGATTTCAGGGGAGTTCCAGGTTCTATGAAATAAAAAAAAAAAATATTATTAACAATAATAAATAATGCAAATAGATTAAATAATAAAATTAAATAATAAAACCTAATTAAAACATGCTAACTTTTATATAAAATTTAATGCTTAACTTTTTTTAATGGATTCCTATCATATGTGCAGCACAAGTCATATTAAGCTGCATAACTTAAGTTTCGCTTTCCTGAGTGCTTGTGGTTTGAAGATAGCAGAGAGATGGTTGGGGCTTTAAGAAATCTTTCTTTTTTATCTCTATGTATTAAAGAAAGAACATTAATATTTCAATGTAGCACTAAGGATAAGAGTATTTAAAAGTCATTCATTGTTTCTGTTCAGTTAAATCTGTTGAGTGATAGTAAAAACCTTTACTTGCCTTCCTGATTAACATTAGTTGTTGATTTAGTGACACTATTAAAACCCCCACAGTATAGACAAGTGTAAGAGCTAGTACCTACCACCTGTAGAAACTGAATAGCCCTCAATCAAGGGCTACAAATATTGTTATAAATTTTATTAATTTGCATTGGGTACTTCTGAGTAATTTGAAGAATCAGCACCAAAGTGAACAAAATTGCTTGATATGCCAGCGTGTGAATGTGTGGGAATGTTGGGAGGTTGGCTACAGAAAGGATGGCTATTCTGCAGCTTGGGACAGCTAGTCTACTAGACAGCTGGAGGCTGTAGGTCAACATTGAGTTCTGTTTGTTGTTCTTCAGAAAAGACAAGTGTCTACCCCACTAGTATTTTTCCCTTTTAATATCCAGCCATCTGGTACCACAAAAAATAAAGTACTGTTCAGAAGAGTATCTGTGCAAACAAGAGATAAAGCAAATGCCAAGCCAACATGCTTTAGCGGTGCCGACATCTCCAGATCAGAAAGAGAGGACTAGGCCAGAGGCAAGAAAATCTGTCTCGTCTTTCCACCACATGACATTCAGAGAAGTAAATGAATCCAAGCACTTTAATGTCATCAGGTTTTTAGGTTTTGAGCATTTTGAGCAGGATGTGCTCTCAGGAAGTAAAGAAAACTGAAAAAAATTCCTCAAGATGAAGCTATCTCTAGGCTCACACTAGCACTAGTGTGTTAGTAAATCAGAATGGCCTGGTGTTTAGAAATAGCCTTGTAGGGAATACAGTTGAAATTCACTTTTTTCTTGGTTGGCTTATCTGAAATCAAATTGATCCCAAGTAAACTGTCTAAAGTATGAGCTCTCAAGAATGGGTCCAATTTCTCCTCCTGACTTTGGTGTTACAATGAATTCCTAGTATTCATCCTTTAAGGATTCTCTGGAATTTGTAAATTAACATTGCCCTCCAAAAACTTCAGTTCCTTGCTTACCTTGGGCTATATACAAAAAAACATATCTGCAGTGTTTCCCACTACTGTGTGTACACTACAACTAGAAAAACCTTATCATTTTCTGGTTGTAGAGTGAAGGTCGCTTGAACTTCCTTTTAAATGAAGATGAAGCTTGAAGTTATGAATATGGGTAAATTTATCAGTCCTGTGAAGTCTGAGGGATACCTGCTTCTCAGTTTCCTGGAGCTGGATTGGACTCTCAGGTGTTGGTCCGTACCTTGCCTACGGATGCACTCCTGTGGGTACCGGAGGGCCCTTGCCACCAGCAGCAGGGTTTAATTTTGGTTTTCCATGTGTAGTCTTGGCAATGTGGGATGGCACAGTACAAAAAATTAAATCAGTGATATACTAGAACCGATTCTGTGCATTGGCTTATGGTCTGTCTACAGGCTTTCTGACAGTGTTCATAGTATGGCCTGACCTAAGAAGACAGGTGGCTGTGGTAGTGACCTCTGTTGCATGGGGCAGCGAAAGTCACATCCACTTTGATTTTTGTAATTCCTTACGTTATTGGCTGCTAAGGGCCATGGAGCATACCAGGAAGCAGGCGTACAGCATTCATTTGCATGAGATATTTGGGCCCTGGTTAAAAATACAAAAAAAGCTGCATCAGAATATAAAACCAAAAGATTCGTCTAGCAATGCTCTGAACACCAAGATTCTGCTGCAGAGCAGCCAGCCAGGTAACATGTATAGTTCAGGGGATCTGGCATACCTCTTGTATGCTTTGAGGGGATTGCAGGGGAGTGCAGAGAGTGGACTATATAGGTGATTTTTTGTAATGAGACTCCACATGGGATTTATTTTTTATTCCCATCTGTCATCACAGAAGGTGCTAGCGACATCACCACAGCCAGTTCCCTTGCTCAGAATGGGCCTAGGACTTGTGGTAAGCAGTGACAGCGACTGCAGCGCTTGTTGGTGGCTTTATAAATAGATGGCTCCACTGGCTTAAATCCTTAGGCTGCAGACAGAGGTAGCAGCACTGTTAGTGCATACCATCTTAGCTCTAATGAGATTTTAGGCTCTCCCACATGCTTAGCAGAAAGCACAGTAACAAAACCACAGGAATAAAGAAAAGCAGCAGTTATACACTTCTGGCCTGTAGGGGCTGTGACAGAACCTGCAGTAGTTTACATCACTGTCTGAAGGGTGGATTTTGTGGCAAAGAGAAAGCTGCACTCTGTGCTAGAGATCAACACAAACCTGTAACTCTTCCCGCCACCTTTCCGGAGAGTCACAGCCAAGGGCTCACACCATTTGCACCCAACCCAGCAAGCTGTGCCAAATGCCAGTCAGTGGTAGAGTCGAGTGATACTGTTGAACAACTACAAGGAGCCCATTGTCCCCTTGGCCACTTTCCCTTCAGCAACTGAGCCGGCTCTTGAATGTCTAGGAGTCATTAGGGGAATAAGCCCCAGCAGGACAGCTTTGCAGCAGGTGGTGCCACCTGTGGCTGCCTAATCCTCTCCAAGCACACAGCCACCACCCAGTTGCAGAGGCGGTCGGGCACTGCCGGTGAGTCAGAGCCACAAATGAAGCAAGCTGGATCCCTGGCTCAAAGAAGGGAGTTTAAACACTGGAGTTGTGCCTCCCTGGCAGTTGTATTAAAGTCAGGGGAAAACAGATGCCCATCCTGTTAGTTCTCTTTTTGGGGAATGCAGTGGAGCTTCTTGCTGGCTGGCTGGCTGGCTAGCAAGTGGCTGAGGATTGTGAACACACAGTTGTGCACACTCCCTACTGAGTCATCTGCAGCGAGGACTCCATGCCAGTTTCCATACATAGCCTGAGCTTGGAAGGAGGCTTCCTTTGAGAAAGTCCATGCTGCATACTGTCCAGCAAACAGGGTTACAAGACACGAGTACTTCGAAGAGGAAGCACTTTTTAGCAGCATTATCTTGTGTGTGTATCCAGTTCAAACTAGGTCTCTAACAGCTTCCTGTGCTGTGACCTGACCACTGAAAAATACGTAGAAGGCCCCAGGGTCCTTTGGTAATCATATGATGACGAACCACTGGAAAAGGTGGTCTTGTTTAGTAGCTGGTAAGAACCAGTAGGAGTCTTGGCATCAGCATCTCGCATTAAAAGGCTCTTAAATGGTGCTACAGATTCTTCTACTAGATGCATTGAGTCAGTAAGGCCAAAATAAGAAAAGGTGTAGTTTTAAATAACTGGAAATAACTTCATATAGACATTCAGAGAGTCCCTCTGGAGGAATTGGACATCAGAGTCCCCATACAGTATCCAGCTCAGGGAGGTCTGTGAACAACTTCTGAAGGCTCAACAAAAGATAACTGAGAAAAGCAAGCTATTCTCATGACTTCACTGTGCAGGAGTCTTCACTTCAACTGGAAAAATTTAGATAAGCTTGAAAACCACTACTCTCATCCAGGAGAAAACAGAAGACTTTAGATGGGTGAGAAAGAGCTTTTCCATCCTGCCAAGTTTTTTCAAGCTCCCACAAATTTCCCTCATTCATGTTGAGTAGAAACTGAGACCTTTTGAAATGTTGCATGTCAAAAAAGAAAGCCAGACCCCAGAATAATCAGCAGGTCTGAAATTAAGGCTGTCAGCTGGGACATGGGAGGCCCAATTCAGCTCCCCATGTTCCCAGCAGGCTGGGGAGTCTAGGTTCCCCAGTAGTTCTTGGCTGGCAACCTAGGGGGGAACTTTTTTTTTTCAAGGCAATGAATGCTCCCTCAGAGCTGGCCTCTAGGTTCCCAGTTCCCCTGCAAACTGCCAAAAAGCTTGGGATTTCAGGGCATCAGGCTCTGCCAATGGAGCTGCAAGGAGATGGTAGCCTTTGCACCCAATTGTCTTTAAGAAATGTGCTTATAAATTAAGTCAGCTCTAAGACCTGAATCCATCTCTGATTCCTGGAGTAGAAAAAGGCATACTGTGTCAAAAAGAAAAGTCAAGCAAAATGATCACTTGGAAACAATGTCTGTCTTTAAGACATTACAGGTTTGAAAGGACTGTCTGTGTTGCTTGTCTTTAACTTTGTGGCATAAAATACTAATGGGATCCAAGTGAGCACAGGGGAACTAGCCTAAATTTAAGTGACAGTAAAAAAATTTTTTAAAAAAAAAGCAAGCAAAGTAAACATCAAAATCAGATGTGTTCATTTTACTCTGTATTAGGACATGCACCTGCAAGAAGCATTCACAGGGATGCAGATGTCATGGATGGGGGTTTAGTATATTGTTCCTGAATGGTTTGGCACATCTTCACATTCAAGGCCACTGCCCATTCCTTTTAATTTCATTGGGAATGAAAGCACAGACATTCACCAGGGCCACGTAGGCTCAGAAGGAAGACAGAGGAAATTCTTTGATACTCAAAGTATTCAAGAATAAATAAAATAGATTCTGCTAAATTAACAACTTATGAATAGAAATGATAAGAGTTAGCTTCTCTGAAGGCCTCTAATAGTCGTAAAACTCGTATCACAGAAGAATAAAAATTTAAAATGGCAAGCTTGCTTCTCCAAGACATGACAAGGTTGAAAGGGTCCATTAACATGGACTGCAAGCATAGACCATGCTGCCAAGTGCTGTCATAACAGAACCAGAAAATACACTAATCAAGGCAAGTATTTGCTTAACAAATGATTGTGCAAAGCAGGTTATTTTATCTTCTCATTCCTTGCTAATTCTCCTCCCCCACTATCCTTCTGCCCTCTGAGCACCACAAGCCAACTCAGGCTGAGCAGAGGTGACTGCTGTTTTTCAGTGGGTTGTCCTGCCATTAGCCCTCACTTGAGTCTGGGAGCCTGGACCAGGCATACACTTGTGTAAGCTATGGAGGTGCCACAGGATGGGAAAACTCTGGACAGCTCTGGTGTTACCGCTTCCTATTTTCCTCTTTATGACTTGATGAAGTGTTGAAGCTGAAGGCCCAGCTACTCCAGATCCTCATGATTTTCAGACACTGGCTTTTAGACATGCATCCCACCCTTCCCAGACAGTGACCTGTCTCCTCTGGTGCACGTTGGCTCTTTGCCGCTCCCTCTTCTCAGGTGGGCTGAAGTCTCAGGGACCCAGGCACCCATCAGTGAGTTTAAAGGAAGTTCATCCCGTTTGAGTCTTCCCCTATTCCATGTGCTGTCAGTGAGTCCGGGCTTCATTTAGTCCTAATCCACCCCAGCCTCAGGCAGGGCTAAGAGGTTTTTTACATTTCAATGTCTGGGTTTCAACGTAGCTGCATGACTTTCTCATTAAGGGGTCAAGGATGAAAAGTCCATCCTCCTAGTCCTGCTGGGAGGGCTTGGCCCTTTGCTGGCCGCTCCCTGGCAGAGCAGGACATGCTGTGGCTTGCCTTCTTTGGAAACTCCATCCATCCTCAGGCGCAACAGGGTGAAATAAGGACAGTTTGCTTTATCTTTAAATTTCCTTGTTTTCTTGGGCAGCGGCCAGACCCTTTGTTTTTTGAATATAGTTGTTTGTGGTTTAATTTCCTTTGGGTTGTTTTTTTTAAGTATTATTATACCAGCAAAAATTCAGCTGCTCCCTGGAATTATATAAGAACGGGGACAAGATGCAGTGCAAAATGTTGATCGAAATAAATGGTTTTCCCGTGAGATCTTACAAGGTTGTGCAATAGGTCTCACACGCCAACTGGGAAATTACTGTGTGCCTGCACTATAGGACAACCTGTCCTAAATGGCATTGATGGTCTAAGCTGTACAAGCAAAAGCCAGCAGAAACAGGCTGCCATGGGGGTTTTGTCAGCCCTTCTTTTGCCACGCCCTGTTCAGGGCTCAGAACAGGGCATCATCCTGAGCTGCATCTCTCAGACATAGCTAGGTCAGTTAATGCATGCTTCTGAGCCTCGGTTAAGTCATTGAGGGTGAGATCTTTCCTTGGAAAAGACCCTGCAAACAGATCATCAGAAATAAATCATGGGAACATCTGATAAGCAACTGAAGCTGCATTTGCAAAGGCAGCAACCAAGGAAGCTGCTTCGATCTTATCAGTCTGTCAGTATCTGCAGGGAGGTGTCAGAGGATGGACCAGGCTCTGCTTGGACTGCTGAGCAATAGGATAAGAGGTAACGGCAGAAACTGATGCAGAGAAAGTTCCACCTGAGTATGAGGCAGAACTTCTTTTCTGTGTGGAAAAGATTGCACTGGAAAAGATTGCCCAGGGATGGTGTGGAGTCTCCCTCACAGGAGATGTTCCCGAACTATCTAGACACAATCCCGTACCGTGTGCTGTGGGATGATCCTGCTTGAGCAGAGAGGCTGGATCAGATGGCCCACTGTGGTCTCTTCCAATCTTACCCATTCTGTGATTCTGTGAAGCCTGGACCACTTTATCCCACCCTTGCACCACCTTCTGCACTATACCAGCACAACTGATCATGGGACCGTGCAATGGACTACGTCAGGGAAGAGATTCTGCTGAATAATAACCATTTTTGGTTTCTGAATTATCTTTAGCTTGCATCAGTTTCCTCTGTTTGTTTCCTCTGTAGCCACAAAGACAGTTTTGGGTGTCCACAGTGTGACAACCAGAAATAAGTGCCTCCAAGAACAGGAGCAGGAAAAAAGAGCTGCTGAAGTTGGTTTATGAAGTGTGCATGCTAAATGTTCGCGTCAGCCTTGGAAATGATCTGATTTTAAATGGCACCCAGTGGCACACCTAAGTAGCAGGCAAAATCATTGTCATTCATGCAAGAAAATAATATTAAAATAGTAATTTGCATGTGCATATGTATCAACAAAGCACTTCTCCAACATAACTGTACAAGTGAGTTGTATTCTGTTGAGCACAGATGCTTCTGAAAAATATTTAAGTGTGAGATGCAAAAGTCAACTCTGATTATCTCAAAAGCAACCAAGCATAAGGACAAAAAACAAATACTCTGACAAACAAGCTTCATTATAGCATTCCTCTCAGTCATTCTTTTAGTGTTTTACAAACTGACAGCCCTCCACTGCAGACCTAGAGAAGGCAAAAACTCCCATGGATCTCAAAGTGTTATAGAAGTTCAGTTTACAAGAACCATGCCAGAACAATATGAAAATCCTTTTTCCCACCACTGAAGTGCAGCCACCTCTAGGATGGGATCTGCCAGATTTTTAGCAGCTCACATTTGGGCCAGAGAAGACATTTCCCTTCCACAGCTGAGATTACAGTGCAAATAAGACATTATTATACAAAGTATGAACACTATGCCCTCTCCATCAGTGCAGATGTGAAATAGAGAGGGAGACCAAGTCCTTCAGCTATGGGAATAGAAGCTCCTCCAGTGACATTGGGTTGCCTTTCCTGTGTAACAGCAAATGCCCATTCACCCTGACTTTTGGGCTTGAAAATGTTCGCAGGTTTGTTCTCCATGCATGAACCAAGGTGTTGCCACTGTGCAACCCTTTCCCACAGGCCTGCTCCTTCTAGAAAGGAAGCCAAATTACATTTGGAGGTGTTAAGATCTAAATCCTGGGGGAAAACTTGAGAGCAGAGAAGGGGGCCAGCCTTTGTGGACAGACAGCATCCAGACGAAAAAAAAAAAAAAGCCAGATATTGCTGAGAAAGAAAAAGCCTCTGTTTGGCAAATCTCCCTATCCTCTGGATGTCTGTGCCTCTTGTTAAACACAGCTGTATCACTGCACAAGTTACCTTTGCCTTGGCTTCCAATTAATATCAAACAGTTCTTGTGGTGGAGGTGGGTCTGTATTTCTGAGGGTCCAATGGTCCTCCAGGAGACACATTCCTGTTGCCACCCTCTTGCTGACAAGGACTGGCCCTCCAAACCCAGGGTGTCTACACCTTACTGAGGCTGCCGGGTGGTGACACCGCAACCCCCTTGCTCACTCAGGGCTGATCTCTGCTCATTCAGCTTTTGCCATGCCCCCTCTCAAAGGCGGGAGCATAGAATTTCCAGTTCCAGTGAAATAACGCCAAGTCCTCCTGCTAAGATTTCACCAGCAAACAGTGCCCATCCTCCTTTTCTCTTTTCTTTGTTCTTCTACTTCTCCTCTCCTCTTCCTCCTCCTCTTTCTTCCCCAGCTGCCTAAAAAGAACTTTTTACTGGGAAGCCATGAAGATGTAAAATGCCTGTGAGTTGCAGCAGGCAGCATATCATGAATCGCTTTTTCCCAGGAGATAAAAGCTCCACCAGACTTATCCAGCAACCAGGTGTTTTCTCAATCCACCCATGTGTCTTGTCAATATGTGCTGATGTGCATTTCCTGATAACTGCCTGCAAATAGGCAGATGCCCTTTGGGAGCACAGGCTTCAGTGCCGTTATCCTATTTAGTTAGTACGGAAGCCAGATGAATCCATGTGTTCCTAGCTGAAGCAATTTAAACTGTGTGCAAACTCGAGAAATTGAGAGTGCCTTTTGGTGGAAAAACACAGGTTTCCAGTGTCTTCCAGCCCAGATACCAGGAAAATCCCCTGCCCGCTGAGAGAGCTGCTTAGAGCACTGCAAAATCATCATCCCCTTGCAGGAAATATGTTATTTTCTTTCTGGGGAGGGGAAAAGGGAAGTGTGTGCTGTGGTCAAGATTAACTCTGCCCACGCTGCCCGGGCTTTGTTGGATGGCAGGGTTGACAGATCTCTGGGTTGTGCCAGCACGGTACTTTCAGAGATGTTTGGGTTGCCTTCCCCTCCTGCTCCCCAAAACCCTCTCTCCCTGCTGTGGTGCAGCAACAGTATGGATAACCTGAGTCTCAGAAATGCTTTGTTTTCAGGGAACAGGACAGTATATTCTCATATTCCCAAATGATGCAGGATCCACACCTTTCCGTTGAGCCATGCAGGCAGGGCAGGACCTGTTGCTGGTGGTTTTAACCAAACCTGCCAAGTTTAACAGTGACGGTGCCCTGAGGGAGATGCAGCACCCACCCTTGCAGCCTGGAAGAGGAAAAGCGTATTCAGAAAAGCCTGGACCAAGGTGGGCAGGGGCTGCCTGCAGTGAGGCAGTTTCTGTTCTTATGGTCTCTTAATGTAAAAACAAAGCAGAGGATTGCACTGAGGCAGAAAGGACACGGCACTATAGGAGGTATGGCTTTGCAGGGCAGTCAGCACTGTTGAATTCACCCACTGGTATCTTTTTTATGCAGGCGGGCTCACAGCTGGAGTAAATAGCTGGAATCAAGCCTCTTCTCCCAGTGTTTGCTTCCCCACACCTCCCACATTCCTTTGTTTTAAACCAAAGGTTCTGGTGAGTCAAAGTTAATATTTGCCCAGCACTTCCACTATATGAAGTACCCATATAAAGCACATAAGTATCATAATTAAAAGGCAGCACGCTCTTGCTTTGTTTGAACATGATATAACTTCTCACTAGGAAGGTGGGAGAAGAAAGGTGACAGCTGGGGATATTTCTTGATTTCCTAGGGATTTCTCCAGATTCCCTGACATTTTAAATCCCCTTTTTTTCCCTAGCTATGTATCTCTTTCGTTCCTTCACTCTATCTTTCATTTCTTCATTCTATCTTTCTTTTTTTCTTCTTCACTGACCATTAAATATATTGGTAAACACTAGGTCAAATGCAAAGCTATTAGGAAAGGTGGAAACTAGATTACTGACTTGTTAATCATCTCCGTAGGGTTTAGCTGTGGAAAACTGTTGCTTCTGCTTAGAAAGCTGGCAAGTGGAGACCCAATTTCAGGTTTTCAGAGATGTTCAGTTTCCTTCAAGAGGAAATAGGCAGTAAGAAACCCAGAGAGATGAGTCCTTGCTTGAGTTTAATTATCGAGGAACCCATACTCCATCGCTGGCGTTTGGGAAGCTGTTTGTTTTTTTCTCATCTCCGCAATACTGACTAAGCCATGTTTTGTGGGCAGCCTCCCCGCTCTGGATTTGTTTTCTTTTGGCAGTCCCGATGCTGTTGGCTGACTAGGGAGCTTGGGCCCCTTTATTTGTACTAAAATGGCAAAGAGGGGGAGAAGGGGGAGGGAATTTGCATCAATGGTAAATCACTATAAACCCTCCCTGCTACTGCTTGCTATTCTTGCCTTATGCACGTTGTCCTGCAAACCCTTACAGGGGGTGGGGAGGACCAAACCCCAAGAAGCCACTGGACTCCACAAAGGCCAGAGCAGACTCAGCTTTGCAAAGCCACCATCCCTGAGCCCTGCCTGCTCCCAAAGTGGCCGCATCCAATTTTAGCTGAATCTTAGGATATGTCCAGGCAGTTTGGAGGAACTGGCAAAGCTGCAAGCGCTAAACAGCCTCAAACATTTTTGATGCAGAACTTGGTTGTTTTAGTCTTAACTCTGAATCCATTCATGAGAGCTCAGTGCCCGACAGAATCAGGCCTATCTTTTCAAAAGCAGTGTGTTTTGCCAGTGTTTCGTGGTCAGCATATACAGAGAAAAAAAAAAAAAGGAAATCATGCAGTGGGGTGAAATGCAAAGAGAGGCTATTACCATAACATGTAGTAATGAGGTTTTTGGGGAGGAGGTTGATTTTTGTTTTGAACATTGGAGAAATAGACTGAACAAGCTGTTTACCACATGAAACAAAGCCGGACTGGGATATTTTCAGGCCACTAAACTTGGATTTCAGACAGCCAACTTGGATTGACATACTGGATGAGCTACCGCCGATTGGCATGGAGAAGGGAGCAAAATATGCATCTGTCCTGGTGCCAACTTAGGCTAGGCTGCCGTTTTGTTTGGTGTCTAGAGAGCTGGTTTTCGTAATTAAACCAGCCTTCAAACCCTTTTTAAATAAAGCTGAAGAAAAGGGGAACTGAAAGGGATTCCTCTCGAGCGTATGCACACTGCTCTAGCAACTCCGGCACGGGTTTCTGTGCAGTCCCTGAAAATGTTTCCCTTTGCTTCTTTTTTTCTTTTTTTTCTAATACTTCCCTGGTAACACACACACACACACACACACACATGCACACACCCCCCAGCATGCACCAACGTGCAACAGCACAGCAGGTCAAGGGCTGAGAAGAGCCACCACCCTGGGCTAAGCCGGGGAGACAGATCCATCCCACTCTTCCTCAGGGAGTTTCATCCCCAAAATCTCAGGGGTTCCCCTGGTTGTTTAGCGGCAGCAGCAGCAGGTCACTGTACCTGTGCACAGAACCGTTGCAGCCAAACCAGATGAACTGAGTACAAGACACTCTGTTCTGTACCAGGAAAGGGCTGAGGGGGTAAGGAGTGGCTTGTTTTTGTTTTTTCCCTTTGCTTTTTGTTCCCCACACACACCCCACCCAATATCAGAGCCTGCAGTCACTGATTGTATTCACCTGGTGGAGTGTGAATTGAATCCTAAACATAATTTCTATTTAAAAAAGCACAGGTCTGGGGTGGGGAAATATTAAGCCACATTCAAATTGTGTTTAGGCAAATAAATATGTCATTTTAAATCCTGAACAGAAGTGTGAAAACTGCAGCCAGTTGCTAAATGTTAAAAGCCCAAGTGGAAAGGCACAGCAAGTAACTTGCGCCAGCACCCATCGAGGTAGGTGGGAGGTTGGGCATTCCAGAAGTCACCCCAAGGTGTCCCGGACCCCTCTCCAAACTTGTAAGATGTGACAAACAGCCAAGAGGTTTTGCCTCTTTAAAATGTGTGCAAATCTAGTGTAATTGCACACTTTGTCATGCCATGTTGTTAGTTTAAGTCACAGATGCTTGGGATTTAGGCTTTTATTTGCTGTTGTTGCTGAGCTGATTTTAAAAAAAGGTGATTATGAATGGAACACTGGAGTTGGAAGGGTTGCCGTATTTTCACCGATTTTCTCTTTCTTCCTTTTTAATAAAAAGTTGAAACTAACTTTTTTAACTCCTTAGAAAAGTATTTGGTTAAAATAAACACACTTTTGGTAAAAGACTTTAAAAAATCGAAGGCTGGAAATGTAGAGTGTTAACTGCACTTTGTTTTAAAAATGAAAGTAGAAAATTCTGAATACCTTTTATATCACTAAAAAGAAATCATTAAGCAGTATAATTCAGCCAAAACCATTTACAGAAAAATTTTTCAACCCTTCTATTATTTTAGTATTGCATATTCAGAGCTGGGTAACCTACTATTTCAAACGACTAACATATATGAAAAAAGTTGTTCAGCAAAACAAAATCTCATTAAGTCCCTTGCAAAGACATTCATTACATAGGAAATGGTTTTGTGAAAATGCCCAGCTGAATTTCTCCCCCCAGGATTTTGGTCATGAGGAACGCAGGTTGCATCTCTGAGAATGAAAAATCAGCTAAAATCAGTTGTGAGGGTCAGCATTCACAGCGATCTGCAAAACTCCAGGCTCAGCTCCGAGAGCTGGAATTTGCTTCATGCCATCTACAAAACTCCCTGCCATGCCTAGCAGCAGTGTCCACTGTGAACTGGCTTTCACAACAAACAAGCTGACTTCCCAGCAAATCAATCCCCTTTACCTTACTCTTGGAAGGGTGGATATTTGAAGAGGGCTTACCCCCTTCCTTTCATAACTTTTGCACCACCGCTTTCTCAGTGCAGTGTAATTTTCCTGCTGGCATGTTTCCACCTAGGGATTTTTTTTTTCACTCTCTACTCACACAGATCTGCTGCCAAACTCCGGCTCCTATCTCAGCAGTCTGGGCTTCCTACCACTGCAGCAAAATGGCAGGACTCTTTGTGACAGATGACATAAACATTTGTATTTAAGAAGATGACGGGGCAGCTATGGCAGAGGAGCTTTGCAGAAATAATAACTTGTCAAATTGTTGGCAACACTTCGAGTAAGCATTGCCTGTTGTCAAAGACGAGCTTTTCTTAAATCTCCAGTTTCCTGAAGTGAGATGGGCTGCAGCCTCACTAAGAATATCTCTTCTATGGGACCATGAGCTTCAAGTGACAGGTTTTGAGTGTTGGGACAGCCATTATTTTTCCTGGGACACATCTTGGGCGTGTTGTGCTGGGTGGTGTCAGAAGCCCAGCGTGCACAAAGCAGCCACAGGAACAGCTGTGCTGCAGATTTGCCCCTGGTAGCTGTGCTGGGGCTTGCTCACACCCACCTAGAGCAGTGCAGAAGTCCAAAGAGCTGTCTAGCATCAGCACTTCCAGCTCAGAAGGGATGAGGAGCAGGACTAAGGTCTGTGGGGAACAGACAAGAGAGCAACAGGCACCCTGCAGTGGCAATGAGCTTCCTTCAGAGTTAGCTCAGGTGTTATGGGTCCTCCAGCAACTCTGCAAAGTCAGGTGCAAGCACCAGCCCCCATATGGAGTGTCATTAACAGCTGTGTATTGCCAAGACAGCGTTTGTTTTGTGCTTCCAGGAACCGAGGTGCCCTCCTGACAACTTGTGGGAAATTGGAGGGAAGTGGGCAGGATGGAGGGAACAAATGTAGTGAGAACACAATGGGAAAGACCTACATCCTTTCTTTCTGGGGGAATTATCAGCATTCAAGTCACCGCTTTGTTCATCTTAGAGAAGTATATACATGCTGGTCTGTGAGAAGGAATATGGACCTTAAACTGACTCAGGTTATATGACAAGGCTGTGTGTGAAGATCCTTACAGCATCATCTGAGCTGACATGGAGGGAGATTTGCCCAAATACCTCTGTTTGTCCTCCCAGAGACACTGTTTCTCAGAGGCAGGAGTACTGTTCAGCACAAAGCCCTCTCAGGCCCTACTCTCAGCCCTGGCTGTGGCTGATGTTTTCCCAGCCACAGCTTGACCTCATGACTGTCTGGGAGATCTGAAGCGTTTGCAGCTAACCTCCCAAGTGCAGGTTTCATGTAGAGCCAGAATATTCCTTTCTGCTTTTGGCTTCTTTCTGTTGAATCCCCACTCAGTTTGAAACCCCAGTTCTCAGCCCATCATACACAATGGCTGTGAGCAAATTTGTCCCTCGCTGCTGGGGGACCAGAGCCTCTGCAACTGTCCCTTGGCCACTGTTGCTCTTTAAGCGGGCAGGAGATGGGAACAGAGAGAAGAAAACGGGGAGAGGGAACCCACATATCCAGCCATCGGTGCCATGGGAAAGCTGTCTTCCTTAAGTCCCTACCCAAAAAAAACCCCTGTGAAAATAAATCACTGTGAGATGTTCACGGTGAGCACAGTAAAAATGAATCGACTCATATTCTTTTAAGAATTAGACATCAGTTTTTTTCACGGGAAATATATTTGTGCACACTTTTTGTGTAAATGGAGGGATGTGCAAATAGGAGCTTCTGTGTGCATAATAGCTGCCTGCATTGAGCACATCACAAAGCACTTTGCTCACAAAAAGACCAGTTTATCCATAAAATAGCCCAGAGATAACACATTTCAAGTAGTAAGGAGCATTTATGTTCCCTCAACAGTCCCTTGGCTGGCATACATGACAATACCAGGTGTCTCAGAATCAATAACACTTTCCTGGTACTAAAAAGTCCTGAACCTAACCAAGACCCTTTTTTTGATGATCAGTTGGACAACTGTAAACTTGCAATGAAATGTTCTGATGTCTTGCCAGAAACAGATAATTTTTCTTTACTTGCTGATCTCTTTGATACTGTATTGGGATATCAAGAACTTTTTTCTCTGGAAGGCTTTGAGAAAATCAGGTCTTGTTCTTAGAATCTCACAATATGTCCAGTAGGGATTAAAATAAAAGTTGTTTATAATCTATTGCTTCCTGCATTGAAGGGCTTGCAGAGTCTGCCAGAAAACACTGTAGTCTGCTGTTATTGCCACTGTGGGTTTTTTCACGTAGTAATTTCACCTAAGGCCAGGCTGCAGAACCAATAGCCATGGTCATGGCAAATTATTAAGAGTTGTCTCAGAGTTAACTTGTTCCCGTATACAGGACAAGCTCTCTTTAGCAACTTTTAAGACGTGCTGGTTCTTGACCAGAAGAGTGTTTTGCTGCTCTGATTTTTGTTAAGTTCTTACTTTTGCCATGCACACAACCCATAAAAACTAGAACTACTCAATTTCAGCAATCTCATGTAAATCAGCTGATGGTGGCAGACAGCAAACTTGTTTGCAGGCTCAATGGTCCATTATCTGAAAGGATAACAAGAGTAGTCCAAACCCAGTGGATGAATCAGCAATATGAAATCAACTTTGCTACAACCAAAAACAAAGAAGCAATTCACAGCAGATCAGTGTGGATGTGCCCAGAAGCTTTGGCTTAAACAAGTAATAGAAGCTGTAAAATAATTTTTTTTATTATTAAAAATCCGCCATTTTCCCCAAAACATCAGCATGTCCACCATAATTTTTTCTTTTTCTGTGAATACATAGCCCTGGTATCAATTTTTGATGATGTGAACCATAACCCTTAAAATCCTTAAATGACTGCTCACATCTGCATGACTTCCCCTGACTTGAAAGGGCCAGAAATGCAAATGAATTAATTCACAGGATGAGCTTGATGCAGAAAAATGTTGTTTACTTCAGTATGTTTTGAACAGTTCATGGTTACCCCCTACTTTGGAAAAAAAAAGGCAAAAGTCATATGACACCAGAAAAAATTCCAAGACCTTTTAGCAACTACTGAAATTAACCTGATGAACCCAACTCTTGCCACAGGCAAGGTAAACAAATTGACCCTATGACTTACATGTAGCTTTGCTTTGCATGGAAGTGGAGGACCACTGGCGTCAGGAGTTTCAACAAGAAAACTGAAGCTCTGTTTGCTCACACAACAGTTCTCTTCAAAAGTGAAGGATGGAGTAAAATGGCACTAAGTAATCAGCACAGTGAGAGCATTTCCATTTTAATCTACAAATCTGCCTCAGTCGCTTTGACTTCGTCTTTGCAGCACAATTTTTCTGGGTGTGGCATTCTTGAGTTTAAGCCTCCAAAGTCTTAAGCAGTGACTGAGTTTAACTGTATGGTTATGCCAACAACCCTTTTTGGGCTTCCTTAGGCGATGAACCACATCCCACAGATTTGAGCAAGTTATTGTGGGATACTTGCCTTTTTCCCTTGATCTGGCTGCAAAAGACTAATAAACCAGAAATCTCTGGTTTGATTTGTCCTTCTTTCCAGCGAGTACCTAGTTGTTCAAGCTGTTTACCTTTGTGCATCTCTCTGAGCACTGGTATATGATGATTTGGCTGGAGGACACTTCAGCCCTACCTTGTAACCTTGAGAAGACAGTGCTGGGCCTTGCCTAGCAGCTCACACAGGCAGAGCAAAGATATTTGACCCAGGTTTCACCAGCTTTTGATGCCCCAGTGCTGACTCGTTCTGGACCAGAACAGTACACACTGAACGGTAGGACTGTATCAGCCTGCACCTTTGTGTTAGTCAGCTGTGATTCCAAAAGTATGGGAAGCCCCAGGACACTCCAGTGGGGTAAGACATCAGTTCAGAATGGACAGCCATGATCCATAAGAATCTGACTATCCCAAAACAGCCATGGTTAGTGGCAAAGTTTTCTCGTGTTGGCAAACTGCCTCCTCTTGCATAGCCATGATGGCCTGTTACGCAGTTATTGCTGTGGTTTATTGGCAGGGTATGTTGCTGAATTAACAGTAGGAATAGAAAGAGTGATGTTCCTGATGTCACAGGAGCAGCTGAGGGCACTAGTGTGTCCAGCATTTGTCATCCACCAGCTCACAAAGTACGTCTGAAACAGAAAGGACAATACCAGTTCATTACTGCAGGCATAACCCTACCCCCAGTAGAGATCCACATTCATAATGCAATGTTCTCTGGTAAATGGTGGGCTTTCAGGGTATTCTGGCATTTATTCACTCCTGAAAAGGGACTGATAACTCTCTTCTGAGCTGTAACTGTCCGCATCTCTTGCTGGTCTATAGCTGTCCTGACTCCTGAAGCCACATTTTAAACTAGAAGTCAGGTTTAGCTGCACCCTAAAAAGAGATGTGAATTGTACCCATGTAAATGAATAAATGTAAACCATATAAACTGCAACACAGCTATAGGTTGCACATGCAGTCAGCTGAAAAGACCATGTTCCTCTCTACTACCTCGTCTGGGACCCACCCTGCCTGCTGTGCACAAAGGGTTTCATCACATGCTACAGGTGGCATCTGTGGGGGCAAGGGAGGGAGAACTTCCAGCAGCAATGAGCTGAACATTATGCTGGCTTGCATAACATTATTGCAGCCATCTGCAAAGTGCACCTTCTGCAGCAGGGGCCCATTCACAGGGAGCAGGAGAGTCAAAGAGGGGTCTTTCCTCTGCATTCTTTGCAGTGAAAAATGAGAGCAGCACAATCCACCTGTAACTACTGTCAAGAGGTTTTGTGTAAAGCTGTGGAATCATCTTCCCATCCTCCCAAGCACCCAAGCCCCTGTAAGCAGGTGATTCATTCAAAACTAATACCGGTATGTCCAGCCTAGATTCCACCATGGGAAGAAGAAATTGGTAAAAACTGCCACGGCATTGTCTTGGGTGTCAGAAGGACATTTCCTCAGGGCTGTAACAGTGAAAGCAGAGCGGGATGCTCTCCGTGCTCAGTCCCAAGCCTGCAAGTGGCACAGGTGGGTGCAGAGTCCTGCCAGAGCTGTCTATGGACCCCTGTTTGTGTGCCCAGCTCCCATCCATAACTTGGTGAACAATGCGTGCCTTCACATCTTAAACGAGGACCTTTTATGGCTATTTTGCCATGCACAAGCATTCTTGGTTTTCTCCTGCTTGTGTTTTTGTTGCACTCTTCACACTGGTTTTCTGTTATTAATGTCCCTCAGTCACACTGGTAATAGCTGGCTTTCTTCCCTGCAGATATATTTTTCTCCCCTCCCCAGTGGGTTTGTGGGCATGGCAAGGCGGGGGGAAGCAGAGCAGCAAGAAGTACAGTTTTCATAAATCAGGAGGCTGAATGAGCTTTTTCCAAGGTGAAGGTGATTATTGTTGCTGTATCATATAAAATAGATATTTTAGACCATGCGATGTAGGGGTTTGTTTCATAGGCTGGAGTTATCTTCAGGAATGAATCTGTTGTATATAAAGCCCATCAAACTTCTCAGGAAAGAGGGCTTTTTTAAAAAATGCATTTCATCATATAATATTTACATTTGCTTTATATTGTTGTAGTCTTACTATTTAGCAGCTGAGACTTTTGAATAGTTCTGGTTTTCTTCTTTTTGTGAAAGCTTAAGGGATCCTCTCAGATTTGGAAGAGCCAGGAACTGACCCATTGTCCATGTAATTCCTTGTACAGGGTATTTTCAGAAATGAATGTCTCGGTAAAGTTGTTTTAAAAGGAAGAAGGGAAAAGAAAAAAAAAAACAAAAAAGAAAAGAAGTGGCTGGAGCCCAGGACCCAGCGCTACAAATACGTGCAGCTCAGCAGAGGGGTGAGCAGCCCCTTGGTGAGAAACCTCTGGGCAGCTACAAGGCAATGAGTAACCCCTGTCGTGGCCATGCCTTGGCAGCCAGAAGCCATGAGTCAGCCCCCCTCTTCCAAATTATAAGGGGGGAGGTTGGTTTAAATGTCCTTAGGCTTTAAAAATAATAATGCATGCGGGGTTTTCTTTTTTTGCTTGCCTTTCTGATGTTTGTACCCTTGTCTCTACATTCTGCTCATGTTTTCCCATTTCTCTCGAAGTCACATCTATTTTGTTTAACTGAAGGCTGAGGTTCTCATCTAATCATTTCGCTCCAGGAGCTGGAGCTTAACAAACAATAAATATTACAAGCCTGGCAAGGAGCTCTGAGAGCTCATGCTGGTGATTGCTGCAATAACAAACTTGGATGTTTACGCAGTGTAGAAAATAGATGCAGTGAAAAAACAAGCTTCAGTTTCAAGATATAAATCTTCCCCATTGTGAGGAATAGCTTCAGAGACCTGTTTGTTTTAATTAATAGTTACAGAATGGTAAATAATTGGGATAAAATAACCAGCCCGAACCTTCACCTAAATCATAGAAGAAAAAACTAAAAAACAAAACCAGACAGTACAAACTTCTTTTGGGATATGAAATTTCCATCTATCTTGTGGCTAAACAATTTCAAGTAAGACCTTATAGCTAGACTCCTGAATTCAGTTTTAAAGAAATGTCCTGATTTAAAATTGGGCTGTTCATTTAAGATCCTCTATACAGATTTGAGAAACCTAACTTAAGGCTTTATTCTGAAAAAATATACCTTGGCCTCCTTCATGAATATATTTTTCTATTCAGAGAGAGAGATGTATGCATCTCTAAAATTTCTGGCATCAGGCTTGACTTGGCAGTGAAAAGAATATGTGAGGAGGTTTATGAAAAATAAATCTTTGCATTCCTCTAGCACCTTTCACCTGGGTATCTCAAAGCAGTTTACTCCGAGGAAGAATTATCCATATAGGGATGTATTTTTAGCCCTGCTAAACCCCAGAGGAAACTGCAGCACAGAGTAGTCTGGTGACTTGTCACAGGTTGTCCTAGTGCCTACAATGGTTTTTCTGACCTGACCCAAACTAGGGAGTGCAGTCCTCTGTCCTCCCTTCCACTGTCCCTATCACCTTCCTCCTGCTCCCACCCTCGCTGCCAAAATCCAGCGTGGAAGCCCTGTGGGCTGCTGATCCTGCTGCTACCCCCCCAGCACTTTCATTTCCCAACACGCTTCTTGCACCCCATCTCCCTGCGCATTTTGGAAAACGCAGCCCCGACCCAAAGATTTTACAGGGTACACACGATTTTATGAGCGGATGAGAGAGATGCAAAGAAAAGCGTTGTCTTGCCAAGACCCCCTTATCACTCTGCTTATGTGTTTTATGTCTTTCCCTCATTCTTTATCTTTTTTGTTTGTTTAGATTATATACTCTTCAGGCTGGGGATCCTGCCTCCTTCTTCTGCCTTTACAACACCTACCACAGTGCGGCCCTGAAGCTGGTTGGAGCCCTGCGCTGCTACCACAGCACAAACAATAATAAATAAAACCAGGACTGTGAAGAGATTATAATTAGAGCTGTGCAAAACTCAGCAGTTTTGGTTTGCATGGGTTCCTCCCTGCTGAGTCTACACTGTGTTTTGGATTTGTGTGCAAAAAACCCAAAGCAAAAATCCCAAGTGTGGCTGGGTCTAGGCTCAAAATCATGCACAAACCATGGTGTTTTTAATGGTTCCTCCTTGAAATTTTAAATCTGCCAAGGCTTAGTCCAGCTTTACTGAAAGGTTCTTGAACCTTTGCAGAATTTGGGGGCCAGCAACGTTTTTGGTTTCATCGTAAAACACTCAGCTCTACTTAACATACTAATTACCACACCATGCTGCCCCGTGGCTAACAAGGGTATTTAATCTTCTCCAGCTGCCGGTGAAGATCCACTCATGGAGCACCACATCTGGCTTTCAAACAGTATTTCAGATTGCCACATTTGGTGGTGCCCAACTGATGTGGTAAACAGAGCCACGTCTGAAATCCTGTACTGGGGCATTTGAAGGATGGTAAGTGGGGCAACACCATGTGCTAGGGCCAAAATCAGAGAGGAAGAATAGTAGTCCCCAGACTGGGGGGAGCCCTTCATCCAGGGTAGATGTACCTTGGGACTGCACCTGGGGCTACCAGCATTTAGAAGAGGTTTGGAAATAGCTGGTTGCCCATAAATACATCATGCAAAAGTATTTTGAATCAAGCCACTTCCACTCTGTGCCTGCGATACAGAGCACCAGTGCAAAGCTCTGGCCAGGAGAGAGGAGATGGAGGCACCTCATCACCAGGAGAGGAGGGGAACACCAGGTTGAACCTGCCCATTCTAGTGTTACCTGCAAGCAGTAAAAGAGTAATTTAAGCATGCAGAGGAGGCATCCATGGACCTGGGATCCAGAGTGGAGGCAGCATGAGAAGTCTTTGTGGTGCTGCACTGCTGTCCTGGGCTTTTTCCTGAGTCCAGCCAAGGCTGGACTGCAGAGATCTGTAGAACGGGGGGGCAGGAAGGTTTAGCCGCCCTTTCAGCAGCATCAGGGCTTAAGCATATTTTTCATACCAGTTTCAGGGCTGGGCATGCAGTGAAGGAAACCAAACACAGTGGCCAGACAGCCAAAAACAGAGCCTCAATGTCATGGATTTGTGGTGATGGTCATTTTTGGTTTATGCTACCGGTGCAGAAAGACAAGCACCCAGTCACAGCTGGCATTTTTAATATGCATCAAAACACTGAAATAAAACCTTTCTAAAGTAATTAATTATCAAAAAAATAAATATCTTATTTTCCTTCTCACTGATTACTAGTTCCATATGGAGTTGAACAAGCCTGCTCTCAAGGGACAAGAAACACTGCAGAACAACAAATAACCCAGGCGTTTTTAAATATGGCTTAGACATATAGACTATATTGAGTCAGTAAATCAAAGTGAGTTCATGGTGATTAAAAGTAAATCAAAGGTTGGACTTGATGGAGGTCTTTTCCCACCTTAACGATTCTATGATTCTACTATATGTAGATGTGATGCTAAGCAATTAAATCTGTGGGGTTCTCGGTAGACCCAGCTGGTACCTATGTTATTAATGAATTTTAGTTTATTCCTATTTTATTAATGCTTTCTATCCTATTTTATTAACGGTTTCTATCCTATTGACCTGAAAAATATATGCTTTCCCTCATGGCAGAAAATTGCTTAAAGATCTCCATGGCTTCCCAGTTCTACCTCTAGAACCTCAACAAAGCCAGTAATCCAAGATCTTAATTAAACTGCAACACTAGTTTAAATTATTTTGCTAAATGCTAGGACAGTGAAATCTGACCAGGCCATTCTCATATCCCTACACTTCCATGTTCATGTTAACACATGTCCCTTTTTATTGCTGTACTTTTTCTCTGCAATGATATATGAAAAAGAAGAAACATAGTAGAGAAAAATTATATATATATATATATATAAAACATCCTTCTCCCCAGTAGTATTCCTTGCAGTATAAGGCTAAAGAGCTGTAAAAGAGACAGTAGACATACCTGACTTTTTTTTTGCCCCTTAATTAAAAGTGCAGTGCCTTGCAACAGAAAGCTGAAGCAGGTTTCTGCTGACTTAGCATATGCCTCACAAGGAAGAAATCTATCTGGCAATTATGGCTTTGCATCTCCCGCCCTGTCTCCTGTTGTTTGTGTAAGACACCGGTACTTCTGCCACAGGCTGCTTCTTACAGCTGTCCTGTCAATGCCAGCTTTCATAGGTAATCCATCTAGCTCAGCAGAGTTCAAATAAGACACCTCCCTTTCTTTACTTTAATTAATGCTTTATTTCAGTCTCTCCCCGGGGATGTAGCCATGCTGATTTTTCAAAATTCCTGGTTATTTTTCAAGCACAAAAGAAATGGAAATTATCTACCACTGAGATTCTGGATTTGGAACATCTGCTTTGCTCAGTTTTCTATTCTCAATTAGTGTTTTAAATGCCCATGGACATCTCTCTAGCTACAGAACATATTATCCAATAAATTGTCTAGCTTGGGAAGGAGAAAAAGACGAATCCAGTCAAATTCATTCCTGCTGCCATCTCTTCTGATGTTCTGCACACACAGTACTGCAGCTATAGCTATTTTATGCACTGATTTATGCTGTGACACCCCACTTATTCCTCAGACCCTTTCAGGTGCTGAGCAACCTCAGCTCAAGTCATGAACCATTTCTTGCAGCGCAGTAGTTTTTCCTGCACCGTTTGTGCCTGTGGCTTTTGCTGATCTAGGACCGAATGCTGTGGCTTGGTATGACTGAACAGACAGATGGACACCCCCAACATCAGGTCTCTGTGACCGCAAAACTGGACAGGGCAGTCCAGGTTTCACCCATCCACCACAACTTTTTCAAGAATTCATTAAAAATTTGCGTGCGGCAGTGCTGATAATCAGGCCCGGTATACACAAGCAAGCTAATAAAATCCATCAAATGACAGATAAGCCGAATAGGATAAAACCAAATGGTTCAGCAAAGCATGGTTGAGTCAGAAAGAATCAAGAACTGCTACACCTTCAACTAGCACTGTCTGATAATATTTTACTTGCTTTGGGTTTCTGTGTTTTAATGAGGAAACAATGGTGTTTTGTAATCCTCACTGTTTAAATATGTAACATCACGTTGTGCTTCTGTAGCTTCTTCCTCAAATTGCCTCCTGTGTGTTATGCAAGTCTTGCAGCATCGTTCAAAGGGTGTGAGAGTTTCAGTGAACATTTTACATAAAGGTGACCCTAGAGACTTGTCCCATGCCAAGCAGAGAAGAAATAAGGGCACTTTTCATTCACCCTATCTAACAGCTCATAGTACAAAGGCACAGCTTTCACTTTCCAAGACCCTTGTGAGTTTGCTTCTATCAAGCTTCCTTCCTCTCTTTCACTGAAACAGCATATCAAATGAGGGCCCAGGAGCAGGTTCCCTTGGAACAATGACAGGCATGCTGTAGGCTTGGTTTTTCTGACATCAGCACAAATCTGCACACAAACCATCTCTTAATTTTGCTACAGGGTTTGGCTAAAATGCTATGATGGTTCTTTCACAGAGCTGAAAATATAGGCCCAGAGAGTGGCCTCCCAGTGACACCTCTGATTACTTTTTTCTTCCTGGCATGACCACCATGCCACACTTCCAGCCTCATTCTGCCATGTCCATGTCAATCCTCAAAGAGCCAACAATAGGCAAAGGCAGAGGACTACCACGGTCTTCTCTCCCCCTGTTCTCTTCCAGCAGTGACTGGTCTTCTTTTTCCAATACAATTTCCTTCCTTTCTGCAGCCAGCATTTGAGTCCCCATATAACATTACTCTTACCTTTTGTGGGCCTGTGTCTTCTGTTTTGTACCAAGATTCAAACCTATCCAGTTTCAAGTGTTTTCACATCAGAAAGATAAGAAATAACAGATTATTTGACCCATGTGGTTAATAAATATTGATGAGGCTTATCCAGGAAGTGACTTGTTGTCAATGCAAGAAGGCTGTGCTGGGGTGTAGACTGGACCTTGGGTTTATGAGGTACTGGTTGAGTCCTACAAGAACTGCCTGGAACTTTTCTAGTACCTACATGTCTTGCTATCTAGTTCGCCATCACCGTAATGCCTGTGCTCCTCCCAATAACAACACTCCCTCTCTCCCTCTCACTTTACCTTTCTTGCCAACCTATAAATAAAGATGGACTGATAATTTGAAGCGAGGCTTTGTGTGTGTGTGTGAGTGAGTGTCAGTGGAGGGCAGTTGTGTATCAGCACCTGTGATAAAGCATATGAATGTTGCCTCGTCATACACAATCCATCAGCTGTGCTAAGTAGATGCTACCTGAACTGGATGTCAGGTCAGTAGGGCTGGGTTAAGGGGATTCTCCCGCTGATTTCAGTATCAGTAAGTAATCCTTGCAACTCAGCTGAGAAGAAACAACCAGCTGCCACACAGTCCAGAGTGTCCCCCGCTTACAGGAACTAGTGAACCCTATCTAGCCACAGGGCTGGTGTGGTTTAGATGTTATTCTTACAGAAGAGATTTAATTGAGCTTAAAAAAGCCAAAGTAAAGGCAAAACAACCAGAGCGTAGAGGGCTCGACACCATCTCTTCAAAAGGTTAGGTGAGATGCAAACACCAAGTTCATCACACCCATCTAAACTGCTGAGTTAATGCACCCATCTAATGAAAGGCTAAGGTCACTTCTTTCTCCGTGCTCTTTTGGCACTATTTAAATATTCCGCGCTGCTTTTTCTTTTTATTGTTTCTCTCTATCCAGTATTGTTTAGAGATTTAAAAATTAAATTAATCAGCACCTTGGAGCGTAAGTTCCAAGGTCGCTTTATTGTGAAATTACAGTGTGACTCACAGAGGCTGCAGATCCACCTTTGAGGCTGGACTGGCTTTGTTATTTTTGTCTGTTGTTTCTTTCCACGCTGGTTTTGCAGCAGGACTTGTAGGCACACAATGAAATGAGCTGAGAAATGGCAGTGCGTCATCCAGGGTGTGGCTGAAGAGAGATGTCGCAAAGAGAGATGGCAAGATTACAGGGAGGATCTGAGCAGGATCTGGAGGAGGGCGAAGAACAAAACATCCTGCAACAATAAAAATAACCATTTATGTATGTAAATAGGAGACAGAGAGTTCTGCAAAGTCTAATTTACCTACTGGGGGAAAATCAGGGGAAAAAACCCTAAAACATTTCAAAGCACTGGCTGCAGACCCAAAGACTGACAGGTGCATATACAAATAGCTAAAATGAAACAAACTCTCACAATAGTTCCAACACAGCCGGCAGCTGAGTGCTGTTGCAGAATGGCAGCTGTGGGAAGTCACTGTTGTGTCTACTCAAAGAGTGGCATCACTTGAATTTTTTTAGCCAGAAACAAGTACTTCTGTGAGCAGTAGAAATTATGCTGCCTGGTTTCCTGTGACTCTGCATTTTGTGGTTGATTATCCAGGGCTAATAAGGGGCAAGAGCTGAATAAAGCTTTTCCTGTGGTCAGGGCATCCTGTGTGGATTCTCCAGGGTCTAATAATACAGTTCACCTTCCTCTTCTGCCCTTTCTTCACTGAGGCAGTAATTTGGATGTCTGTCTTCTGCACAAGTCCCAGACCTTCTGAAATCTGTCTGAACTTTTTATCTTTACGGACTCTCTGGCAAATGTCTGAAGTTGGCCAGCTTACTTCAAAGCTGCTGTGGCAACATATACACAGATACATCATCAGCTAAACCTTATTTGTTTAGGAAGTGAGGATTCATTTTTTAAAAATAAATCACACCTTCCCCAAAGCAGTAACACATAATCTGCACACTGACCAGGCCTGCTTTAGAAACCCAGGGCTCAACTCTTGATAGTTGCTTAGTAATTAAGCAAACGGCATCTTACACCAGAATTAGCAACCACAGACATAGGTCTTTCTGTGGGGGTTCATCAGTGCAACTGTGGCATGTGAAATATAAAAATATAATGCTCACTGAAAGGGTACCGACTGGAAATACCCCAGGAACAAAGAGAGCACTTTTGTGCTTTCATTTAAACAGGAAAGGTAAATGGAAACCAAAATAAATGAAGCTATACTTGAAATAAAGATTACTATATTCTAGGCCAACAAAGGTTGTAACACCTGACCTAAGAATGGGTGGGGATGTTTGGGATAAAGGAAGGGAGGCCTGGAAAATTGTGGAGTTATCTAGATAAGTTTCATGGAATGAAAATAAACAACCGATATCTGCCAAGGGGCACAGGGAATAAGTCAAACAAGACAGCCTGGTGGTTTATATATTTTTTGGTGTTCATGAAGCACTGGGTCTGCCAGAACAACAGGCTATCGTGGAAGTGGGCTTTATTTCGCTTCTACTCATGTACCTGTTTACCTGACCTTTGAGGTCACTGGGGAAAGCTCCCGTGGACTGAAGCTGGTCTGTCTGTGCTGTTTGCACCCTCAGCAGAATGAAACGACGAGCTGCTGGGCTCAGCACTGGGGCAGGGAGTGCTGGCAATTGGCTCTGAGACGTTGACGTACCACAGTTAGATGTTTCCCTGCATACGTGCCACCTGGCAATGTTGCTTTGGGAATACAGCATCATTTTAGAATTGAGGCCAATTCCAAATCTGTTACAACTCATCTCAAAAACAGTCAGTTAATGGGAGCCTGTTCATCAAAGCCCTCTTGCTGTTTAAGAGACATGAGCTGCTAGTTCTCTGCTAATATGAATGTCAAAGTAATTTCAAGAAGAATATCATAATAGATGACAATTATTACTCCTCAGAGACTTGAAAAATAGTGATGTAGATGTATCTCTGGGTATGTGTGTTTAGGAGTACTTTAGAAGACTCCAGAAGCTTATCCTAAAGGTATAGTCCTGCAAACTGTTGACCATTCTGGCTCCACTCCAGCAAAACACTTAAATATTTGATGAACTCAGCAAGACTCTTCACACGCTTCAAGCTAACACATCCATAAGCACGTTGTTGGACCAGGCTCAGAGGCCGCACTAGAGCCACACCTCTCACAAGAGAAATCTCCCTGAGCTAGTTGCAGTTTCTGTGGCTGGTGTGGCCATTTGCTTCTTCACAGACAACTACCAACAGGCTTTATCAACACTGGTACTGTCTGGCCTTGCTGAAGGGAAAAAAACATTTCAGTGGATTCAGCATTTCACCTCAGTGAAATTTCTCTAACAGGACAAGCAAGGTGAGAAGGAGGCAGTTTTGCATGCAGTGCTGTAGAGAAAAGATTTTCCTTCCTAGAATCAGCAGTCTCTGGACAGCAGTAAATTCACATGTTAAAAAATAAAGCTATTCCTAAAATAAACAATTCAGGGTTTGAACCGTACAACAGGCAATTAGTTTGAATAATTGGGTGTAACCCTAGGCAGAGAGAAGCTACAAGACCAGATGTGCATATAAAGCTAAACATAGGCTTTACAGGATCTAATCAAATCAGTCCACCATCTGGGATGAGAAGAAAAATTGTCTGACAGACCTGGTCAATATGAGGAAATGGCACAAATTTCTGGATAACGAGCTTAAGCAAAATCAATATGTCACATGAGTCAGAAATGGAAGCATCCATAAAATGGATTGCACTAGTTCAAGTAAATCACATCTGATTTTGCTAAATTAATACCATTTTCTCCTACAAACTAGACCTTAGGTGACCTATCACGAATAACAAGCTGGGAATACTCAGAAACAAGTACGTGCAGGTAGAATAGTTCATGGCAGACTAAGGTTCATATACACTCTTCTATCCATACAAAATAAATCTTCCCCATCAAATTATTCTTTACCAAGCAGTTGGTGTTAAAGCCCTGCAATCAGTTGTTTATAAGTCAGAGCTGCAGTGAGTGGATCCTGCTTCATTACAGCTGCCTAGGGAGCCAGGAGCTGCAGCAAAGGCTGGAAACAGAGGAAATGGTCTGCATGGTGGTAAATCCCAGAGCTCAGCGTTGGATCACTGCTGCAGAAGGAGTGTTCAGTGGGGCTGAGCTGAGCGCTCTGGTGGTTTGAAAACCCTGGGCTGGGATGCTGTGTTTGCATGGCCGCAGTAGCTCTGGCCCCAAATGTGGTTGACTTTGTGATGTCAGCTGGAAAATACCACAACACCGTGCAGAGCCCCTGGGAATGTCCTTGTTCACCTCCTGTGTTCCACTGGGCTTTGATGGCTCTTGGTTGTCCGCGCTTAGGTTCGCAGTTTAGTGTGGGATGAGGGCTGTTTGTCAAGGAAAAGAAGTCTGGATGTCTTGTGGAGCTTCCACAACCAAAGCACCCATCGTACAGTGGTTCCAATAGCAGGGGATGGGGCTCAACTATGCTGTGTCTCTTCCATGCTCTGCTGCTGCTGTGACACCTTGGGCTGTCCTGTGGGCACAGCTTCATAGCTTTCTGCACTTGAGTGAGGCAAACAGGAAGCCAAAGTCAATCCAGCTTAACCAAAAGCAGAACTTGCTGTTGCCCCATGACATTTTGATTAGTAACACAAATTGAGCTGTCTTCTCTCCCTCCTCCATTTCATGCTGCACCCCTGGTACCAGCAGCCCAGACATGTAGCAGACAACTGCATGAAGGCTGCACAGCTCAGCCACATTTATCAGCCCATGTAGGACTGCTCCAGGGAGGGAAAGAGCAGAGCCTTAAGGAGGTGACAGCAAGTTTATTTGATTTATGGGGTATAGCTTTTGATACAAAGCTTCACTGACTTAGCAACGTATGAGCATGTTTGTGGGTTTACAGATTTGCTCCAGTGCTCCAGCAGGCCATCTTCCCCTTCTGATACTCCTCTGGAAATAGTTCCTGTCACTGTGTTGTGCACATATTGATACTGGCTTTCCCAGCCTCCAGAAATCATAATAAAAAGATAGACAAAACCTGGGGGGAGGAATTTTTCTGACCCAAAGTGAGAGGATTTGGGGAAGACCATGTGACTACTCCAACTGAGTTTTCCACACATGCATTTTGTTTATGGTCTGCGTGTGCAAAACATGTCAGAAAAAAAACCTCTCAGGGAAGTTAGGAATCTGTCCAGCATGTGGCAAATCCCCAGCATGACCTAGCCCTCCTCCTCCATCCTGCTGCCATTCCTAGGATCCTTCTACACAAGGCATTTCTGCAGCAGGAGAAAACCAAGGTAAAAAGAGCTATTTAAGGAACACCAGCTTTCACAAATAAATGCTCTAAAGTATCCTCAAACAGCACATAGGTGTTGAAAGCCAACCTGATGCTCAAGGTGAAGGGCAGGGACACTTTGTGTCTCATGGGTTGAATGGCTTGCTGTGACTCACCAGAGCTGGTTGCAGGGCATTCTCTTTGCCTAACAGTCCAGCATGTCACCACGGAGTCTAGCCCACTTTCCCAGAGGGATGGAGGGTGTGCAGGGGTGGTGAGGCGATGTTAGAATGAATACACATTTCAACACTCCTTCCACTCACCTCACAGTCCCAGTAACAGCAGTGTAATATTTTAAACTGCTTTTGCAAGTCTCCTTTCTACAGAGCAGTTGAAAGGATATAAAAGCATTTTAACAATTTTGTAGATCATCCCCAGAGCACTGCTGTGTTGTGGGAGAGCAGACGTTTTGTTCCCATTTGCCCATGGACAGCTGCCAAACTCACCTGTCTCCACCGAGACTTCTAGGGCCATATCACATCTCTCTGGAAACTCTGCAGCAATCTCTGGATGGCTTCTCACTTTACTCATCTTAAAAACATGTTGCTCAATTTAACCCTTTGTCAGCACACTTGCCTGGGTGTGTTACTCCAAACAGGCAACTCCTTCTGTTTGGGCTTAAGGAAAGTAATAGCTGCTTAGTGGGTTTGGAGAAACCAGGACCCTCCTACGAAAAAAAACTTCACCCATGTGAAAATGATTCTAACTCTGCAAGTCATCCTACTGAGTTCAGTCAAACCTTGAAGTGTCCTAATCACAGTTAAGCAGCCTCCAAATTTCACCCTTTTTTAATACTCCCCCATTGAACAAGGTGCTTAAGAATTTTTCTTTCTGACTCAAGTTTTACTAGTCTAGTTGCATATTTGCAAGTAAGGTATACTTTAGAACATCTGAAGCCAAAAAGTGGTGGCTTGAGCCTGTGTATAAAATACAAAGCCAAGAATTAGAAGAGATCTGCCACTGACCACATTTTCTTATGGCTCGCTTAGTTTTGCAGAGTCGTGGTTCTAATCTCAAAAATTATCATTAAAGCCCTCACATGTGTATGGTTGACACAGAAGAACTCAGAAGTTTTATTTGTTGACATTCAGGAAATATTTGCCAATCCTCATGTGGAAGGTGTGACAGAAGTGTAAAGTAATCTACTCCCTTATGTACGAATTTCTCATTTTCCATCCCTACAGATGAATATTTACATCCTCCAGCCTCCTCTTCTCCTGGAAAGAAAAGTGCATAAAATTATTCCCCATCACATTCTTTCACTGAGTTGGCAAAATACAGAGACATACAGCAAGTTTAAATGATATGGAATATGCAGGCATAGCTTATCTAAGATCAAGCCTGCAGATCAAAATCAACAAAGCATCACAAAAGAAAGCCCCAAAAGATCTTTTGTCTACCTGATCCCATTTCCCTGCCTACACCTCTTCTTACCCTATTGCAAAATAGTAGTTCTACTTTAGTTTCTGCTCTGCAGCAACATTTCTGCTTAAGAAAGATTCTGTTGAGTCATTACCAGCATCAGCCAAACAGGCTTTTCAAGAATGGAGGGGAAAATAAAGGCTGTGGTTTTTAAATTAATTCCATGCTGCTTAACTCTTAAACCACTAGTGACTTCCAGACTTCCAACCAAGTCAATGTTGGGCAGAATTTGTAGCTGTTGTGCCCAAGACGAGGGCACTGTCAGTGCTTCTGGGGGTGATCGACTGCTCAGGCAGTGCCAGCCACACACCTGAAAACACTGGGGCAGAAAGCGTAGTAAAGGTCTGCACTGTCTAACCCGTGTTCTAAATCCTCCCCTCTTGCTGCTTGACAGCACTGCCTCACACCACACCCACACCGAATCAGAGGCAGGGAGAGGAGCTTCTCTACTCAGAAATAGCAATCATAGAAGTAGAAATGGAAAAGAGACCAGCGCATCTCTTCCCTCTATAGTGTAGGAGGGATCCTCCAGTCCTCCTTCCCCCAGCAGGTTGTATAGAGGAGAGAACAGCAGTTGCCAAAAAGATACAACTTGAGTAAGTTCCTGGTATCCTGAGGTTTGAGGCCCCCAGGGGAGCTGACACTTGGAGTGAGAAAAGACAGAGGAGGCAAAAGCGGATAAGGTGATTTTCTCTGCCTTAGTTTTTGAAGCAATCTCAGCCTGCTA
The DNA here is from genome assembly GCA_035584735.1 of Pseudotriccus pelzelni. Taxonomy (NCBI): domain Eukaryota; kingdom Metazoa; phylum Chordata; class Aves; order Passeriformes; family Tyrannidae; genus Pseudotriccus; species Pseudotriccus pelzelni. Next base: position 63,309,397 of record JAWMRA010000041.1, read on the forward strand.
AGCTTTCAGTCCCTGCTGCCAATGGCTATTTCCAAAGTTATCTTTGAATGGAAAAAGGCTCGAATCCTTCTCTCTCTCATTCTCTCTGTCTCCCTTTTTAATGAAAGCTCAGTTTAGATCTGATATCACTCTAAAAGGTTTGCTATCAAAGTTTATTAGACCCACTGGGACAGATCACAGTTTGCAGAGGCTCACAGTTTCATGGCAGATAACTGTAAAGTGAACCATTCAATGTTCTTCAAAATGCTCATTTTTCTAGGGCTCATCTGTAACACAAAGCTGCACTGTATTCAAGCATCATTAGAAGCAATCCCAGTTGATTACATGATGCTGGCTATGGTTTTGCCTTTGGAATAAAGTAAGGCAGTCAGTAGCCCCCAGCCTCTCCCACTGCGTGATGCTCAGGCAAGTGAGATGCCATTTGCAGTGAAGGCAAGCCCTGTCAGCCCTACCAGCTAATGCCTGCTGTGTGCTCCTAGAAAAGGTCAGAACTTAAAAAAAGCAGTAGGAAGTATGAGAGCAGTGTCCCTTTAAAAATCCAGACTTGCCTTTCCCTGTTTAATAATAATAACAGCTAGGAAAGACTCCTCTACCAAGGGACTATGCCTGAGAAATTTCAGCTGGAAGGCAAAGAAATGAGAGGAGGGATTAGCACCCCAAGCTTCCTATAGAATGGTTGGGGTTTTTTGCATGCTTTTTTTTTTTTTTTGGTTGGTTGGTGTTTTTTTGGTTGTTGTTTTGTTTTGTTTTAATGAAGTCATTGGTATTATTATGTGGTTTTTAGCAGGCTATCCTCTTCAAAATGCATGGGAATAAACACCATATCTGGTAGGATCTCTGACTGTAACATGTATCACAGAGACATCTATTTACAGTGTGAAGGGAGGGGAGCTGTTTCATTTCCCAAGACAGTAATGGAAAGCATGATGTCCTGCAACTAAGGGTGGTGAAGACTGAGAGAGGTACCGGGAAAAAAACATTCACAGTAAACTGAAGAGTGAAAGAGAGTTTCAGGGCAGATGTTTGCATGATGCATCATCAACAACCCTGGGAAAAGGCTGAGAGACAAAATGGTTGATTCAAGCGGTCAAGTCCTTGAGCCAGCAACGTCCTGTCCTTCTGCTGCCACTTCACGGGGCTTTACACCTTTCCCTGTAAGTTCTTAGTGTCATTTGGTCTAGAGCAGGAAGCCAGACAAATCTGAGAGGAGCTGCTGGTACTCAGATGCCCGTGCTCCCTGCCAGGCTTTGTCCATCAAGAGCTTTTGGCCTATGAATGTTTCTCACCACAAGCATGTGCAACCATTTGATAGCTCGTCTGCTTTCTGATTCCTTAACAGGTCATGCAGATGGACCAGAAGCTAGATGACATCCTGAACACACTCCAGGCTCAGCTAGGGGATCAGCCGCAGGCACAGATGCCAGGGCCAGCAACCCCACCTGTCAGACATCTACAGACAACCTCGGATTCCCCCCCAGTGAACCGGAAAATTTGAAAGCTGGTGCAGAGCCACATGTCACCCTCTCATTCTTTTACATCCAGTTATTTTTAAGTCTTGGTGTCTTCGGCTGTGTCATCAGTGAAATTAAATATTCTGCTGTAGTAGATTAAATTAAAAACAAAACAAAACCGAACCAAAAAAAAAAAAAAAAAAAAAGGCGAAGAAACAGCAAGAAGCCAGTCACAACCTTAGGAGAGCACAAAGGTTTGCACCTGTTTTATTAGCCATCGTTAGCTAACCTCTGCCAGCCCACGGCAGCCCCATCCAGGCAGGCTGAGCACACGAGCACAGGGCACCGCTGTCGAGGTAGGCATCCCAGGGAGGGTTAGGACGACCCATTTGTGGGCATGGAAGGGGAAAAGAACTGTTCTTTTGGCATTTAATCACTAAGTTTAATGCTCACAGCATGCCCGAAAGGGGGAAAAGAGCCAGCATTTGAACATGAAACAAATGGAAATCAGTGAAGAGGAAAATTAAACAGCGTGTTTTGACTTCTACCAAGCAGTGAGGATCATAAGAAGGGCAGATTTATATGCTAGTGTGAATGACAAAGTAAAGACAACAGGCTACTGATTAAAAATATGGAAGTGTACACAGACTGGTTGACATATGAAAGACTGAAGCAAAGACTTCAGCTAATTAAAGCAAAGGGTTGCAAATGAGATGAGATGCATGTTGAAACAGACAGGCAAGAGAGATAGTATCTGCGTAGGCTTACTGCACAAGAACACTGTAATAGCTATCAGCTATGCTGATGACTGTTATGCAAAATGTTCTCAAGATTTTACCTTTATTCAGCAGAGGTTGTTGACTTCAGTTGCCTTAATTTTAACATAAGAAACCTGTATGGTAATTAGCTGTGAACTATCTGTAAAGCTGGGTTCAAGCCACTGAGTAGCAGAGTGCTGCAGGAGGGCTGCAGCTGTGATTGAGAGTGGCAGGGTTTCTTAAAACAGAAACGCACAGCCTGTTGATGAAAGTTAATCGCTGTTTAAATAAACTGCTGTATATAATTTTAAATGAGAGATTTATTTTTTTTTTGCCTTGTAATCTGGTTGTAAATCGAGTGCATATGCCGGCTGATGTACTGCTGTTGAAGAATACGTGGTCCAGGTAGCTCGGCTCGCGAACTGCAGATTGAGATGCAGCTTCAGCTCTGGGTGGGAGGCCGTGAACTGCCAACCTTTGGGATAACGAGATGGGTGACGCCAGCCAGAGGGACGGACACGGAGATGGGGGCAGGAGCCGAAGACTCGGGAGGAAGAGCGAGGCTGAGTACGGGTGTACTGTGAGGTTATAAAAGCCCAGGGGTTCTTTTGTTGCGGGTCCTCCTCGGAGGCACCACTTCGGGCTGCTTCTGTGTTAATGTACCGTGAATAAATGGCTTTATGGAACCAGACATCTGCTACGGGAAACCCTGGGGTAGAACCGGTGAGGAAACCGGGTCTGACTGTGTGAGTGGGGTGTGTGGGGAGCCACGCAGGGACCCATCGGTCACTGGAGCTGCCCGCGGTGAAGGGGCTTCGGTCCCAGCAGCGAAAGTCTCTCACCTTGGGAATGTGACTGCCAGAGAGTCTGGGAATACACAGACTGGGAGGTTTCCTTAACACCGTCACCGTGAAATGGGTCTTACCTGACACTTCACAAAAGGGACAATGCAACACTGTTGCTAAATACCTGAACAATAAACCTTGCTGACAAGGGTGCAGTGTTATTTACTCGAGTCTTTTTAATATATTTGCATAACCAACAATTTGAATGAGCACAAGTCTGCAGAGCAAAGACCTGATTCCTGGGAAATCCTAAATATATTCTATTCCCAGTCATATCCATGAAAGCAAAGCCTGCACTGCATTTAAAAGCAACCTGAAAGACTGGTCCCTTAATAAGCATTTATTTGGACAAATGAGCGGTCCATTTCAATGTAATCAAATTAGTTTCTAACTATTACCTGTCCCTTTAAAACTCTTTCCCAGGTTTGTGTGTCTGGGAATTCAAGCTCAGAAAGAGCACAATGAGACTGATTCCAATCTTTAGATTGCAGGCGGGTCTTAGGCAGAATATTAATGATGTGTGAGAGGCAATAAAAAAAAAAAGAAAAGAAATGTGGTTTTAATTAAATCAGCTGACAAGCTGCCGTTCCATCTTGTCTGATTACTACAGAGTTACTGAACATGACCAAATACAGCATGTAACATGGGAAAATAGTAAATAATCACTGTCAGAGCATTGAGTTGCTCCTGGCTTTCAGTCAGGGTCATGAGCTTCTGCAATGGTCCTTCATAAAACCTCACTGACTCTGGCCAGTCAGAGTTAAATGGATAACTGGACACCAAAGGTAAGCATTGTTTCATCAGTCATGAGTAAAAAAAAAAATCTCCCTGGAGATTCCGCAGAGTTTCAGAAGATGAGCAGTTCAGCTTTCAGCAGAAGGGCTCAAGGACTGCTGTGGCCAACACAAGGTGGCACTTCCTTCTGGTACACTACAGATATTTGGGTGAGGGGTATATCTGGTGGTATATCCTTGGTGGACCAAGGAATGCATCAGTATTTTACTTATTATTGAGCCTCAAGAATAGTGATCAGGCACTATACATATAGTAACACCAACTACTCTGAAGTGCCTGGAAAATCCAGCTAAATAGAATACTAGTGGTCTCAGCTACAGAAAGTGTCAGAAGGGATGAAGGGGTGGGAGGAAAAGATAAAGAGGCACACAGTGGTCCCTTAGAAAAAGAGAACGTGTGTCAGTGTGTGTGTATGTGTTTGTGCACATGTCCGGTTTTTTTAAGCACAAGCCAAGGTTTCCCCAGCAGTGAGGCCAGAGCCTGAGCCTTTAAAGGTTTTAAAATCCAGCAGTGCTGGCCATACATCTGCTTTCCAGCTGGCTCTGTGGACACCACAGTGTGGCAGAGCACGTTCATACAGCGGGACCGCAACAATCCCTGTTGCTGAAATGGAGAGATAAGGGTGTGGCCTGAACGAATTCCAAGTGAGGAAGGAAGAGGGCTGGTGGGAGACACCCATTTTCACACCATACGATGAGATTAATGGGAAAAAAAATAAAAGCAACATACATTAGCCATACTTAAACAAATCTCCACACCCACAGCAAAGACCAGAGTTGCCATCTAGCAAAATCTTTCTGATTGCCCAAAGGTAAAAGTATACAGAAGTACCACTGATGTGGTCACCTGGCCTTCCTGACCCCTCTTCTGAGCAAAGGTGGTTTTGTATAGTGAGCAAACTGCATATTAGCACATTTACGCTTGCCTTTGTTGAACTTTATGAGGTTTCCATAGGCTCACTCCTGAAGCCTGTCAATGTCCCTCCAGAGGGCATCCCTTCCCTCAAGCCTATCAGCTGCACTGCTCAGCCTGCTGTCATCTGCAAACCTGCCCAGGGTGCACTCGATCCTGCTGTCTGGGGCACCTAATGAAGACATTAGTGTTTGTCCCAGTACAGACCCTTAAGGGACATCACTCATTACTGGTTTCCATTTTGACATTGATCTGTTAACTGAAACTCTTTGGATGCAACCATCCAAACAATTCCTTATCTATGTAATATTCCATCCATATCTCTCCAGTTATGAGGAAAGATTGTCATGGAGGAGTCTATCAAAGGCCTTAGAGGAGTCTGGGCAAATGGCATCAGCTGTCACTCTGTTGCAGAAGACCACTAGGTTAGTCAGGTATGAGTTGCCCTTGCTGAGGCCATGTTTGCTCTCTCTAATCACCTCCTTGTCTTCCATATGATTCAGCATATAACTTCTAGGAGGATCTGTTCTATGATCTTACTGGGCACTAAGGTGAGGCTGACTGTCAGCAGTCACCAGGATCCTCCTCATAATCCCTTGTAAAATTGAGTGTGATATCAAGCCTTCCCCCTTGGTGGTGGCTCCAATACAAACCAAAATTACAGAAAGTATTGCCAGGGAAATCCATGTGTGTGCTTTTATTTACATTTTTACTAACATTAGTGCACTGATGTTTGTCCTGTTAATTTCTCCTTGATGGGAGTCCAGCTGCTGACCAGGGTACATTCATCAAGCTCACTCCTGCAGCATCTTTTCTCACATCAGTAAAACAGTAACTATTCCATGAAGTAATATGGCCAATAATAATATCAGCACTTTGCAGCTAGGTCTGCAATGGTCCCATGTTGTCTTTTGATTCAGAACAGAGGCATAAGACCAGGCAGTCAAGGTCTCTCAAGGCCACAGTATCAGCAGGATACTGTCAGGAATGCAGTTTACCGATGCATCAAAAGACATGAGTACAGGAGATCAAGTAAAGATTAGCTATTTATTTTCAAAAAGATCACATGGGTTTCTACGTGATCCAATTTCATTGTGGAAGATACATGGTGTCCTCCCTCACCAGAGACACTGACACCAACCAAAACAAGATTTTCCACATTCCTTTTAATAATGCATAGCATCCTGAAGTCTGCTGTCTGCCTATGATGATGCAAGATCCTCAGAAGTCATTACAACAAAACCCGAGGGGATTATTTTCTCATTTCCATAATTACACAATCAGTAATAATATCACAAACCAATCTTATCTCAAAACGTGTACTCGAATCTTTAATGATTATATTTCTTAAGTGTTGTGTGGGATTAAAGTCCTATGTATGATAAGGCTGCAGCAGTGAGGGAGATAAAAAGTTCAGCTTTCGTCAGCTGTGGGCTTTCATTCCTGAGAAAAGGTAACTGTGCCCCCATAACTGATGGTATGGGTTACAGATTAGAAATCTACTGCCTAGTCTGGACACTCTCTTTATCTTGGAGAGCAAAAAGTGAGAGAAGACTGTCCAGACACAGCTGTCCATTTCAGAAGTGGGTCTGTCCAGCAGCCCTGGATGTTTTCCATCCAACTAACTTGCCCTGGTATCACCAGAGGATCCTGTGCTGGAATTGCCTCTATAGGGCCATGACAACCAAATTCCCAGCTCATTAGCTAGACACTAAATTCCCGGCTTACTAGAATGAGCAGAATTCTTTTGGTGCCTCTTCTCTTCTCAGTGATGTTCCAAACCTAAGCCCTGAAGGGTCTGTACTCACAAATAAATTTAGGATGTGCTGTATTTCATGGAGCCCTAAATGGCAGGGCTCATTCAGCACTCTTCTGAACAGTCTGAACAATGTGTCTAAAAAGAAAACCAGGGTTTAGGGAGTAAAATGCCACTGGGTAAAGAATCCCAAACATCACAATTGCATTATTTAGTATTCTGAAGGAGTACATGCTACTATAATTGTAATGGTCCAGAAGAAGCATGGTGAAGGGCCGAGATGTAGATCTTTCTCAGGCATCGTTTTGTAGCTCCATCAGAGCCCAGCAGCAAAAGTAGACAAGATGGTACTGTGGTAGGAAAAGATTTCCTCTCAGCCTGCTGGAAGAGCCACCTCTTTTTTTAGTTAAACCAACCACTACTCCTAGTCAAGAGACAGTCAAAAGTAGCTGGAAATATCAAACACTGAAACAGAGAAAAAAAGACTAATTAATGACCGGTCATCATCCCTTTTCCCACATGTTCTTCTAACCCCCAGAGGACCATGAGCCCTCAATTGTATTTGTGTTACTGGTGCTGGGGATGTGCACGGGCTCTCTCTCCAGCTCTCTCCCCATCACACACTAAACAGTGCCTCTCAGACATGAAAGAGTAAAGCAGCAAAGAGCATCTTCTCTACAATGAGCCGTTTTGCCAAAATGCTTACTATGTTGAGTTTAGCACTCGTTATGGTTTACAGAGGTTCCCAAATGACTCCGTAAAAGTACAATGTCTCTGTTCAGATTCCTGGCTGAAAACCCGTTTATCTTGGGGTTTGGAATTGGTACATGTGGGTTTGTGAACAGAATTTTAACTCATCTTCAGTATGCTGTTTGATCTCTCCCTGGGTTGGGTGGAACTGTGTACAAGGGACAGACCTGACATAAGCAGTTAGGGGAAGGGGATTTCTGAATTCTGTGATTAATGTAACTGCTGTATCTTGTCTGTCTGATCAGACAGGCAAAGGTTGTTCTTTGTTCAACCAAAGAATCATAATCTTCAAGAACAATGCCTTGAAGCACTTGCCTGAGACTCACCTCAAAAATACCTGTCTAGCATTACTTATTTATTGCTAAAATGCGGCTTTTCTTCTTTACTGCCATGTGCCTTGGACTGTCACGTCTGCTGTTAGGAGAGCCTAAGCACAGCCAAACAGCCTCGTAGCATTTTACACCTATTTTACCTAAGGACCAAGCTACGAAGAAGCAATGTCCCCAGTGTTTCAAATTAAGCAACCTCTGGCCAACTCGTAGGTTATAGATGACCCTCACCAAAAAAGGTCTAAGATGCTGAATTCTTTGCCAAAGGTGAAAGAAATGCTCGACAAAGCAGGCTCTGAGAGATGGAAATGCTTATAGCAGCATAAGCACAACACTGGATGTACATGAGTTCTGCTTGCTGCCAAGATATTCGTAGTCCTTAAGAAGCAGAAGAGGAAGGAATAGGCTCTGGCCATCTCCTGGCCTCTACTTTCTCAAGGGAGCAATGATTTCCTTAAGGCTAGCCCAGCTCCTAGATCAGTCATCTCTGACACCACGGGTGATGTGACAGCAGGCAAAGGCAGTGTGCCAGTCCTTCTCTGCCTACAGCCTGCCCTGTGCCATTATCCTGCAGTGCAACAGGAAGTTACTCTGCTCCTCAAGTTTGGTGACCTGGGTGACTGCACAAGTGGGTTTTGAGTTCTGATCCAAATGACCCCAGTCCTACTGATGGAGAGAAGCTCATATGATTTCTGACACAGAGATAGATCCATCCCGTGCCTGGTCACTAGGACCCTTCAAGTAGCCTAATGTTTGTGGTGGCTGGGGTTTATAACATGGTGAGGGGGAAGGGGGAGCACTCGTGCACTATTCCTGTAGCAAAAGAACAATTGCCTGATGCAGTGTCCTCATTCTTTTTGTTTTCTTTACTGAGAATGTTCCCTTTTCTGAAACATGAAACAGCTCATTTCTTCCAATCTAAACAAATGATCCTGCCAGCTACTGATTTTTTCCTCCTTTCTACTTCTAATGGTTGGTATTTTAAGTACAAGTTTCCATTTGTTTGATAGCAGGTCAGGAGGCCAAGAAGAGCTAGGGACAGTTCCTGTGACACATCAGTACCGTGCCAAACTCTTCAGTCTGGCTACAACATGAGTGTCATCATTCTTGGATTCCACCAACCCCGTTGGCCAACTCCCAGGAGGCTGCTGCTTTGGTTGGAGGCTAACAGAGTGTAGAAGGAGACCAACAAAGTCTCCATCCTCAGAGCCACGTATGTCCCTTTTACTGTCCTGTTGCGTTCTCTCCTCTGTTATCATGTTTTCCCACACAGTTAAGCTCACCTTCCAGATAAGGAAGGCTATTGCACTAGGAAAGGTAGCAATAAACTTCAGCATCAAACAAGATCTAGTCCAAAGGGCTGCAGCACACAGGTTATAGTCATTCCTTTCCACAGGTTTACAGGGAAGAGCATTAGAACCAAGAATGAAAACTTCTGCAATGCAGACCACCGAGAGGTTATGCACTTGATGGGTCTGTGCTCAAAGCAGGCTAAATTCAATGTAGGATGAATCTAATGGCGCCACATAGTTACACCACAGATGAATTTGGCTTGATCTCTCTTACCATGTGTCTGAATAAACAGTTGGTAGGTTAAAAAAAATACCTGGTTTCACTATCCTTACTGGAGATCTGAATTAGAGTTAAAATTTTCCAGTGGCCTGGAAAACACATATATTACAATGGCAGATGGTATTTTTCACCACGGCAAATGCATGAGTTTGGACACAGAGACAGAGTTGATGGAGGTGCCCAGTGACTGATCTGTTTTACAAATGGCAATTATTTTGAGTGGCTTCTCAGATCCCTAAGCTTCCCTTTGAGTTTAATGTACCAATGAGCCCAAAGCAAAAAAATTGCCGTTGCAGCAAAACTTGCACATTCTGCCTGACTTGGAACAAAGTCTGAGAAGGTTGCTGCATATTCAGTACTGAATAAAAAGGGGAAATTATTGAAAATATGTCCATAATTATCAGGTGGAAAAAAGTTCCCAAATTATTTGGGCCTTATCCATGTACCCACTTTGCAAAAATAACATCATTTTCCCTGATAACATTTTGCATGAAGCTGAAAATTAAGGTGACAGTGAAACCGTTGAATAAGCATAAAACCAGCTTATCCTCTTCAAGCATAAATAGCTGAAGGATTGGTTTGTGGCAAGGAATCACCTATGACAGTCATGCTTTTTCATATTCTGGCACGGAGCTGCTCTGTGTACTCCCCCCTCCACCCAATCTACTCTCCAGCCTGGGTGAAATCATGTCTTTGGCCTTCAGCAGGCAGTCCTGTTTGAAGTGAATGGTTTGGAGAAGAACTCTGGCCCTGGAGCCACGGGTTACTGGAAATGAAAGAGCAGGCTGAGGTTGCACAGATTCTGGTTGCTCCTGACATAATCTGGAGCAGGGAGCAAGGGGGTGTGAGGTCTTCCTGCTCTGTGTGAGAAGGGGAGCTGCCCAGGGGAATAACAGAGACCATGGTCTCACTTATGAGGACCCAGTCCCACAGGACTCAAGCCAGACCAGCAAAGCAGGTTCAACCAAGAGTCTGAATCACCTGCCAAGTCCACGGTGGTGAAGACGGAGGGAGGGAGGTCAGTCTGGGAAGTCAAGGCACAGGGTCAGGCTCCAGACTGGTGAGGTGCATGCCGTGGGCATGGCTGCAATGAAGCCATGGCTCAGACAGGCACCAACAGGGAGAGCCCCTCAGCTTAAAAGCAGCTCCCGGGCAGAGCAGAGGACATGGGAGCATCCTCCAGGCCTCTCCTGACTGCAGCTCCTATCAGCCAAAGCCTGGGAAGAGGGGGAAATATGCTCTGTGTCCTTCCCACCACCACTGTCCCGCACACCTGGCCACCTCGTGACAGAGTGCTGGGGGACAGGGGTGGGGACAGCAGTGTTGAGAGGGGGGATCACCTGTTCCCCCTGCCACAAGCAGCATCACCCCCTCCCGCAGGAGCTTGTGTGCAGCTCTTGGGAACTCAATGGTGCTATTGAAGCAGAGTTAAGGATACCCTGCAGGAAAGAAAAGCTGAAAACAAAAGAATTATAAAAGTAGCTGGAAAGTTGAAAAAATGCATACAAAAAAGTCAGGGGAATTAAATGAATAAAAAGCTCCCCCCATTTGCCCCCAGGTACCAGCAAGGTAAACAGTCAAATGGCTTTGCTTTCATAAAGTGCCTTTTTTTTTTTTTTTTTAGACTTTTGGTTCTGTTTTTCTTCTTTATCTCTCCACAGCAGTCGCTGACAGATGACCTTTAAAGCCCGGGAGAGCTGCACCAGCAGGTGATTTACTAACAGCTGTGCCAGTCAACAAACTGGAACAGGGCAGAGGTCACCACCAGCCGGGGCTGCCCGGCCAATTCAAGGGTGGGATTTAATTAAAGAAAGATGCATTACACTTTTTATTGATTTGTGTGCATTCACACGCAAGCTTTTGCTTCTTTTCTTGTTTTTTTTTTGTGGGTTTTTTTTTCTCCCATTCCCTGCACCTGAACATTTTATCCTGGATGTGTCAGCCCCGCCACCTCGTCCCCCGAGGATGCTGCTCCCGGAAATCCCATCTAACGCTTGCAGACTGGCCTGGGAACAGGTGGGGAGGAGACAAGGGGAGAAGAACCCAGCAGCTGACAGCACACGGCATCCCTGCTTGTCCCTCAATATCCATGGGGTGCTGGATGGGTATCTGGGGAGATGCTGCTTTTCTTTTCCTCTCCCCCTGCAGCAAAACTCTGCCCTTCTTCTGTGTTCCAGATGATCCATTAGGAGAGGTAGGAAAAAGACGTTAAAAGGACAAGTTTTGTCTAGGATCAAGGACTTGTCCACTAAAGACAGTGGGCATTTTTGGAGCAGCAAAATGTAGAGTAAAAGGACAGAGTAAAAATTCCATGGCTTTGTAGTCACAAGCAAGCGTCATTCATTATTTTCACTCATGCACCTCATACCCTTTTTTTGCCAACTCAGACCTTTATTATAACTATTATTCTGCTGTTATTGTCATCAGACTTTTTAAAACACAGTATTCATACATAAAAAACCTCTTAGTTAGAACTAGAAAATAGTGAGTCTTTAAAGACTCAGAGCTACAAATGTGGAAATTCAAATAAGCAAGCCCAATACTGAGCAGACTTCTCTTAAGAACTGAATCCCATTGCGAAAAAGCACCTGCAAATCATGGGGCCATTTTTTTGAGGGCTCAGAAGCAGGAAAGAGAGATCACTTTTCCCAAAAAGCCCAGTGCAGAGAATGCTAATCTGTGCTGGGACACAAAGAGCACAAGAGGGATGGCCACACACCAAGGGCTTCTGAAAATTAGGCCTCTCAGTAACTTCAAATACATTAGACAATCCTTCTGAGGCCTCTCCAGATCTCACCCAAAGTTAGAGGAAAGCCTGCATTCTTATTTTGATTATATTTAGGTATGTTACTGATTTCATTAGCCTGTAATGGCTGGCTAATAAGATTGTAGTACACTGCAAGAGCTCTAATCCAAGAAGTCTATTGTATGAGGATGAGAAATATGCAACCTTAAAAGAAGTACTAAAGGAATTTTTAAGACAGTATCTGATAAAATTCTTCTTCTATTTGACTTTCTCGACTTTTGAGTCAAAAAGTACAGTGACCATCTTGCTTCACTGCTGCCTGGCTAAGGCCATGGCTTTGAGAAAAGCCTCAGGTTTGCTGGCAAGTCTTTCAGTGATGGACAATCTGCTGTTCTAGTGGTGAAATTAATCATTCACAAAATAAATAAGATTCCATGCCCAAATTTGTCCGAAGACCTTTTTCAGTCTCAGAATCTTACAGGGAAGTATCAGATAAATAAAGAATAAATCATCTTGCTTCTTTTCAAAAGTCACTGGCTTTACAGACGTTCCTACTAAATCACTTTGCAGTCTTCCCTTCCAGAGAGCTTCTGATGACTCTCAATGGAAGGCAGATTTCCTAGGCTTGGTGAGAGTTTTTTCTGAACCCTTTTCAATCTTCCAGCCTCTTTTCTCTGAATTGTTGGTCTCTTTCCAAGGTGGTTGTCACTGGCCTGGAAATTCCTGTGACAGGTTAGATTTCTATGGACCTAGATGCCTTTGGCACAGCTGCCAAATTTCACTTAAAAGCATTATCTACAGCTAACAATCCTGGGCTCAGGTATCCAGCTGTGATGCACCCAAGTCCTGGTGGGGTTCACATGGCTTCTGCGAAGGGCAAGAAGGGGCAGCCACATGAACCAAAGACAAAGTAGGTTTCCGAGCAGTCAAGGATCTGTGGGTTCCCATTTCCCTCTCACTCTGGTTTCTACCTTTCTGTTTTTATACCCATACATTGACAGCAGCCATTGTCTATATTCTACAGCCCTAACTTGAGGCACACTCTTTCCAAAAATGGATGTTTTTGGTGTAGCAGACTGGCCTGGAATGTCTAGATCTAAACTAATTACACATCCATCACAGACTTCCCGTCATCCCGCCAAAACTGGGATGCCTGTGTTTGGCTGAGCCTTTCAACACAACCGAGACATCTGTATGTCCAGTTCCCTTTAAAATGCACGGGAAATAAATATCCAGCATCACTATGTGGCTTTGAAAATCCCCCTGCAATCTCTAACCCTCACTTCCCATCTGTAAAACAGGGATAACAGCAATTCTTACTCCGTATCTGCTTTATCAGTCTTGTCTATGTAGACCACAAATTCTCTGAGACATGAACTGGCTGCTACTAAATATAGGTACAGTGTCTAGCATAGTTTTTATTAGAGCCCCTAGGCACAACAGCTCCATAAATATCCATGTTGACTTTTTCCAGATTAAGAACACATCAATGGGAGCTTTGCTTGAGTAAGAACTGCAGGATCTGGCACTAGTGCTCTTAAACCCTAATAGGAATGAGAGAGTCTGAAGCCTCTTCCAGCCTCATTCACTGGTATCAATGCTTTTAATACCAAGTTAGCTGTTGTGACATAAAGGGTATGTTTCTCTTGGTGCTGTTTCTTGGAACTGAAGAGCCCTCCTGAAGTTTTAATTTTCTTTACTGAAAAGCCCTGCTATGGTAAATCATCAACTCACCAAATTTATAGGAGGCACAGCACTTGGTATGTCACGTCTCTGAGCCCAGCCTACTGATTCACTTACTTATGCTTTTGTTCTTTTGCTTTGTAGTTCTCTTGATTTCAGCAACTGTCTATCATTTTCATGTGGCTTGCTGGCTAGAATGCCCCCTACTATTCCAATAATCATTGCCCTGCTAGAGTGTTTATTGCTGACTGAATGGCTGCACAGACTGGTAAAATGACCTGCGCTGTATGAATTTTCCCTCAGGTCTCTGGGGCCTCACAATTCTTGAAAGAATGCAAAGGAAAGGAAAAAAAAAAAAAAAAAAAAAAAGATGCTTAGTTATGGGGAAAGGTCAAAGTCAAGTTTTCCTGCAATAGCAGATTTCTTCACATGCCTCTGATACTGAGCACTCACCACACCACCTTCTATACTCAAAGAGCAGCTGTGAACTTGCCATGAGATAAGGACTGAGCCAGGTAACGTTTACAGCCTATTATGCGTCTCTGCATCAAGAGACTATTGCTTAAACTGTATGTGTTCATCTTCTGCAAAACATGCCCCTTGGATGGGGTCCCAACACGAGTGACTGCCTGGTTGAGTTGAGGTTTGTGGTAGATGCACTGTAAAAAAAAAAAAAAAAAAAAAGGAAAAAAGAAAGCAAAAGAAAACCCCAAACAAACCACACATACACATAGAAAAAAACAGTGACCAATACAAGATAATACACAGATGTGTAAATAACTGTGGGTAGATTTCCAAAACACAGACTCTGTCGAACTTTTATCAGTGGTTTGTTTTCCTTCTGGCTAAGATTCTGAAAAGTGGGTACCTAAAATTAGTCTCTCCTGGGTAAAAGCTTCAAAAGCATCTTAATAACACAGGAATCTGAGTGCCTTGTAGAACACTTCCTAAAGGCTCTGGAAAATCTCAACCCTCCATCCACATCTTTAGCGATACGATTTTTAAATGCTTGGAGCTCACTGTAGCTGCTATTGCAGCTGAGGGTGAGGGTTCTTCCGAGAAGCCTGAAGAAGTGGGGCATCCATCACACTTTGTCTCCTGGCCTGATACTTTTCAACGAATCACACCTAATATGGATTTGCATGTTCAACATGACTCTAAACTTAAGCCACCGTTTCTTTAAATCCTGGAGCCAGTTTCTATGCCATGGATACCACACCAGGGCATTAGTAGTTATGAATCAGACCACAAGTACTGTTCTTTTGGGGAAAATTTTACAGCACTGTTATTCCCATATCCACAGCTCATCATTGATGTCAGATGTGCTCGCTGTAGGCCACAGGGGGTATAAAGGGCACCAAATAAACAAGCACAGTTTCTTCTCTCATGCAAATTTTATTACAGCTGTATGGGGGGACTGTAAAAGACTTCTGTGTTTAGTTGCTTCTTATGGAAAGAGGATTTTTTCCATAATATTAAAAAAATAAAGAAAGAAAACAAAAACCAAATTTCACCCTGAAAGAAAGGCTAAAGGACTCCTGGAACAGCTATTTGAGAGCAAGCTGTTCCACACTCCTTATTCTACAAGAGCTTCCCATGCAAAACAGAACAAAACCCAGTTTTTAACTTGCAGGAGAACTTCACTTACTGAACAGGGTAGGATGTGGAGCAGAAACCAATTAGCAAAGAAACATCAAGGCCTGGATGTGTAACTGTGGGGATGTGGTGTGCCTGGCCCAGGAAGCTGGATCTCTGGGTTTTGATCACACCTGGGGGAGCATATCAGCTCCCAAGGCAATGCATCCCTTCATCCAATACAAGCTCCAGAAACAAACCCATGAATTGCCTAGCTGTCCTGCTCATGAGGACAGAGGGAGATTGCTGAATAAACCTAGGCCAAGGACTGAGAGGGACCAACAGAGCTACAGGAACCCTGGCAGATGCCAGGGGAGAAGTGTCTTTGGTAGCACTCTTCAACCACGCTCACTAATTACTGCTGGTCATGGAAATGGAAACTTAATTGCTGACAAGGAAATCAAAGAGAAGCAGTAAAAAAAGGCAAGGGCAAAACCTAATTCAATGCAAAACCTCTTCATTTCAGTTAGACCTAAGCAAGCATTTTACTGAATTTAGCCTTGCTCTTGTTTCCATATGGGTCACCTAGAGGTTATGGCTTCCTAATCTTGTGTATCGATCTCATGTCTGAGCCGTTTTCAGGATATATCATATGTCTCTGCACTGCTTGTCAGGCATTTGTTATGATATCGAAATTCATACAATACCAGTCAGCTTTGCTATATACAGGGTCACACAGTATGTCATCTGTAGTCTCCAAATGAGATTTTCTGATAAAAAAACCTTTATTCACAAAGTGAAAATTCTCCAGGCAAATAGCCTCTATTGTTAACATTTTCTTTCGCTATTAATATTATTGCGAGTCAGCTATTCACTCTGGAGCAAGTACAATGAAGAAGAGGCACTTGAAGGTCAGAAGGAATCAATATTAATGAAAAGTAAACATACAAGTCAGGGAGGAATCACAAACCCAGCTTGAAGCTAATTCGGGTTTTTATTCTAACAAATATGCATGGTGGCTTTTGCATTGTATTCACAAAGTTCTTGTTTCGAAGTGTTGTTAGGAACTTTTGAACTCGCCTTCAGTTTCTAAGCTGCTGTATTGTCAGCCAAACATTTCTTGTTCAGCCAGGGTCCCAGTGCAGTCCTAATTCAAGAAAATGGCAAATTTTCCTTGACTATCCGTAGGGGAGTTCCCAACAAGCAGTCTCCTAAGGACCCCAGAAAAGACACCAGCCACGTTGCCTGCAGCATCATAAACCCTTTTCTGAGCTATCCTACTTGTGTGTAGAGCATATCTTCCACGTACTGATGTGCTTCATGCTAAATATGGAACAGCAATCAACGTCTGTGGAGAGTTCATATTTGGCATGTTTACATGAGTATTTGTTCCTCCTTTGTCTTCAAGCAGCAACTACTGCATAATGTATTTGGTATGATTAATTGTGGGAATGTTGCTCATCCCAGCATAGCGTCTCATCTCTAATTACATGACATCTTTCTCTCATCTGTAAGAGAAGAACAGAGTTTTGTATCTTGACATGTTTAACGTTGTTGGATTGAGCCAGTTATCTTATATGGGCCTGCTCCCCAGTTCTTAGGGTTTACAGATTATGGTCTCACATTAAAATCACATATGCCTTGTTATTGCAGCTGCATCCTGAAAGGAAAGCAAACAGAGGAATCCCCACCACACAAAAGATGTAAGATGATGTTTCATTCAATGAACCAGTGGTTGGCAGCGTTGCTGTAGGCTCTTATAATTTATACAGCTATTTGGTATTTATACATTTATTTGGTATTTGATTTTCCCAATATTTTTTTAAATCTCAACAACGGAAAATTTAACACACATTTGCACAGTCTTGCACAAGCTTCAAGTGATCAGAAACCTTCCCTGTGGGTGAGATTTGACTCACCTCATTTGAGCCATCTAGTTAAAAGTTGGGCATCTAAATTAAGCACTCAGTGACTGACATGGGTGCTTCTTGAGAGACAATTTTTCTTACCTGGTTTCAACTGAAGTTGAAGTTTACAACTGGTATTCTTGCACCCTTGCATGTGGGTGGAGAGCAAAGCAAGAAGAGGAGCTGTCATTCCTAGGCAACCTTGTCAGTAATGGTCATTCCAGATGAGAGGTACAGTACACATTTCAGATATGAGGAAAGTCTAAGGATTCAATATTTTTGCCCAATTATTAGTTAAAAAAATGCATCTTTGTAGATCTGCTTCAAAAGTTGCAAATTTTTTATCTTTAGAATTTTTCAAGTGCATTAACACAAAGATGTATTCAAAAATCTCTGAAAAGAGCTGTGAGATCTAGGCTAAAATTCTCATCCTGCTGGACTCCACAGAACTTTGTACAAAATTAAAGACGCCAGACAGCATGAGAAGACTGCTTTGAAGCACATTATGTTTTGAGACTAGACTTTATGTTTTGAGTGGACAACATAGCTACTGAAGCCCACATGGTGCAGTTTTAGCTGGGGTCATGCATCACAAGGACCTAGAAGTCCAACCATACAGTTATGGAAAGAGGGAAATAAGCTTTGGTCATTGAATAAACAGAGCATTTCTTTCACTTCCTTGCAGCAGGACTCCAGCCAGCATAGCTATTTTGTTTAAAGCAAGGTGCTGCTCACCTGCCCTGGAGTTTGCAAACCCCAGGGGTGAATGCAAAGGTCCACATGCAGTTTCATTCATGCACTAATGAAAATCTGCCCAACAACTTGCATTGCAACCTAAAACTGTATTTGTTTTAGGAAGATAAAACTTAGTGCTTCAAAGAAAAGTTAAGAATCAGAGATTTGGGGAGACACAGAAGGCCAACATGATGGTCTGAGAAAATTTTCACCAATATACAAGAGGTTTTGGCTTTTGGTGTCCTGACAATGTTGCTGCACAAAGAAATCACGGATGTCACCATTCTCATTCGGAAACACATCAGCGTTTTCCCTCGCCCTACTCATTCCATAGCTGCTTTCACTGGTGAAGACAAAACTGCAGAGGCCAAGATCAAGTGAACATTCAGTTCAGTAAGTGCTGAATTCCTCAGTCTAGAAACCATATTCTGTAAGTCAGGTCACTTGGACCACACAAAACCTCTTTCCATCTCTGCAAAGCATAATCTTCTGGAAACACGACCTTGTGTTTTTCGTTATGGTTACTGGAATGATAATTACTTGGTTATTAACACAGTGCAAACTCCTGCAAACAGTTTCAGCTCCAGCGCTGCTGCTTTGTTTCTCCTGCTGTGGGAATGAGAGGGAAGAATTGGTAGTCCTTCCTTTCAGAAAAGGGACCTGCATAAATTATATCTCAGTATATAAGTCTTTGTTGAGCTAGCAGTTGGAAGACCAAGTCTCTAATTTTTCATTAACCAGCACTTGCCACTGGTAAGCATGCAGACCCTTGAGTTAATGATTTTTGTATAGACACAACAAGGCAAGACACACACACAGAGGACTAATGTTCCAGGCAGTAGCAACACAGATAAGTTGTCTCTTCCATAACTTACAATCAATGGCTATCATTAATGGACCTGGACAACTTCCTAAAAGGATTAATTAGTGTTTTAATTGGTTCTCTCACCATCATATTTTTGTTTGCCCATACCCAGAGGATCTCCAGCTGTGTTAAGCAGTTTTCCAGTTAATAACGCATTTGAACTTCATGGTCCAATTTTTCTGACTCAGCCATTTTTCCTCCTGGTTTATTTAGCTGACTTACAGCATGTAATTTCCACATATTTTGCAGCAGCTGAAATCCACTGAATGCTGCCAGTGTCCCTGGGCAAGTGCTGCCTGGTACCCTCCCCGTCCTCTATGGGAGCCATTGTAGCCCTTTCTTCTCTCATGGAGAGGGATTGCCTTTGTAAAGTTTCACTGCCGCAGTTGTGGTTTCTCTCAACGTTTCATGGGGAGCCCCTTCCAGTCCTCCCCTTTCCTGAAAGTTTTTTGTTTGTTTTTTCGGTTTTTTTCAGCAATGACTCAGCTGTTTATTTTCCTCTTCCTGCTTCTTTCATTCTGTGACCAAGCCTTTTTCACCTGCTGGGCAGTAAGAGGATGGTGAGGGACTTTGTTTTTTCTCATGCAAGCAAGGGGGGCAGGGAATGACTAAGAACATCAGAAAAAGAAAGGTGAAAAAAAGAGCCTGTACCACCAGGCTTCTTCCTTCTAGCCCTCAGAAGAGTCTGTTAGGAGAGTTCATCTCGCTGGCCTTGCTCAATTGCCTTCTCGTTCACTGTGCCCTGTGCTTCAGTGTTTTCAGATGGTGGTGGAAGAAGAGAAAAAAAATCTCATGGAGGAGGCAAGTCTCATAGCTCAAAGTAGGAATGCAACCCAAATTAGAGGATCAAACTGCTCAGATACACTCCTGAACCAGCTACCAATCCTGCTGTTAACCCAGTCTTTCCCCAGTTAATTGGAAGAAGCTACTGGGGATCTTTTACCAATCATTTCACATGTCCTGAAGAGATGAAGGTTACCCCAACCTGAAATAAGGAGTGTCATAAAAGAAAACAATGCATGGGAACATGAACCACAGGAAAAAAAAAAAAATCACAGTGGGTTCAGCACACCTGTTTCAACTTCCACCCGAGTAGAACAGCAAAGACATGAGCTTTGCAAATCCCTGTACAAAAGCTGCTCTGTCCAATTCCATCACCTGGATCAAAATAACATGTGAGGGAGCCTTGGTAGTGAGTACCAGGTGGATGGGCAGGTCTCAGCTTAGAGCTGAAACAGGTGTCCCAGGAAGGCACAGTTAAGAGACACCCTGTTTTCCTCTCTCCACAGTAGCCCTTGGCATGCCTAAGAAAAGGAGATGCTTGAACACAGCAGCAACAGTAGCACTAAAAAGAACTCCTGTGTATTAAATCATCAGGAAAAAAACAATTATTATCCTTTTCTTCTTTTTGTTTTCCTGCCAAATACCAGAGAGAACAAAATAGCATTTTTTTTTTTTTGCTGTGCAAGGCAAACTTGTAAAATCAGAGGAAAACAAATCCTGAGCAAATAACTCTAAGCAAATAACTGGAGGAAGTGAGGGTGGGGAGGTAGGCAGCGGGAAGACCAACTGATACATTTTCAGTGTTTGCTGTACTGAGCCTTCAAGTAGGAAGATAAACGAAGAATGGACATCTCCATAATCATGAAATGCCTTGCTCTTTTTTTGGTGAGTAATGAAATGCTCACCAAGTTATATCCCAAAGTTACATCCCAAGCCTGAAACTGCCCCTAGCAATCCACAGTGCAGCTCCAGACACTCCGGGGGCTCTCACACCGAAACATCTGTGGGACTGGGTCTGACTGAAGAGAAAGACTTGTGCTTAGAGCGAGCAGTGTCTAAAATTCAGGATTTTATGTCATAAACTTTAAAGACAGAGAAGCATGTGCACCCACATAGCCAGAAGAGTCAACCTGGGGACCACAGTTCTGCCTGAAGCTGGGTCCAGAGCCTGGGGAGGATGCTCCTTGAGACACATGTCCAGTGGATGTTTGCAATAACACATGAAGGGATCTTGCTTTACCTAGCCTGGCATGCTAGAGACAGGAGCAGGTCTGATTCATTGTGACCATGGACACCTCAATAGACTCACAGTCTGGCGGCCAAGCCCAGCAGGGTGTCTGCATAAGCATTATTTTGCTTCCCTGCACACACTGTGCTGGGAGTGTGGCAAGAAAAATACCATTGTACAATATTCACCAAGGGCCAGACTAGGCTGTTCTGCACTAAAAGCTGCCCCCTGGGCTGCTATCACCAGGACTACCTGATTTCTGAGTAGTAGAACCGTGTGTTTCTCTGCAGGATTGGAGCCATGCTAAAAGTGACAGAGAGAAAGTGCAACCAGGTCTTTTGGCATCAATGCTTCATCCCCTCTGGGCCAGAGGACTGCTCTGGACCTCAGCAACCAGCTGGGAGCAGAGGCGTGCTTTGTTTCTATCCCTGCACACATTCCTCTGCAAGAACAACTTGTTGAGGCTGAGCCAAGACAGCATCTCTTGTTCTGTTCTTGGACTCTCCCACCATATTGGACTCTTTATCAGAGTATTTTTGTTCTCCCTAGTTGCTCCTAATTTGAAAACTGAGCTCCAATCCCCACCTATTGGTACACAAAGGAACCTTCCTCTTTCTCCTTAACCCTGCTGTGACCACAACAGCTGTTACAACACAGAAGTACCTACAAGTACATACTGTGTAAGTCAGTTTTCCCCCTCCTACCTTAAAAAAGAAGAGTATCTTCCCATGCAGCAAAGTAAAAATCCTGCCTGTTTAAAATATAAAAGAGCAGCAGGCTCAAAGAGACCTCGAGAGGCCACTGCCTGCCATAATAGGATTAAGGGGTATGTCTCAGGCAATGCTTCTGGAATCAGCTGTTGCTTATCTGGGCTTCTTTGTAGAAGCTACAATCTCTTTATACCAGATTCCATTTTTGGGCTACCTAACAAATGCCTTATTTGGCTGAGTATACAAAGGCCATATATAAAACCTGAGCTTCTTGTCACTGAATAACCAAAAGGCAGGTGCTTTAATTGGTGAAATAAAGGCAATTCTCCTTCCCCAGTCTTTGCTAAGGCGGCTGCCTTCAAGAGCAGATTGCACTTTCTCCCAGCTCCTCCGTACCACGCACTGAAGATTACTTTTTTTTACCACAATTAAGTCTCTGAACTATTTTGAAATCCCACACAAAGACATTATGCACACATGCTTCCACTTGCCTCCTGTTTACTACCAGGCACATCGGTACAGCCAATGCTAGGTAAACGTGTTCCTTGATGATCTCTTGACACACCTCCTGTTTCCCATCTGCAGAAAATGACAGCTCTTATGGAAAATAAGCAAGTAGCTACAAAATTGTGGCATAAAAATGACTTCTTATACCCTCCTCTCTCGCTCTCCCAGAACAGGCATTTCCCCTCCACCTAATAAAGCATTCAGACAGTTAATTAGCTCCCTCTCACCCCTGCAGTCAACACATATTGCCCTTCTGAGAGGCTGCAGGTTTCCAGGAGGAGCAGTGGAGAGGAGGACCACAGGAGATATCCCTGCCTCTCCTGCTATCCGGAGCTGAGCATGCTCCTGTTTTAGAGTCATCAGTCCCTGCAGCCCAGATCCAGTGCAGAGCAAGAGAAGAGATAAGGATAAGAAAGTGCCAAGTTTTTCAGTCCCCTTTTTCTTTTCCTGCACTCCATGCTTAACCTAATTTTACAAACCGAGCGGAGTGACTTTCATAGGCAAAAGCTGCTGCACAATGATTTCTATTCCACTCACTCCCGAGTCCTTTTCTTCCACAAGTAAGGGCCGATAACCATCACTTGCAATTCAATAGGCTTCATATCATCTCCAGGAAATAATTGAACCCTTTGTGGCTTTCAGAGCAACATTTTCGTATTTTCCCTGGCATCAGAATACTGCTGGATTCTGTTTAAATGGAAGAGATGGCCAGTCTGCATTAGCTGAGGAAAGAGAAAGCCAAGAAGACAACTCAGCTGCCTGCAAATAAACAGGCTAAGCAGGGCAAAACCAGCAGTTCGCAACAGGAAGGACCAGTTCTTTCACCATGTGTTAACTGGCCTCCCTCTTTGCCTCACCCTTAAAAAATAGATGCACTGGGAATCTGAGCCAAAATCTGTTATTTCACAGGGACCAGTCCCCCACTCCACCCAAAATAACCTGACATGTTTCTGTTCTGACATTGGCTTCCCCCTGCCCCTGATTCACTACAGAGCATCATCACCATTACACTCCTGAAAAGTAAGTAATTCCAGCTGGTATAGAAATCCCAGATGGCATGTAGTTTGTAAGGATAAGCTAGAGGAAGGAACTGGCCAGGCTTACCATAGTCCATGCCCAAAGTAAAATTAGCTGTTTATATTGTGCACTTGTCTGGTGCTATCCAGTGAGAGTTTCTCGGGTACAGGAGATCCCTGGATACTGTCAGCCTGAAATTGGAGTCCACACCCTGCAGATTTTTTTGAGCAGACACAGCCCTTTACTTGAGATGAAATGCCTTCATCTGAGCAGTCAGCCCGCAGTAGTCATTGGGATAGCCCCACCGTGGCTGTAGCATTACAACCATGCAAAACCTCCAGAACCTTTTCTATGGTGATATTCAAAGACATTCCTGCAGGGCTTTCACATGCCACATCCTTCTGCCTGTCTGCCATTGGTTTTGTGCCCTGTCTCCTCGCTTTAGTGCCCACAGACTTCTGCTGGAAGCGTTAATGAGAGCAATGTGCAAACAAATGTGGAAAATAATCTCTAATGCCGCAGGGGCAGAGGCCAGCGGAAACCAGAGGATGTTTTCTGGCAAAACAGCAGCAATAAGAGCTGTTCTCTAAATAAATAATGTCTCAATGCATACAAGCTTAGCCCTAGCAAAGAGACCTTGGGCTGAAAGCTCAAACTAGTGTTTCTCACCCCACTTCAGGGAAGCACTGGTGCACAAGCCCCTGTCATTTATCCATGAATTCAGGTGGGCATGGTAACCAAAGTTCACACAACTGGCAAAGTTTCAGGAGTCCTCACCTTTCCTGTTCCCTTTATAAAAAAGCTTCATCTGGGTATAAAGTAATTAAATGCTGTCACCTCCGTTTTACCCAGGAGAAAACGGTAACTCAAGAAAGTTTACAGCTATGATGCTCCCACTGGGCGTGCAGGAGAACACAAGTACCACAAAGCTGCGAGCCTGGCATGACTCTCAACAAGAACAAAACAAAGCCTGCCTTCCAGACTGTTCCCTTGGATTACAACGCCTGGGGGACAGTCCATAGGAAGGACCAACAGTGGCCACCAGTGTCCTGCCCCATGGGGACAGCTCCTGCCCACTCCCTGAGCACATCGTACCCCATGGGCAGCCCAAAGCCTGCCTGCATAAGGGCATCACACTCTGTAGGCTTCTCGCTGTGTTCCAGCCCCTCAGCTCTGCAGAGCAGTTGATGAAGAGCTTATTCTGAAGCACAAGGGCCACTCAGCGCCTACCACACCTTGCACAGAAACATTGTGACAGTTGTCTAAGGGGTTGTTACCACTGTATATCACATGTGCTGGGGCTGGAGAAGCAGAGGAAGCCAAGATCAGCAGCCCATTTGTTGCCTGCCCTGATAGATATCCTATTGATAGCTCCATCTCACACTGGCAAAGCCCTTTGTACCACTCTGGGACAGCTGCTCTGATGCCAAGAATTCCTCACAGGCTGGCCAGCCCTTGTGGTGCTACCAGGGAAGCTCCAGTTTCAGCAAAGAATTTGATGGTTGTCTGGCAAGTGTATAAATCATAAAAGTAGCTTTGTTCTGCAACACTTCAAACCTTTTGGGCTCTCTCATATGGCTGCAGTTTGCTGGCACTTGCTGTTCAATTTATATAAGCTAGGCTGTGCAAACTCATCCCTTTCCAGCCTGTAGGCAGCCTGTCACACCGCACAGGGATGCTGCCCCACTAGTCCAAGCTGCATTTTGCTGACAGCAGGGCTTTTTTTGAAAAGGTGCAGCCTTTTTTCAAGATTTAATTCCACAGGAAACCCAGTGGAATCCAGGATTTTAAAACCAATTCCCTTCCATAAAATCAGGAGGCTGTATCCAGGCAAGCCCTGTGCCCTGGAAAGGAGAACCAGAGAGCAGAGCTCTCAGTTTTGCCCAAATCAACTCCAGTCTAGCCGGCAGCAGAGCAAGTTGCCTTATCCCAGAAGATGGGGAGGATGCAAGGCAGACGGGGACTGGGAATTTTCCAACCACAGGTTAAAAAATGTCGTAAACAAAGAGGATTTCAGACACTTCATGCTGGATTCCCACAAATCTGTAGGCAAAGCGCTACTGTCCAAAAAGTCCCTGCAAGAGTGCATTGTGTGAGTGCAGGAAAAGACCCCGCTATGCCTGTCCACAGCATGTGGCATTTATTGCTCATATGGCCCCCACCAGAGAGCATTGGTAGGAGTGACAGCAGCCAAGCACGTCCCTGCCTCCACACCCACAGCTGCCGGCGAAGGAAAAGGTGGCAAGAGAAATTCCCTTTGTAGACACAGCCCAGGGTAAAGGCAGCATTTGAGGCCCTGGGTGCCTCCAGGAGAGAGGGAACGGGGGCAGAGGCTGCCATGCTGAGCACTGGTCCCACCCTACCTGCTACCCCACAGCCAGCCAGGTGGGAAAGAAGCATTATATGGGCAGGGAATGGGTGTATCCCAAGAGGGCTGGGCCAGGCTTTTATCTGCTGTGAATCTACATAATGCTTTTGATGTTTGTGGGTCTGACTGGCAGCTTGGTGCAGAAGCCCTGTGATAATAAGGTGAAGCCAGTGGAACCTGCTCAGACACTCGGCTCATTTGAAAATCAGGATTTCATGGAGCTGCCGAGCAAGGAGAGCATCTGTGCAATGCTACGTGGGGCTATGCAGGTACCCAAGCCAGAGACAGGTGATAAATGAGCAAGGAAGAACTGGAAAGAAAAAAGCTTCGGTTTTCAGTAAAATCTCTGAATCTCTTCCCAATGCAAAGCACTCAGTTTTGTGAATGGTTAAGCTGCTCAGCCATTCAAGCCTTTTACTCAGCCCAGGTCAGGTGTTTCTAAACTGTTCTTAAAAATCCACCTAAATATAAGGGATGTCACAATAAGGGCTGCATAAAAAAAAATGGAGTAAACATTAGTCCAGGCTCAACACACTTCTCCCTTCTCACCTCAGTAGCTGCACTGCTGGACTCTCCCATCCCAACAGGTTGCCAGAGCTCTTTGCTGGGCTACAATTTCCTTTCTGCCACTCCCCAGCAATGCAGGCCGGCAGCAGCTTCTCCCCATGATGCTGAGGTGAGCTGGGGGAATCAGTCAGTATAGCTGTGGCAGTGTCAGGGCTCTGATGGGCACATCAAGACCCCTGAGTGCTCGGCTCTCTGACAGCTGGAAAGAACCCCCTGAGCAGCAGGACACATGGTGAAGATGGACATGGTTATACATTCTCATTATAAGTGATATTTAAATGCCCTGTGGTCCACAAGAGACCTGGGGAAGGACAGTTTTATGAAGTTCTACCCTATATCCTAAAGGCCAAGGGAAACTGCAGGTTGTAGCGGAATGAAAAAGGACCATCATTTGGGATCCTAGATAGCAAAATTTGGGTGGGGAAGAAACATATTTCAAAGCTTAAGCTATGTGTATATATATATATATATATATACATTTCTAGATGTGTCTTTATGTATGTATATACATACACCTCTCTAATCACTGAGATACATAAACATGCAGTGCACACACACATGGCCACGTGTCTGTCCATTGCCCCTTTGCTAAGTGCAACCCAGCACCATGTCCCTCACCCCCTCGAAAGGTCAAGGCTCAGCCTGCTGGGGAAACTGATTGTCCAAACCAATTTGCAGACTGAGAGCACGAGGACACAACGAAAGCAAAGACTGCAAAACACATTTTTACAGCCAGCTTCCATTCCTGTTGGTCCCCGAGTCTCCAGGCATGGTGCAAATCTGGAAGAACACAGTTCCATAGTGCTGTCACCCCTCTTGTGTTTGTCATGTCCATCATGCCCTGCTAATGGCTGGCAGTGGCACACCACCATGTGTGCAACCCTGCCTGTGCCAATTGTGACATGGGCAGCAGGAGCCACAGCCTACTTTGTGCTTCAGAAGGAGAAAACAATTCAGAAGTTTTCACCAGCTAGACCATTTCACCTCTCTCTCTCCACCCAGAGTCTCCCATATCAGCGGGACTATTAAATGCTCTGCTGTATGCAAGGGTGCCCTGATACTGCTTGTTTCCCAATAGCAAATAACAAAGTGGACAGGCTGTTTGACATGTACCAAGAAAAACAACTTTTTCTCTCATTTATCCAGTATGTGAACAAGCACTAACACCACTGAAACCTCTCAAATAACATCCTTCAATTAATGAGATCCAAAGGGGCTTGGGATCCCAAAAGGGGCAGTTTAGGGGCACAGAAAAACTCTAAAGCTAAGGAAAAGGCTAATGGAGGAGGTAGGGGATGGGTGGAAAAACAAGCACCTACCTGCAGGCCATAAGAAATGTTTCCTACAGGAAATTAAAAGTCGTAAGTCATGCATGCCCACCTAAGCCCATGCCAGGAAGAAGAAATAAAAGGCTAGGGAAGGGGAGGAAAGCAGGGAAGGGACAGGAGGAACAGTAGCAGGAACAGTATTCAATAACCAATAGTTTAGACTTGGATTTCAAAGCCTCAGAAGCACATTAGCTGATGTAGAAAGGGACGGGAAGACAGCATTGTGGCAACGCTTCAGCAGCTGCAGCTTGTGCCAGCACTGTGGACCTGAGCAAACCCTCCGGATGTATGATGACCCAGCTCAGGGTCTTATAGTCTGCAGAAGATATTTCCAGGCTTTCTTGTTGGTGGCTGTCTTTTTGTCTCAAATGTGATGCCTGTCACTAAAGCTCTCAGAGGAGAACCACACTGCTGTGAAGGGGAAAAGGAGAGGTATCAACATGGCTGCAGTAAGGATGGAGGAAAAAAATACACCAATTGCTTTTGATTTTTCGATTTTCCTAACTGTCTGGTCATTTAATTAATCTCCTTTTCACTTCCTGATTTTTCCTCTGTGATTGTTCAGGGTTTTTTCCCCTCACAGACCTCCTCATCCTCACAGCACACCTGCTCCCTTGGGCCTCACCCACAGGAAAGGGAATTACATGCACCTTTGCATAGTTTATGACGATATTCATACCTACACAGCACTTCTCAAGATTAAGGGTGAAAACTCTGCCCTACTAAGCCCCAGAAGGGGACAGAGGAAGCATCATTTCTGCTGATCCTGAAACAGCCAATTTCATCAGACTTCTCACAGAGAGACCTTTTCTTTTTTCCTCAAAACTTAAGGAAGTTGGTGTACTGGAGTGCCCCGAGCCTGACGTTTATTCCTCTGACAAAGCAGGTTGGGGTTAGACAACAGCAGACACAAGTGTGTGGTCTGATTCTGATCTGACACCATTGCACTGGAAAAGGCATCCCTAAAGATGCTCTGTCTTCACATTTCAGTCCAGCCCTGGTTAGCGGGGCAGCAAAGCTTGCCACTCAGGTCCAGCCAGAACCTAAACTGTGCTAGACATTGCTATTAATGGCTGTAGTTTTCACAGTGTGGAAACACGAGTCTAAGGAAAACAACCACAGAAGAACCGAGCTATTTCACACAGGCTTGCAAAGCTTGCATTCAGGAGAAAGTGACCTCGGACTGCTGTCTGGCTGGACTGTCCTGGCCCCAGCACCCTCCACAAAAAGCCTTTCCCAATCTGGAGACTTAAACCATCCCAAGACCTCAAACCATCCCAGCTCTCTCAGCAGCATGAATATCTACATGGGAGGGGTGACTGCAGGCACTGTCCAGGATAGAGAGTCCCATTTGATGAAAAGGGAGTCCTTCCATTAAACAAATAAAGGAAAAATACAGCCAGCAGAAGATTTTGAAGTATTTTTCTGAATATTTATGATCATTTTTTTCAGGCTTACCAGCAAAGAGGGATCTGTCTCATTTAGAGTGACAAGGAATATGTACATGCAGCACTCATACTGAGCGGAAGCATCTGTCATGGCACTGTCCTTAAGCTCCTCTACCAGCATTACTCACTCATGCACACCAGAGAGCTAAAAAGAAATCAAAAAGGTTATTTTGCTTGTGCTTTGGAAAATGCTTGAATAATTATTTTTTTTTCATTTAAGAAAAAAGAGACCACAACATATCACCACATCCCACAGACTCTTAGACAACATTCTAAGGCAGGGCCTCAAGAAGAAATAAAGTCTTCGTTCTTAAGCTGGTGAGCTGGACTCAGGCAGCTGAGATTCACAGAGCAGGCCAGCACATTCAAGCAAACTGCAAATGTTAGCAGCAGGTTTGCTGACTGATGGGATTCACAGCCCTGAGTTATAGACGTGACCACATCCACATCACTCACAGGGATGGAGAGAGAGAGGAGAAAGTGAGAGGAGAAGAAAGCTAGTGCCAGCAGCAACCTAGTAGGCTGGGCACTCATCTAGGACTGAGACAACTGGCATCCAGTTTCCAGTCTGAAAACGAGCTAAGGCTGATACACAAGTGCTTTGATTTCTGGGGCTGAGAAAACCCAGGCTTGAGTGCCCAAAAGCCCAGGTGTCACCACATTCACCTGGCAGAAATGGCCCAAAGTCCCTCGAGGAAGGAGTTTCTCTGACAGCCTCCACGAACACCCTTCCCGGGAAGACACGGGATAAAAAACAAGTGGGCACTTCATGTTGGCGAACAGAAGGTCTGACATGTCCTGAAAGCCAAGTCATGGCAAGCAAGATGGGAGAAAGTTGGCTGAGTAGAAACAGGTAGGAATACTCACAGCCCTGGGCTGTGGGTATTGCACATCTCTAGTAACAAGACATGTCTGGGATGTTACCAGCACAAACTTACTGTGGGTCTCCAAACAAAACAGAAGTGTGAGGTTAATACACATGGGCATTTGGGTCGTTGTGCATTGACTATGCCCTCCTAGCAAACACCCAGCAAAACAGGTAGAAGAACAGTAAAACCAACAGTGTATCACATACATTTCTTTTTAAACATCGTAAGAGCTGTACATCTCACCTGAGAGTAATATTTTAAAATATACCCTCTGACTTCATCATCACTATATATTTTATGCAGGACTTACCACAGTGGGAAAGAGTCAAGCTCCAGCCTGTTCAATATCCAGAGGCTTCATTATGTGCACATTATGAGTATTAGTCTAGTCTTTGCTCTGATTTTTTACTTTCGTGGCTTTCTGCACGGAGAACACCTTAAAATTTCTGATTTTCCCAGGGTTGAGGTAGTTTTCTGTATCCTGGGGGATTTACCTAAGCCTGGCTCAGAGTCTTGAGGGTTTTTTTACCTTACTATATCTCAGCTTGGCTTTAGCCAGAATTCATCTCGGTACAAGCTGTATTTTATTATGTATTTTTGTTGCTAACTTATTATTAACTTAGGTAAATAAGAGATATGGAGCTCACTTTCTGCAAGATTAATAGTAAGCCAAATAGCAGCCTGAAGCTTCTGTCTAAATGGCTGAAAAGAAGATGCAATAAACTTCTGTCCTCTTCTTCAGTCAGGGAGTGAGGCCTAAATAGGTGTCACGTCTCTTCATTCAGCTCAGATGTTTTGACCTGAGCAACCCTCTGTTCTTGTGAAAACAGAAACTAGCCCCTAGGAACAAAAATGCCTGCAGGTGGCAGGGGCTTGGGCATGAGCAGGATGGGCTAGTGACCTGTTATGGGTCCCTCTGGGGCTAGGAGCAGGACGGTAGAGCAGAGGGACCACTCACCAAGAGAAGAAAATTACTTTTTTTCTCCAGAGTTATTTATTTTTTTACAACACAAATAGTCAGGACTGTTTGAAAGACTATTTCTTCCCCTAAGTGACGCCACAATGTGCTACATCACCTGCATCAGAGCACTGCACTCTTCAGAAAAGAGGTGCTACATCAGAAAATACAAATGTGCTCCAACTGGGACAAAATAAGACATATAAACCTCCTGCATTAAACTAGAGGGGAATAAATCAGGAGACAACTCTGATGGACTTTGAATGGCTCAGCAGAGAGTGCTTACAACCTCTTTGGCAGATGTCTCCAAGGGAGAGTGGGAAGGCTCTTAGTCCCAGAACACTAAAAGCAGGCAAAATATCGGTCAAGACAACACCATCCCACACCTCTTGTCAGGCCCAGGTAAATGCTAGACCAGTAAAGCAGAACATTTATCTTAAGCTACCAAAATCAGGTTGTTATTACAAATGGCCTTTGCTCATTCCTGCTCCATGGCAGGTGAAATCAGGCTTTGAACATCAGAATAAAGCAAGCTGTGGGCCAGAGGACACCTGGCGTGAATCTCATGGCTCAGCCATACATCTCACACCTGGGGAAACAAGCAGGTAACAAGTCATGAAGCCTCTATAAAAGCTCTGTTAGCCCTGAAATAGGACAACAGTGCTCTCTTTCCTACAGAGACCTTCCGTTACTCCCAACTCCTGTACTACACACAGCCACCTAAAGAAGCATCTACTGCAACTGGCACAAATTATCACACACGAGAACTTAAGGCCCTATGACTTGGAAATCTTATGGATATGTCTGCATGTTGATGGCTTGAGTAGTCTGACAGAATAACAGGAATTTTTTACTGCAGCTATTTAGGCTATATTTGTATCAAAAGGTACTGCTTCAGAAGTGACTTGTCCTCCGGAAAACTACAGATAAATGTTGGCTAGTACTGAAAAGGAGAAGGAAATTCAGAAATAGAGACTTCCATGGAAATTGATCTTTCTTCTGCCCTTTAAACACTCCTGTCCAAGATGAGGTGCCTGCCACCCTACAAAGGCCATCCAGCCTGGCATGACTGGATCCAACATAAAATGTTATTTCTGTAGCATGGCCAGCCGCTCCTCCAGACACTCATTCTGGATGGATCCACTCTCAAAGTTGTGAATTAATTTTGGTGTATCTGTGGTTTTTTAAACAGCATCTTCAACCCTGTTTAAGAGAAGGAGGAAAGCAGTAACAGACGTCATCTTCCCCCCTACCTTTGCCCTCTAGCAGAACCACACTGTAGTGTCAGCACTCTCATTACAAAATCTCAGTATCACACAGTTGGAAGCTTAGAAGACAAACGGCCAGCTGTTGACAGGCCAAACGTGAACCCCTGGTGAACTCTATTATCCTCCACCTTTAGGACAGAATTGGCATCTAAATCTGCCTTCACCAAACCAAGCTGTGCCTGGGGGAAGGGTAGCTGCAGTGGTGGCACAGGGGTGAGGGAGAAAATTGCAAACCTGCATGGAGTGCAGAGAGCAGACTTACAGGCTGTGTCCATTCACAGGTTTGGTGGCTAAACACACTGTGACATGCCTTTGCAATGGCTTTCCACCATCTGGAAACGTGTTGTCCCCTTTCAGTGCACTTTGCAAGGGGGGTAGCCATGCCTCGGAACCCCTATTGTGGTGTCAGGATTTCATCTGCAGCGACAGCAGCTGTGTGAATTTTATTAGCAAAGGCTTTCGGTCTTTAATAGTTTCCACTGAGAGAATGAAAAAAAAAAATAAGCAGAAGAAAACAACAATGCTGTGAAGTGGTTTGCTGCATTCATGTTCTGCAGACCATATGCACACATGCTGGCAGGCAGCATGGCAGGCGGGACTTTACTCATGACGTGAGTTGTGGTCAACAAAGGAAGCTAAAAAAGGAACTTGGGGTTTCTATTAATCGAACGGGGGCGGGGAGGGGGATGTATGGGCTTACAGGAATCTAGGATGTATTGCTGCAGATTTACACACAGCACAGGAGATGTGTGCCTCAGAGATATGTAGCAGGTCACCCAAAACAAGCGGTCCTGGAAACTGAAAGCAGCTTCCAAGAAATGTTGAAGGTCCAAGCTGCTATTGCTCAACATTTTCAACGCAAACATGGAAGAACCACACTTGTCTTCCTGCTCCTCTGGGATGTTTCAGGTATCAGGCACGATTTCTCTAAGAGTGAACAAAGATATAATCAACCACTTGTGAGGTGACAGCATAGAGCAATGGGGCTGTGTCTCCACATGTGGCAGGGATCCTACACCCTCAACTTGCAGGTTGAGGGGCTTCTTGATGCCTTGAATGTCTCAAGAGCTGAAAGAATAGACCAATCCTGGCAGCTAATTCTCCGGTTTAAGGAATGCCTTTCACCTCCCTCCACAAGAAATAGGCTTTTCTTTAGATACTAAGAAGACAGTCCATGGGGTTTTCCTGTTTATAAACATTTCATCATAGTAACTTCCTCTTAACCTTCTCATTGGGGTTAATGGTTATCTCACTACAAGCTGGGAGAAAACAGTACAATTTCTCTTGGAGATCACTGTTTGGAGACTGATTTATCTGTTTGGAACAACCACCATTCTTTACAGCCACAATTCTCCTCTTTGGAAATCCCCCTACATTTTCCTGAATTTGCTGGGGAAAAAAAACTGTTTCCAAGAGCTAGGGCCACTTTCTGTAGGCTACTCATACCCTCTGAGCAACACAGCACTTCCTCTTCCATAAGAAAATATCAGTCACTGCTTCTCATAGCAATTCTGTGGTTCAGCTTGAACAAAAAAATTGCTTTTTTAGTGAGCCTGAAGGAGTTTTTCTTCCTTTTTTTTTTTTTTCCCCTTTACTTATTAAGAGATCATTTAATGCTACTGTTCACTTTCAGAAGGAGTCCAGGTCCAAGAATGAATGCTGTCAGGTAAAGCCAATCCTCAAGCTGATCAAAGTGATGTCAAATTTGGAATCAATATCAGCAACACTCATTTATCATTTCTACTGTGATGTGAGTCAGATTCATGAGTTAGGTTACAGATTTCACCATCCCTCAGGCTAGCCACTGCCAAGACACAACATGAGAATTATTTTTTTCATCTGCATTGATCTTACAATCTTCATCTCTAAGGGATCTTAAAATAACTGTGAAGGACCAAAGATGGTCAAAAAGGCAAAATTCTCACATCATTTGGGTTTGGGACAGTGTAAGGTCTAGGAATGATGCAAAACAACAGAGGAACCAAAAATTCTGTTCTCATAACTTCAGCCTCAGGTTGCCCAAGGGACCATCTTGTCTCACACCAAATCCACCAGAACTTCAGCATTTTGAGCACTGCACCCTCAAAATCCAGATTCAGCCCCTTATCTCTTATGGTCTCAGCTGGCATAGGGTGTAAGAGAATCCTAATAAAGAAAACCTTAATATTTCAGGCTGTACAGATCCAAGATTCTGGTTTTGCCTTTTTTCTTCTAATTATATGTGAAACTAAAGCCCAGGAAACCAGAGTTATTTCAAAGAACATACCAACAGCTTCCCTATGGCCCCTACAAATTAGAGAAGACCACTACCTCTTTCTGTGAGTGCCTCTTAGGGGAAACGGTTGGCTCACGCAATTGTCATGTACGAAGAATTAAAACCCCATTCCCCATGGATGGAGAGGGCAGAATATCATGATTCATGCCACTATGCATCCAGAAGAGTGGCCTACCTATGCTGGCTGCTTTACTGTGTATGCTTTCCTTTGCTGTAAATGATTATGTCACGCCACATGTCACTAGTACAGGTGTTTTATAACAATGTCCTGGCCAAACTCCAATAATTACATTCCCTCTACCTAAATTTCCTCTGCAGATTCATCCAAGCACAATCATTAGGTGTCCTTTGCCAAAGTGTTCTTTTGTCCAGGGTAGAGCAGCTGCCATGCTCACCAGAAGCAGCAGCACTGAAGTGCAAAGAAACCAAATTGCCTTACAGGAGCGCGGGACTGTAAGCGAGAGACTTCAAGATCTGCGCTCCTTCCACCATGCTCCATCACCCCTCAGTGTACCAAAATGGCTTGATGAGTGTTGAACCCAGGGCCAGAGCCAGGGTCCAGAAAGCATGAGGGATAGGACTCACAAGGACAGGACAAGCATGGAGAGGTACCAAGGACTAGACTCTCTACTGGTGGGGACCAGTGGCGTGGGTGGCAGAAGGAGTCATGTACACAGCCCACCCTGTGTGCTTGGGTACCACAAGAGACAGTGATTTTTTTTAACAGTCAGTTCAGGAAACCACTATGATTTTAACAGACAATTCTACAAAACAGGACTGAAGTGCCTCTAGCACAGCCCAAGTCCTAACAGCATCCAAGCTGTCCTTGACTCTGCTCTGCATTTAGAATTCATTCCAGGGATCATTATCATCTGGAAAAAGCATAACAGAACTAGATTTAGGAGAGAGCAACCGAGGTGACTGCCCAGCACCCAAAACTAGAGGGGAGCCCCCCTAATCCACATCAAACAGCAGCAAAAGTCAGCTCCCCCAAGGTGGGCAGGGAAGACCAAGCCCTGCCTTTGCCCCATGCCCCAGATTTTAATGCCTACTGTGCAGTGAGAGAAGCAGGACTAGGTCAACATAAGCAAGAGAGGTGAGGAACAAAGACCCCACACAGAATAACAGTGAGGTGACTTAAGCATTTACAGGCTCACTCCAAGCAGGGGGTGAGGAGAAGTCAAATTTTGTGCAAGAGGACTGTAAATTTCCTATTCAAATCTGTACATCAGGTTTCCCAGAAGCAAAGCCACTGTTTTCAAAGTGGTCCAGGCTGGTGCACAGGGCAATGTCTCGGCAATTGCAATCTGGTGGTGTGGGGCTGTTTTTGGCACTCGCAGGCGCCACAGACAGTGTCAGCCTAAGGTTAATGTGAGCAACTCTGATTGAACAAAACCACGTTTCAAAACCTCATGGCGTCATACCCATGTTTTCCAGGACACATCCCACCAAGAAGCCACTGGAGAGGGCCACAGTGACCTCCTAGCTGGCTGAGGTCTGGGATGCGCTCCATTGAACGGCACCTCTCTAGAGACACAGAAGCCTTGTTGCCAAACAAGCTCTGGGATCGCAGTGAGAGAGGAGAGCACTGAGAGTCAAACTGTGAGCAAAAGTGAAGACATCCTGGTTTCAGTTCCAGCCACAGGAACTGAGTGAACCTGAACCTGACCCAAATTACACGAAGATATTTGCATCACAATGAAAACACGTTGCTACTGCAGCAAGGGTGGTTGGTGCCCTGCCTTCCCTGCCCCACCCCTTCCCCACTTTTCTGGAAGAAACATTTCTATAGCACAAGGTTTTTGCTCAACCCACTGCTTCCTCATTTGTCCCTGACTAATTCTCCACCCAGCCTAAGCCCACTGGTCCAGGATCCCAGCCCTGAGAAGAAAAGAAAGACTCCAGCTTCCTACTTCCCCTGTCGCTGCAAGCGTGAGGGGAGGGGAAACTAAGGAGGGAACTATTTCTCTTTCCAATTAGCCAGCAATGTAAACTGGCCAGCCGATGAGGGAGAGCGTGAACTGACCACAGGGAAAGGGCATCATCCCTTTTGCAAGAGCTGGAGGCAGGGCTGCAAAAACTGGCTAACCCCAAACAGCTTCCCGGGAAGTTTGGCACTTCGTTGAGAGTAGCTTGTAAATGCACTCGCTACCCCCGCCCCCCCGGCTTCATCCCCCTCTACAGACAATCTTCTGGTCCTGTTAATTTGTTACTTCCTATGTGAAAGCCTTTTCTTCCTGCGTTCTCCCCTTTCTCCAGAAAAAAATCTCGGTTAGGATTCCCAAATTCGGTTGGGTTCTCTTAGCATGCACTTAACTTCCATGTCCTTCAGGGACTTGTCACCGTGATCTTCTAGGGGAAAAAAAGGTATTTTCATTATGTTTCTTTTCCATATATAGCACTTAACCATCTTGCCCCCACCAAAGAGAGAAAAGAAATAAATACTCAAAAATACTGTGTTTTCAGCAATATATGAAACAAAATTCTTCCACATACCTTATCACAGCAAATGTACATTCATTGTGAAACTTCAGTTTGAAGAGAAAGATTTCCTTGCTAAGAGGTAAATGAAGTGCAAGCTGAAATGAAACACTGTGCTGGCCGTGCTGCTCGTAGGTGTCTGCAGGCTCACGGGGCACGTCTTGGTACCTTGTGCCAGTGATGGCTGGAAGGATGTTAGAACTGTGTGCTACAGTATGTCTGCATCCAGGGGTGGGCTCTGAGCTGGTGTGGGCCAGCACAGCTCAGATCGCTTACCTGGGCCTGGCTGATTTACATCACTGCACAGGTGGTCTTCACTGCTGGATGGTACTCTGGGGTGGCAGCGACAGCAATCCCAAGCCTGCCAATGCTGCTTTGGCGGCAGTCACTGTCTAATACTGCTCCCTTATTTTCTGGGGTAAATGGCAAGTGTTTTTCCCACCAGGTGAGTCACTAAGCCTCAAGGTGAAATGCACCTGCTGCCCCTGCAGAGCCTGACATGCACGGGGCGTCTGCTGAGGAAAGTCAGCTCCCAATGGCAGAGCAAAAGAAAAGTGAGATAAAGGTTCTCTTTGCTCTCCTGCTCCCAGGTGTGGCAGTGGTGAAGTTACTAAATTGGACTGCACCAGATCGTGTCCTTGAGATGTGTGCTTATTTCCCCCTTTCTGTTATACCCTACTGCATGTACAGTCTTCTTGCTGGTATAAAAGAACGAACAATAGACTATAGGTAAAATACCAGCCTAAGGCAGGTGAAACTGGCCTCAAATCTTTGTCCAGCAACACACTTCTTCCACAGCCTCAAAAAAGAACCTAAAGGCACCAGGTCTTTGGCCTTTAGAGCAGGTTGCACACCACGGTGGCTGGTGTCTGCCTTCCTCATCAGCATACAGGGCCACAAAGCACCACTGAAGGCAGGTCACACAGACAACATGGCATATGCAGACATCTCAAATGCCTACACAGCTCTTGACACAAGTTTCACAGTTTCACACACACTTGAAGCCCCATGATATCAGGCCATACATGCCAAGTACAGGTATGTACTTCCTGCCCCGTCTTCCCTGCCCAGTCCCCTACAATCACACTTCAGCAGTGGGGAGGCCATGCTGCAGAGCACACTTTGACCAAGGGAAGGGAAGGTGACAATCCTCCTCTCCGGATCAGGCAGCGTGGCAGGCAACTGGCTGGGGTAAAAGGCTCTGTTTTGTGGTACTTCTGCATAGTAAGTGAAGACCTCGAAGGAATCCCATGAGGATGAGCACATGAACTGAAGCAATGCCTGTTGCAAAATCACAGCAAGTGATTGCCTCAGGCCCCAAAAAGGTCTGATCTGACGCCACTGATGTGCTTGACTCTCACTATCATGGGCTAACACTGACAGATCCAGTTACTGCTACTCTCTACCTATCCTCCGTGTCAGTGTGTGTGCTCAGCCTGGCCCCATGTTGTGCTGTAGAGAGGTGTGGGAGCCCAGAAGTGGTGATGCCCACATGGGGAAGCAAGCAGGCATAAACTGGGAAAAAAGAGCAACCTCTCCTGTGTTGTCGTGTTTTTTCTTGTGCAAAGAGGAGGAAATGTTTGTAAAGCCTATTCCCAGAAATATTTGCCCCTGCGGCAAGAGGTCCTGCCAAACCTCCCACGGGGACCTTCTGCCTGAGCACATGCAGTGTAAGGGTCACCCGTGGTGCCTTTTCTGTTCACCATTTATATAGAAAAAGGACACAGACAGTATTACCTGAGTGACAACACTGATAGTGGATGGCAGTGATTCTGCTCTCAGATTTGCAGAAACACAAAAATGTCCCATCCTTGTAGCATAGACACCAGTTTCACAGGCTTTGCTGACCAACATTCCCACAGCATTTGCTCCTTCCACTCTTCTTTCAAGGAAAGTATAACACAGGGTAGATTTCTTACAGGGCTTGGCATGGACTGTTGGACATACGGTCTCAGTAAAGGTTTTGAAAAATAACTTCCAGTGAGTCAGAGCCACATGACTTTGACTAGTCTCCCATCCCCACCCCAGTGCTGTCCTCCAGCCTTGTGTGCCACAGTGTCAGAGCAAGTCATCTCCCAGGCCACAAGAAATGTCTAAAGAAACAGTAGTGGTGGTGGCAGCAGCTATTTCCTACCTCAGGAAGCACAAACTTATGGTCTTTTTTTCATGGTAAACAGCTGCTTCCTCACTTGTGCTGAAGAAAGTCCTTCCAAAGCTTTTCTTTTTAACTTCTGTAGCAAAACAAAATGAAAAACAGAGACAAATGTGTGAGGCTGCCTTTGATTTTCTGCAGTGGCAGCAACCAACTGGGGGGGGGGGGGGGGGAAGTAGAGGAAAAAAAATTAAAAAAACCAAAACCCACAAGTGTGGACTATACTTTTACTCCAGGCAGAGAAGAATGCTGGAGGTGGTATATGCCAGGATGACATCAGGGCAGTGATGCAACTGATCTGCAGCCAGGAATCTTGTGTAGCAGAGAGCTATGCAGCACGTATAGAGAAGGGTGTATACTTTTATATGTAAAATTTGCTGTTCAGAGTACATACATCCAAGCTGCTGAATGCACACATTAAGCTGAGTACTTTGCCTGTGCATCTCAGTTAGGTGGAGGGGGGGAACTCTGGATATCAGAGGTCACCCAACACTTTTCCATGAGAAAAATGTGTTTCAGTTTGCCAGATTTCAGCTGTTTGGGCTGGATTTTTTCCATGCATGCTGTCTGCCCCAGGCTAAGTGGTTTTTGGGAAAGCTTCAGCAAAATGGTTTAGTTGCTTCTCAGCACAAGGCTTGGGAAAAAACACATTTTGACTCTGTAACAGACTTCACATGTGAAAAGAGAAGTTTGGGGGATTCTGTAATGGCGCCGCACATTGGAAAAGGAACATGGCATTTGTGCCATCAATACCAGACATCCTGCTGCCCATGTGATTTTCTCCAAATCAGTCACATTATAAGCTTCCCAGAAACCCCAGTATGTGCAGGCTGAGGGGAGACTTTTTAGGGTTTGAAAACTCTACATGTATCGTTCATCCATGAGCCTGGACCATGATGGAAAGAAGGAAGATGTCTCATTTGAATCAGGGGATGGAGGGAAATAATGGACTAATCTTGAGGACACTGTCTTCCCAAGCTCTGGGCTCTCCAGAAATCTTCTATCTCACAGAAGGTCAGTTGCTGCCAACCAGTAACAGCTAGAGAAGAAATTCAATTCTGACTAACCTCCTTCGTACTGCCATTCTTAGCCTCTGCTTTTGTCAAGCATCACACAGCATATCTTCCATTACAGACAGTCAACAAATGCCACAAGAAAACAGAAGGACCGTGACTATTCCTTAAGTGTACATGACCCTCTGGAATGAGATCTGCTTCCCTGAGTCTCATCTCCACTGATAGCAAAACCTACCAGAGTGTTGGCTGACTTCAAGGGATCTCTCCAGAGAGAGGGTAGCCAAGAGAAACATGCCCCTGATGACTCTCTGGCTGCCATAGGAAATGCGTTCTGGGAAACTTGTTGATGAACCAGTCTGGGATTCAGGAAGGTCCTTCACATAACACAAATGCAGAAATGGTTCAGTTTGGACAGTTTGGTTTCTCTTTCACTTTTTTCCTATTTAAGAACACTATATCCAAGAAATCCTAAGCAGAAGGTGAAGGTGACAAAGTCAAGCCTGCAACAGTTAAGAAAATCAGCATGAAAAAAAGCTTATGCTTGACTCTCTTTCCTATGCGGTTTTACAAATGTGTTTTCACGTGACATGATTCAGGTATCAGTGTCATGAAATATTGCTTATGCTGCTCTGGATGTTTACTGCAAGCAAACATAAATTAAGTCAAGCTGCAGTCATAAGCCCCTATTCAAGTATGCCTCCTAATCTAATAGGAGTATCCTTACAAGAGAAACCGAGTTTCACAATTCAGTCCCAAATACCTGTAAGTTAGTAAATCTATAGGAAGAACAATTGGTGCAAAGAGGTGAGCCAGGCGCAAACTTCCATTACCTTGACAAAGAATGACCTAATTTATACAAAAACATCATGGTAAGTGCAGGAAATACCACGTCAATTGATGTAAATCACTCACTATCTCAATCTAATCCCACTCAAAATTAAAAGAATGCTCTAATCAGAACCTGCAAGAAGAACGGAGGAGGTAAAAGATAATTACATGGTTTTATGAGAAGTTCACTGGCATGGATCATCTGAGATGAAGTAAAAAAATAAATTTAATATCTTCTGGTAGTAAATACATTCAATTTTTGTGAAGAATTAATAGAATTGTCAACCGGCACAAAGCAAAACTGGAAGTACATCTGTTGCTCCTTGTGCACTTGCTGAACACTGAGCAAGACCGAATTGATGTGACAATTGATGTGATCTTAAGCACCAGCCTTCTACTGATCATTTGAAAACTAGTCTTTTTGCTGTTTAATCCTCCTTCTGATGGGTTTCCCCATCCAGTATGACTGGAAAAATATAAGACAGGCTCTCTACTTTAAAAATCCATTAATTGGTAAAGAAAGGGGGAAAACATGTGCTATTGATTATGTAATTTATGTGTTAAGATATCCCGGTGGGCTGACATATTTGGTGGTGACCTTAGCCTTTGAAATGGTGGATTATATAGTATAAATCTGTCTCTAGGAGCAGTGGATTTTTTATAGAGAAAATCTTTCTATTATTATGCTACAGCTTATGACTGCTGAATGTATTTTTGGTCTAACCTTGAAAGAGGAAAAATGAGAGGACTTCTGCTAAAACAACAAGCCAACATCCCATTGTGGCATTTCTGCAGATGTTCCAGGCAGGGCCATTTTATCTTCACTCAAATTAAAGTAAGTGAGCATCTGGATTCCTTTCTGGAAATAAAACTTTACACATTTGCAGCTATGAAAGGCGTGCAAGGTGGAGAAGAGTGTGAGTTTTATATATCCAAGCAAAACGCTGTTTTTCTCTGACAAAAAAAAAATCCTCAGATTTTCCTTCCCAGTTACCTGTTTCTGTGGCCATGGCATTGCTGTTATTTACCCTTCTCTGCCTTTTGGGAACATCTGGGTAACTGATGCCGGTGCACTGTATTAAAAATACCAGAATTACAAGTCTCCTACAAACAGGTCCAATCCTCTGCAAAATTTCAGGCTGGCTTCCTGCAGAAATAAACAATCATACAGTGTATGGGTGGGTCCGTACAACTCTGGTTATCTGCCCTTCCCTTTCGCCCTTCCAGGAGCTTTTAACAGCTACAGAAATTTTCAGCAAATGTGACAGAGAGGCAGTTGCATCCAGGGTCGTAGGAACCCTCATACCTTGTGAACATGGGTGGAAAAGCAAAGAAACGCTAATGCTGAACACCCAGTGATGGACTCGATAAAACAGCAAAAAAACACCTTGCCCCTAATTAGACATCAGAGACTCCACATGACAGAGGGCAAGCAGGCTTGTCTCCACCTATGGCAGAACAAGTTGCTCAGCAGGACATTACCATCTTTATTTTTAATATGAGGGAACCTGCAGTGAATGTTCTGATGGGCATAGAGAGAGATCAAGGAAAAAAAGGATGGAAACCTGTGTGTGCTCCTTCTGCAACACCTGCACGGTTATCTACGAAGCAACAATCTTTTTACTCTTCATTCCATTCTCTCCTAGACTAATTTTGTTCTTTAATTATGACTCCTGGCAACCTTCAGTACAAATGAGGATTTTCCTCCTTCAGGTAATGCATGTTCTTGGCTCTGAGGAGTAGGCTTGTCTGTCAAAACATTAGCTGTTTCTTTAATATGTTAAGTATTAATTGTATTTATCTTCGAACTATTTTCAAATACTGGAGGCATTCTTCCCTGTATTGGAATGCAACAAGTGCTTAATTTCAAGTTTTCATGTGTTCAGATATGAGGCCAAAAAAAGAGTAATTAAATTCTCATTTAAACCCCAATTCCTTAAATACATCTATTCTCTTACCACACACAGCCTCTTTACTAGCCCCATGCTCTTCTACAGGAGGCAGGAGCCTGCAACCCATAGGGACAGGTACAGCCCACAACCTCATTTCAGATGGCCTGAAACCACATTATTATTATTATTCCACCATTTACTGGGTAACACTAAGGTATGTGTTAATGTGCGGCGGACCAAAGGCACTCAAAAGACTTATTGGTCCCTCAGCAAAGGAAAGAATTTCTTGTCCCTGATGCAAAGGAAGGAGTTAATGGCTCACCACCACCTAACGCAGAGGCTGCCCCGTGACAGCCTTTACCCACACTCTTCATCTGGAGCCATCGTGAGTCTGTTGCTTCCAGCAGAAACAAAATGAAAGGCTAAATCTGGCGTGGTCTGAGGAGAAACAAGAGACATAGGTGGTTTGTGTGCTCTGTGCACTCAGGGCCAAAATCACTACATTATTTTGGCAGTGTAGAACCACGCTGACCTGCGCGCTGGCTCTCCAGTGCCTCCAATGGCTACTGGCATTATTCTTCTTTTCTACTGAGGGCTTCTTTGTGTGAACCAAAGAAAGGGAGCTCCAACATCTCTTGCTCACAAAGGCATCACTCCTTTATAAAGCGAATTAAACCACTGCTTGGTTTTGTTCTGCCAAAGGAA
This sequence comes from Pseudotriccus pelzelni, assembly GCA_035584735.1. NCBI lineage: Eukaryota > Metazoa > Chordata > Aves > Passeriformes > Tyrannidae > Pseudotriccus > Pseudotriccus pelzelni. Next base: position 63,352,476 of record JAWMRA010000041.1, read on the forward strand.
GAGACAGCAGAGGGAATATGGTCACAACCCACCTTCTCAAAACTCCCACTGAGACCATAGGAGATGTGACTTCAATGCTTTGAGATACCCAGAATCCCAAACCCTAAAAATGCATTTAGGGCAGTGCAAGATGCAGATAAAACTTAGGCAAGAGGCACAAAAATAGAGCCCTGTATCCACAGCAACACAATCGCACTAGAACTCCAGCATGCCACTTTTTTGAGGCCACCACAAAGCTCTCCCCAGAACTCAGGATGGATACCTCAAGAGGAAAAAGAGCATTTCAGAAACATGTAGGAGGGGGAGGCCTCCATGCCTCGTGCCTTGTGGCACCTTCCCTTTATCCCAAGGGGCAGTCCGCCCTGTCGTGCATTTGAGCAAGGAGCACAGCACCACGGTGATGAATCCGTGTTTTCCATTGCAAGGAAACATGACTCACAGTCCCCATCACGACCCAGAGATTTGTGGTATCCAAAGCAAACACAGCTAGCAAGGCTGTTCAACAAACAATCAACAATCACCCTGCTAGCAGGCCACCCCATGAAATGCCACAATTTAAGGTTTTTTCCTCCCTTTGTCCCTCGCTGTTCGCTTCCCTCATTCATTCTCAAAGAGGACAGTCATAAGCAGAGCCTGCCATGCATAACCTCACCTTCCCACCCAAGCTAAACCTGGAAAGCCTGTGAAGGCTTGAACAACATCCTTCTTGGTTTCCATCACACGTCCCAATGCCTGTTGGATGATGCCACTAAGAATACTCAGGAAGAAACTGAATCTTCACCTCCTTCAGGAAACTGCTTTGTTTTTAGTGATTTTAGTAACCCCATGTCCCCTTTAGAGGTGTGGAGGGAAACAGCTGGCACAAGGACCGTGGTAAGTAATACACAAGCTCCCTGCTGTGCCAAAAAGGACACTTAGGGCCTGAGCTCCAGCATCTGGGAGCCACCAGTTCACAGCCACCAGATTCAGCATGTAACTGGATGGTCTCCGTTGTCACTTGTCCTGAGTGACTCGGGAGGCTGGGAGAAGGAGGAAGAGGGCTGAAGAGCAAACAGTGACAGTCCTCTGGGCTGTAACACCAGGGATGGGAGCCAGATGCATTCAGCATCCTCAGGCACCATTGGGGAGGGCACCAACACACCCACCTTTGTCACTGACAGCAGAGGACTTCAGGTGCTTCCCTCATCCCCACCTCACACATGTGCCCAGTGGTCCACTGCACAACAGGTTGCAGACAGCTGGCACCAGCAAAGAATCTGGGTATGATTTTGCAGTCTGCAATGAGTTTTTAATCTTTGCTGATATGATCTTCAAGGGTACCACCTGGCTTTGCAGCACCGGCCAGTAGGCAGTGAGTATGAGGCTACTGCATTCTGGCCATCAAATAGCAATCATATGTTAATGACTTTCAGTTTATTCCCTGTGGTACCTGGTTCAGATTTGTGAAACGCTTGCTAATATGTTTTCAGATTAAATGGACCTTTTCTTCTCTTAATGTATGTGCCTAAAAATAACAGGAGTTGCACAGTCATGTCAAGAGATTAAATTACCCCGAAGTCTGCAGAGCAATTACAGCTGTTTGAAAACAATACGTGTATACTTTATTCAGCAATAGTGTGCTTAGTCAAGACAAATTTAAGTGGTCATGAAGACTGCTTTGTTTCTCTATTAATGCTTGTTAAATGCTGCATAAAAACACAGTGGTGTGAATGACCAGACATCCACGACCAAGTCTGTTTCAGCAATCACCCTGCACAAAGCAAACACAAAAATCAATAAAGCCACCCAGCAGGTTACAGGTTTGACTTTCCAGAGGACTGTTCTACACAGCGAAATGTATGATATACAGGCATATACAACCATGCCCAAACCTGCCTGTCAGTTCATATTATAAAGCCATGATCCTACCAAACTAAATAAGAGAGTGACACTTTCCCTTCCTGAGTTCTTATTCTTTGCCCCCTTAGTAATATTTGCAATGTCTGAACCAGGTGCCTAGATTCTCACATTAATTTGTAAGGGGAATTACACACCTGCATTGTCATCTGCAAAGCCCAAATACAGGGAGGAAGAAGCTGCATGACTTGGGCAAAAGAGAAATCCTCTTGAGAAAGGTATGCCTGTTAACCCTGCCTGCTGGTGCTTCATCCACTGAAATGTAGGAAGACATCTCCTTGCAGGCAGGCAGGCAGGTAGCCCTGCATGCTGTCCTGAAAAGATGGCTAGCCATAGCAGCACCATATAAGTCTTCAATAGCTTGGTGCAGACCATGTGGCTCCCTGATACAGCATTTCCCAGGACTCACACAGAGGGATACGTGCTGGAGGATCTCATGGGAGTGAGTCAGCCATGCTCAGTAGTCCTGGGCAGACCTTGACACCTCACCATCATCATATGAAAGCAGGTACTGGGGAACAATGAGGTACTCAGATAACACAGAGTTTTAAGGACAGATGTTTGGGATTTAGGTGCCTAATATAAAAAGTCAGGCTCTGACTCCAGTCTCTAACAGATTAACCTACAGTGATGGTACCATCACCTTTACAGCCAGAGACAGATAGTCAAGTGCAGATATCAGAGCCTCAGGAGAACCATAGAATCATAGAACAGATTGGGTTGGAAAAGACCTCCAAGATCATCGAGTCCAACCCCTGATCCAACTCCAATTACTATATCATGGCACTA